>OY747704.1:48402500-49092500 GCA_963556495.2 Valencia hispanica
AAAATTGATACACCCCTAGACGTGAATATTTCCAGAATATATAGGTCTGTTCCTATGATCAGAAAATGCTTCATTGTTGTCCTGACGGTTGTCTGTTGCATTCCCCCCCCAAAAAAAATTACGCTGATTAACAAAGACATGTTGCAGCAGATCTATGGTTTGCAAGCCAACGACACGACTACTAGGAAAATCGAAGAACTTATATAGCATATACAGCTACAAGAACATCCTACTAGTACTACTACTAACAATAATAATAATATATTTAATATTCTGCAGAAAAGTATTTCACTGAAATATCCAGGACTTCATTGATGAAGACAAAGCCTAACATCGAATTAAATACCAGAGGTTTACGGGACAAGATTGCGGTGGAATATGGAGTTCAACTTTGTCCATCTACAGTGTTTGCAGATAACTTGGATGGAAATACAAAAAGGCCCATTTCTCTCCAATGATTAAGGAAAAAAACAAAGAGGCCAGATTGCAACAGGCACTACAATGGCTGCAGTCTGTCGAAACATGGGATTATGTGTTGTTCACAGATGAATCGACTGTTGCGTTAGAACATTATGCAAGGTTTAGTTGGCATAGAAAGAATCACACAGTTCTTTGGCCTAAACCAAAACATCCTTTGAAAATGCATGTGTGGGGATTGATTTCACGCTGGGGTCCATGTCCATTGCTCATCTTTGAGGGAATTGTGGACAAGATTTACTTTCAGAATTAAATCATAGCAAAATGTGCAGCGCCATATATAAATGGACATTTCGCTTTGAACCACCGCTTCTTTCAGGACAATGATCCTAAACATAGTGTCTGCAGCTTTCATTGCCTCCTAAGGAATCTACTGGGTTAAAATGCCACCAGAGTCCCCTGATTTTAACCCAATTGAGCTCGTCTGGCAATGAAGGAAGGACTTGATTTGTAAAGAGGCTAAAGCGGGCACGAAGCAAGAGCTTATTCAAGCTATTAAGACATTCTAGAAAAGCAGAATGACCCAGGACACATGCAACAATCTCTTCAAAGGTCTCAACAAAGTCGTTCAACTTGTAAGAAACAGAGGTGGGCATTCTGGAAAGTGACCTTTTCCTGGGGTTCTCTTTTAAAGACGTGAGAATCCTTTGAAGCACCTTGCATTACCTTGTTGTTGGAAGTGTGCTATACAAATAAAATTGCCTTGCCTCGCCTTGCCTTTACACTTAGTTTTTGTGTTTATGTGTAGGAATGTAAAGGTTGTAAAGAAATAGCAAAGTGTTTCTGTAATAGTTAGCCTACAGTGCCGTTTTTCTTGTTATTACCATTAAGGCTCCTGTAAGTTGTATTTCACTGTGTTTCTTGTTGTAGGCTAATGTAAACAGTTAGTGGTGAACAATTACTGAATAAAAAGTGTAAACCGGCCTCAACTAAGAGCCGTCGTTGTCCTTCTGTTGCAAAAGAGTTGGTGATCCATGTCAATACCATACCCATTACCATACTTAATGTGTAGCATGCAGATGCAAAACAGTATTGTTGTAGTGACCTGTTTTAAGGGCTGTTCACACAACAATGTTGCCGTTTTTGTTTGAATACGCGGGTGAAAACGCACTGCGTTTACACGACAGGGCTTGCAATGGAAAACGATGTAGTACATATGCCCGGCCTTTAGATGGCAGTGTTCCAAGGTTTCCCCCTCGCAACCCGGAAAAGAAACATTTCACGGTCTTGTAGTTCTCCGCTTAAATAAAGGCATATTAATTATTTGACGCACGTACTTTATGCGTTTCCGTTGCCGATCGCGTAAAAGCTGATTATCTCTAAGTTTTGCTTACAGAGACCAAATTACTTCAGAAGCTGCATGAGTAGTAACAGCATAACTGGATCCGCCATTGTTGTTTTTCTGTAGAAAGGCGGAGTGCGCAAGTGCAACACGTCCGTAGGTGGCTGGCAGTGACGTCATCGTTTTCAAACTTCTCCGGCTTGCATTTACACGACAAGGAATCAGCCAGCGTTTTCAAAACTCTCCACTCTGGAAGCAGTTTCCAAAAAGATGCATTTTCGCCCCCCCGTTTTCCCGTTGTTGTGTAAACGAGAGGCCGAATCGGAGAGAAAAACCTCCGTTTTGCTGAAAAACGTCGTGTAAACAGCCCCTTAGTATCCTGTTTGCATTGGCAGATTAGTGTGCTTTAACTAACTTTCTCTGGTTGTAATGAAGTACAACTTACAGATTTAAGTAATGATGACTCAAAACATTCTGCTGAAGCTTACAACTTCCTTGGTTGGTTGAACTTACTTATGTTATTTCCTCAAATGAATAAACTTCAATTTTTGTGTTTTCTAAACTTAAAATTATTTGTCAGGCCAAATAAACCCATTGTCAAAACCCAAAGTTGGGTTTTGACAATGTGAACACAGTGTGAACACTGCAGCATTGCAGAGACAAATGCCTAGTCAGCCACTATGTGCCTGATTGCAGCAACTAATCCCCATCCCCCTGCACAGACACATGCACACATGCATATTCACCTACACAGACACACAAGATCCCAGCGATCCCTTTTCTCCGCTGCCGGGCCGTCAACACTGTGGTGCGCTAGCTTTGTTCCGTGTCTGGCTCTCCTCGGTCCAGCGGGACTCAAGTCTGTCTTCCCCGGCTGTGGCGCCAATATTTAGAAAATTTAATTAAACTAAAGTAAATCCAGAGTGTCACAGAGATCGCTGATGTAAATAAAGACAAACTGGAATATGAAATGAATACTTTAGATTGCCCTACTATCTGTGTTATTATCTTAGCCAGCTGACGGAATGCTCTATGTGTTATACAGATGAGATGAAGGTGACTGCAGCGTACTGTTAACAAAGTAGTTTAGCTATTGTCGCAGAGTTCAGTTGCCCCAAATAGAAGCGGGATCATACCCCGGATTATTGTATGAAGATATTTTTGGGGCCAAAGTATTTGTGTCTTGTAACTGAGAAGTTGAAGTCACAGAGGAAAATTTTCTAGCAGTTTTCTAATTGTAGATTTTTTTTTACAAATACAAAATGAATGAATGAATCAATTTCTTAAGTACAATGTATAAATAAAATTTTTTGAGTCACACTTTGAAAAAATCTTACATTTACAGTTTTGCCCCATTTGATCCAAAACAAATGGGGGAAAACTCATCCAAATACCAATTCAATCCCACTATATAAAAGTTATGAACATCTGTATTAACACACACCATAAGCATAATTTTAGCCGGGGAAGCCGTGGACATGTCAGTTTTGTCCCTACCACTTTTATAAACCCAATGTGCAATTTCTTACCAGCCAGATTAAACATCCACTTGTGTTCCTAGCACAACTTCTGTGCAATCTGTAGCCGAACTGACTGATATTCCAGTCCAGAAAGAAACATGGCTGTAAGAAATACAGGCATGTTTCATTCTGTGCAGATGCTGCAGCTCTCTTTATAGAGGTTGATGTTATGTTCAATAAAGACTTGCATTCAAAAGCAGGTACAACATTAACAGACAACTGATTAACTCGTATCTCTTAAATGCAAGGTTTTCTAATTATGCATCATGACCTGCTGCATGCATCAATGCACAGATGGTGCAGGTCTGTGGGGCTTCCCCCAGGGGGCAAAGTGTGCATACACCGTGTGAATTTTGTTATATTTTAGTCCATTTCTCAGTCATGCAACAATTTTGTCATCGGTTCGTCTTCAAACCTGCATAAAAATAAATATTGTTTCCCCAAGAATTTCTCCTTGCATATCCAATTTCTCTCAGGTATGTTTTAAATACAAAACAATTACAGGAAAATTATACGGTTTATCGTTGCAGAGTTCTGCACTAGTCCAATTTACCAACCCATACCCGTTTAGATGATATTTGAACCCGACCCAGTTCCCGTAGTTATCTCCAGATCAAATCCCGATCCAACCCAGCCATTCATTTGAATCATCGGTCTGTGTCTGCAGCAGCTACACACTCCAATGCATCCATAACTCTGCATGGTGCTGTCAGCTGAGCTCAAATAGCGATGCGAGTACAATGTCCAGGTTTGAGACGATGCTCAGCCAGATGCTCTCATAGGAATCTTTTTTTGATTGATTCAGCTACCTGAACTCTGTGCATAAAGTTGAAGAAATCTGCACGTCTGTAAGTTTTCAGGGATGTGAATTTAACTGTCAAAATGATGGACGCACTTCAGATTTTTCTGTCAATGTTTACAAAAAAAAAAGGTCAAAGATGGAAAACAAAGTGAACCCTGATTTATGTTACAATGAATTATTTCCCTTTTTATTTCTCTGGAATGTTGCACAGCTGATTTTTATTTTATGCAGAACTGTACTGAACTGTAGTGAAGTTACAGTTGAAGTTTCTGCGCACAGAACGGCAGGGTCGCAAGGGAAATGCTTTTGTTTTGTTTGATGCACATTCTTCTTCTGGGGCGAATATATTATTAATGTAGCCAACACTGTTTTTTGTGTTACAACAATAATGATCTTTCCCAGACAAAGTCTAATGATAGTTTTCAGAGCCGTTTGAAAAACAAAATAAAAGACAACTGGCTTTGAACTTTTAACACCTGTTATTACACCGTAGTGTATATTGTAATAAAACGTCAAAAAGATGAATACCTATATATGAATATGTGCACCTTGCCACAAATAGTTATAGATAAAAAATATATTGTCCCCAGCAATCTTCAAACCACACTCATGTTTATGATTATCGTCCCCAGCAATTTTAAAAACAAACCGACGCCCTCGACACACCTACACACGTGCACACACAGACACACGCACGCACACACACACACACACACGCACACGCACACACACACACACACACACACATTTCTTTATGCATATTCTGTTTGACTCTTTGTGCACAAAATATTCAGGGCACCGAAGGTAATAATAACTGGGGATTTTGATCTAATTTAAACACATGGTGTAATTTACCTGGCTTTAAAATAAAAACAAATCAAGAAAATGGTCCAGATGCAACAAAAGTGCTGAACTTGCAATTAATAAAACTTTTACAAGTCAAATAAAGGTTTCACTAATCCCAAAGTGGGTTCGACTGATTCTGCTATTAGTGTAGAATAATGTAGCTCAGGTTAGAAGAGGCAAAGTATTTTAATTTTTAAACTACAGCAGATTATAGCCAGTCACAGGTCAGCGTCCAGTCTACTTCCTATAAGTGTCGAAAACCACGCAGTGTAGTGAAGCGACATCTTGTGGTGACATGTTACAATTACACACTTTTTAAAAATTAAAGACGCCCCCTGGGAACGTGGAATTAGCAGTCTCCCTGTGATGGAATTTGCAGACAAGTGGCTGGTCTTTGGCAGCCGGTTGACAGTCGGCAGAAACTTTTTCATGCCTGCATCTCTATACATCCCTTTGTCCTATAGAAGCATGCTTGCTTGGTGATTGGAAACATTTTAATATGACAAAATAGCAAACTACTTTTCTACAACACTGTATGTGTAAAACACATATTTCTTATGTGGTGACAAAAATCATGCTTTCAGTATTTATCCTATTGCTATTCCTGTTCCCGCAACAAGGGTTTGCACAGTAGTTTCTGTCACAAGGCCAGAAACATCAGGCATAAACCTGGCGTTGGCAGAGTAAAAATCAATATAATAGTATTAACTTAAACTCTGATACTAATTTTGATGTTTGCGCCACTTAGCTTTTATATTAGGTTGCTTCTACACTAACACGGCTAAGGTTATGCAGGGTATATCCCACCTAACCAAACACACACAAAGCGTTGTTTTTTTGTTTTTTTTGTTTTTTTTCCCCATTATTTATCACCCAGTGCTCCTACCTTAGTTCCAGTCCTGGGGTTCCGCTCTCGCTCTGCCCCGCACTGAAACCCAAGCCTCCTTCATGCCTGGGCAGTGAGCAGGCCCTTCTTTTCACCTGATTGGGCGGGGTTTTTCGGCCTGGACGTAGCGCGTGGAAGGATCACGTTATTCCAGCCAGATCCCCTCCATCCCTTTAGGCGCCCTGGCTGGCCAGGAGGAGGCTAGTGCATGTTTTTGTGGGAGTAGCTCATATTAGCTGCTCAAGGGAACATGGGTAGAACATGCAAACTCCATCCAGAAAGGCCCTTTTGCCAACCCCACCCAGGGTGTGGGTGCCGATGATGCGGGGGAACAAACACACCCTCAGCACCCACCGCGTCCCCAGCGGTAATTGAACCCGGGACCTTCTAGCTGTGAGGTGAGCTGGTCTACCAACTGCGCCACTGTGCACCCCAAAGCGTCGTTTACGTCACTTCCTTACCAAACTCAGTTCTTAAACGCCTAATGATTACACACCAATCCAAGAGCCAGAGATTTAAAAAATAGATGTCCCCCTTACCCGTGTAAAAAAATATTCGGGGATGGGAACCTTAAACAGTGAGCTTGTGTGGCGGAGATGGGGTATTGACTAAATATTTATTCGTTTAAGCACTTAAACGGCCTAATGTAGACAGGGCCTTAGTCACTCTATCTGTAAATCCTTTGCTTTTTTATATTCAGTACTTTTTTCACACAGGAACATGATTTGGGTCACAGCTTCCTATCTTCATTTGCTATGTGAATAATTATTGTGGTTTGCATAAATAACCAGGCAACATTTAAAAATTCATACAATTGTGTTGCCATAAACTGAGATTACGTTTTTGAGGTTAGAGTTGTTTTACAATAGAATAACCTTTTCAGGTAACATCTAGCCCTCTTGGGATACCAATTATCTTCTCCTTCCAGTTAGTTACTTTATGCCAGATAAAATAAATACTGCAGGTGGGATATTAACGGCTTATGATCTTTTATTAGAACCTTAATCGTACAATCCTGAAGAATATTTTGCTGTTGCACTTTTAGGCACTTGGAGAGTAAAATTGCCATTACCTAATTGGCAGCACTGTATGAAATAAAACAGGTGTATTTTGTTGATTGGAAATCAAAAGGCATTAGAGCAACAGCTACCACAAGCCCAGACTGCGGCCATCACTGCTAGATTAAATATTGTTTTCCTGTCACAGAGATAATTTATTGAAATGCCAGAGCTGCTTTGAAATGATCAGATACTTGTAAATTTGTTTAGCCACAGAGTGGAAACTGGTCCAGTACTCCTTTAATAATAAAAGAAAAAGTGTAGCCTCTTCAACCTTCTTAAGCCACCATTAATGCTGGATTCTGCAGTAATTAATGGCTCAATAACGAAACAAGTGCTGTGTTTAATTGCTGAGGAATCCATTAGGATGTCTCCCACCCACCAAAAATGTGGTCAATCTGGGATTAAGTTACTGGAGTATTGAGTTGACACTCACCATTAAACCCAAAGTCATTGGTGCACCCTTCAGAATAAGATATCCAATGTATGTAAAAAAGGAAAAAGAAAGGTGCTAGTAAAACTCATCTTCTTTAATCCCAGAACAATGAGTATCAAACTGTGTCTAAGGTTTACTCCAGATTCAGTGGGGATTGATTTAAGCAAACATAAACAAACAAACAACATTTTTGAAAAATGTTTCACTTCTAAATTACAGAGCAGAGTCATTGTCTTCCTATTGTGTCTGAAAACTCTTTATATTAGGACCCACTCTTTCTCTATAGGAATCTTCGTGTTGTACCAATCTTCTAAATGTATGCACCAGAGACGGGGAAGTACAAAAATGACTAGCTGCTAGCATATCGTAGTGGATGCATTGCAGGAGATATTCAAGCCCCTTGCACCTGAGAGACTGGCTTGAGTCAATTATTGCCAAATTTGCTGTTGCCTGTCTTGGGAAGATGGAATACCTTGTTTGACCTACAGTCTACAAATGAAACACTTAAATTGAATATCTGTTGAGGCAGAAAATCAGTCTTGTTACTGATAATGGACAGTCCACTTGTAGCACATTTTTGCTTGCTATGTTAAACAATTTTATTTACGGGAATAGAATCATCCTCAATTGGTCTCATAACTTAAAAGAAATCTATCAAAAACCCTTTCTGAAGAAAAACATTTTGTTTTTCAAAATTAACACTCATTGATTAATCAAATTAAAACTTATTTGTTCTGGATCATGGTGTATCCAAGTATAAAAAACACAAAGCAAGCAAGTAAAAAAAAAAAAATTCTACAAATATTTAACCCATGGAGTTATTTAAGCTGCTTATCAAATGTTTAGAAAAAGGTGCTCGCAGTCCGATTTTGGTTAATATCTAATGTTTATTTAAAAAAGAGGAGTTTAGCAAAAGAAAAAAAGGTAGAAGGGATAAATTCAAACTTTTGAAACCATTTTGAAACTCACGAGTCACCAGCTGATTCGACGGGGGTAAGCCGTATTGCGTCATTTCCTGTTGTCACTGTTGCGCTCCCTGTAAACTGTTTGGTGTTCAGACTCTCTTGAATTGATCTTATTTTCTCTGTGCTGAGGCCTTTCTAAGTTATTTTAACACACAAGCAGACTAAAACACACGTTTTGTGGTGGTGTACTTTACGTTTTGGGAACTCCTTGTGTTTCACACAGCTTTTCTTGGGGTGGTAAGGTCTCGCTAGCTCAATTAGCTTAGCTTCATTGCGGCTATGGCTACTCTTCTCTCTCCTGTCTCTAACTCTTCTCTTCTCTCTTGCTCTCTCGGTCAGATGTTTAGTTACTTCCCTCCCTCCTTTAGTGATAATGGTAACTGTAATAAATGTAATATTTTTGTAGCTTTGGAGGCGAGGGTATCAGAATTAGAAGCACGGCTCCGCAGATAGCCGAAGCCCATTAGCCAGCGCGGAGCCAACAAGGATAGAACCCCCTAGCTGTCCTCCAGTAGAGCCCGCGCAGCCGGGACCTCAGGCTGGTTGGGTGACTGTACGTAGGAAGCATAGTTCTAGGACCCAGCCCCCGGGCCACCACCAACCGGTCCGCGTTTCTAACAGATTTTCCCCGCTCAGCGACACACCCGCTGAGAAGCCGACCCTGGTAATTGGCAGCTCCATAGTCAGTTAGAGACACCATTGACCATAGTCAAATGTTTGCCAGGGGCCAGAACGGGCGACATCAAATCCTACCTGAAACTGCTGGCTAAAGATAAGCGTAAATACAGTAAGATTGTTATTCACGCTGGCGGTAATGACACCCGGTTACGCCAATCGGAGGTCACTAAAATTAGTGTTGCTTCGGTGTGTAAGTTTGCCAAAACAATGTCAGACTCGGTAATCTTTTCTGGTCCCCTGCCTGATCGGACCAGTGACGACATGTTTAGCCGCATGCTGTCATTCCATCAATGGTTGTCTGGGTGGTGTCCTGCAAATGATGTGGGCTACATTGATAACTGGAGAACATTTTGGGGAAAACCTTTTCTGATCCGGAGAGACGGCATCCATCCCACTTTGGATGGAGCAGCTCTTCTTTCTAGGAATATGGCCGAATTTATTAGTCCTCCAAAACACTGACAACCCAGGGTCCAGACCAGGAAGCAGAGTCGTAGTTTAACCCACCTCTCTGCTGCTTCTGTACTGTTACCCCCCCATTACCCAATAGAAACAGTGTCTTGCCCACGGCCAAAAAAAAAATGGATTAAAAGTTAAGCCAACAAAAGCAAATTATGGAAATCTCATAAAAATAAATACAACTTTGACTGAACAGAAAAATAAATCTATTAAATGTGGTTTATTAAACATCTCTCTCCTCAAAGACTTTGTTAGTAAATGACTTGATTTGTGATAATCACATTGATTTCCTTTGTCTCACAAAAACCTGGTTGCAGCAGGAGGATTATGTCAGTATATATGAGTCAACTCCTTCCAGTCATTTCCATTTTCACATTCCTAGAAATACTGGGCGAGGAGGAGGAGTTGCAACCATTTTTCGTTCTGATTTACTAATTAGTCCCAGACCAATTGATAGCTATAGTTCTTTTGAACATCTAACCCTTAATTTTCCTCATCCAAGTTGCAAAACATTAAGACCATTTTTGTTTGTGGTTTTGTATCGTCCACCAGGCCCTTACTCTCAATTCTTGGATCAGATCTCACTTTTTTTATCTGATTTAGTATTAAATACTGATAGGGTTATTATAGTGGGGGACTTTAATATTCATGTGGATACTGAAAGTGATAGCCTAAATGCAGTCTTTAGTGCTATTTTAGACTCAATTGGCTTTACTCAAAAAGCACAGGGATCGACCCACTCGGGCAAACACACTTTGGACCTTGTACTGACATACGGTATTGAGTGTGAGGAAATAACAGTCCACCCACATAACCCGGTCCTGTCTGACCACTTCTTAATAACTTTTGAATTTACTTTAACTGACCATTTTAAATCTGAAAGAAAATTTCCTTATAGTAGAGCTTTATCAGACAATGCTGTAACAATTTTTAAAGAATCTGTTCCATTCTTACTTTCCTTAGTGTCTCAGGGTAACACAGTGGATGGCAGCAATTCTATCTCTAACCCTTCAGAAATTGATGGTCTGGTTCACAGCGTTACGTCCTCATTGCGTTTGGCATTAGATAGTGTAGCCCCATTAAAAATGAAAGTGTCTAGCCATAGGAGGCTGACTCCTTGGTTCAACGCAGAGTTGCGTACTTTAAAGCAGAATACTAGGAAGTTGGAGAGCAAATGGTGCTCTACACACCTAGAGGATTCCTATTTAACCTGGAATAACAGTCTATTGCTGTATAAAAAGACCCTTCGACAAGCTAGAACAGCATATTTTTCATCATTAATAGAGGCGAATAAAAACAATCCTAGGTTTCTTTTTAGTACAGTTGCCACACTTACACAGTGTCATAGCTCTGTTGAGCCAACTATTCCCCCAGCTCTTAGCAGTGATGATTTTATGGGATTCTTCATAAATAAAATTAATTCTATTAAAAATAAAATCATTGGCATCCTCCCAAACATGATTACTTCTTCCTCAGTAAATGAGGCAGTATCGGAAAGAACTGTAGAACCTCAGTTGTGCTTAGGCTGTTTTGATTCAGTCGAGCTTTCGGAATTATCAAAAATATTAGCCTCATCTAAACCTTCAACTTGTATGTTGGACCCAATTCCAACCAAATTATTTAAAGAAGTGTTCCATTTGGTTCCTGGCCCCATTTTGGATATGATGAATCTATCCTTAGTAAACGGATACGTACCACAGGAATTTAAAATAGCTGTAATTAAACCTTTACTCAAGAAACCTTCCCTTGATCAAGATGACTTAGTGAATTACAGACCTATATCTAACCTTCCTTTCTTATCCAAAGTCCTTGAGAAAATTGTTGCTAATCAAGTCTGTGAGCATTTAAACAATAACGAGCTGTTTGAAGAGTTTCAGTCAGGTTTTAGAGCTCATCATAGCACTGAAACAGCACTGGTGAAGGTTACTAATGATATTCTCATGGCCTCAGATAATGGACTTGTGTCTGTTCTGGTTTTGTTAGATCTCAGTGCTGCTTTTGACACAGTCGATCATAATGTTCTCTTAGAAAGGTTTGAACATGTTGCAGGGATCAAAGGAACAGCACTAGGCTGGTTTAAATCATATTTGTCTGATAGATTCCAGTTTGTTCATCTAAATGATAAATCTTCTTCACGCTCAAGGGTTACTTGTGGAGTTCCACAGGGTTCTGTGCTTGGACCAATTCTGTTCACCATATATATGCTCCCAATTGGTAGAATCATTAGACAGCATGGGATAAATTTCCACAGCTATGCCGATGATACACAACTATATTTATCCATAAAGCCTGATGAACCCAGTCAGTTAGGTAGATTACAGGCATGTCTGGAAGACATAAAAACATGGATGACCCTAAACTTTTTGCTTTAAAATTCTGACAAAACAGAAGTTGCTGTCTTTGGACCAGAAGTTCTTAAACAGAAACTGATTAGTCAATCACTTCATCTGGATGGCATTAAATTGGCCCCCAGTAATAACGTATAGAACCTCGGCATTATTTTTGACCGAGACTTGACATTTAAATCCCATATTAAACAGGTTTCTAGGATTTCTTTCTTTCTTTCACCTCCGGAATATTGCTAAAATTAGAAACATCCTGTCCAGGAGTGATGCTGAGAAACTAGTCCATGCATTTGTTACCTCAAGGCTGGACTACTGTAATTCTTTACTATCAGGTAGTCCACAAAATGCCATTAAAAGCCTTCAGTTGATCCAAAATGCGGCAGCAAGAGTTCTGATGAATATTAAAAAGAGAGATCACATTTCTCCTGTTTTAGCTTCCCTTCATTGGCTCCCTGTTAAATCCAGAATATAATTTAAGATCCTTCTTCTTACATACAAAGCCCTTAATAATCAAGCTCCATCATACATCAGAGATCTAATTGTTCCTTATGTTCCTAACAGAGCCCTTCGCTCTCAGACTGCAGGTTTACTTGTAAATCCTAGGATTTCTAAAAGTAGAATGGGAGGCAGATCTTTTAGTTATCAGGCTCCTCTCCTGTGGAACCAGCTCCCAGCTTTAGTCCGTGAGGCAGACACTCTGTTTACTTTTAAGGCCAGGCTTAAAACTTTCCTTTTTGATAAAGCTTATAGTTAGAGTGGCTAAGGTCATCCTGAGCTATCTCTGTAGTTATGCTGCTATAGGCTTAGACTGCTGGAGGACAGACTTACCAATTTTCTTCACTCTGCTACTTCGTTTTCTCCTACGACTCTCCAGTTGTATTACAGTACATTCTGTTATCTCGACTGTTAACTTTGTTTTCTCTCAGTGTTTTTCTCTCCATAGAAGATATACCTGGTCTGGTATCCTGCTTGGCTGCAATGCCCTGTTGGACGGGGGGCATCGACTGGGATGATCCTCCCAGTAACTGAACATCCACTGTGTCCTGTTATTTACTTTTTACTTTCTGTAACATAGAAAGTTCTCTTATATCAGATCTTCTGTTCCTTCTGTGTTTCTGCTCTGTCTTCTCAAACCCCCAGACGGTCGTGGCAGATGGCCGCTCCTACTGAGCCTGGTTCTGTTGGAGGTTTCTTCCTGTTAAAGGGGAGTTTTTCCTCTCCACCGTCGCTACATGCTTGCTCAGTATGAGGGATTGCTGTGGTTGGAAAGTCTGCATCAACGGGGCCCAACCTCACGCCAATGACTGACGCAATCTGCTGGGATTCCTTAAATAGGAAACTTTTTAACTGATTGGAATGTTTGTATAAATGTATTGAAATGACTTCTTGTTAAGTGCCTTGAGATGACATCTGTTGTGAATTGGCGCTATATAAATAAACTGAATTGAATTGAATTGAATTTTGGTCTGCAACCTTTCCAGGTACCAGAAAAGCACCTTAGAAGAAGATATAGAATACCTTACCGTCATCGAGTTTGAGTTGGTTCACTTCTCAGAAAACCAGACTGAATGTATTGACTTGGGATTTTCATCATTCTGGTTCCAAGTTTTGCCAATAGTAAACACTCTGACTCTCCTTAACCCAAGTAGGACTCTTCTGATGTTGTCTCCAGTTCGAGACGAGATTTGTCTGAATGTAGTGGGTCTTGATTTGCTGACTCCAATCTCAGCCCAGTCCTTGTGAAACTTCCACACATTCTTGGATATATTTTGTTGACAATCCTCTCCAGCCTGTGGCTATCTATGTTGCTGGTGCACATTTTTCTACCATCCGTTTTCCTTCCACTCATTTACTATGAATATGCTTGAATACAGAACTCTCTGAGCAACCAGCTTCTTTAGCAGATATCTTTTGTAATTTATCCACTTTTGAAGAGAGTCAATGACTGTCTTCTAGATATCTGTCAAGTTTGTCTTCCCCGTGATTGTGTAGCCTACTGACCCAGACTGAGAAAACATTTAGAGGCTAAATAAACTTTTGTAGCTGTTTTGATTTAATTAGCTGAATAGGGTGTGAGTAAAATATTCAAAAACACAGAATTTGGGGTTTTCATTATCTGTAAGCCATAATCAACAATATTGTGAAATATTTCACTCTCTGTAATGATTATATATGATTTTCACTAATGAGTGACAAAAATTTTGAACTTTGTCACTATATTCAAATGTTTCTTTTTTAAACATACCTATGTAAACAATAATTGTAGATCAAATGATCCTGACTGAAGTTGACATGTATTCCCAGGCATTCAGATAAGCTTTTAAACTTTTTTTTTTGCTGTAGCCTTTACATCAATAGCCTCCATACACAGGGTGCCCCTCTCTAGCCCAGCCCTCTCTATCAGCAACGTGTCGCCCAAGACAAGACATTATTTGGACATAACATTTTATGGTAATAATTATATTAATATTTTAAGACTCAAATGGCACAAGTGTGGCAAAAGAGTTTGTTACAGCTTCATGTAAGAGCACAACAATGGCACATGTTGCTTGAAGACTGGAAAACTGTGTCTAAAAGGTAATACCTGTCATGTCCTTGGTCACCACACACTGCAGGATTTGACGTTTGTATTGTTTGCTTAAAAAATTAAATATTAAATGGTTTCAACAGATGATAAATGTAAGGATATATTGTTTCTTCTATCATCTAGACATAAAACAGGAAAATACAAAGTCTCAATTCCATAGGGGAATATTTTAAAAATCAAAACTCTGTTGTTTAAAACTGAGTGAAGTAATAAATCATTTCAGTGTTTGGATGAATTGAAAGTAAAACCTTTGGTTGGTTTTAGTAAATGTTTTGCCTCCATAAATAGTTGGCAAACAAATGGCAACAAAGTACACTAAATTAAACGAAGTGTGCACTGCTTGGGGTAAAATGTTATGGAGATCCTCTGGACTCAAAGCTGTCTGGCCTCTGGCAGTCTCACGGCCTTGAAGGTCAGCTTCTCAAAGGAAACTGATACCCTTGACTTCAGCTCTTTTTGCTCATCATCCACTTTGGCAAATGGCAAGACTGGGCTAATCAATCAAGTGCCGTCAAAAGGCCAAACAGAATCCCTTATCCTCTGTATTGACTGCTTGGATTATAGCGGATCATTCCATAGGCTCTCTACGTGAGTTGGCTATAACTCTAATACTTATTTTTTGATGAGAACTGTGCTGGTTTGCAACAGACTTTTTTCTTGTTCAACACTCTGTAATATGTTGCACCTACAGTAAATTTGTGACAGGTACATTTGAAGGTGATATTGTTTAAAAAAGATTAATTCAAAAGGTATTGTAAATGTATTTCTTGAAAAAATAGAAATTACATAGTCAGTGACAGAGATAGAAAATGAACTGTCCGTTTCAACAAATACAACATGTATAGTTTTATTCCACATAAATGACAACTGGACAATTTTTGTGGCATTTCCTTTCATATGAACAATTTGTATTTTTCTTATTAACAGAACCATAATGTACATATAATTGCTTAGTGGTTTAATTGGGTTTATGATGTCACAAAAAACCTTTGAAGGCATGTCATGAAAATGTATTCCCGAATGTTAAACTTAACTTGTCGTTCCTCACTTTTGTTAAGAAAATGAATACAAATGTTTTTGACTTCAATATATATCTCTAAAACAAAGTGTTGTCATTTAAAACCTTACATTTCTTTTACCACATGCCAATGAAGTACCTGAGATGAGACTAAATGCAACTCTTTTAATGTCATTGGACACCATGCTTGGAAGAGAGATGGCATTCAACATCTCACCAAAAATCTTGTACAAACAATTAAGTCAGGAGCTGAGGGCATCATGGTGTGGTGCAGTTGTTTAGCAAATAATACTAGCAGACTTAATATAATCAAAGGATGAAGGGGAAATTTACCAAATTATTCCTGATATGAATCTAAAGATAAAAAGTAAGTGTTCTTTTCAACAAAACAAAAAAAGCAAATCATACCAAACTTTCAGGCAAAGAAATTCTCAGATGATATTAGAGGAAAAACATCAAAGCTGCTTGTAGGCCCAGTCAAACACCCCACTTGCAGCCCGTTGAAAAATCTATTAAAAAGGGGTATTATGCTTATTCCAGGCACATATTACCCTTCCATAGCACACTCCAATAAAATTGTCACCTTAAGTCTTTTAAAAGTCCGTCATATATCCAAATCCACCTTAAAGAAATTTACTTCCGTATTGGACGCCTTGATTTTTGCCAGGGCCTTTCTAAGACCTTCTTACTCTTTCTGACACTACCCCTTCAGTTCGTCACATACCTTGAATCATCGCAGCATGCACGGAGTCGGAAAAAGATGCCCACAAAAGACGTGCAACTGCAGCTGGTGTTATGATTACTGCACCTGGGACTCAGCCGGAGTTGTGTGAGGTGGGGAGGGGCAGGGGCAGGGGAGCTCTGCAGGGGCTCTCGGCTGAGTATGTAAGGTCAAGGGAGGAGATGGGTGGAAAAGGCGGGGATAGGTGGGAGCAGGCGTTTCAGCAACCCAGAGAACTACCAGCAGAGACCGGCAGAGACTCAAAGATTACTCTAACATGAGTGAATGGGTCAGAGCAACACTTCAGGCATGTTTTAACGAGGGAAAGACAGGTTCTCAGGATATTAAGCTTCAGAAAGTCCATTTTGCACAATACCCCACCTTTAAGACAATGAAAGATCAGAGTGGATAAAAGAGGTCCAAAGAGCCTTTAAGATTTGAAGACAGTTTGTGTGGAACAAGAAATCCAGATATCACCAGAGAAATACATGTGACTAGTTGCTCCATACAAGAGACCTGTTGAGGTTGCCATATGGCTCTTCTACCAAACATTGAATAAATTTCAGGCAGAGGGTTTCATACTTTTTTCCAATGTCATTCTACCTTATTTTGCATAACCTAATTAATGGACTAATTTGTTTCCATTTCTTAGTATTTGTTGAAAACCTGGGTGACCAATATCTGGTGCATATTTCACGTCAACAGGCCCATTAGAAATAAATTTGACAAAAAGTGGATGTGCACACTGATGTGTACAATGTTTGTTTACTCTCCTTTAAATGCTAAAGATAAACATCTGGAGAAAACATGCAATTCAGAGAAAACAGTTCAACAGCAATGTCATTAATCCTCTGGGGCCTACTGTTCATTAATTGTGAATCCCAAAATAAAACTTTTTATGACAAGAATTTATCCATGTCACACCCTCTTTTGTAAGCAGGCACCATTTCAGTACCTTGAAATTTCAAGGTACAAATATCATGGCCAAATGATATAAAGTGTCCAGCCACATGCTGTATCTTATCATTATTCCAAACATTACTTTTCTATACAGAAATCCAGATTTTTGGTTTTGTTGTTAACTCTCTTTCAGTTTTACGAATGTATACCAGTCAGCAGGTGCATTTAAATAGATGTACCTCATATAAATATATGGTATGGCAAGTAAACCTATTCTTGATTATATTTTCTTTTACCTGTATGAGGATGTAGAAAAACATTACTTCTAATCATAGCACTACAATGATGAAAACTAGAACATGATAAATTACCCACAAATAACTAAGACCGGATAACCAGTGTCCTGTCCTTTGATTCACCATTTAAAACCCTTGCTTTGAACAGTTTTGGAGAATCTAGATATTGACAGCATGTCTTCTGAAAGGTTATTTTGCATCCTGATAATTTGAGGTATATACTGTGCTTGCATGTATTTTAAGGCAGCATTTCAAGCACATTACTGTGTGTGAACAATTTTTGACATTATGGTTACTAATGAAAATGTAAATATATTAGAAAGATAATTATGGACTTCCCCAACTCTGGTTGATCCTTGTGCACTATTTTCAGATGCACAATTAAAGCAAAATACATTGTGAAGATGCTGAGTGATACTGGTAAGAGAAGGTCACTACAATAAAAACAAGGAAGAAGCAGTTACTTCAAACACAAGATTTGTAGGAAAAAGAGGCAATTTGCAAACCTAAGAACACCATCCTTACTGTGAAGGATGAATTGCAGAGCATTTTTTTGTGTAGGTTGTGCTGCAGGAGGGACTGGTTCACTTCACAAACTGAATGCATCATAACTAAAAAGCATGAGCAACATCTAATGAGACCAGGCATGAAGCTAAAGCTTGGACGCAATAACTCTAAGCATGAGGCAAGTGTCTTAAAGGGGGGATATTATGCTTCTTCCAGGCACATATTACCCTTCTATAGCACACTCCAATAAAATTGTCACCTTAAGTCTTTTAAAAGTCCGTCATATATCCAAATCCACCGTAAAGAAATTTACTTCCGTATTGGACGCCTTGATTTTCGCCTGTGCCTCTCTAAGACCCTCCTACTCTTTCTGACACTCCCCCTTCAGTCCGTCACATACCGTGCATCATCGCAGCTGCAAATGCGGACCAAAAGAGCAGCAAAAAAAAATCCCACAAAAGACGCACAGCTGCAGCTGGTGTTTTATAATTACTGCACCTGCGATTCAGTTGTGTGAGGTGGGAAGGGGCAGGGGAGCTCTGCAGGGGCGAGGCTCTCGGCTGAGGTTGGAGGAGGAGATGGGTGGAAAAGGCGGGGATAGGTGGGAGCAGGCTTTTCAGCAATCCCAAAAACAAACAGCAGAGACTCAAATATTTCTCTAACATGAGTGAATGGGTCAGAGCAACACTTCAGGCATGTTTTTAATGAGGGAAAGACAGGATATTAAGCTTCAGAAAGTCCATTTTGCATAATACCCCCCCTTTAACAAAGAGCAAACTTTTGTAACTGTCTTAAAACAAGAGAAGTTCAGCCTGATTTTATGTTACACAATGAGAAATACCTATATTTATCTAAATATCTGGTTTCAACTCTATTATGCCAGAGAACAAGGGGGTCACCCTGGGGGCATGTGGGTACAGCCACCATCTGGAGTGAAACTGGTAACCAATGGTATGTTGGTTGAGCTTAAATAAGAACTCTGGGAAACTCCAATACTACCATAAAGGAATCTTGTCATCAATCTCAAGTGCACAAGGTTTTACCAGAATGACAAAATAAGACACAAGATAGCCCAGTTGGATGATGATGATGTGACATATTTTATTTTCCTCTATAGAAGCAAGTGAGGAAAATGTGAAGCAATACTATTCTTCACAAGAACAAAAAGAAAGTTAGGCTATGTGACATTTGCCTTAATGTACAATTATTTCTGTGTTAGCAATGACCTGTTATATCACTCCATAATCCAGCCAAAAAACCTGTTTGATAATTGTTGTTTGATCGACTATCTATAATCGTAGTTTCTGTCACAGAAATGAAGTGTTATCAGAAATTACAAAACAGTAACCTGTCAGCTCTTACGAGGCTCCAGCAACTGATAATCCAAAGCAGGGTCTGTTGAATATAAATATGACACTAGGTATTCTGCAATAGTTACTGCGATTCTCAGACATTTTGCAAATCTTGAAGATCAAACACTGTGCCGCTCCTGTGTCAACCCTGTCAGGATCTTTGAGCCCTGTTGTCTAAGCTCTGTGATCAATACAGTCATGAATTCTCCTTGAAACAGAAAACTGTTTTAGTAAACAGGCATTTCAGAAACTTACATCATAAACCCGACTTTGCAGGGAGAGAAATATTTAAACTTTTTCTATAAATCACACAGCTCATTCTTATGTATAGCTTAGACAGTACCTAATTAGGCCACACTTCTGCTTCAGCTTCACTGTAAATGCATATTTAACAGTTAACAAAGTTGCTTAGAGGTTTAATGAATTAATGAGAAAAAAAACATTGGACCTCATTATTTCTGGGTTTACAGTAATCCCAATGCAAATAAAAGAATTTCTGAACACTAGGCATGCACAAATGTAATTATTATTGCTCAAATAGTTATAAAATATTATAAAAATCTTAGTGTACAACACTTCTATCTATTTTCAAATTGAGCTGACACAAAAAGCATTATGTGGAATGGGTACAAAGTTTGTTTGAGCAACTTAAAGCATGCATGAAATATTAGACATTCAGTCAGAACAGTACAAAAAAAAACTGAATATCCTCCCATCTGTGCAAGTATTGAAGAGAATGAAATCAAAATATACAATATGCATGATGCCAAAAAGGAAGTTGCAATGCTGTTGCACACCGTGAACAGGTGCCGGGCTGTCATACACAACTGCATAGGCTATTCATCTTTAAATGTCAAAGATAAATAATTTCATGCCTTATTCCTCCTGTGTTGTTTTTTTTTTAATACACAAACTACTAGATTGGAGCTCAGCTTGGATGTTATCTGATTTAAAAACAACATGATAAGTCTCTCTCTCTCTCTCTCTCTCTCTCTCTCTCTCTCTCTCTCTCTCTCTCTCTCTCTCTCTCTCTCTCTCTCTCTCTCTCTCTCTCTCTCTCTCTCTCTCTCTCTCTCTCTCTCTCTCTCTCTCTCTCTCTCTCTCTCTCTCTCTCTCTCTCTCTCTCTCTCTCTCTCTCTCTCTCTCTCTCTCTCTCTCTCTCTCTCTCTCTCTCTCTCTCTCTCTCTCTCTCTCTCTCTCTCTCTCTCTCTCTCTCTCTATATATATATATATATATATATATATATAGTGGCTTGCAAAAGAATTCGGCCTCCTTGAACTTTTCCACATTTTGTCACATTACAGCCACAAACATGAATCAATTTTATTGGAATTCCACGTGAAAGACCAATACAAAGTGGTGTACAGGTGAGAAGTGGAACGAAAATCATACGTGATTTCAAACATTTTTTACAAATACATGACTGAAAAGTGGGGTGTGCGTAATTATTCAGCCCCCTTTGGTCTGAGTGCAGTCAGTTGCCCATAGACATTGCCTGATGAGCGCTAATGACTAAATAGAGTGCACCTGTGTGTAATCTAATGTTAGTACAAATAGAGCTGCCCTGTGACGGCCTCAGAGGTTGTCTAAGAGAATGTTGGGAGCAACAACACCATGAAGTCCAAAGAACACACCAGACAGGTCAGGGATAATGTTATTGAGAAATTTAAAGCAGGCTTAGGCTACAAAAAGATTTCCCAAGCCATGACCATCCCACGGAGCACTGTTCAAGCGATCATTCAGAAATGGAAAGAGAATGGCACAACTGTAAACCTACCAAGACAAGGCCGTCCACCTAAACTCACAGGCTGAACAAGGAGAGCACTGATCAGAAATGCAGCCAAGAGGCCCATGGTGACTCTGGACGAGCTGCAGAGATCTACAGCTCAGGTGGGGGAATCTGTCCATAGGACAACTATTAGTGGTGCACTGCACAAAGTTGGCCTTTATGAAGAGTGGCAAGAAGAAAGCCATTGTTAAAAGAAA
Source organism: Valencia hispanica (assembly GCA_963556495.2). Classification (NCBI taxonomy): domain Eukaryota; kingdom Metazoa; phylum Chordata; class Actinopteri; order Cyprinodontiformes; family Valenciidae; genus Valencia; species Valencia hispanica. Next base: position 48,423,620 of record OY747704.1, read on the forward strand.
ACCATAAGAAGTCCCGTTTGCAGTTTGCCACAAGCCATGTGGGGGACACAGCAAACATGTGGAAGAAGCTGCTCTGGTCAGATGAGACCAAAATGGAACTTTTTTCCCAAAATGCAAAACGTTTTGTGTGGCGGAAAACTAACACTGCACATCACTCTGAACACACCATCCCCACTGTCAAATATGGTGGTGGCAGCATCATGCTCTGGGGGTGATTCTCTTCAGCAGGGACAGGGAAGCTGGTCAGAGTTGATGGGAAGATGGATGGAGCCAAATACAGAGCAATCTTGGAAGAAAACCTCTTAGAGTCTGCAAAAGACTTGAGACTGGGGCAGAGGTTCGCCTTCCAGCAGGACAACGACCCTAAACATAAAGACAGGACAACAATGGAATGGTTTAAAACAAAACATATCCATCTGTTAGAATGGCCCAGTCAATGTCCAGATCGAAATCCAATCGAGAATCTGTGGCAAGATCTGAAAACTGCTGTTCACAAACGCTGTCCATCTAATCTGACTGAGCTGGAGCTGTTTGGCAAAGAAGAATGGGCAAGAATTTCAGTCTCTAGATGTGCAAAGCTGGTAGAGACATACCCTAAAAGACTGGCAGCTGGAATTGCAGCAAAAGGTGGTTCTACAAAGTATTGACTCAGGGGGCTGAATAAATACGCACACCCCACTTTTCAGTTATTTATTTGTAAAAAATGTTTGGAATCATGTATGATTTTCGTTCCACTTCTCACGTGTACACCACTTTGTATTGGTCTTTCACGTGGAATTCCAATAAAATTGATTCATGTTTGTGGCTGTAATGTGTCAAAATGTGGAAAAGTTCAAGGGGGCCAAATACTTTTGCAAGCCACTATATATATATATATACACACTTTTCTTTGCTTGAATTCAAAGAGTGATACAGTATTTTCCGCAAATTAGGTTATTTGGTTCTTGCAGTATCGATTGTAATAGCTGGTTATCGCTGACAATTCTGCAATGGAGAATTTCCCTTGCCATGAGCAGCAGTCACAACTCTATTCATTGACATGCTATTTTCCTCAATCAACTGAGCAGCACTCAAATGCACCGATAAACTAACCCCTGAGCAGCTTTAAGTTTTCTTGCCATTTAGTAAGCTTTGCCTCTCCCTCATCTCTGCAGATATACAATCAATTGCACTTTTTTGTCTTCTCTTCTCTAATACCCAAACTTTGTTCCATGCTCAATCCAGTTAAGGTTCAGAGCACTATGTTTGATGTTTTTGCCCTAACTGTGCTATGTGGATCGGATGTGAGTAGTGTCAGGCAGCTTGTCTGTTTCTGTGGATAAATGCCAAACAGTTACAGTCTCTTCATCCTGTCTCTTTTTCTTTACCTTGTCTTGCATATAGTGATTGGTGCCTCACCTCTTTTGTCTTGTTCTGAAATGAAAAAAAAATTATAACTATTACATGCGAATCAATTTCCACAGACTTAATCATGCATAACGGGCATGTGACATAATCTTTGCACTCATTATCAGGCATATTAGACGCTTTATTCTTTTAAAGAATAATCAAAAGAACTTAGGTTCATAGCTTTATATCTGATTCCTTTTCCATTTCATTTAATTTTTATTTCTCTAAAAGGAAATATTTTTGAATATTTTCTTAGGATTCAGCCAAGAAGTCTCCACTGTACATTTTTCTATGTCGACATAAATGTTTAATCAAATAGTTAATTGCAGAAGCTATTTCTTTTTACATCTGGTGTCCTCAGATGTGTTAAAGGCCTCTCACAGTGGGGAGTGGATGTGGGAAATCATCCTCGATGAAGAACAAACAGAACCTTTGTAACAATTACCAAGTAGATACATAGGAAAGAGCCTCATTAGTGGCTTAATAAATCAAAGAATAAAAAGGTGTTGCCATCTCTCGGGTTTGACTTTAAATATATGTGGACGTCATTTTCATTGTTCTCGCCTGTAAGTGTTGATTTAAAGTCACTATGTAATTGCACTGAGTGAGGTTTTTGATGGAGCGGTTGTTAGGAAGGACATTTATAAAGTGTCATGTTTTGTAGTTTAAACTGGACCCAAAAGCAGCAGAGTAAATACAAAAATGATTTAATGAAAAACACAAGGAACTTACATAACTCAGGAGGGTACAGGCAGCAACAGGGAAAAACAGGAACCAGACAGGCTACAAGGAAGGCAGGAATCAGGCGGGGAAGAAAGACGGACGAACCAGCAAGTTGTGACTGAAAGAGGGCCATATTTATACTGAGGGAGGAGAGTGAAGAGTGAAGCAGAGAAGGAGCAGGACCAATTAAGGGAAGCGGTTGCAGCTGAGGGGGAGTGAGCAGGTGGAAGTGATTAGCTGGGACAGGAGGTGAAATGGCTGGGAGACAGACAACTGGGAAACTAGAAGAATCTTAAGAAACTAACTAAATACAAGACTACGGGGAAACCAGAAAGTACAGAAATCACAAGAAAGACTAAGAATAGCAAAACATGAAAATAGAACTAAATAAGGAAAATCACTAACAAAAGCCAAACACCCGGGGATCACAACACAACCTCCCCCTCAAGGGCGGATACCAGACGCCCCTAGAAGTTCAACAAAAACAAACCGAACCCAACCAGGGTGGGCGGAGGGGGCCTCGGAAGGAGGGCAAGAGTCCAGAACAATATAACAAAAAACACACCCCACTAGGGTGGGCAGAGGGGGCCTCGGAAGGAGGGCAAGAGTCCAGAACAATATAACAAAAAACACACCCCACTAGGGTGGGCAGAGGGGGCCTCGGAAGGAGGGCCAGAGTCCAAAACAAAAACACACCCATCCAGGGTGGGTGGAGGCCTGCGACGACGAGGAACCAAAAGACGTAGACGAGGAACCAGGCGACAAGGAACCGGGCGACGAAGAACCAAGAGACGAGGAGGCCGGCGACGAGGAACCAAGAGGCGAGGAGGCCGGCGACGAGGAACCAAGAGGCGAGGAGGCCGGCGACGAGGAACCAAGAGGCGAGGAGGCCGGCGACGAGGAACCAAGAGGCGAGGTGGCCGGCACCGGAGCAGAACCAAGAGGCGAGGTGGCCGGCACCGGAGCAGAACCAAGAGGCGAGGTGGCCGGCACCGGAGCAGAACCAAGAGGCGAGGTGGCCGGCACCGGAGCAGAACCAAGAGGCGTGGTGGCCGGCACCGGAGCAGAACCAAGAGGCGTGGTGGCCGGCACCGGAGCAGAACCAAGAGGCGTGGTGGCCGGCACCGGAGCAGAACCAAGAGGCGTGGTGGCCGGCACCGGAGCAGAACCAAGAGGCGTGGTGGCCGGCACCGGAGCAGAACCAAGAGGCGAGGTGGCCGGCACCGGAGCAGAACCAAGAGGCGTGGTGGCCGGCACCGGAGCAGAACCAAGAGGCGTGGTGGCCGGCACCGGAGCAGAACCTTGTGGCGTGGTGGCCGGCACCGGAGCAGAACCTTGTGGCGTGGTGGCCGGCACCGGAGCAGAACCTTGTGGCGTGGTGGCCGGCACCGGAGCAGAACCTTGTGGCGTGGTGGCCTATGAGAGGACGGTGTGGAGGACCCACGACGTGGCGCTGAAGACCCACGACGTGGCGCTGAAGACCCACGACGTGGCGCTGAAGACTCACGGCCGTGTCCCTCTGGACACCCAGGGCAGAGCCAAGAGTCCGAGGCGTGTCCTCCCGGACACCCAGGGCAGAGCAAAGAGTCCGAGGCGTGTCCTCCCAGACACCCCTGGCGGAGTCAGGAACCCGAGGCGTGTCCCTCTGGACACCCTCGGCGGAGTCTGGATCCCGAGCCGTGTCCCTCTGGACACCCTCGGCGGAGTCTGGATCCCGAGCCGTGTCCCTCTGGACACCCTCGGCGGAGTCTGGATCCCGAGCCGTGTCCCTCTGGACACCCTCGGCGGAGTCTGGATCCCGAGCCGTGTCCCTCTGGACACCCTCGGCGGAGTCTGGATCCCGAGCCGTGTCCCTCTGGACACCCTCGGCGGAGTCTGGAGCCCGAGGCGTGTCCCTCTGGACACCCTCGGCGGAGTCTGGAGCCCGAGGCGTGTCCCCCTGGACACCCTCGGCGGAGTCTGGAGCCCGAGGCGTGTCCCCCTGGACACCCTCGGCGGAGTCTGGAGCCCGAGGCGTGTCCCCCTGGACACCCTCGGCGGAGACAGGAGCCCGAGGCGTGTCCTTGCAGACACCCCCGGCGGAGACAGGAGCCCGAGGCGTGTCCCTCTGGACACCCCCGGCGGAGACAGGAGCCAGAGGCGTGTCCCTCTGGACACCCCCGGCGGAGACAGGAGCCAGAGGCGTGTCCTTGCAGACACCCCCGGCGGAGACAGGAGCCAGAGGCGTATCCCTCTGGACACCCCCGGCGGAGACAGGAGCCCGAGGCATGTCCCCCTGGACACCCCCGGCGGAGACAGGAGCCCGAGGCGTGTCCCTCTGGACACCCCCGGCGGAGACAGGAGCCCGAGGCGTGTCCTTGCAGACACCCCCGGCGGAGACAGGAACAGGATTCAGAGGCGTGTCCTCTGGAACACCCTCTGCGGAGTCAGGAACAGGAACCAGAGGTGTGTCCCTTGGGACACCCCCTGTGGAGACAGGAACCCGAGGCGTGTCCTCCCGGACACCCCCGGCGGAAACAGGAACCAGGGGCGTGTCCTCCGAAACACCCCCTGCGGAGCCTGGGATCAGAGGCGTGTCCTCTGGGACACCCCCCGAGAGCTGGCAGACTGTCAAGGCCGGGCCGAAACTAGGGGGTTGCACCTGGGGTCGAGGCGGGAGAGGCCTCCCCAACTGGCCAGCAAATGTTGCCAGTTTGTTCCATTCCGCCTCTTCCCAAAATGCAGTCAACCCCAGCTCGGCCAGTAATGGCGACCAGGGCCTTAGCAGAGCCAACAGTTCCTCTGCTGCCCCGATCCGGACCCAAGGCGGGGAGAGAGTGGCCATTAGGTCCAAATGCTGCCTTAAATACAGGCGCAACGTGGGCAGACAGCAAGCTTCTGCTGGGTCCAAAGACTGGCTGGTTCGTTCTGTCATGTTTTGTAGTTTAAACTGGACCCAAAAGCAGCAGAGTAAATACAAAAATGATTTAATGAAAAACACAAGGAACTTACATAACTCAGGAGGGTACAGGCAGCAACAGGGAAAAACAGGAACCAGACGGGCTACAAGGGGGGCAGGAATCAGGCGGGGAAGAAAGACGGACGAACTAGCGAGTTGTGACTGAAAGAGGGCCATATTTATACTGAGGGAGGAGAGTGAAGAGTGAAGCAGAGAAGGAGCAGGACCAATTAAGGGAAGCGGTTGCAGCTGAGGGGGAGTGAGCAGGTGGAAGTGATTAGCTGGGACAGGAGGTGAAATGGCTGGGAGACAGACAACTGGGAAACTAGAAGAATCTTAAGAAACTAACTAAAAACAAGACTACGGGGAAACCAGAAAGTACAGAAATCACAAGAAAGACTAAGAATAGCAAAACATGAAAATAGAACTAAATAAGGAAAATCACAAACAAAAGCCAAACACCCGGGGATCACAACATAAATGTTTTGGCTCACTACTACTCAGGATTCTTTTCTTGTCATCCAAGAAAAGTAATTCAGTATATATTATGTGAAGGTTTGGAAATATATTTTAGACAGAACTAAACTACAAGCATGAAGTGGGCATACAGAACAAAAATCTGATGACAAAGCAGCTGATTTAGAGGTTGTCAGTTTATAAACACTTAGCCAGTCTAAACCTCTAACCTGTTGCTACCCCTTTACAAACCTATCCCTGGCTTCTGTCTTAACCACTTAAGTAGACAAAAGCCACACAATATAGCAGTGTTAGAGAGGTTTCAATAACATGTGACAGAATTTTACAAGAAGTTAGCCATTGCTTTGTTGGGGCTGAGACCAACTACTAGTTTAGCCCTATTAAATGTTGATAGAAAACAACATAGAGTTAGACCCCAAATATCACATTTTGATAGTGTAGATCTGAGTTTATAAATCTTCGTAGGCCATGTTAAAGTGCTGTAATGGTAATGTGCATTCTAAGAATGAAAACATTTTATTTTAATCATTAATAATACTATTTGTCACAGTACCTAAACTTTCAGTGTATGCTAACATGTAACGAAGAAAGGATATAAAATAGATGTAGGTTTAAAGCCAGATTTTTTGAGTTTATGAGGCGTGTTTTGTTATTTGACTTAATGATGACCCTAACAATGGTGTTATCATCATTCCACCAAATGATTTAGTTGGTCAGTTTTACTATGACGTTTTTACAGTCATCATGATGATGTTTTTTAGTTGCAACAAACTGCGGGATGCAGTCATAATTGCATCAGTGTCTCTTGCTGCAATTTGTATGCTATACAAAGTAATACTCTGCTGTCGTCTAATTTTATTTAGGTTTAGCTTGACTGTTAAAGAGTCAAATCACAGCAACTATAATTTCTGGGGATTGTGCAAGTTAACATGTTAGCTTCAAAATATGTACAGTACCTATGACAAGTATCCACCCCTGTGAATGTTTACTCATTTTATTGCTTTTACAAATAAGTCATAAGCAAATAATGTGACATTGTTGACCAAAAAATTGATTTACAAAAAAAAAGCCTTTAATGTCAAAGTAAAAACTGATTTCTACAAAATAATCACTGAAAAATATCATGGGATTGCATAAATATTCATCCCCTTCAAGTCAGTATTCAATGGATGTACCTTTGGCTGCAGTCACAGCAATGGACCCTATGTGGATGAATCTCAGTCTGGATTTCATATCTGGACACTGTAGTTTTACTACATTCTTCTTTGCAATACTGTTTAAGCTTTGTCAGGTTGCATGAGGTTCGGCTGTGAACAGCCCTTTTTAGGTCCAGCTACAAATTCTCTATCAAATTGAGATCTGTGCTCTGACTTGACCACTGCAGAACCTTCACTTAGTTGTTTTTAAATCATATCGGTGTAGCTTTAGCTGTATGCTTCGGGTCAATGTCCTTCTGGAAAATAAATGTTCTCCGAAGTAGATCTCCTGCAGATGGAAACAAATTGTCCTCCAGGGTTTCCCTATGTTTTGCAGTATTCATTTGACCTTCTACCTTTACAAGACTGCTGAGAAGCATCTTCATTGCACGATGCTGTCACCACCATGCTTCACAGTGGGGATGGTGGGTTTGAGGTGATGTGCAGTGTTTGAGGTCCACCAAAGCTAGCGTCTTGTCTGATGACTTAAAAGCTCAGTTTTGGTCTCATCAAACCAAAGAACTGTCTTCCACTTGAGCATGGAGTTCTCCACATGCCTTTTGGCAAACTCCAGTCGAGGCTTGATATGAATTTCCTTCAACAGTGCCTTTTTTTACTGCCAATCTCCCATAAAGCTTTTACTGGGGAAGAACCCGGGGAACAGTTGTTGTATGCAGAGTCTCTCCCATTTCACCTGCTGAAGTTTGTAACTCCTTCAGTGTAGTCATGGATGGTCAGCTATTCTTTACTTTTATAAAAGAAACTAGTTAAGAAAAAAAGGGAAAAAAGCAATATGAAAAATTAAAGAGTTTGAATGTTTACATTTTAGTTCAAAGGTTAAATTAATGCAATATAAGAATGGCTTACCAATCACACTGACCGACTGCAAATACATACTTGCATTTCTGGCAATAAATCTTTCCCCTCATTTTCTCATTTCAGCATTTCATCCTCTTTGTAGCACCTGATGTATAATGTTAGTATACTGTAACTTGAGACATCTAATAAGGAGCCTGTTGTGTTTCAAGTCTGTGAAAATGATATGCAAGCACAGTGAACCAACCTAACTAAATATTCTTAGCTAAGCCTTTTTTTAAAGCAGGGTCCTTTTCAAATCATTTTGCCATAAGGCTTTTTGAGTAGAGCTATTAGACCTCACTTGCTCACCTTCTTAGATACTTATTTTGAAAGTTTTGTCTGAAATTTTAAACTAACATGCACGTTCCAAATATTTTTTTTCACATTTCTGGAGTATTTGGGGAATCATGTGAGACGCCAGGCTGTCACGATTGTCATAGTTTACAGAGAGAGCTACAAAAGTGACAGCATGACTTAATAATCCCTTGCAGCATATTGCAAAGAGTCAGCTTGTGAATTTTTTTATAACGTCTTAAAGAAATGGCACCAAATAGTGTATACCACAGCACCTATGAAACAGAGAAAAAATTAAAAGAAAAGAGAAGCATCACAAGGTTACAGAAAATTACCTTTCACCACCATTCATCTTTATTAAAGCTTTCATTGGTACTGCTTCCAAATGTCCAATTATTAAAGTTTGCTTTGTTGACAACAAACATCCAGTATATGTCGCATACAGCTATTTATAGAGCTGCCACCATAAATATGCATGAACAAAAAGTAAATATGTATATAGAGTGTGTATAACAGTCTCTTGAAATATAGTTTTGCTCCATTCGTTGCATGAGATGTGGCTCCATCCATCCATCCATCCATCCATCGCTAGTATGAGTTCAGGTTGCAGGAAAACGAGCCCCATTAGAGGAACTCAGACATCTCTCTCCCCGCAGCTCATTCTCAGAGATGTCAGGGCGTTCCCAGGCATTTCCCCCAGCAATTTCTGGCTCTACCCCAAAAATATCCTCCCACAGGTGAGGGTCAGAAAGCAGACAAACTGTAAATTGAGGGCTTCGTTTTTTGGGATCATCTCTTTCTCAAACACAAAAGATCAAAGTAGTGGCTGCATTGCTGTAGTTGAGGCAATTCTAGAATTCCGCTGCTCTGGGTGGCTGCATGTTGGAGTGGCTCTGTTGGCTACATATTAATTCTTGGTTTTTTGTACATTAGTTCCTCTTTTTTCTTAAAGAAGATTGCATTTTTTTGACCTGTATACTTTCTAGTTTTTGGTGCTGTGAAGCTGGAAGGATTTATGCTGTAAATTTTTCCCTGTTTGACAATTTGTTATGATGCGTAACCATGGCAACAATGTGGTTTACAGCCGGGAGCAGCTGATTAACATCACAAAAGCTGAAATAATACCTCAACTGAAGCCACAAATCCCTGATGAGTTGATAAGGAGGAGACGTGGATGCAGAGCAGGAGCAAAAAGGAGACAGAGAAAGAGGAAGTTCAAGCCATCTCTTCCATCGATCATAATGGGCAACGAAAGATCACTGGCTAACAAGATGGATGAACTCCAAGCCCTTACAAGGACTCAGCCAGAGTACCGTGAATGCAGTGTTATGCGTTTTACTGAGACGTGGCTGCTGGATCATATCCCCGACTCCAACGTCTCTCTGCCAGGCTTCCTGACTGTACAAGCAGACAGAGATCTGAAGACGAGCAGAAAAAGAAAATGTGGTGGAGTAGCATTGCTTGTCAACAACAGATGGTGTCTTCCAGGACATGTTACTGTGAAGTGTCATCTCTGCAGCCCAGATGTCGAACTCTTGGCAGTGAGTTTATGTCCATATTATTTACCAAGAGAGTTCACCAGTTTAATTTTGGCAGTTGTTTACATTCCACCTTCAGCCGTTGCCGACACTGCATGTGATGTCATCAGTTCCATTGTTGCTAAGCTACAGACACAGCACCCCAATGCATTTGTGGCAATATCTGGTGATTTTAATCATGCCTCGCTCTCTACTACACTTCCAACATTTCAACAGTTTGTCAGCTGCTCTACAAGAGAAAACAGGACCTTGGATTTGTTTTATGCAAATGTAAAGCATTCATACATGTCCAAACCAAGACCTCCTCTGGGACAATCAGATCACAATCTTGTTTTTCTCTGTTCAGAATATAAACCACTTGTTCAGGGGCAACCTGTGACAAAATTAACTGTGAGAAAATGGTCACAGGAAGCTGAAGAAGCCCTGTAGGGTGGTTTTGCAACCACAGACTGGATGACTCTTTGCCAAGCACATGGAGAGGACATCAATGCCATGACGGAGTGTGTGACTGACTATATAAACTTCTGTGTGGACAACATCATCCCCATCAGAACAGTGAGATGCTTCCCTAATAACAAACCCTGGATCACCAGTGACCTGAAGGAACTGCTAAACAAGAAAAAAAGAGCCTTCAGGGAGGGAGACAAGGAATTACTGAGGAGTATACAGAAGCAACTTAAGGTCAAGATCAGAGACAGCAAGGAGGCATACACGAAGAAGCTGGGGAACAAACTACAGAGGAACAATATCAGAGAAAGATTACAGGTTTTAAGGACAGGAAGGATTGGATAGATGGAAGTCTGGATAGAGCCAATGAACTGAACTTATTCTTCAACAGGTTCAGTTCAGGTACTAGCTCAGCATCCCCCTCTCCTGTTCCCAGCTAAACAGACAGCCCACTCTCCTCTGATCAACAGCTTTCCTGTTACACCTCGGATGTTTTATCCTTCATCTCAGCCATGGGCTCTTCTAATTCCACAAGTTTGACTTCAACCAAGTCAGGAAATGCTGCTACCTCCTTTGCCTCCCCCTCCCACTTGTCTGTCTCCAAAAGTCAGGTGAAGAGGCAGCTGGAGAAACTGAACCAGAACAAGGCTGCAGGTACAGATGGTGTCAGCCCCAGAGTCCTGGAGGCCTGTGCAGAGCAGCTCTGTGGGATTCTGCAGCACCTCTTCAACCTTAGCCTATCTCAGGAGAAGGTTCCAGTGTTGTGGAAGACATCATGCCTTGTTCAAGTACCCAAAAGAACTCACCCATCAGTCATCAATGACTATAGACCCGTTGCCCTGACATCCCACATCATGAAGGTCCTGGAGAGACTCCTGTTGGCACCCCTGAGTAAGCAAACAAGAACGTATCAGGACCCACTGCAGTTTGCTTATCGCTGTGGAGTTGGAGTTGAAGATGCCATCATCCACCTACTTCAACCACCCCACTGTCATCTGGACAAAGCAGGCAGCACTGTGAGGATCATGTTCTTTGATTTCTCCAGTGCATTTAACACAATTCAGCCTGATTTGCTTTGTCAGAAACTCCTGAAGACACAGGTGGAGCCCTCAACAATCGCCTGGATCAATGACTACCTGACCAACAGACCACAATTTGTGAGACTGAAGAATTGTGTGTCAAACCAGGTGGTCAGCAGCACAGGAGCACCACAGGGGACCGTACTCTCACCATTCCTTTTCACTCTGTACACCTCAGACTTCCAGTACAAATCAGAGACCTGCAGAAATACTCAGATGACTCTGCAATTGTCGGGTGTATCAGAGATGGACAAGAAGCTGAATACAGACAGCTGGTGGACCGCTTTGTGACATGGTGTGGAAACAATCGTCTCACCTTGAATGTGAACAAAACAAAAGAGATGATTGTAGATTTCAGAAGAAACAGGGATAAGTCAAACACTGTTTCCATCATGGGAGAAGAAGTGGAGGTCGTTGAGGAGTATAAATACCTCATAGTTCACCTTGACAACAGACTAGACTGGAGACTGAACAGGGAAGCCATCTACAAGAAGGGACAGAGCAGACTGTACTTCTTGAGGAAGCTTAGGTCCTTCAAGGTTTGCAGCAAGATGCTGGAGATCTTCTACAAGTCTGTTGTGGAGAGTGTAATCTCTTCAGCCATCATCTGTTGGGTAGCAGCATCAGAGCCAAGGATTTAAAAAGGCTAAACAACCTGATAAAGAAGGCTGGTTCTGTTCTTGGGACAACTGTGGAAAATTTGGAGATGATAAAGCAAAGGATTCTTCATAAAATACAATAAAATTACGGACAACCCTGAGCATCCTCTTCATGAGACAGTCATACAACAACAGAGCGTCTTCAGTCGGAGGCTTCTTCAGTTTCGCTGCAATACAGACCACTACAGGAAATCCTTCCTGCCCACAGCCATCATCATCTACAACAACTCCTTAAAGAATTATTTATTATATGAGCTATACCAACAATTAATTTCCCTCTGGGATCAATAAAGTATTTCATAAATTTTTTTTGAATTGAATTGAATTTTACTCAGTTCTATCTACCGTTATCCACAAAAAAATACACCAATATAATTGAACTTCTCCACTTGAGTAAAAGACTGGCTCCAACCTAGGCTGAACAATCCACCTTTTTCCCATTGAGATATGTGACCTCAGTCTTAGAGATGTTGACTCTTGTCTGATCTTCACACCTGGCTGCGAACGACTTCAGTGCATGCGGAAAGTCACAGCTATAGGAATGCAATAGAACGGTACCATGACAACTCCTTAAAATGCTGTGCATGAACACCACAGACAAAAACATTAGAAGACAAGCATCACAAGGGTATTCCTCACAATCACATCACAATGAGGTTTATCCACATTTACTTATTTTGCAGTCTAAACCTTTGAGATAGGTGTCTAATCTGTATTATTTCTTCTTTGAAATTTCAATCCATTACTACTGCTCTTTGAAAACACAGTTTGAGAATTTACCTGTTTATCTCTACAGTTTCCTCCTGGAGTTTGGCAGCTCTCACTCCACCTCATCCTACATATGAACTGGTATATCTACTGACTTACACACCTTCCCAAAGATATCCACCTACCAAGACCAACCTCCCTGCCCGCTCTCCTCCATTTCCATAGTTCCTTTTCTCTGGACCTCTTCAGAAACCCCTCTATCATCTTCCATAAGACAGACCAGCAAGTCTTTGTTACAGTTCCCTTCTGAAATTTCTCCAAATGTTTTTCCACATGGTATTGATTTTCCTCTCTCAGAATTACACCAGAGCCCAAACTATATCCCAAATCCTTCCTGTAAAACAAATAAATGATTAAAACTTCTATTTTTGCATCTCTGTGTCAGAACTTGGATTCTGTTTTTTTTTTACTACTTAATAGGACAATTTTACATCACATTTTATTTTCAAAAAAGGTCAGAACTTCAGACAAGCAATGTTTTCATCTTTTTCAACATTACTTTTGCAAACTGAGCAAAAGACTTGTTAAACAGACATCCATAAAAATTCCAGTAAAAAGTAACATCTTGCTGTAAAATCTCAATGATTTTTTTTCTGTTGCAGTTGTGCAAAAACTGTGGGCTAGCCAATCTTGGAAGTCATCCAAGCTGATACCAAGAGACGTAGACTTTCAGAGTTGTTGCAGATGACATTCTGAATCATTTTCTCCTTTAGTGCATAAGGTCAGAGGTTTTGAGATTGCAGATTTAAATTTATATGAAAACCTTGTATAATCTTTGACATTAAAATGTTATAAATTAAAGCTAATATCATACTGTTTCTAATCTTGTCATGTGTGTTGGTTACTTTAAAACTTAATTTTGTGGGTATAAGCAGAAAGTAATTAGGATCATGTGAAAAAGCAATGCCTGTCACATCTACACAGTACCTGTATTAGATATGATGTGCTACAAAGCAGTATGATGGGCATATAGGTTTTACGATGAGGATTTACATTAAAGTGGAATTGAACCCCATGAAAAAGCATAACCAGACATCATTTGAAAGATTCTACAAAGTGGGTAGTGACAGGAGGCACGGAGTGTATGGCCAAGTGTGGAGGATGAGCGGAGGGGGGAACATGGGGGTGTGTTCAGGAGGACAGTGACAGCTAGCTTAATCTGACACTGAAACATGGAAATTGACCGAAGCGACGTTGGCAGTTTGCAACTGATCGATTTGATTGACGTTCATCTGTTTCGAACGTTAGCCTATGTTAGCATTACCACTCAGAAACTGGACTCATCCCGTCTCCCTCTGCCTCAGCAGCATCGGCCTCGGACAGCGCTGACTCAGCGCCCTGAGCCAGCGGATCTCCTCCACCGTCACCGGAGGTAGAGGGAGGCTTTAAGGAGCCCAGCGGCCCCGTATCAATTCGAGCAGCTGGCTCAGGGCGCTGAGTCAGCGCTCCCCGAGGCCGGCGCTGCCGGTGCTCCTGAGGCAGAGGGAGACAGGATAGGTCCAGTCTCTGAGTGGTATTGCTAAAGTAGGGTAACATTCAAAACAGTATATTAGCTATGCTAACTAAGTGCTAATGTTATAATAATGGTAACCTGAAAAACGCAATCCAACTCCAAACTCGCTACGGGGCGAGTTTGTCTGAGAGATGGTTTTATCTATAACCAAACCCACGGGGCATGTCTGTGAGACCATGCCTGTGACGTAAAGAATGGAAAAGATGTACCGCTATCCGCCAATCACAAAATTAAAATGCAGTAGCCACAGTTCAACCCTAAGAGGGCAGCACTAAGACATTTTTAGACCAAAAAGTGGAGAATTAAACAAGTTTACACGAAAATGTAAAAAAATCCCCAGAAACTAAAAGATTGCATTGGTAAATACCCATTTATACAGTTTATAGGCAAAAAAAGTTGTTTAGGGGTTTAATTACTTTTTAAAGTATCAAACCACAATTTTCTAACAGGATTTTTTACAATTTCTTTCACAGCAAGTATTTACATTTGAGTTGAAAATGGTATTCAAATATCACAAGAATCCAGACAAAAAGCATTCAACAGAATTGGTTTGAGAAATTGTAGTCTTCATGCAATTTATACAATCTGCTGTTTTGTGATGGTTAAAATTAACATATTAGAACATTTTAGATTATTCCTCAGTTAAACACAAAATACTTATATTAGACACTAACATTTGTACTGATAGAAATGTGAAATTTTTAAAGGTGAAATAATATTTTGGCTATTGAAACATAAATGAAAGACTGCAGAAACCGCATGTAACTTTTGCTGCTTACATACCTTGATACAAAAAATACCCTGTTTTTTGTGACATTATTTTAAAAGACAAACTTGAATCATTGATAGCCTCTTGCCCTCTTGGTCTGAGACCTTTTTGCTGCGAGTCTCAATCCAATTTCCATCATTGTAACAAATTGGATTAAAGGCTACTTTCCGAGTCCTGTGAGTCCTCCTCTAATATAATGTTAAATTGATCTGTCAGCTCGAGTCTCTGCAAATCTGGGACACTTTAACCGACCCAAAGGCATGATTAGCTATTAAAATGCAGTGCTATATTTGTTGAGCAACTAGTGGTTGCTACTGGGTGATCTTGGAAAAAAGAAAGTTTTATAGGTTCAATGGTCAGTGCATGTCTGTGCCCCCAATACTGCTACTGCTTTTGTTCTCCATAACAAAGGCAGCTTCCCACCTCTGAACTCCACATGTTTAAGTATCCAGTTGTGAAAAAGCACATATTCCAGAACAAGTGGTACCATGTACTAAAAAGTATCTAATCATTACAACATCAATGAATTTAAATCTTTTTTTCCCCCTCTGGCATTAACTGCATAGCATTGTCTTGGCGTAATGTCAGGGGATATGAAGGGTGTTTATCATTTTGATGCAGTTACTTGACAGGGAACAGTGTGTTCTTTAGTGTATGGCAGGAATGCAATGCCCATCCCCTGAAAGCACATGATATGCCCGTCAGCGGTAACATAAAAATGTTTGTTGTTTTGACAAGGACGTGAATGAGCTATTTTCGAGAGTATCCTGTGAGCTTTTGCTTAGCACGTGCTTCAATGTGCATTTACACTGAGAAAGACCAGAGGTGCAAAGAAGTAGTCATTTAGAGGGCAGGAGTAATGGATTCAGAATCTCGTCTTTGCAGTGTTGGTGTGTCCTAGGATGGTCAACTAATGAGGTGTGGCAAAAAGAGCTTTTCTGCTATGGTATCTATCATTTCTTAATCAGAATAGAGCCTTTTACGGCCACCAATCTAAAAGTCCTTTGATCATACAAGCATAAATGATCCCTATATAAAATGAAGGTGTTTAAATGGGTTACCGTGAGTGAAAACCTTAATTTGTACTGCGGTTTTTATTAAATAATTTTTATATTTGGTAAGATCTACCTAAAATCAATACAAGTGTAACTAAATTGTGCTTAAATAGCCTTTAAATCTTCATTTTCTTGACATAGGACATTTACTCTCAGAGAGAATCAGTGATTAGTGATTATTTCATACACAAACTGTGCACATAAACACACCTTATTGTGTCAAACACTTCTGACATATATATAGCATGTCAGCCCAAAGGTCTACGAGTAAATATGATCAGTTAAAAGGAAACAAAACCATCATTGACTTCAATTACGGCACATTTTGTAACATTTCCCTCAAGTCAGGGTGTGCAATCATAAACCACAGGTAGACAAAGGATTTCCTTTTTCTTCTGGGAGAGTCATACACTAGAATGGGAAATTGCTTCTAAGTGATTTGAAGAGATACCTCAAGGGGGACAAAGCATAGGTACTGTACATCTCTCCCACACTAAAAGAAAAAGGAATTTGTGTAACATTTATGTAAATATGAATAGATATAAAAAAGAAACTTATGGTAAGACGCCTTGTCAGTGAAGTTTCTCTTTATACAAATACAACAGATTCCACCACTTTTTTTTTTTACTTGTTTGATTACTTTTTCCATTTGAAAACACTAAACATACACATTATGGTGCAATTTATGAAATAACTTCAACTTTGTCATTCAGTTTAGTTATCAAACTTTACTTTTAAAACAGTTTTCTTTTTAAATACATATAAAACAGAGTAAACAGATAAAATACCTATAGCAGAGCTTACAAAAATAAAATAAAATCTAGCCCATCTCATCTCAAGTCTTGTACTGATTGACAAAAACAAAAAGTACATTTAATGTTTTTTTCTTCTTCTCAAGTTTTACCTGGTTGTAGTCTGTTCTTAAAGTCTGTCTATTTAAAAGGGTCATAATCTAGTATTACCTTGGATACCCACGCTCTATTATAGTCTTTCAGGCTGATTTAAAAAAATAAACACAGAGCTTCTCTGACCATTATTTCGAAAGCATTTTTGTCTCGCGAAATCTGATGCGATATTTGGATATTGGCTGTTGTGGACGGGCATTGTTGTTATGCAAATGAGGGGCGCGTTGATTGGTGGCAGGAAGGAGGGGGGTTGACACGATATGTCTATGGTTGACAACGCTTCAGCATATCTACCCATATATAATACTCCTGCTAGCAAAAAAAAAAAAAAAAAACTCCCGCTAGCATACAATAGCCACATCATTTGTTACACACAGCAGAGCAATAAAAACACAGCCTTACCGTTCAATTGCAGGCAAGTCTCTGATTGTTGCAATTGCCCCTTTTTCCAACCGGAGCTTCGATGCCAACTTCACCTGATATTGTCCCAAATTCATAAAGGATCCCGGCATAAAAAATAGAAAAAAATATTTCCATGTTGATTCTGGCAGTCAACAACAGAGCAACTCACATGTGCACTACGTTTCTGGTAGAAATGGTTTTAGCTGATTTAGCTGATTAAAATAAAAGGCTGACACGAATATGTCTTCTTCATGCATCATTGCGTGAAGAAACTTTCTGCATCTTTCACGCTCGAGTTCGTACTTCGAATCGCTGATGTGTCGGTTGCGAACGAACCGGCTCTAAGAGCTAACTCTTTGAAGTGAACGATAGGAGCCGCATAGGTAGGTCTGCGATGTCTATATATGGTATATCCTGCGCTGACTTGACGTCAAGTCGGCCAGAAATTAAAATCACGTATTCGAGTGCGCGTGCACATGGGCTGGTTGACGAACCCAGGGGTAAACAAACGCTTCACTTTTCGGCTTCCCGGCCAGTGTATAATTGTTAGGCAATCATAACATAATTTTGTTCTGGTGGAAAAGTGAAAATTACAGGCCATGACTCCTTTAAAAAATGAGAAAATAATCCGTTGTTATCCTCGAAAGATCAGATTGAAACTGTATGCACAGAAAAAAATCTTTTGAATAGAAAAAAACATCCAGGTTTGCCCCTTGTTGATGTTGGTTTGTCAGAAGAATAAGCTGAACTGTCACTGTGCTTCTATGTATAGATAAACACTGCTCGGATAACAAAAGAGAGAATGAAATCAAACAGACAATTGTTTTACTTGCTGAGAGCTTCAGTTTGTTTAAAGGGAAGACTTTTGCCATTTGTTGTCTTTGCTCAAAGTTGCTGGAAAGTTGACTCCTTGTAAGGAAAACGTAACACATAGGCTAATAACACCAAGACAGAAATGCAATGTAGTCCATTTTCACCACACTTAAAGCTTAATCTCCTCAACTGAAGTACATTTGTCTCTAAAATGAGAAACATAAGTTTATAAAACAGAATTCCATGATAGTCAGTCGGTACAACAGATTGCAATTGCACATTCAAAGTATGTAACTTTTTCTGGGAATTACTTTCTGTGTTACATTATTAATCTGCCAAACATCAAGACTAGGGTTGGGCACAGAGAACCGGTTCCAAATAGAAACCGGTTCCTTACATCCGGTTCCAGAAATGATGTTTGAAATTTGATCCTAAATGCCCGCATTGTGAGCAAACAAACTAGTGCGGGCCCTGCACTAGTTTGTTTCTGTGGTTTGTATTGGGTATTACTCCGCCTGGCGAGCCCTGCAAAATTTCACTTGAACCATAGACTGTATAATACTTTGAACAACATGGACCGTAGAAGCTACTCGAAAGTCTGGCTTCATTTTAATTTACAAAAGGATGGATTTGGACGGTGCAACGCTTGTGATAAACTTATTAGTGCCAAAGGAGGATGTACAACAAACGAGTGTACTGTGTTTGATGTGTTGCGTCGCTTTCCTGCTCCCATCGCTTCCTCCACTTCGGACAGTCAACCATCAGCTAGCAACTCCTCTTTGAAAACGGAATCAGATACATGAAAATTATGATTGTCTTATTCTTCACAGATTATCTTAAATTTGAATTTACTACCAGTTGCTAAAACTGTGTCAAGTCTGTTCATAGTTGTTAAACACTCGCAGAGTGACGCTAGCATAAGCCAGTCTGCTGCTGCTGCTATATTAACCAGCCAGAGACCCCAGCCAGCAAGTAGACAAACCACGTTCATCATGGCAGCAAGGGCAGCTGTCAGCAGAGCAAATTGCCGAGTGACACAGCAAAAGTAACGGCATTTGTGGTAAAAAGGCTGCATCCCCTTAGCGATGTAAAGTCGCCCACGTTTAGGTAACGTTAAGTAAATAAGATTAACATTGAGCAAAATAACTTAGCTGGTAGCTACTTGCTTTTTAGACTGCTGCCAACTTGTGTTATTTCAGCAGAATTCAGTTTTACAGTTACAGTTAGGGACTCTCCCTTATAATAGAAGTTACAGTACAGCAACCAAATTAAACGTCAAGTCACCTGGCAATGTGAACAAATAAAAAGGGTCTGTGTAAAGGCTTCTTCATATGAAAAAAATATATTTTTTTCTCTCCTGCACCTCAAAGAATAGGAATTGAGAACTGTGTAGAACAGGAATTGATAGTGAGAATTGGAATTGGAATCGTTAAAATGCAAATGATGCCCAACCCTAATCAAGACAGATTTCAGTGGATGTTTAGCAACATTTTATTGTATCCATCATCACACAAGATGTTGTAACATCAAGTTATTACAAAGACCCATATGTAACAGACTTGACTGGACGTTTATTACCTGAAAAGTATCAAAATAAGCCAGATGACAGTAAAGTAAATGGTCAAAGTCGAAAGTGTCATTAAAAAAGAAACTGCTGCTAGGAGCCCTTACGTATTTTTGTCTGAGTGTGCATTATGTGAGTTTTAAATATCATTCTAAAATTAGAAACCAGTTAGATTGGGACTGTTGAAGCTCACAAGGTTCTGTATGACCCTGTTGAATTCACTTTTCTTTTGTCATCCCAGTGAACAATTTGATGTTTTAGAATCAGTATTTTGTAAATCTACATTGAAATAGTAATAGTTTAGTATTCCTCATAACCAAAGTCAGATTATGATGGGAGGAATTGTTCAGGCCCACGCACGGCACTAAATCTCAAAGTGCCTCCCTGAAGGTAGTGGTTGCAGGCAAAGGGGGCCAATGAAGGCATCTTCGGGCTGAACCCAGATGAGCCCTAGAATCTAAGGCGTGATCACCAGGAACTCAAACCTGATCTACCCTCAGGCTTGTCTTGATGAGGGTACCCTGGTCTGCCTAATTCAGGCGAGGTTTGCCTCTTACTTGTTGTGGTCCACCACCATTGAGGTTACTGCCAGAATGTGAGTAAACTAGCATCCAAGTGAAGGAGTTCAAGTATCCTTGTATACCATTCACAAGTGATGGGAGGATAGAGCAGGAGATCGATGAATGGATTTGGTTCCATCTGTAATATGGACACTGTCTGTGTGTTTTGTGGTAAAGAAGTAGTTGTAATTAAAACAAAACCATTTAATTTACTTATATGTATGTATAACGATACCTTACCGCGGGTTATTTCAAGGCTAAGTTATTGCCATGGCAAGTATATGACCAGCGGCAAAAACCCAGGTTCGATGTGGGAGCTTGTGGTGAATGCAAGGCAAGAGTCAAAAATTATGATTTTTAAGTAAATTAATTAATCAATAACCAAATATAAATACATACAAAATTACAAAATCATATTCAAAAAGAACATGAACACAAATTCATCAAACAGTGAACCAACAGTCAGTTGGACTTTGAAAGAGAATGACACTTGGGTTAGTTCAAATAGTCCAAGTTCAAAAAACAGTTCAGTTCAGTTCTTTCCTTTGTTTCTTTGTCTTTGTTTAAAGCAAAGATTCAGAAGTTCATTTAGATGCAGAAAAAACATTTGATAGAGTTAACTGGAAATTCTTATTTGTAACCTTACATAAATTTGGCTTTGGAAATTATTTTATAAACTGGTTGAAAATATTATACAGTTCACCAACTGCATGTATCAGGACTAATAACCAAACAACATCTAGGTTTTATCTTCAGAGAGGTACCAGGCAGGGATGTCCTCTCTCTCCCTCCCTGTTCGCTATTTTTATTGAACCACTAGCTGCAGCAATCAGGCAAACTCACAATATTTAAGGCATAAAATGCAATAACATAGAACATAAAATTAGTCTTTATGCAGAGGATGTATTACTTTTTCTCCAGCATTCACAAACCTCTTTCTCTCAGGTAATCGGGTTGATAAACTCCTACTCAAATGTTTCAGATTATTCTATAAATTGGTTAAAATCTACAGTTCTTCCAATCAATTGTTCTATCCAGAATCCAACTAATACACAACTGCAGTCAGGGAATATTACCTATTTAGGTATCAATGTCTCACCAAGACTGGCAGATTTAATAAAGCTATACTACATCCCACTTTTTAAAAAAGTGGAAGATGATCTTGCTAGATGGAAATCCCTACCCATATCACTTATGGGAAGGGTTGCTTCAATAAAAATTATGGTTTTGCCCAGAATCAACTACTTATTCTCAATGATCCCAAGTAAACCATCACTAGACTGGTTTAGATCTCTGGACTCCTCTATCTCTAAATTTCTTTGGAAAGAAGACCAAAGAAAAAGGAGGTCTAGATCTACCAAACTTCCATCATTATTTCTTAGCCAACAGGCCCCAGTACATCTCAAGATGGTTAAAACATAGCTACCTAGACGAGTCCTGGATAGACGTAGAACAGATGCTATGTAATAAGATAAAACTTTCAGACCTACCATTTATTAGCTCAAATATAAAACAATATGAATGCTTTAAAAGCATAAATATCAGCTCCTCTCTGACAGCATGGTGGGAGTTTCTAAAAATGACAGAGTCCACAATAATCCCATGCAGACGTACTCCCATCTGGAATAACCCCGACATCTTGCAAAAAAAAAGTATGATAAGTTTTCCAGTCTGGAGGTGCAATGGAATTGAATACCTGGAACATATATTTGAAGGAACATACTTTATCCCATTTAATACATTAATTACACAATATGGAATTGATAAAAACAAATTCTTAGAATAGCAATAAATTAAATATATTATTAAAGGTAAATTTAGGCTCAATACAGCTGAATTACAAATTCCAGCAAGAGTGTTAGATTTTCTTATTCTCAACCCCCCCAAATTGCTGTCTAAAATATACAAAACTTTATCTACTTTAGAAGAATCAATAGCCATCCCTTTTTCAAAATGGGAGGTGGATTTATCAGCCAGCTTTCACCAAAGCATCGGGTCTCAGATATGTTTTAAGAACCTTTAAAATAACAAAAAATCCTCATTTGCAATTAATACAATACAAAATCCTTCATAGAGTACACTATACAGGTCAACGAATGTTTAGGATGGGTTTTACATCGTCTAATACCTGCTTACAATGCACAAGCAATATACCAGATACTTATGTTCATGCGCTTTGGTTCTGTCCACCTGTTAAGACATTTTGGTGCCAGATATGTGAGGACTTATCAAAGTGTCTGAAATGTAACATCCCACCATCTCCCTCAATTTGCCTGTTAGGAAATTTAAATGATGTCACCATGGACACAAAGTCAGTTCTAATGGTTCACATTGCCTTATGCATCGCTAAAAAAACTATTCTCCTGAACTGGAAAAATAAAAAAGCTCTTAATATTAATCAGTATAGAAATCTCTTGTTGGACCATATTGGTCTTGAGACGGCCTCGGGCTCAATATCTGATCAATCTCTCTGGGCTCCTTTGATCGGCTCCATCACCTAGTGGGGGTGGGGGGCACTTGGTTTTGTCGTTTGGGATACTGTTGCTGATCTGGGGGTTTTGGGGTTGGAGGCGTCTGGGGGGGACCCCAGGGGGTGGGATCACTGGGCGGATGGGGCGCTGGACGTCGTGGCCGGCCTGGGGTTGGGCTTTGGGTGGTAACTCCTGATGGCTGCATACGGTGCCTTGGGGGGGTTGCACTGTTACTGGCCTGGTGGCAGTGCTGCGCCTGGGTAGGGTCTGGGGTGGGCCTGGGAATTCGGGGCTCTGGGGCGCCGCACCCCCTTGCTGTGGTCCTGGCTGCGGGTCGGCCGGCGTGGGGTCTCTGTTGCCTGTGGGGGTCGTGGCTGGCCAGCGGCCGGCATGTGCAGCCGCCTCTCTCTTTATATCTGGGCCGATTGTCATCGCCGGTCCCTGTATGGCGTCTCGCCTTGTTTGCTGGTTGGGGTGCCTGGCTGCTGGTCGCGGCGGCTGGGTGGCATTTCTGTGCCGGATAAGTCCTTTTTCGCACTGGACTTGGCTCCTGGGTCTTGGTCTTTGTGTGGGGCACTGTGGTCGGGCATTTGGCCAAGTTCGGTCGGACTTGCGGGTGGACTGGCCTGGTGGTGGGCAGGGCAGGTGGGTGGGGCGCTGGGTTTGGTCTCCTGCCGGGCCGTTGAGCAGCAGTGGTCGCTGCACAAGGAATGGGGCTGGTGGATGTCGGCCTGGTGGGTCGGCCGCCCGGCTCATCGGTTTGCTCCTGGTCTGGGCAGGTACTTCGCCGTGGTTCGGGCTACGGGGGCCTCCGGTGTTCGGTTTGGCGCTGGGAGCCTCCTTTCCTGGCGGGGAGGCCGTTTGCTGTGTAGCGACAGGTGCTCTCCCCGTACGAGGGCACTTGGACGGGGGAAGGGGTGTGTGGGGCGAACTCAACCTGGGTGTCTTATGTATTTTGTGTTTTGAGAGTAGAGCGAATGTCAGGGTGGGTTTAGTTCCCCTTCTGGGATGGGGCTGGGGGGACTGCCTTGGGGTCCGTGGGGCTTTCTGGTGCTCTGGCCGTGGGCCCCGGGTCGAACGTGCCATGGCCTCCCTCCCCTGGTGGATCCCGGTGAACAGCGGTGCCTATTGGGGTCAGTGGGGGAGCTGGCTCCCTGGGAAGACATTTTGTCTCCCAGTCCTTCCCTCCCCATCCCTGGACACCTCTGTCCACCCGCTCTATCACTTTACCACTCATATAGGGTCTTGGGGCATGGGCACATCACTGGGGTGTGTCCCGTGGTGTCCTGCGTCCCAATTTTAATATACAACTTAGACACTCCCACTTATAACATTCTCACGCGACACATATGTAGGGACTTTAGGGTGGGAACACTTTTCGGCATCCAGAGGGGGAGCGGTTCAATCAGCTTCACCTCTGGTGCCGGTGCCCACTGTTAAACCACATATAGACACTGAGGGCTCGGGGTGGGGGTTGGGGGATGTGTGGCTGCCTTCCCCACATCCCACCCCTCTGTTTTAAATGCACATTATAACAACACGCATCAACACCATACTCAAGCGGGAGGATGGAGGCTAGGGGTCTTTTCACACCCCTGTTCGCTACGGGCCATCAGGGATTTGGGTCCGGAGGAGGAACAGGCGGTCTGGTCGGGGTCCTGGGTTGTCGGGCTGCTTTGCCACTGTGGGGCCCTTGGCAGTCTGCTTGTCCCCGTCCTAGAAGGTAGGGGGTCCATCTCCCGGGTCCGGGGGCTGGTGGCTCTACTGGGGCATCGGTACCTGGACCTGGGAGCATGAAGTGTGTATGGGGTGTGTGAGTGAGGGTACAGTGTCATTTTTTTGGGTGTCTCGGTGAGTCAGTGAGAATGTATGTGTTTGAGAGGGAGGGAACGTATGACTGTGTCTGTATGTCTTTGTCTACCTGTCAGGTTGGATCTTGGTCTGCCCCCTCGCCTGGCGCACCTCAGGCCTTAAACTTAATGGGGGGCCTATTTCCCCTCCGTCACTCCCCGTCGGTGACGGGGGCCCCTGCCTGCCGGAGCATTGGTGGTCAATCCGGTTCGGACCTGGTGCGTGCCTGGCCGGGCCTGGTTGGGGCCGGTGTGTCGGTCGGCCGATGTGCTGGGCCGATATCTTCCTTTGGTTGGTTGGGGCACCTCTTTTAAGGGTGCCAGGTTTGGGATTGTTGGGTGGTGCCTGCTCGGTGGCTCGACGGGATGCGGATCCGGCGTCTCTGCTCGTTTGATCACCTGTTCTGTGCGCACCGTGCGTGGTCGGTTCATTGGCGGGTTGGACCGGCCCTGGCCCTCGTTGGATGCCTGGTCTCGGCACTCTGCGTTGCGCGGGATCAGGACCCGGGAGCTGGTACAACTTGGTGTCCAGATGCTGGCTGAGCCCGGCCTGGGGATGCTGTCCGTCCCCTGCGGCTATCGGTGGGCGCCCCGACGTAGGGCAGGGGTGGGGCGCTGGGATGTTGGCGGCGGGGATTGGCCTAGGGTGGTGGCGGCACGTGCCGGGGGCCCCTCGTCGGCCGGTCCCTTGTCGGGTCCCTGCTGGGGGGTGGGGTGCCCCTGGGCCTCGGCTCTCTTGACCGACCCACCCTGGCGCGGCTGGTTGCCGGCGGGGCCCGTGGGCTCGTCACTGCTGCCCCCCGGGCCCCTGCATAGTAGCCGCTGGACGTTCCCCTGGGGTTCTCCTTTGCTTCACTCTTGGGGGATGCGGTCGGCCCCGCCGGGTCCGCCTGGGGCTCTGGGGCTCTGGGGGTCCTTTGGACGTCTTTGCTCCGATCTCCTTCATGTCTGCATCGATTCCTGGGAGACGGATTGATGCCTGCTCACACCAACTATCAAACACTCTTATGGAGAAACCTTATATGCACCAGCATGCTAACACACACACATAGATGTGGGGTCTCTGGTGTTTAAGGATACATTCTTGGGCTGAGGTTATCATTACTAGAGCTTGATTAATCGGTACCATGAGTTTTTCTGTGACATTGTTGTATTTTTATATCTATTTTTGTGTGATGTGGTTGTGTAATTCTTAGTTCACAATGTTTGGTTTGTTTTATCGATGTTCCTTTTTCGTGTCTCTCTGCTGTCCTGTGGGTATGGAGGCAGACTTCAATGTCTTCCTGTGTCTTCTTTGTTCCCCTTCCTCTCTTGTATTTTCAACTCACCCTCTCTCTTGACTTTTTGTTTCCTACCTCTCTTCTTCATCTTCCTTCTTTCTTCTCCTTAATTTTCCGTCTCCGTGTCCATAACATCAGGAAATAAAAAACCCAACAATTCATAATAAAGATTTTTCACACATATATCAAGTGGAGTACTATAGCAAAAGCTGTACTGCTCCGCTTGTGAAAGTAAATCTGTTGGGCTTCTACTTGGTACTCAGACACCAATTCTGAGCTCCACACTGCCAAACAGGACACGTAAAAAAAGAAAAAGAAAATAAAAAATAAAGCAAAGATTCAAAATCGAATTCAGGGTATTGTCGGCTTCTTATCATAATGTGCTCTGGAACTCACTTTTTTTTACTCAGAGAGGTGGGGGCGCCGAACTCCAAAACCCCAGCGGGAACTGTTTCAAAATAAGACCCAGAACTGAGAGACAGAGAGTAAAAACAACCCACACAAACAGATATCTGTTTCAGAAAGGACGCACCTGCAGATGGGAGCCAGAACAGATCTGACTCGCTTCTCTACAAGGGTGTACCATTTTTATTTCAGAAGAACAAAGAACATATCACATGACTCCTCTCTCCTCCTTCAACATCTTGACAGGTCATTTATTTTCTCCAGGTCTCCTGACCGTACCATGAACTCGGGTTGTAACTAGAGTTATAACTGATCCTCCCTGCTTTCAGTTCATATCTTTACTCAAGAGTTTGTTTACTTAAAACCTTAAACCCTATAAAATACTGGTAAAAGAGTCATGTTTTACTACCCTGAATAATATAAACAGGCCTATTACTTCTAAAGCTTAAAAAAAGATATAATTAAAACATATGTACTGCATAATAAAAAATAGCCCCAAAAAAGTAGAATACAACAGTATCCAAGGTCCAGCGAAAGAAAGGAAAAGGAAATCAAACGGTCCTACAAGCTCGCCACTCTAGAAGAGAGTTCTGGGGTCTGAAAAAAACCTGACCTACAAACAAGGTCAAAAACTGCAATTTAGAAATTGACACATAAATATATCAAGTTACAAGAAGAAATTTTTTTTTAATTCATTACTCAAGAATTTAATCAATAAAGAAATGTGTTAATCATTAAAAATGCAATCATTCAATTTATTGGAATTAATACTGAACTAACTAGTACATCAATCAAAAATAGGTTGCACAACAAATCATTTCAATCAACATAGTCAGTTCTTCATTAGCATAATGCTAAATCAAGGCCTGTATGCTATAGGCATTTCAATGACCATGCTACAAGTATTAGCACTTACAAGGACGTCCAAAAACACCAAAAACAAATGAAATGGGTCAATGGTAGTACATCTAAATTATTAAAGACCCTTCAAACAGTTGCTCAAACTGACTATCAATCATAAATGAACATTTTAGATAGTTAGATAGATAGATTTAGTTTAAATGTTAAATCTATCAAAAAACAGTAAATTCTGCTATGGCGTTCCACTTGCAAACATGGAAGTAAATTGAGCAGCAAATGAGGATTAAAACTAAGCAGTAGAATTTGTTTACAGAATAGTTTAATCAATAAAGATGTTAAGCAACTCACTGCTTAGTTTGAAAACTTTTCATTAAGATTTCATGGAGTTATAAGAAGTTGTTTTCTTTCAATTCATTTTCACCAGCCATGCATAGCCGACAGGGAGGATGCAGGATGTTGGAGCACGAACTGCTTTGGGAGTGACTTCATTTTACCACAGCACAACCAGTGGATTAACAATTCAGTGCACTCTGTGTAACATGGGTTACACATATGTCTGAATTATTATGGAAAGAATGAGATTTCACATACAAGTGCATAAAAATGAAGATTTTCTAAAGGATGGATTGACTCAGCCTTAGGCATTGGGTAAGAAACAGAATTTTCTGTGCAGGAGCACAAGTTAGAGCTGCTATGTCTTTGCATCCAAAGTAGCCAATCCAGGAGGTTCAAGTATATGATCAGGATCCCTTCTGTGCACATCCTCTTTGGAAGCATCAGGGTACATTCCACTGGGAGGACACCCTGGGAAAGACCAAGAACCTTCTTGTAACAAGGATAATTGTAAATACATTTATTTCAGTTATCATTTATTTTTGCTATATGTTTATGGAGAAGTATTGTATTCAGAATGATGTGGAGATGTGAAGACTCAGTTTGTTGAATATGCTTTGAGTAGAAACATGTGGTCTACACTCCTGGGCAGATAAGGATGGGTCAAGAAGGAGCGTGATTGCCTCATGATCAGTGGAAAAAAACAGTAATGTGAAAGAAGAGAGGAGGAACAACCTCTTATGATGTATAAATGTGTGCTGTGAAATATACCCTTCAAGGGATTTGTACTTTTGTACTGTTCACTACTTGCAAGTAAAAATTCATTGAGTACACTGCTGGCTTTGGATTCTCCTTGGTGATTTGGTTACATTCTTTATGTTACAGGTGTTAGGAGGTTTCCCCTGACATTTCTGGAGTTACTATATAGTATAGCCCTCTGGCCAAGGAACACCCTTAGAATTACTTAAAATATGCTGGATAATTTTTTTGTGGAGGACATTTCTTCTCCTGAATTTGTTGGCCCAACTATTGGATGGATGGATGGATGGATGGATATTTCTCAGTTTTTATTTTGATATTGGATCAAACAAATGTTTCATTGTCACAGTTAAATTTGGTCACTTTTTGCTTTAGGTTTTAAAGTAAATTTTAAAACTCTTACTGTAATTTTTCCTACAAATAAGCAAACACTATCTAAACCTTTACCCAAGTACATAGACAAGGATGCTATTTTGCAACATCTGTACAACAGGAACTTGGGTTTTTAACATTAGGATATATAAAATGTAATCTTTTGGATGTTTGGCTTCTTTCCTATATTTCACTGCTGTGCAAGTAAGGCTTGCCAGAGATTCTGAACTGGCTATAACACAAAACCGCCATAACATTATGACCATGTTTCTATAAAATTATGAATTCCTCTTTCCCTGCCTAAACAGCCCTCATTGTTTGAAGCATTGGGTCCACCATAGACCCTTGAAGGTGTGCTGCATGTTCTCTGGTTAAAGACAAAAATCAAGTGATGGCTAATTAGCAGGCCTCTGCATAACTTTAGGACATCCTGTGGAGGTATTTGAACTGCTTGAATCACCTCTGTTGGAGCAGAAACACCTAAAACTGGCAGGACACCAGCCCTTGAGGACCGGAATTCTCATTATTTAGGTTTTTAACGTTTTGACGTGTGGCCTCAATGGATTGGACAGAGTGTGGAGAATTTTGGAGTCTAGGTCAACACCTCAAGTGTTTTGTGCTTCCTAAATCATGACGGAAGCATTTGTACTTTTTGGCAGGGCACATTATTCCACTGAAAGAGACCTCAGCCAATCAGGGACTATATTTCCATAAAAAGGTGTGAATGCTATTTTGTCCTGTATCTGTGGAAAATCTGGAGATGATAATGCAAAGGATTCTTCATAAAATCAAAAAAAATATGGACAACCCTGAGCATCCTCTTCATGAGACTGTCATACAACAACAGAGCATCTTCAGTCGGAGGCTTCTTCAGTTTCGCTGCAATACAGACCGCTACAGGAAATCCTTCCTGCCCACAGCTATCATCATCTACAACAACTCCTTAAAGAATTAATTATATGAGCTATACCAACACTTAATTTCCCTCTGGGATCAATAAAGTATTTTTGAATTGTATTGAATTGAATTGAATCTGCAGTCTTTATAGTGTCAATTATAGTGTCATACGTGTGTTCCCTAAGCAAATGTAGATAATGACCCCACAAGTGCTGTGAAGTATTTTGTGCAAGTCAACTATTTAAATTATATTTTGGTGTTTTTCAAGCACACTCAAATCCTTACTAATTCACATTTCTCCTGCTTCCAACATATTAACTTTGAGGACACAGTGTTCCTTTACTGCCCAAGGTAATCACCACTTCTACCTAATAGGTCCCACAATGAAAACATAAAGAGTTTTTTTCCCCAATATGTGGAAACATAAAAGCAATGACAAACTAGGAACCAATATACCCAGGTGGTTTTAAGAGTTATCAGTCCATCATGTCTTATTTGCTAGAATCCAAGTTCGAGACAGGAAAAGCAACACTAAAAACTTAGCAACATCTATTACTGTTGTGGTTTAAATGTAAGTTTTAAATTCTGGTTTATTTGGCTCTGACATGGACCTGAATTGCATTAGCAATACACAAAAGGCTCTTCATAAGTAAAAAAAAATGTTTGTACGTGACTGGGGCATATTTCTGATTTTTCATTTCAAAATATCAATTTTCTACTAAAATTATAAAGTATAAGATGTCTAAGATGCCTTTCATAAATATATGACATACAACAGAAAGGTGAGGCACTTTGGATGGCATCATTAATGTCAAAATAGACTAAACCAAGAGTCAGCCCCTCAGACGTGAGTGGCAATCGGAGTGTAAACATTGCATCTGTCAGCTCATTACTGGGGCCTCAGTGTGGCAGCGAAGCTTTTTGGTGGATGGACAGCAGTTGCTTTGCAGCCAGGGTAAATACCTTGCCCTTCTGCTCTATTCCCTGGATTCATTATACTGAAGAGCAGCACAAAGGACGATCTGTCAGGAGTTAGCGTTCCCATTATCTACTAAATCCTTTAACAGGAGCCTTAACTTGTTGAATCAGACTGCTATTGATTTAGGGAGAGAGGTGAGTTTTGGGAGCAGAAGATTGGATGATTCAATGCACTAGTAAGAGAAAATCCTTGAATAGGACCCTTGAAAATCCGATCATTCACAGCTTCTCATAGACTTTGTCTGCAGCAAGACAGTTTGATGATTTATTTCTACTTAAAACATGTAACTCATTTGATGACACTGTAAAAAGTTATATCTCAAATGTGTGAAATAATCCAACAACTGGTTTCAGAGTAATGTTTTATATGACGTATCTCATAATTTTAACTGGACCCAGATTACCTGCTCTGTAACAGAACATGGACGGTAAATAAAATAAAAGATTTAACATGACACTGGTCTAAGTAATTTACATGCTTACAAGACTTCAATGTGAACATACTTATAATACAGTTTCTACACACTTTTAAAATGTGTCATTGCTCTTTTATATATGTTCTACAATTGCTCTGCTCTGAGTGGCTGCATGAAATAATACCTCAACTGAAGCCAAAAATCCCTGATGAGTTGAAGAGGAGGAGGCGTGGATCCAGAGCAGGAGCAAAAAGGAGACATAGAAGGAGGAAGCTCAAAACATCTCTTTCATCTATCATAATGGGCAACGTGAGATCACTGGCTAACAAGATGGATGAACTTCAAGCCCATACAAGGACTCAGCCAGAGTATCGGGAATGTAGTGTTATGTGTTTTACTGAGACGTGGCTGCAGGATCATATCCCCGACTCCAACGTCTCTCTGCCAGGCTTCCTAACTATAGGAGCAAACAAAGACCTGAAGATGAGCAGGAAAAGAAAAGGAGGTGGAGTAGCAGTGCTTGTCAACAACAGGTGGTGTCACCCAAGACATGTTACTGTGAAGTATTTTCACTGCAGCCCAGAGATCGAACTCTTGTCAGTAAGTTTTCGTCCATATTATTTACCACGGGAGTTCACAGGTTTAATTTTTGGCAGTTCTTTACATTTCACCTTCAGCTGTTGCCGACACTCCATGTGATGTCATCCGTTTCGTTGTCACTTAGCTACAAACCCAGCGCCCGAATGCATTTGTGGCAGTATCTGGTGATTTTACCCATGGCTCGCTCTCGTCTACACTTCCAACATTTCAACAGTCTGTCAGCTGCTCCACAAGAGAAAACAAGACCTTGGATTCGTTTTATGCAATTTTAAAGGATGTATACAAGTCCAAACCAAGACCTCCTCTGGGACAATCAGATCACAATCTTGTTGTTCTCTGCTCAGAAAATAAACCACTTGTTCGGAGGCAACCTGTGACAAAAAGAACTGTGAGAAAATAGTCACAGGAAGTTGAAGAAGCCTTGCAGGGTTGTTTTGAGACCACAAACTGGAAGACTTTCTGCCAAGCACATGGAGAGGACATCAATGCCATGCCTGAGTGTGTGACTGACTATATAAACTTCTGTGTGGTGTGGATAAAAATAAGCAATTACAGGTATGTTTAACTTGTGAAAGAAACTTAATTTAAGGATTTCTCTGGAATGGACACTTACAGGTCAGCAACCTCACAGGTTCGCTGCCAGGAACAGGAGGGGTAATTTAGGTTCAGAAGGATGTCATGAGATACTGGCTTATGAGGGGGGAACAAATTCCTTTATACAATCTGTTTCCTATAACTGGCTGGTGGGGTAATGAAACCCCTGGATTTCTTAGAGTTTGGGTTAGTGGAAAATAACTGTGAAATGTGGGGTGTGACCTAACTATGTATAAAACAGGGTTGTAAGTCGAATGTTGTCAGACACAGACCAGGATGAAATGATTGACCTGTCTCTCCTTGCATGCAAGACATAAAACCATAGAACTGTCTCAACCGTCTTTATTTAAAACTTAACTCTGCCAGCACAGTGGACAACATCATCCCCACCAGAACAGTGAGATGCTTCCCTAATAACAAACCCTGGATCACCAGTGACCTGAAGGAACTTCTAAAGAAGAAAAAAAGAGCCTTCAGGGAGGGAGAAAGGAAATTATTGAGGAGTATACAGAAGCAACTTAAGGTCAAGATCAGAGACAGCAAAGAGGCATACAGGAAGAGGCTGGAGAACAAACTACTTAGGAACAATATCAGAGATGTCTGGTCAGGAAGGGAAAAGATCACAGGCTTTAAGCAGTGGATAGATGGAAGTCTGGACAGAGCCAATGAACTGAACGCATTCGTCAATAGGTTTAGTTCAGGAACTAGCTCAGCATCCTCCTCTCTTTTCCCCCAACCAAACAGACATCCCACCCTCCTCTGACCCACAGCTTTCCTGTCACACCTCAGATGTTTCATCCTTCACCTCAGTCATGGACTCTTCTGATTTCAATTGTTTGTCTTCAACCAAGTCAGGAGATGCTGCTACTCGTTTGCCTCCCCCTCCCACTTGTATGTCGCTAAAAGTCAGGTGAAGAGGGAGCTGGAGAAACTGAACCGGAACAAGGCTGCAGGTCCAGATGGTGTCAGCCCCAGGGTCATGAAGGATAGTGCAAAGCAGCGCTGTGGGATTCTGCAAGACCTCTTCAACGTTAGCCTGACCCAGGAGAAGGTCCCAGTGTTGTGGAAGACATCATGCCTTGTTCCAGTACCAAAGAGAACTTGCCCATCAGTCATCAGTGACTATAGATCTGTTGACCTGACATCCCAAATCATGAAGGTCCTGGAGAGACTCCTGTTGGCCCACCTGAATGAGCAAACAAGAACATCAGGACCCGCTGCAGTTTGCTTATCGCCGTGGAGTTGGAGATGAAGAAGCCATCATTCACCTACTTCAAACAACCCACTGTCATCTGGACAAAGCAGGCAGCACTGTGATGATCATGTTATTTGATTTCTCGAATGCATTTAACACAATTCAGCCTGATTTGCTCTGTCAGAAACATCTGAAGACACAGGTGGAGCACTCAACAATAGACTAGATCAACAACTACCTGACAAACAGACCACAGTTTTTGAGACTGAAGGATTGTGTGTCAAAGCAGGTGGTCAGCAGCACAGGAGCACCACAGGGGACCATACTCTCACCATTCCTTTTTACTCTGTACACCTCAGACTTCCAGGACAACTCAGAGACCTGTCATCTGCAGAAATATTCAGATGACTCTGCAATTGTCGGGTGTATCAGAGATGGAGAAGAAGCTGAATACAGAGAGCTGGTGGACCACTTTGTGACATGGTGTGTAAACAATAGTATTACCTTGAATGTGAAGAAAACAAAGGAGATGACTGTAGATTTCAGAAGAAACAGGGATAAGCCAAACACTGTTTCCATCATGGGTGAAGAAGTGGAGGTGGTTGAGCAGTATAAATACCCCGGAGTTCACCTGGACAACAGACTGGACTGGAGACGCAACAGTGAAACCGTCTACAAGAAGGGACAGAGCAGACTGTACTTCTTGAGGAAGCTTAGGTCCTTCAAGGTTTGCAGCAAGATGCTGCAAATGTTCTACAAGTCTGTTGTGGAGAGTGTAATCTCTTTAGCCATTATCTGCTGGGGTAGCAGCATCAGAGCCAAGAATTTAAAAAGGCTAAACAACCTGATAAAGAAGGCTGGTTCTGTTCTGGGGACAACTGTGGAACATCTGGAAATGATGATGCAAAGAAGGATTCTTCATAAAGTCAAAAAAATTAGGGAAAACCCAGAGCATCCTCTTCATGAGACTATCCTACATCAACAGAGTGTCTTCAGCCGGAGGCTTCTTCAGTTTTGCTGCAACACAGACCGCTACAGGAAATCTTTCCTGCCCACAGCCATCATGATCTACAACAACTCATTAAAGAATTAATTCAATTAAATTCAGTTTATTTATATAGCGCCAATTCACAACAGAGGTCATCTCAAGGCACTTAACAAGAAGTCATTTCAATACATTTATACAAACATTCCAATCAATTAAATAATTTCCTATTTAAGGAATCCCAGCAGATT
Organism: Valencia hispanica; assembly: GCA_963556495.2. NCBI lineage: Eukaryota > Metazoa > Chordata > Actinopteri > Cyprinodontiformes > Valenciidae > Valencia > Valencia hispanica. The sequence continues at coordinate 48,457,814 of OY747704.1, forward strand.
GCGTCATTAATTGGCGTGAGGTTGGGCCCCGTTGATGCAGACTTTCCAACCACAGCAATCCTTCAGCAATCCCTCATACTGAGCAAGCATCTAGCGACGGTGGAGAGGAAAAACTCCCATTTAACAGGAAGAAACCTCCAACAGCACCTGGCTCAGTAGGAGCGGCCATCTGCCACGACCGTCTGGGGGTTTGAGAAGACAGAGCAGAGACACAGAAGGAACAGAAGATCTGATATGAGTACTTTCTATGTTACAGAAAGTAAAAAGTTGATAACAGGACACAGTGGATGTTCAGTTACTGGGAGTATCATCCCAGTCGATGCCCCCCGTCCAACAGGGTATTGCAGCCAAGCAGGATACCAGACCAGGTATATCTTCTATGGAGAGAAAAACACTGAGAGAAAACAAAGTTAACAGTCGAAATAACAGAATGTACTGTAGTACAACTGGAGAGTAGTAGTAGAAAATGAAGTAGCAAAGTGAAGAAAATTGGTAAGTCTGTACTCCAGCAGTCTAAGCCTATAGCAGCATAACTACAGAGCTAGCTCAGGATGACCTAAGCCACTCTAACTATAAGCTTTATCAAAAAGGAAAGTTTTAAGCCTGGCCTTAAAAGTAAACAGAGTGTCTGCCACATGGACTAATACTGGGAGCTGGTTCTACAGGAGAGGAGCCTGATAACTAAAAGATCTGCCTCCCATTCTACTTTTAGAAATCTTAGGAACTACAAGTAAACCTCCAGTCTGAGAGCGAAGTGTTCTGTTGGGAACATATGAAACAATTAGATCTCTGATGTATGATGGAGCTTGATTATTAAGGGCTTTGTATGTAAGAAGAAGGATCTTAAATTATATTCTGGATTTAACAGGGAGCCAGTGAAGGGAAGCTAAAACAGGAGAAACATGATCTCTCTTTTTAATATTCATCAGAACTCTTGCTGCCGCATTTTGAATCAACTGAAGGCTTTAAATGGCATTTTGTGGACTACCTGATAGTAAAGAATTACTGTAGTCCAGCCTTGAGGTAACAAATGCATGGACTAGTTTCTCAGTATCACTCCTGGACAGGATGTTTCTAATTTTAGCAATATTCCGGAGGTGAAAGAAGGAAATCCTAGAAACCTGTTTAATATGGGATTTAAATGTCAAGTCTTTGTCAAAAATAACGCCGAGGTTCTTTACATTATTACTGGGGGCCAATTTCATGCCATCCAGATGAAGTGATTGATTAATCAGTTTCTTTTTTAGAACTTCTGGTCCAAAGACAGCAACTTCTGTCTTGTCAGAATTTAAAAGCAAAAAGTTTAGATTTAATTCACTTCTTTGAGGTACAACAAAAATTAATTTCCCTCTGGGATCAATAGAGTATTTTTGAATTTGAATTGTATTTGAATTGTAAGATATAACAGGTACTGCATGGTAGTACAGTTAACACTGTTACCTTGCAGCATGAAGGTCTTCGATTTGAATTATGTATAGAGTTGGCATGTTCTCCTTGTGGATGCTTTGCCTGTCTCCGGAATTTCTAGCTTTCTTGCATAGTTATAAAACATGAATGTTAGATTAAATGGCCTCTCTAAATTGCCCTTAGCTCCTGCATGGAGCTTATGTGTGCATATGATGTTTCTCTCCAGGTACTACACCTTCATCCTATAGTCCACGCATATGAATATTCGGTTGATCGGTCTCTTCACATTACCCCTTGGGGAGTGTCGGCCTCACATACTAAAACTGGGAGCTGCTTCCAAAGGAGAGGGGCCTGATAACTAAAAGATCTGCACCCCATTCTACTTTTAGAAATCCTATGAAGTACAAGTAAACCTGAAGTCTGTGAGTGAAGTGCTCTGTTAGGAACATATGAAACAATCAGATCTCTGATGTATGATGGAGCTTGATTATTAAGGGCTTTATATGTAAGAAGAAGGATCTTAATTTCTATTCTGGATTTAACAGTTTAATATGGGATTTACATGTCATGTCTTGGTCAAAAATATACACAAGGTTCTTTAAGTTATTACTGGAGGCCAATTTAATACCATCTAGATTAAGTGATTGACTAAGCAGTTTCTTTTTTAGAGCTTCTGGTCCAAAGACGGCAACTTCTGTCTTGTGGGAATTTAAGAGCAAAATGCTTTGAGTCATCCATGTTTTTATGTCTTCCAGAAATGCCTATAATCTACCTAAATGACTGGATTCATCAGGATTTATGTATAGTAGTGCATCATCAGCATAGCTGTGGAAATCTATATTTTACCAATTGGAAGCATATATATATATATATATATATTATGTATGGTACTCCACAAGTAACCCTTGAGTGTGAAGAAGATTTATCATTTACATGAACAAACTGGAATCTGTCGGACGAATATGGTTTTAACCAGCCTAGGGCTGTTCCTTTGATCCCTGCAACCTGCTAATGTCTATCTAAGATAATATTATGATCGACCCTGTCAAAAGCAGCACTGAGATCTAACAAGACCAGCACAGTCACAAGTCCATTATCTGAGGCCATGAGAATGTTATTAACCTTCACCAGTGCTGTTTCAGTTCTATGATGAGCTCTAAAACCTGACTGAAACTCTTCAAACAGGTTGTTTCTGTTTAGATGCTCACATACTTGATTAACAACTATTTTCTAAAGGATTTTGGATAAGAAAGGAAGGTTAGATATAGGTCTGTAATTAACCAAGTCATCTTGATTGAGGGAAGGTTTCTAAAGTAAATGTTTAATTACACCAACTTTAAATGCCTGTAGTAAGTATCCCTTTACTAAGGATATTTTCATCATATTTTAAATGGGGCCAAGAACCAAATGGAACACTTCCTTAAATAATTTTCTTGACATTGGGTCCAACATACACAGAGAAGGTTTAGAAGAGGCAAATATTTTTGATAATTCCAAAAGCTAGACTGAATCAAAGCAGCCCAAGCAGAAATGAGGTTCTACAGTTCTCTCCGATGCTGCCTCATTTACTGAGATAAAAGTAATTATGTTTGGGACGATGCCAATCATTTTAATGTTAATAGATAAAGATTTTTTTATGAAGATTACCATAAAGCCGTCACTACCAAGAGCTGGGGGAATAGTTGGCTCAACAGAACTATGACTCTGCGTAAGTTTGGCAACTGTACTAAGAAGAAACCTAGGATTGTTCTTATTTGTCTTTATTAATAATGGGAAATATTCTGTTCTAGCTTGTCAAAGGGTATTTTATACAGCAGTAGACGTTCTTCCAAGTTAAAAAGGAATCCCCGAGGTATGTAGAGCGCCATTTCTCTCCAATTTCCTAGTAAACTGCTTTGAAGTATGCAGCTCTGCATTAAACCAGGGAGTCAGCCTCCTATAACTAATCACTTTCTTATTTAAGGAGGCTACACTATCTAATGCCATACATCATGAGGAAGTAATGCTATGAACCAGATCATCAGTTTCTGAAGGGTTAGAGATGGAATTGTTGCCCTCCATTGTGCTACTCTGAGACAGAGGAAAGTAAGAATGGAACAGATTCTTTAAAACATGTTACAGCGTTGTCTGACAAAGCTCTACTATAATAATAATAATAACAAGAGGAAGAATTGAGAGTAAGTGTAAATAATATCTATAATATAATATAAAAATCATATTATCATTAAATAATATGATATCTGAATGGAGGAGCTTCATCTTTCACCACAGATGGCTTTATACCGGAGTTGCTTATTTAACATTTATCATAGATAAAAGTAGTAAAAATTATGAGTTGTAGAATCTTTAAAACCAATATGACTGAAATTATAAATATAAAAAAGTTTAACCAATTCAAAATGATATTCAAAAATGCCCCAATAATACATAAATAATACCACACTTCAAAATGGATTTCTATATTTTATCACTGTTTTTGCCTGATAGCTGTTCAAAGTGGAGTTTTTTTTTTGTTCATTTGTTTGTTAGGTTTTTTGTTTTGTTTTTTTTGACAACCACAATACACGAAGCTGGAGTTGGAAATTAATTCCACATTAACAGTTTCAGAACCAAACAGAAAGTTAATGAATCTGTGCTTCCGCTGCACAAAGGCTTGAAGTGTAATTTTATTAAAAAGGCACACCATGTGCTTTCAATATTTTTTGCTGCTTTTCATGTGATATTTTCCTGCTTTATGGTTAATACTCAACAGGAGAAATTCACAAAATTTAAGAAGGCCTCACTCACCTCCTTCTTGTTCGGTCATCTGGTCCGCCAGTCCGGAACTCTTTTTTCAGTGTTGACTCCAAGTCAGTCAAGGTCGTCTCTGATCAGTCCTATCTGCTCCTTGTCTACCTGAACCAACCAGCCTTCTCCTGGCCTTTCCAGGTCCTCCAGCTGTTAGCTTGCCATCCTGTCTGAATAAAATCATCAGAACTGCTCTAAGTCTCTGTGTAGTTCTGACAGGATGACCGAACCATCATCTAAAGCTTCTGCAGACCTGGAGGCTCTCAGAGCCGAAGTCAACGCACTCCACACCACAGTGGACCGACTCCATTCCAAGGTACTACGTTTCTTAGTTAACGGTTTGCTAACAGTTGGCTTCACCTACCCTCTTCAAGTACGGTTCACTCTGTCTTCCAAGTAAGTCGTTTAGCAGACTTTCAACCCCTTACCCCCATTGACTGTTTGCTTCTACTGACCACTTCTTCTTCCACCTCTAGTGGCTGTTCCAAGCTCCAAACATTTGTTTCCCCAGTCCTGAGCTACAAGCGTTTTCTCCCAGTCCCAAGAAATCCGGACTCTCTGCTAGAGAAAGAAATAAAATTTGTGAGGCTACATCTGTTACTGACTCGTTTGGGTGTCGCACCAGAGTCCCTTTGCTAAAACCATGACAAGTCAACTATTGATGGATACCACCTGTATCCAGGTTCTCAGAGAAATACCTCAGCAGAACTATTTAAAAACATATTGCAGTGTGTATTAGTTCTTAAAAAGTTAAAAGAAAAAGTAAACATTGGTTATTTGTGTAAATTAGTGTGTACATAGGAAGTAATATTTAATTACAGATCAAAAGGACAAAGACTACAGGCTCATTTATTTTCATTAATAACAACAAAGATTTTTTTCTGATTAGGATAAATTACTCAGTGATTAACATAATGTGTGATTTACTTTGACATTGGGCCCAAAATATCAATGACTTGACAATGAGATTTCATAGATCAGAGTTTTTAATTGGTCATCAGCAACGCATCTACATTTAATTGTAAGACCTCTTTTTAGGTAACTATTCAATGACATTCTTGAAATACTAACAAATATTGGGATTGAAAAGATACATTTGCATTTTGCATGCTTTAATGCCATTTATGCATATTTATATCCACTCATCTTTGAGCTTGCTTGATTAAATGAATAGTAGGGAGGTTGACAATGTTCTCATTAAGTTTATCCCAGAGAAAAGAGATTGCGTGCAGGGGGTCTGAGATTTCCTTATGTTTTTAAGATAAATATGCTGATAGTCAATTATGACTTTTTTTCGTAGTTGTTAACTGAACTGGCAGATTCAAGCTGATCAAATGGTTTTTGTTTTTTGTTGTTTTTTTGCAAAAGTTTTATTTTGCACTAAAAGTTTTGTTTTTGTAAAAGACCCTGATATAATATTTAAAGACGGTAATAATCTTTCGTTTTGTTTAAAAAAAAGACTCTTTCCCAACAGATCACAGAGACAACTTTCAAAACCCTTCATTACTCATTTAGGTTTTTTTTTAGAGATCAGCTTAGGCTATGGTTAACCCACAGAAAGGCATCCCTTAAAAAGCTTGGTTCCTAAATGCTCCCCGGCTGGCAGCCTCCACTGGCTCATGTACCACAGAATTGTTCTTTGTGGCCAGAGCACAGGTTAATGTTCCTCATTAGAGAGGTGACCTTTTCTGGAATCTGTAGTGTTCTCCCCTCACTGTCCTCTGATTATCACAGTTACTCTGGTTAAAATCATGCTGCACATTCATTTTTATAAGCCAAGAAAACGTGTTTTATAAGTACTTCTCTTGGCAAACTTGCTTGTAGAAAAGATAAAGGGGATGGCTGACAAAGGTAGGGGTCATGAGGACTATTTTTGTGGTTAAGATAAAAGCTGGACAAATCTGTTCCATTGCAAAAAATAAGAGAAACAGAAAGTCCCTTTAAGCTTGAAGATTTTGGAAAATACAGCGTTCATAAGTTCTAAAACTAAGAGACTGGGGGGGAAAGAACCCTTCATGAAATATTGTTGCCTTTAGGCAACAAACTAATTTTTGGCCTGTCACATCTCTGCAAAGCATCCCTTTAAATGATGCAACGATTTTAAAAAGAAGTTAGACCATAAAGAAACAATTACAGTGCTTTAATTTATCATATGACTTTCAGAATGTGATATCCAAACCCAGACTTTGTCAAAGGAAACAGCTTTGCTATTGGATGTACAGTCATTTATTGACCCTTTTCTATCTAGAAAGAAAATCACATGCAGTAACAAGTGAGTAAACCTTAATTTCTGATAATATAAAGTTATATATATGCTAAATAAATAATTGACTAGTTGACAAATTAAGATAAAAGTGTTGCCCTGAGGCAACATAGAAAATTGTGGCAAATTTTGCATGTCACCTTAAAGCAACAGTGAGCCACTGTGGTATCACATGGCAGCAAGATTTTTGGTAGAGTGTGTTTAGATTTACCAAATTATGCCATATTTACCACTGGTGTTGGCTGAAGTAAAAATGATGGTTGAGGCTTACTGCAGGGAGAAGCATGGTGGGGTTAACTGGAACCATCATTACTCTGTCTCACTGATGTAGCAACAGTTTTTGCAAGAATGACATACCTAGACTAGAAAAGCACTCGGAGAGCACAGACCTCCAATAAGGCAGTTCAGTCCACCTCAGACGATGATCCAAATCACTCCCATAATCCAATCATTTCTTCCCGGTCCCATTGCGGACATTTCCTGAAAATGTAATCAAAATCCGTCAATAATGTTTGTGATCTGGATCACCCACAAAATCTAATCACATGTTCGTGCTCCCACTGCGGACATTTTCTGAAAATGTCATCAATATCTGTTTATAACTTTAGTAGTTATGTTGCTAACTAACAAACAAACACGCAAACCCTGGCAAAAACATAACCTCTTTTGGTGGAGCCTGCTCTCTAGTTGAATTCCATCTATATTTCCACTAAACCAGTCACCTACTGTACAAGTTTTAGAACCCTAATCCTCGGTTTGATAGTAATTTTCTGCCAGGTATATACAGTATTTATAAGAAGAGGCTTTATCTCCATTGGGAAGTAATTTAGACTTGCAGCATCTCAAAAATGGACAGTGATTATAGTGATAAAGTACAAAGTCCTGAACTGCTGGAAAACTTTTTATTCATTACAACTAGCCAGGTAAATAGTAGTGTGGGAAAAAATTCAAACATACCCTGAATAATTCAATGCATGGTGTGTTTATCCACCAAAAGAAAATAGTGTCTTTTTATTATTGGATGCCAATTGCAGCTTTTGGGAGAGGGATTACTGGTGGATTCACAGTTGGTCGAGGAATTTCTCTATCAATTTAGTACAACGTTTCAGCTGGTCCTACCAGTGGACTTTATATTTTATTGCTGGTTATAACACAATGTCAAGAAAAATAATGTCCTAAACTTTGATTGTAAATAATTTTTTATATGAATTTACACATAGTAAAATATGTCATTTTTGTCCATCTTAACAACTAAGATTTTACACAGTCACACTTTAATTTCTATCATGTGGCTTACAACTTAAAAGGTTATGATGAAAATGCCCTTCACATATTTATAGATTTTAACCTAAGACTTTGTGGTTGCAAAAAACATTTATGAAACTAATATTTTTGGTTAGTGGTTATATGAATATATTTTTGTGTTAAAATCTTTATTTAAATTTATGAAGTGTTTTACACACTGTAGCAAAATAAAATTTCAGGCACATCTTACATTTATTTTAAATGTATCCAGATCTTTTGACTGGTATTGTATGTCTGTTCTTGCACAATATTTGTTTCATTATTAATATCTTATTGTAAAATATTAGTCGTGAGGAACAAGGAACTTTAGCTGGGAGTTCTGCCAGAGAACAGATGGGAGTTAGAAGTACAGTATATCCACATAAATTGTTGCAAATTTGGTTGGTGAATGATTGGAGATGGCGAAGAGTATTGTAAAACCCGGAGAGTTGGAAAGCAGTGGAGAAGACTGAAGAATAGCTGTAGTATGACGCTGCTGATTGTGGCTGATCGACAGAGGACCTATATACAAATAAGGTGGAGGTGGATGGCTGCATGATGAGAAATGTCAGCAGAGGATTCCTCTGACGAGTGCTGTTTTTAGTAAGTACAGAGTGGTAGGCAGTAATCTGTGAGGACACATAGGAGATACAAGTATCTAGTGCACAAGAAAGCACTACACACTGTAGGTGCTTAAAAATAAAGTTGTACTAAAATTTCACTGCAAAATGCAAATAAAAATGAGGTCAGTCTCGTGATGAACAATGTTCCAGTTAAAAGTGTATGAAGCCAACTTTCTGAGAGTGACAATTGTTTGTACTTGTACTGAAAGCTTTGTATAAACTATGTAAGAAGGTAAATGTCTAAAACTACTACATTATCATTTAAAACCAAACATATTCTAAAGCATAAAACTTAATACATGCTTTACTGCTTCCTAATGACTTACTGTGTGAAAGAATAAGGTAATACAGATATAACTAACACTAAACCAATTTGTGTGCTACAAATGAAAGCTGTAAGGATTATAAATGGTTCAGATTAGAATGATCCAACTAATTAAAAATGTATTAAATGGCAGCCCTTAAAATTATATGATAGTAGAGGATTGATAAGTATAAACTGAACATAATTTTTGAAAAAGGAAGGACAGGCAAATATCTAAAGAAGTGTACACATGTCAGCAGGCTAACGTGTGGAATAACTGTAAGGAGCAATTAAGACAGTCTTTAAAAAAATGTCGATTTTAAAAACTGTACAAAAGACGAGTACTAAACTATTATCCAACTGTCAAACTGAAGTTTAATTATTTTAGGAGAAATGGTCTCCACATATTACTGCAAACTTTGGAATTATATCTCTGATGTTTTCTTCTTGTTTTGTTTTGGTTAAGAAATAATTGGTGCCATTTATGGCCAATTAAGTGGTGGGTAGAAGGAAAAAAAGAGAAAAATGAAGAAAAAAAACCCATCATGACAGGGATATTAGACCTTTGTTATTACTTTTCTTTAACAAGGGGGACACACAGATATCAAATGTCACCCACAAAATAAATGGTCTAACTTAAATTATCACTGTGATTATTTATCTCTACAATGAATCTGAATAAAATGTGTAATTTCTTTAGGTTACCTGTCATGATATGACCACACAGTTTGTTTTGCTTGGCAGAAATGAAAAGGACCACTGTGCAGTAGTAATTTAGGGCCTTGATTTGTAGAAGCTGATAGGGAGGATTTAACTCTCCTGGTGCTGGATAGGGCCATCAAATGCAGCATGACGCATTCATACTTGACAGCTTCAGTAAATTCTTCTTCTTTTATCACACCCCAGCTATTTTTACTCCCTTTTCATCAAACACTAGCCATAACTAGTATTAAAACACTTCATTTTTATTGCAAACCATCTAGTCATTTAATTTTTTATTTACCTGAGAGGATTTTACAGTTGCAACGGTTTCACAAAACTTTTAGGAGTCTTTAAGCTATAGCTCAGCTTGTGTACTGAATTTATCCCATGTGCTCAATAATGTGATTGTGAAGGTTCAAGTTTTCTTTGCTATGACTAAGATATGCCTTTGATCTAAGCTCTGAACCCTTAGAAACACAAGATTCATGTTCGGTTTTGATTGTATATTTACCTGTTTCACAAGTCAGTCACACAAAGCAGTGTGGGTGAACCCTATACCTTCGACATTTCATTCAATGCTCAGATCATACAGAACATGCAGAGAAGTGTAGGAGGACATGTAGCTTGAGAACCAGCATGCTGAAGGAGATAGTGCCAGGTTAGACACATTTCTTTACTCAAAGGTTTTGTGCGCTCAGTAAGACAGCACCTGGCAGCTTTAACCTTAATCACACACAGCACTCTTACATTTCTGGCAACATGCTGTGCAGTCTTGCAAGACGATACACAAACAGTGTGAAGTAATTTGTTTTTAAGCAACAATAATCTTCCAATTTTCTGGGGATATACAATATAACAAAACTTTTTAGACGTTGTCATGAGGGACTGTTTCAACCAATAGCAATTACAATTATATTATAACAATTATATTGAGAAGACAATAGCAAAGAAATTAAACTACCTAGTTATGTTTTGCAAACAGTACTACAATATGTTTGGTGAACATATATCTGTACTGAGAATAGTACTGAAAGACATCAAATATTTCTTCATCTAAAAAAATTTAATGTCATCAAAAACCTAATTTATTTCAGAAAGTCAGTTTGACAAGTGAAAACTACATATACATTTATTACAGAGATAGTGATATCTGTGTAATAAATATCTGGGCCCTCATTTATAAAACATTTGTAGCAACTGTCTTATATTCTATCCAATGAATGAAATTTAGAATGTTTGTATGAACAGACAATATCCGGATTTAACAAATATGTGGTGGCCAGTTGTACACATGTTCCTCCGGAATCATCTGTTGATAAATCCCACATATGCATATACCAAGGTGCTCGCCTGTTCACAGCCATTTGCATACAGAAATGCCCTCAACTAACCATATTTGGTCACACCACATCCTCTAACACATGCATTAAATGTTTGCATTCTTTCCGAAAATAATAGCCAAGAGAGCAAAAAAAGGAATTTCAGTGACTCTGAGATTAAAGTGAAACATAAGTGGGGCAAAAACTAAAAAAAGAGTCATGATGAACAGGCTTTTTGAAAATTGTCATAGTTAACGCAAATTCACTTTTACACCAATATTTTTTGCCTTCTGTTCCTATGCTTCATGTCGCCCCCTCTCCAGCTCGCAGCAGTTATATTCCCACTGCAGACATAAAGAAATGTGGCAAAGAATTGCTTCATTTGCTGTTATTTACTTCTGTGGAAATACTTAACTTCTCTGAACAAACTGAATCAGTTAAATTTGTCCTAACATGGCTGTTTGGTTCTATCAGCTCAGGGGTTAACAATAAAAAAAACCACACTGCTTGGGAGAAAGTAACAGAGGCAGTAAATGTGGTCGGGACAGTAAAGAGGTTCCAGTCAGAAATAAAGGAAAAAATGGTTCGATATCAAACCGAATACAATAAAACGTCCCTCAGCACAGAGCTGGGCCAGATCTTCTTCCAGTGGCGCACAGATCATCACATTTAAAACGCGTGTAGCCACCATTATTGGAGACATGTAGCTTGAGAACCAGCATGCTGAAGGAGATAGTGCCAGGTTAGACACATTTCTTTACTCAAAGGTTTTGTGCGCTCAGTAAGACAGCACCTGGCAGCTTTAACCTTAATCACACACAGCACTCTTACATTTCTGGCAACATGCTGTGCAGTCTTGCAAGACGACACACAAACAGTGTGAAGTAATTTGTTTTTAAGCAACAATAATCTTCCAATTTTCTGGGGATATACAATATAACAAAACTTTTTAAACGTTGTCATGAGGGACTGTTTCAACCAATAGCAATTACAATTATATTATAACAATTATACTGAGAAGACAATAGCAAAGAAATGAAACTACCTAGTTATGTTTTGCAAACAGTACTACAATATGTTTGGTGAACATATATCTGTACTGAGAATAGTACTGAAAGACATCAAATATTTCTTCACCTAAAAAAGTCTTCTTCTTCAGATCTTCTTCCAGTGGCGCACAGATCATCACATTTAAAACGCGTGTAGCCACCATTATTGGAGACACTGATTTGGCTGGCATCAGTACACATGGAGACAGTAACAACCTAACAGTACAGTTTGCAAACCTTTTATTTATTAGTGTAACAATAATAGAGGATCTATGTAGTACTGCGAAGTCGAAGATGAGAAACACATGACCAAAGTATGCAAAAAGGCCACTATTAAAGCAAGCTGGGATTCCTTAACACCTCAGCAGAGCCAGAGGCTGATTGCCCCAATGCCACTCTGCAGTGATTCAGTTCAATTCATTTCAAAATGAATTGAAACAGAAATCGCTGGAGGCATTACAGACAGATCATAGTAACATACCTCATTGTGGCACATGGGTTAAGGTTAGAGGTTACCAACCACTGGCCAATTATGGCAGATGGCTGCACATATCTGGATAAGAGAGTAATCTAGACCAAGTTTTATTGAATATGTTTTATTGAATATGTTAATTTAATAGTTTATATTTAATAATAATATAGGATATGAATTACAAATGTTTGTCTTGTAAACTGCCTGCAGATAAGTTTGTTGTAAATAAAAACTATATAAATATACGGTTCTGAATATTTCAGATTTGTCAAACTATGATTTCTTTAGATAAGAAAAATGATTTTAAAAGAGCTGTTTTGGGGTTTAAAAAGTACACACAGAAATTAAACAACGGAGAGGATTGTGATTGTGAACGATTTGTTGGTTTCCTTCAGCCGGTTAGTTTATTGGTTACATACAATACCTTTGCTGGACAGATCAGAATACCAACCACCCCAACTAACTCCCTCCACTCTGCTTGTCACATCCTTATATATATCCCTAAATGATGCACATAGCAATGTATTGCATCCAAATTGTGATAAAAGCTAATGTTTCCTGTCTAACTGTGAACATTTCAAAACATTTACTGGAACCACTCCCAGATTGCCAGATCATGCTGACATGACCCAAAGCAATCTGACACAGAACATACTGTTATCCCACAACATTTCTTCATAAAAGGAAGAACATTATGGAAAGACCTGAGAATCCTCTTTATCAAACTGTCATCCAAAAACAGTCAGAGGCTTCTTCAGAGCGGCTGCAATACTTACCGTTACAGAACCTTCAAATGCACTGTAGGTAAACATACCACAGTCAGTTGTTATGAGTAAATTTGGTTAGTCCAATGGAGGATGGCTGAAAGTCTGATGCTAGAGGTGGGGCATACATCCATATGGTTTGTTTTTATAAATGTAAGGAGATAGCAGATTAAGCTTTGCAGAGTGTAGTGGAGCTTTCATTTTATTCTAGTCTAGCCTCTAGTTTTTACACCAAATTAAGTCATTTTTTACAACTGGGTGCTGGATTAAACAAAACAATTGCATCGAATGTCAGCAGTTACTCCATCAAAAATGGTAGAGATCAGTAAAAACTCTTAATTGGGACATCAAAAAAGTGGAGTGAAAATGTCTGTGTCAAAATACTGATTGCCATAGAAGATACTAATACAATCTAAAGGATTGGTTTGGTCATCTTTTTTTGCTGAAACTTATAGTTGTGATGAAACAGAGAAGTGATATGACTTGTCAATTGTACAATTATCCAGGGCTGGAATAATGGACTTGTGTCTGTTCTGGTTTTGTTAGATCTCAGTGCTGCTTTTGACACAGTCGATCATAATATTCTCTTAGAAAGGCTTGAACATGTTGCAGGGATCAAAGGAACAGCACTAGGCTGGTTTAAATCATATTTGTCTGATAGATTCCAGTTTATTCATCTAAATGATAAATCTTCTTCACGCTCAAGGGTTACTTGTGGAGTTCCACAGGGTTCTGTGCTTGGACCAATTCTGTTCACCATATATATGCTCCCAATTGGTAGAATCATTAGACAGCATGGGATAAATTTCCACAGATATGCAGATGATACACAACTATATTTATCCATAAATCCTGATGAACCCAGTCATTTAGGTAGATTACAGGCATGTCTGAAAGATATAAAAACATGGATGACCCTAAACTTTTTGCTTTTAAATTCTGACAAAACAGAAGTTGCTGTCTTTGGACCAGAAGTTCTTAAACAGAGACTGATTAGTCAATCATTTCATCTGGATGGCATTAAATTGGCCCCCAGTAATAACGTAAAGAACCTCGGCGTTATTTTTGACCGAGACTTGACATTTAAATCCCATATTAAACAGGTTTCTAGGATTTCCTTCTTTCACCTACGGAATATTGCTAAAATTAGAAACATCCTGTCCAGGAGTGATGCTGAGAAACTAGTCCATGCATTTGTTACCTCTAGGCTGGACTTCTGTAATTCTTTACTATCAGGTAGTCCACAAAATGCCATTAAAAGCCTTCAGTTGATTCAAAATGCGGCAGCAAGAGTTCTGATGAATATTAAAAAGAGAGATCACGTTTCTCCTGTTTTAGCTTCCCTTCACTGGCTCCCTGTTAAATCCAGAATATAATTTAAGATCCTTCTTCTTACATACAAAGCCCTTAATAATCAAGCTCCATCATACATCAGAGATCTAATTGTTCCATATGTTCCTAACAGAGCACTTCGCTCTCAGACTGCAGGTTTACTTGTAGTTCCTAGGATTTCTAAAAGTAGAATGGGAGGCAGATCTTTTAGTTATCAGGCTCCTCTCCTGTGGAACCAGCTCCCAGTTTTAGTCCGTGTGGCAGACACTCTGTTTACTTTTAAGGCCAGGCTTAAAACTTTCCTTTTTGATAAAGCTTATAGTTAGAGTGGCTAAGGTCATCCTGAGCTATCTCTGTAGTTATGCTGCTATAGGCTTAGACTGCTGGAGGACAGACTTACCAATTTTCTTCACTCTGCTACTTCCTTTTCTCCTACGGCTCTCCAGTTGTATTACAGTACATTCTGTTATTTCGACTGTTAACTTTGTTTTCTCTCAGTGTTTTTCTCTCCATAGAAGATATACCTGGTCTGGTATCCTGCTTGGCTGCAATGCCCTGTTGGACGGGGGGCATCGACTGGGATGATCCTCCTAGTAACTGAACATCCACTGTGTCTTGTTATCAAATTTTTACTTTCTGTAACATAGAAAGTTCTCTTATATCAGATCTTCTGTTCCTTCTGTGTTTCTGCTCTGTCTTCTCAAACCCCCAGACGGTTGTGGCAGATGGCCGCTCCTACTGAGCCTGGTTCTGTTGGAGGTTTCTTCCTGTTAAAGAGGAGTTTTTCCTCTCCACCGTCGCTACATGCTTGCTTAGTATGAGGGATTGCTGAAGGATTGCTGTGGTTGGAAAGTCTGCATCCAACCTCACGCCAATGACTAACGCAATCTGCTGGTATTCCTTAAATAAGAAACTTTTTAACTGATTGGAATGTTTGTATAAATGTATTGAAATGACTTCTTGTTAAGTGCCTTGAGATGACATCTGTTGTGAATTGGCGCTATATAAATAAACTGAATTGAATTGAATTGAATACCAGCTCACAGGTCTTGGTAATGAGTCAGTTGTGTGCAACTTGATGTGAAGCAGTTCCCAGAAACTAAAATCAAATACTAGTTCATTGATTAAAAGGAAAGCAAAATCTTCACCCATTTTTAATTTAATACATTTAATGTTTTGAGTTTGTAAAAATGCAGACAATTATTGTACATTTACCCCTCTCTTTCTGTAGAATGATTACAAATTCAATATTTTTATCTTAATGATTTGTTTGAGAGTAGACCCCCATGCATTAATATGTACACAAAGGTGATTATAAGGATTTTGAGCTTTACACTCAGTGGTCACCTAACTGACCTAATCAAAAACTCAAAAGTTTATGGAAAAGAAAAAAAAAACTGTAAAGGAAGATCTTTGGACATGCTTAAAAATTCATCCAGGCATTAACTTTTAGCTCTATTGAAATTAACAACCTGGCAATTGTTAAATCATTTGTATGGATCAAGCATACTTTTATACTTTCAACTGAACTTAGATTCTAAACATTTGTTGTAATTAAACTATAAAAGTTCTACTTAGTATAGTTCCACTTGTCTGAAAAAAATTTTTATTGAGTGGCAAAGCTTGCAAATTAAATAACCTCAGTAAAATGTTGCTCTCTGAAAAAAGGAGACTACTGGTGCAGGCTGAGCAGAAGGATGGTGAGGCAACTCTATTACCTTTATTGTATGTATACTAAGTACAAAGGACGTTTTCTGAGTCAGAGCTGTTGTACAATATGCTAAGAATTGAGCCCACGAGTGCTTTCTGATCAATGCTGTATTTGTTCTTCATCTTAAAAGAAAAATTTCTGATTGGACTCTGACATTGAAAATATAATACATTTCACATTTTTGCTTGTTATGATTAAGATAAAAATGGAACTTAGCAGATGTTCTTTTAATTTTGCTCCTGACACACCTTACACTCCATATTTTATGTGTGGGTTTTAAACACATTTTAAATCAAATATTTCATGTGTTAAGACTTGAGCACTGTTAAAAATCTTTTTCAGTGCTTGCTTTTTTCACAGAAAAATATATTAACTGTTCTCGCAATGTTTTTTCTGCAAAATCTCTTCAATACGACTGGCTTACACTCCCATAGCTGTCTGTGCTTAATAGTGCTGGCTCAAACAGAGGTAATATATGCATGCCTCTGAAACAATCAGTCTTGTTTATTCAGAGCCCTTGAACCTCCAGGATCAGAAAGTTTCAGCAATGAATTCTGATTTGCTAAATCCCAGTCCAATAAATTGCCTCAACTCTGCACAAACATCAAAACAAACTCTCCCTTTTTCTGCCACCAGCTGTTAGTTCTTGGTTCGAATTGCAATGGAAAAAAGGCTGGATGATAGAAACGTGGAGGATTCACAATTTGTTTATTAATTCATCGTTATTCTTACCCAGTGTCTGACTCCATCTTCTTAATTTCCTTTCTTCTGAAAAATATTTGCATCCCACAGCTTTTCATGGTTACTGTGTCTGTAAACGAATGGTAAATGTTTAAAACTAACCAAGGAGTTGTTTTACTTAGACAACTCAAATTGCACTCAAGAATTAGACCTGGTTTTAGTGAATTTTAGTTTCTAGAACGCGTGTAAAGAGATGAACCATTGCACAGAGGATGACTGCATAATTTGTAACTTATGCTTTTTGAAGTACAGTTGCTTGGCAGGAGCCACAGCTTTGCTGAAAATATAGAACCTCAGTTTATGGTCCAGCTGTCATTTTTCAACTTGAATGAGAGTGAATTGAAAATGTAATTGTAAGAGTCAGATTGTGCATCAATTGCTGAAAAAAACACAGTTGCTGTTTGAACATCTGCTTGCTTGTCATTGTCTCTAATTAAGATGATAGATGATTAGATATGCAAAACAACTTCCCTTAGATTTGGGGGTAGTTGTGAAAAGTTTGCGTCCTATTTTTCTTCTCTGTGCCATTTTACAGTTGTTTAACAATCACAATTTCTAAATAGCTTACTCATAATAGTAAGACAAAAGTACCATTATTTCAGTAAAATATTTAAAAAAAAATTATTTTGGTTTTATTTTATTAAAAGTCCACAATGACCGCCTATTAAACTCAAAATAAACTAAAGAATATCTCATCATTATCAAAATATTTATTCAATTATCAACAAACTTAAACGTTCTGAAAACTAGTTATAGTAAGTTTTTTTCTCATTTGAAGCTACATAATGAAAGAAAGTAACATATTGGGGCGTTGCGTAGCATAGTGGTTAATATAGATACCCCATGTTTAGAGGCCTCAATCCTTGACATGTTTGTCCCAGGGTTCGATTACAACCCGTGGACATTTGCCGAATGTCTCTTCCCCCACTTCTCCCCTGCTTCTACACACAATCCACTGCTAATAAAGGCTGCTATGGCCACAAAACCTTAAAAAAAATTACCTATCCAATGCTGCTAATGATATCTTCCAAAGCAATATTGTATCGTGAAGGTGTTTATTAGGAGTTCAAGTTAATTTTTTTGCATATCTAAAAACACCATTTTCATGGGTTCAAACATCAATAAACATTCATTTGAAAAACATCCCATTCTGTCAGGTATATATATGTTGCTAATGACGAGCTCCTGTCTAGCAAATTAGATAGGATGCTTGAACACATCACTAAAACAAATGTATTAGAATATGCAAAAATATGCAAAAAAGCTGGTCACCAGTTATAAAATGGTTTAAATGCAATAATGCCAAAAAACCTTTTTTCACAGATTTGTGAAAAGTTTAAATAATATTTGAAATGCCAATTTGATTAAAATATGAATAAAACACTTATTTTATTTTTTAATTCCTTACATTGTTTTTTTTCTAAACTCTTTTTGGTGTTACCTGTATCATTTCCTTTCGAAAACAAATTTCTTGGATGAATGAAAATAATTGTAAGTCTATATCTGCCAGGGGTTTGAATAGTTTGGGGTTAAAGAAGGGGAGCATTTAAAACTTAAAGCTTTTCTTACCTCCTACTCCTTCTCAAATAGGAAATGGTAAAATATTACTGTAATTCTTATGCAGTTTCAGTGTAAAAATATTGACTTCCTCATCACCTCAAAATAAGGGGTTTTAGCCAATGCTTCTTCAGATGTTCATCAAACATTTATTGCTTACATGTTTGGAATGAAGATTTTAGTTAATTACATCTTTCATTTCAGCAACCTTCTTTTGTACACATAGCTGTAGTTTTTGTTGATTGTATTCTGTAGCTAATCAGCTTAGTCTACACGTAGGTTTGTTCTGTCCATCTAGCATTGCTTTCTCTCAAAAATCTCGTTCATACAAATAAAATCAAACTTTATTACAGAATAGCATCTCAAAGTGCTTTACAGATTAAAATTACCCCCCAAGAATAAAAACATGATCACAATTATACCCCCCCTCCTCCCAACCCATCTCCCATGCTAGCACACACTTAAAAGCAACAGTAAACAAGGACAATGGGCCGAGTACAGATGAGCCAGGTATGGAAACGCCATCAGGGGAGCCATCTGCATCGGCAACAGCAGATCGACAGCAACAGCAAAGCTACCGCCCCAGGAAGGTTGAGATCCCCACCTCCACCCAAGCACTACCTGGAGAGTACCCAGGGAGCCTCAGCTGAACCATGCTATTAATGAACTAATTAAAAGATCTTGAGTCTTGAGCCTACTCTTAAAAACATGAACGTTCTCTGCGGTCCTGAGGTCCTCTGGCAGCCTGTTCCAGAGGTGAGGGCCATAAAACTGGAAAGACGTCTCACCATGAGTGTGTGTGCTGACTTTTGGGATGACAAGAAGACTGCTGCCAGAGGAGCGGAGAAACCGCGACGGTTCATACGGTAAAAGCAGTTCTGAAAGATGAGAAGGCCTAAGACCATTAAGACATAAAATTGATTTTAAAACATACGGGGACCCAATGCAGTGATTTTAAGACCGGTGTCATGTGTTCCCGCCTCTTGGTCTTCGTCAGGACACGTGCTGCTGAATTTTGTAGGAGCTGTAAAGCTGACATATATACTTTTTGGCAGGCTCCAACCAGCCTGCATCACATTTGTCTCCTCTGCAACCGAGCGCTTGCCTAACAAAACAGCCAGCAAACATCATCCTTGTGTTTCTTATTTTGAAATTTACCGGATGCTGTATGGGTGTTTTCCTGTTAACCCTATGTTAACTGTTGAAGCATGAATCGTTTTGGAAGCGTGTCGTGTCAGAAATAGAACCCAATCCTATCTTTAGCGGCGCTTCTGGGACGCGCCTGAAATGTGCCCGGTGTAAACCACTCCAATGGTTTTTATTTTCCACGGTGACCATTGCGCTGCTGTAACACGCCGCTGACTCGCACAGTGTAAATTGGGAGTTAGAGGAGCAGGTATCTAGACTTACCATAAAAGTCCTGTCTGAGAGATAGGATGTGAACCATTTGTGAACAGCACCAGAGAGGTTAATCTGTTTTAAACTGGTTAAAAGAATACTGTGGTCCACTGTATCAAAGGCAGCGCTTTGATCCAGTAGAACCAACACTGCCATCTTCTGAGCATCGTAGTTAAATCTAAAATCATGTAAAATCTTCAGAAGGGCTGTCGTGGTGCTGTGGTTCGCCCTAAAACCAGACTGAAATTTCTGTAGGACATTATGAGCGTTAATAAAATAATTAAGTTAAATTAAAACAAGCTTTTCTAAAACTTTGCTTAAAAACAGTAAGTTATATAGGGGTTGGAAATTGGTAAAATCATTCAAATCTAAATAGCTGTTCTTCAGCAGGGGCCTCACTACCGACCTTTAAAGGCGCCAGGAAAACCCCCAGTCTGAAGGGAGCAATTCATCATGGTTAAAATCTCCTCTATAATGATCTATAAAATTGCTTAAAATCAAGATGGGAATCGGGTCCAAAACACATGTGGTGGACCTCACTGAGGAGAAAACTTTATCAAGAGTCCCAGCTTCTACCAGGACAAAACTGTCCAGCGTTTCCTCTGGTAAAGACACACACTCAGATTTGTCTAAAACCATGTTTGATTGAGAGGATAAAATATTACATCTGATGGTGTCTACCTTCCCTGTGAATTGGTCTGCAAATTCCTCACGTAGAGTGTTTGAGGGGCTTTTCTGATATGCATTAGTAGTACAGTTAAAATTTTGTCTATAGTGGAAAATAGAATTTTAGGATTATACAAGCTCATCTGACTACAAAAAACATGTTTACTTCATAACAACATAATTTTAGAAACGTATTTTTCATGGTAAAACTTCAAAATAATAAACAAGGGCTGAATAGCAGTGGCATTGCTTTATTTGGTACATTTCCTCTTCCTGGAAATGGCTTCCAATGTGCAGCCTAATTATGTGAAATTATGCCAAAGCTTTTATTTCCACTAAAGCATTTATTACTTCCTCAAGTTGTAAGTCTTCTTTTTGTGTGACCCACAGGGATTTTTTGCACACTTTTTGCAAGTGACCCTCAAAAGGTCTTTGATGTTGGAAAAGCTTCACTAAAAACTTCATTGCCATCACTATGGGCTGTAGGTCCCTTAACAGATTCTTGACAGGATCAAAGTTTGGAATATAGCTTAGACACTTTAAAATGTAGGCACTACTTTGAGAAGCACTTTCCAACAATATGGAAAATTTATTGTCCATGTATTTCAAGTTGGAAGACAAATGTCACCTAAAGCAGTGTTTTTCTGCGGTCTGGTTGAGCCTCTTTCTAAATAATGCTTTTTGCGTTGGGATGCCTGAGAAAAAACAAGAGAAACTTGTGTCATTGTAATTCTTTTGGGTAATAATAGAAATATCTTCAAAAAATCACCACCAAACTAAGCCTTATGAGAGTTTTTTCTAATGAAACGTACTATACCGTTCCAATTCAAATGAAAACATAATCTCTACCAACAACAATAATTGATATCATTAGTGATGTTGAACTGCTATTATTTTATACACAACTGTGTTTCCTCTTCTTTAAAGTTTGCTGCCCCCTCCCCCCTTACTTTCATTTTTTCCATTAATGTTGTCTTTTCACACATCTCTGAAGCACAAATGCAGCTAAGAGGAGAAACTTGGGCTGTGAAGTGATATACTGCATATCAGTCTATACAGAGGACTCAGATTACGCTTTTTAATCACATACCCACACCAGCAGGGCATTGTGTGGTGGATCACATTGCAATGACGAAGCATTACATTAGGACTTGAATTGGATGGGATATTCCATCACTAAAATTCCCCATGGCTGTCCAGAAGCCCTCTCTGTTTGCTGGGTTTATCATAACAGCTTGAGACTAGATGACCTGCCAGATGTTTGTAATCTCACACCGAGAAGCTCATGGCTAGGGTCACAATCAGATAAGGACACATAGGCAGGGATTATGAACAGTGAAAGTCAGGAGAAGGCTATATATTCCACTGTAATTGATGATAGATTGCAGAACCCCTTTTTTCACTGATCAAATACATCTCTGTTTAAACACCAATTTTAGCAGAGATATCACCAACATGCACACATGTAAAAAAAAAAAAAGAACTACTCTCTCCACCCCTCAAGCTCAGGTCCTTTACCAGAGGCCTGAGCGCTTGAGGGTCTCTTTCCAGCATCTTAGCTGTTTCTAGCACTGTGCTCTTCTGGGCTGAGATGTCAAAAGTTTCAGATGTAAGGAGTTTTCAGATATATATATATGTATGTATGTATGTATGTATGTATGTATGTATGCGTAGGTGTGTGTGTGTGTGTGTGTGTGTGTGTGTGTGTGTCTCCGTGCGTGTGTGTGTGTGTGTGTGTGTGTGTGTCTCCGTGCGTGTGTGTGTGTGTGTGTGTGTGTGTGTGTGTGAGTGAGATCACAGTTAAAATCAGAAGTTCACTACAATGTGGGAAAGACCAAAATATGCTGGTTTAATTTACTACATTTGAATTCAATCGTGCAAAGTTGTGGATGCATCTTAGGGCACAGCTCAAGCACATTGCATCCATAGTACAACATTAATAGCAAAAAACCAGGATCTCAGAAAAAGAATTGACACCATCCAATCTGTAAAGTACAAGGGTGGAAGCATCATGTTGTGTGGGTGTTTTGCTGTAGCAAGCATTTACACACTTCACAAAATAAATGGCATCATAAGGTAAGAAGTTTATGTAGAAATGTTGCTGCTTGAAAAGCTCAAGAAACCAGCTAGGAAATGTAAGCTTGGGTGCAAAATAGATAATGATCCTAATCATACTGCCAAACTAGTTAAAATGTAGCTTAGGGAAAACAGAATCTTTGGATTGGCCGTCGCAAAACCCTGTCAATATCACAGACAGACAGACAGACAGACAGACAGACAGACAGACAGACAGACAGACAGACAGACAGACAGACAGACAGACAGACAGACATTTTCATTTTCATTTTCATTTTCCCCATCTATTCAATACCCAGTGAATAAGATAAGGGAATTTTGAGCTCACACAGTAGGTGCCAGCAAATTTCTCTTGTCTAGTTTGTAAGGCCCCATTGAGAGCGTATGGTTGTGTGGGCAGGTTAATGACATCATCATGAGAGTAGTTCTTAATCACGAACAGACTAATGAGATGGGTTGAGCTGGAATTATTCAGTAATAAACAGCAACCCCGGTTTCTCCTTCACTGTCTCACTCCGTCTTTTTCCATGTGTATCCATTTTGCATCTTTTTTTCCTATAATGTCAAAGCAAATGCAAGAGGTTTGGGCAAACCTGTGTAATAAATGTGAGGATAGACAGGAAGGACAAAACTGTTCAACAATAAACTAATTCATCCTGTAGTAGATACCTATGCAGCAAAGTTAAAGCAGCATTCCCTTTTTGCAAGATATAATACAAGGAGTGCACAATTTAGTTGTAAACAACTAAAAAACTAAATAATGCATTGGTTGGAAGGTATTAAAATAAGATTGCATACAAATCCTAAAATCAATCAAAGTAGCTCAACAAGGAAATCAATCTAATCACGTTTCCTAATGTTTTGTTTATTCTCTAGCCTGCAGCATAGTGCACAAGATACATTTTTTTTCAATACCTCAGTACTGAAACATGTTTCACTCCATTAGAGAGTGAAAATTGGAGCCCTGAAAGTGTAAAGAATTTGACATCAGTCCCCCTAAGCCCCTGAGGTACATCAAGAAATGTTGGTTTAGCAAGCACTTCCTGTAAAGAGCATGTTCTGCCTGTGAAGATGACTTAGCAGCAGAGAGTGCATTAATGCAATATGTAACTCTTTCCTGGTTGAGTCCTGCACGGGGCAGGATGTTGGAATGTTGCAATAAAAATAGTTTTGATCCAGTGGTTTAATACAGAGATTTTCACTCAAAATAAATACACTATGAAGGGTGAAGGTGTCACAGTGTGGTGTCTTTCCCTGTCTCTGTCAGTCCCTGCATTCCTTGATTGTCCCCATCTGCCCCGAGTTTCCTTGATTGTTTCCTCACTGTCTTCCCTGAGTATTTATACCCGTCTGTGTTTCAAATTCTTTGTTGTGTCGTTGTCGTTGTTCCCTCATATCTCTCGTCCAGTAGAGTTTACTAGCTTGAGTTCCAGTACAGCTAGTTGGCTGTAATCCTGTCCAAGCTGATTATTAAAGAGTCTTCATCTTACTACCTGCATCTGAGTCCTACCTCAAAACAACAGATCATGACAGAACAACACCACCAAAAGGACTCATTCAAAGATAGACTCACCTTACACAGGCTCCAGATTGGTGTTGTGTCCTTCAGGGGTTGGTCCAAGGAGGTTTGGGTGCTTCCATGTTCCAGACTCCATTCCCCCAGGCCGCCAAAGACCTGGTAGCTGTCGGGCCGCTCCGAACTTTCCCCAGGGGTGCCAGGACGCTGCCACTGCCACAGGGCGGCTGTATCTCAGTGGTCGAGTTGTAGCTAAGTGGTAGAGTTGTCAGCCAGCAACCCAGAAATTGCGGGTTCGATTCCAGCTTCCACCTGCTATATGTCGTTGTGTCCTTGGGCAAGATACTTCACCTACCTTGCCTACTGGTGTTGGCCAGAAGGGCCGATGGCGCGATATGGCAGGGCAGCTGTGGCTATAATCATAGCTTCCTTCCACCAGTGTGTGAATGTGAGAGTAAATGAATAATGGAGTTATCATTATTATCACTGTCTTCATCCTGGAGGCTTACTCAGCCGATTCACAACGAAGGACACACCCTGGACCCTGGTCATAACATATAGCCTGTCCACTAATGTGTCCTCTGTTGTTGACCTGGCTTGTATATTTTTAATATCACAGGTTTTATCCAACGGGAGGACCCGGTGAGATATGTGAGGAAATGATATATAACTTATGAAGTGGCTACAAATTTCTTTAACATTTTAAAACAAACTCCAGTCCAGACTTTACCTGCATTGTGTAATTTTATTGTTGATGATTTTAACAGCAGGCTAAAGTCAGCCATTAAAGTCAGCCATAAAGTCAGCCATTAAAGTCACCCCCACTGAAAACAAAAACTATGAAAACCAAGGCCATAAGACCATGGAGAAATGATCAAATGAGAGACCTGAAAAAGAAATGCAGGAGAGCAGAGCGAAAATGGAGAAACGATTAATTTTCAAATATATTGTGAAGAACTTAAAATGTATATTTAATGCCATTAAAGAGGAAGAACGCTCCACTTTTTAAACCTTATTGCAGACAATAAGAATAATCTCTAATTCCTTTTTAAAACAATTGATCTTTTAATAAACACTGATTTTAACAAACCCTCCATGTCTCCTTCAGTTGCTACATGTAAGGACTTTGCACACCACTTCATGGCCGGCCACCCAAACTCTCCACTAAAACTAGTCATGTTGGGATAGTCTTTCCTTTGGGACATTGTTGAGATTCTTTGTTTCAGGGACATTTATTTGGACTCCTGGTCTGGTTCTTCTTTGTTGGTGCGCCAGGTGGCACACCTTGGGGGTTGGTGTTACAGTGTGGTGTCTTTCCCTGTCACTGTCATTCCCTGCATCGTTGATTGTCCCCAGCAAGTTTCCTTGATTGTTTCCTCACTGTCTTTGCTGAGTATTTATACCCCTCTGTGTCTCTAGGTCTTTGTCATGGTTCCCTCGTCTCTCTCGTCTAGTTCTTGAGTTCCGTTACGCTAGTTGGTTGTAATGCTGACCAAGTTGATAATTAAAGAGTCTTCATCTTACTACCTGCATCTGTGTCCTACTTCAAAACAACAGATCATGACAGAAGGGTTTTTAGTTCATTCTAATAATAATAATAATAATAATAACGAGAACATTTTTTTTTTCTTGTTCCCAACTTTGCGTTTTTAAGGGCTTGTTGAGGCCTATTAGCAGAAAAAAAGACCAGTCAAAGAAGCCAGAGTACCTGGAGAAAATCCACACAGTCTCAGGGGAGAACTTGCTAATTGCACACAGAAGACCCCCAGCAGGGATAAATGCTGGAGCACTTGCAAAAAAAGAATGCCTAGCTAAAATTACAAACTTTGTTGAGTTTTATCTGTGTGTTCACAGCTTTAGCGGTTTGACTGTAAGGTTTGAAAAACTGTGCAGTCAGTGGACTTTTAAAAAATTGAATGATGTCTATTAATTTAACCAAGCAGGTTAAACTGTATTCTGATAAGTTAAATAAATCAAAACTTACCATCCTATGCTTTGTTACAAAACATGACATTATATTTCATGATTTGTTTCATTTCTATTTCATGGCTGTTTGAAGTATATTTTTATTTATTTTCCTGTTGTTGCTTTTCTGCTTATTTTAGTGTTCTGTGTTCCCTGGTTTATTTATTACTCCCCCCAGTGACTTAGTTTCACACAGTCTCACATTGGGTCCTGATCTGTTCGTTTACCTGCCTTTTTAGAATTCCGTATTCAGAGTTTGCAGTATAAACACTCCTTGGTACAGTTACTCCACTGTCAGATCTTCTGATGTCCTCGCCATTCTGTTGCTAGATCCTTTTTGTATCTGTAGTTGTTATCAAAGTATTTTATTCACACTGTTTCTGCCATTCTTGTACATCTGGGTCTTCAACAACACCAATATGACACCAGTTAGGTTTTTAGGATCTGATACTAATATTTTATATTCAGAACACTTTCAGCTAGCGAGTCTGTTGATTCGGCTAATATGAATAAACAGTACAATCAGGCTTTGCTGTATTTTTCTACACATACCTTAATTTTACGAGAATTATACTTACATAAAAAATGAATAATCCTGAGGGAGGCTGAGGGTTTGGCCCCACAATGGACCTCAGCACATAACAATACCTCAGAGCTTTTTTCAGTCAGCTCAGAAAATTGATTAAAAGTTTCTATAGTCAGCAACAAAATTATTTGGTGTTAGTGTATTTTAGGGTGACTTTCTTTAGATCATGGCCATTAATTCTTCGTTCTCAGTCTTATGCTTTTTTATGATTACTGTGTAGAACACATTTTTTATCCTCTGCTAAAATAAGCTTTGCGAAATTGTTAAAAAGAAACAAAATTAGTTGAGGTTCACATAAGCATTTGGGAAATATTTTATTAATACTTATTAGCTTGAACTACTGTTTTAGTCCACAGTGGATTAGCCACTCAGAATGCTGGTGAGAGTTTTATTCAGTGGGCCTTGTGTAAATTCTGCAGACAGACGGGGATATTTGGTTTGGAGCAGATTACTGGACAGTATGCTATTCTTCAGATGATAACCCCACATCAGCACATATCTCCAAATGAACTGGCATGACATGGCTAATGGGAAAAAGTGTGTGAATTTGTGTCTGTGTGAGGAGTGGTGAGGATGTGTACATGGAGAGCTTTATTCTTTTTAATCATATTAAGTTGGATCATTAGATAGACCCATTTACACAGCGCTTTTCATGAGGTGTGTAGGACCAAATCCTATTGGATATCATCCTAATCTACTACAAAGCTCTGCAGTCTGTAGCTGCAGCTTGGTTGGAGACTGTTTCTCCCTCTGCTGATGCCAGGATGTGAACATCTAACATTTATTTATCTGAATTAAAATAAACAATATATTGGAATTCTACATTCCTTAATCTAACAACGACTGTAAAATAATGACCACAAAATGGTTAATTCTCTCAGTGTGAATTATGCAGCTCATCTTTTTCTCAAGAAAAAAGTCAAATAGCTTCAGAATGAACAAATGTGTATTACAGCAAATTTAGAAAACTTATTAATTATTAAAAGTTATTGGGTTTTTCCAAGTGGTTCACTCACCTACAATTTTCCCTATAATAAAAAAGAACATTATAATACCTAGTTTTTTTATTTTTGCAGTCTATGTCCTGTTACTTTTAAATGAATCTGACCTTCCCCAGAGGATGAATGCCTTATCTTAAGGCCATGTCAATCAGAAATGCTCAAGGATTATTCCTCAGCTGCATTTCAAAATGTGAAATGCAGTCAAGTCCTGATAAAAATAGAACCATGATCCACACCATTTAAAAGAGGATCAGGAAGGAGGTCCTGCTGATATGACCTTTCGAGTGCACACTGGGGGCTGATGCCAATACGGTGACAGTTCTGAAGTTGGCTCATGAGACCACTTAAGCAGATCTAGTGTGGTTGAATTACAACATTCAATTCCCTAATGATTTTTGGCTTTAAACATTTAACTATGCAATATAAAATAACGCAGCATCTTTGTAGAAAGCCATAGTGCTTTAAATGTAAGCATATGGTTAAGATGAACTTATGCTCTATGAAGTAATGTAGGAACACTAAATATACAGCGACACATTATCAGTATGTATATTTTTAACAACAGCTAAGATGTGTAAAATCAGTATTATACAGCATGCATCATTCTGGAGATCAACATTTTGCTGTTTGACATTGAATTTAAATGTTGTGAATCAATCTGAACCTTGCATGGTCTACTGCAATAAAACAGGGTTTTAAACAAAAGGTCTTTTTGTCTGCAGTGTATGTAAATATCTGATGTCAACTGTAGATATAAATATAATACGGCTGTACTTTTCTGGGTTATTTTTTAAAGTTGCTGTCACATTTTATCTTGTCAAATATGTTGGTATGTCTAATATTACATTTTCTGTGGGTCCATACGTGAGTAAATCTAGAGTATGTTAAGGGATTTTTGATATTGGCTCTTTTACTGATATCTGACATACCAATATAGTCTAAACAATAATTCCCGATAGCAATATAAACCAATATCACTGATATTTCTTCCAAGGCAAGCTGTCCCAGATGAATGTGCCTGATCCCATTTACAGGTGGATCACTGACTTCCTGACTGACAGGAAGCAGCATTTGAAACTGGGGAAGAATGTCTCGGACTCCCGGACCATCAGCACCAGCTTCCCTCAGGGTTGTGTTCTTTCTCCTCCGCTCTTCTCCCTGTACACCGACTGCTGCACCTCCGACCACCACTCTGTCAAGCTAATTAAGTTTGCAGATGACACTACCGTTGTTGGACTCATCTCGAATGGGGATGAGTCTACCTACAGGATGGAAGCTGAACGTCTGGTGTCCTGGTGCAGTCATAACAACCTGGTGCTGAACGCCCAGAAGACAGTGGAGATTATTGTGGACTTTAGGAAGCACACAGCCCCACTCCCCCCCATCGTCATTACTGACACCCCCATCACCACTGTGGACTCATTCCGCTTCCTGGGCATCACCATCACCCAGGACCCCAAGTGGAAGCCCACCATCACCTCCGTCATAAAGAAGGCCCAGCAGAGGATGTACTTCCTGAGGCAGCTGAAGAAATTCAACCTGGTGGAACGGACGATGATGCAGTTCTACACTGCAATTTTCGAGTCCATCTTCACCTCCTCCATCACCGTGTGGTATGCTGGAGCAACCATCAGGGACAAACAGAGACTACACCATGTTGTGTGTCTGCTGACAAGGTTATTGGCTGCAGACTCCCATCTCTACAGGACCTGTACACCTCCAGGACAGTTGGGCGTGCAGGCCAAATCACAGCTGACCCTTCTCACCCTGAACACTGACTTTTTGACCTGCTCCCCTCAGGCAGGCCATAAGAACAGTTTCTTCCCTTCTGCTGTTAGACTCATGAACAATAACTCTAAGACCTTTCCCAACATCCGCTCTGTTTCAGTCACATGACCATGTGTTGTGTTTTTGCACTGATCATGAGCTGCACAAATATATATATTAATCTGTTTACCCTATTTTATTTTAATTTATTGGATGCTTTGAAGTGTTTATTTTATGTTTGGACAAAGTACCGCAGCAATTTCCTAATGTTGTGAACCTGTGGCAATAAAACCTGTCTGATTCTGACACCTAAATGTTCAAGGTTAACCGAGAAATGCAAAAGCCACAGGTTATATTGCAGGTTTTGCCTAATAAACAAATTTTTCTCAAAAGCTATGTATCTGATCTGTCATATTTTGACATTTTGAGTGAGCTGAAGAGTTTGATGTTTAAAACCCCTTCACATTCTTGCAATTTTCAACCAAAATGTTTTAAAAACACATACCCAAATTAAAATTAAAGCTGTTCTTGATTTGTCAACTTAAAACTATGCTTACATACATTCTGTCCACTTGAAGTATATTTCTATTTTGGCCTGTCACATATTTTACCTGAGGCATCTAACTAAATTTGCACAAAAAAAGATAATGAGTATTTCTAAACTATAATACTTTAGATATATATCAGTGATGAAAATATCATAAACTACTAAAGGCGTGCACTTGATGACAGTAGCAGAAATAAAATGCAAAGAGAGCAACAAAGTGAGAATTGTAGAGAGATTTGATAAAAAAGCAAGTGTGATAGACTTTGAGGTTTAAGTATGCAGATCAGCAAGGAAACTTTTTTAGGCCCTCCGTCGAAGTCCACAGCAGTGAGCAGTTTAAACGTTCTCATATAAGCCTTCGCCTCAAACCATAAAATTTAATATTTCAGTCACATTCACCGAAGCTGAGAAAAAAAAGAAATCTTATTACTTATGATCAAAGGTTGCTGTTTTCTGGAGGAGACATAGTAAGTCTGCAACAATTTACATTTGAGTTGAAGGCAGGTCATTTTCAGTGGATAAATAGTCATTGAGAAACAGGCATGATTATGTTGTTTTTGCTGCATTTTAAGCTATTTTACTTTTAAGAAGTGTTTAGATGTTGGTGTAGATAAATCTAAATGTGAGAAATTCTGTTTTTCCCAGTTAATGAGGATTGAGGTCAAAAAAGTCTTTAAAACTTCAGCAGAATAAAAATATGTAGTCTTCTTGCTCTTCCATAGGAGCTGTTTCTTATTTCATAACCTGACCTATATTTGTCATTCAGTATCTCCATGAACATACATTGACAAACAGCTTTATGAGGTACACCTTGCGAGTACCAGGTTCATTCGACCTGCCTTAATTCTTTGTGGTTCAAAGTTCAAAAGGGTACCAAAAACATTATTTTGGTCCATACTGACATGATAGTATCTCACATATGCTACAAATGTGTTGCCTGGACATCTATAAAGCAAATATCCCATTCCAACACAGCCCAAGGGTGCTCAATTGGATTGTAAATTGGTGACTGTGAAGGTCATTAGAGTACAGTGAACTCATTGCTCTTTTCAAGGAACCAATTTGAGATTATTTGAGCATTGTGACATAGTGAGAGAAGCAATCTAAAAATTGGTGTTCTGTTGTCATAATGAGAGCTGAAATAGACATCAAGTGCTGACCAAGAGATTTGTGAGTAGCTGGAGCGATTCTTTTTTTCTTTTTAACAAATTGGGAGTGAAGGAAAATGCTTTATTGCCAAAGGCCCCAGCAGGATTCTGAGGAAGTGAGAATAGTCAGTCCAATGTACAGAAAAATTCCCTGGAAATTTTCAGAAGTGAAGTCTTTTTTAGATAGTGTGGTGAGGGTGGAGTCATCTAGAACTCCAGATGAATCAAGATAATTCAGCTGAAGGAATTGTAGAAAGTGGGCAGGTCGGTGAGTCTTTTTACTGTAGTAGTTTATGCGGAGCAGATGTGAAAGACAGAAGATGGAGCGATTCCCTTTGATCAATCCAGTGGAGATTAAAAAAGGAGGAGTGCGAGCCACCAAAAACCAGGAGGGATTTGAAGAGAAGAAGTACTTTCTCAAATCGAGATACTAACAGTTACTTTAAAAATCTAGTGGTGAGCTGATGTGTGGAGTGATCTTTAGTAACCGCAAAAGTTACGTTTTGGAATGGCCCAGCCATAGTCCAGAACTTAAACAAATAGAAAGAATGTTGGGTGATCTGAAGCGAGCAGTGGACAATAAATCACAATATGACGGATTTGCAGAAAATTTTCAAAAACAATGGATGTATGGCATGCTGATAGACTACTACTGAATGAAACTAAATGCACAACTTGAATCAAGTATATTTTGTAACTGTAGCTAGATTTAAAGTATAAGTTGAAATGTTTGCATACATATACAACCACATTATTTTATCCTTTCTTTGTAATACTTTTTTCACCTAAGACAGTTTTGTTGATGAAGTGCACATTATATGCTTTATGGTACATTTGCAGTGGGAAACAATCTGAAATGTTTTATCATGGTCTCATTTCTGACATGACAAAAATCTAAATTTTTACTAGAGGTAATACTTTTTAAACATAACTTTGGTGGTGGAACCACCAAACTATTATATTGTTGAGAGATTAAGAAAGGGAAATATTCTGTCGGGGGAAGAGTTTTTGAATGGGTATTGATGCTAATTGTTTTATATCTAGTTTGTTTTTATGTATTTAGCTAAACCCTTTGTAATTTCCCAGAGGTGTTGTTTTCGGAGCCTGTTTACTTCTGAATTATTAAATTTTATTTCTAAAGAAAATTATATAAAACATTTAAAAAATCAATGTGTATGATCTTAGCTTTTTTAGAATAAGTTACAAACTTTACTTATTTACTGTACTTTGATGTGGTAAACTGAGCAATCCTGTACAATATATGAGCTATGTTAATATTGTATATTTGTACTTCAGTTCCATTCTTTGATCTATCTTTTCCCCTCTTACGTACCTTATGCCTATTTTGTTACTTCCGTCCTTTTTCCTTTCTTGAGGCTGCCTATTTTAATTTTTTTTACTGCTGCTTAGTTAATTTAATCTGTTCTCTTGTCTCTTGTCAGCTTTTCCACGTTTATTGTGTCTGTTCTTTTAAATTTTTTTGTGGTACTTAGGCTTACTCCATTCTTTTTCAGTTCTGATTGACCTGTAGTAAATTTTATTGAAGATCATAGAATCATCATCATCTTCACTGAATGTCTGCCTGTAAAACATTAAACATAAGCTGAAGCTATCCTGCTGAAGGCAAGAAATGCAACAGAAATTTGTTTGAAGTAATAAGATAAGTTTTAAGCAACTAAAGCTGAATCTATGATGTTCTTAACAGTTTATTACTGTCTGAATTTAGCAGGACCTACTAATGGGATGACAATTAACATCCTTAAATCCATAAATATACAGTGTAGTAATGGAAGTGGTGGAGACTAACACCACCTGTCGGCCATTAAAACAGTTAGTAACCATTAAGACTGAATGTTGACTAGCGGACAAATATTAAATCTGAACGAACAGTTACACTGACTTTTTAGGCAACTCCTGCTCTAATTGGGCCCTGAAAGATTTAAAATTTGTTGTTCTTTTCCAAAGTGCTGTTTGATTTCCTATATCTGAAGAAAAACACTTAATTGATATTCTTTGAACATGATAAATGCAATTTCCTTTCATTGTATGTTTGAAATATATATGAAATAGAACATATAATACTTGTTACTTAAGTTTGCTTTGGTTCTGTATATGATGTGCATTGCTTAAAACAGGCATATAGATGAGCTTAACTTTAGCTGAGAAGCAGGTTGTAATGCTCATGACAGTCATTTTAACATATAGTAGCTAGGGGACTTGGGTATGGATTTTTCCACCGTTTTTATGAGAGTCTGTGTAGAGGACGCTTGAATGAGTCATGTACAATTACTGGCATCCTTGAAGCCTGCAGCTTGTGTATAGGTAAAAAAGAAACAACTATTTTTGCTGGGGGTTTGGACTATGTTGGTCTTTGTTTTTTCCCAAAGATCCATTTTTTAAGGTTCTATTACTTTATACCCCTAATTGGCGACATCAAAAAATATCCAAGCATTTGTAAAGACCCTGTCTTGTGAAGATTTCTCATTCAGCGAGATAAACTGAGCATTGTTGACAAGATCTCAGTATAGATTAAAGCACATCGTAATGCTACATTATCTCGGCCTGTAGACATCTCAGCATGGATTTGTTTCAGGCAACTTGCCCCAGAAGGGATGTTTAATATGAAGCATTGTGTTCTAATATCCCACACTAGATTTCCCGTCTAAAAAATGTATTTGCTTTTTTATGCAATGCCTTGAGGGCCTCTGCTGCTCTTATTGTCAATGTTTTGATGCAAGGTGTCATTTTTGAAATATTTCTATGTGATTTTCATACACAGTTATAGAGGGTGCAGTGCATCTGCATTTGTAATGTATAAACCTCTAATCATATTTTGAATTTTATTTAAACGTCTTGGGGTTATTTATTCTGCATCATCTTCAGACTGCACGTTCATCACCTATTTAAAACATGTAAACAGAGACTCAATGGGTGCTGACACTGGATATTGATGTTACTATAAATTACCGAATTATACTATAATCACTGAAGTTTCAAAAAGTTCAATGAGCAAGAACACAAGCTAGAACTGAGATGGATCAAAGAGGCCTGTTAATCCAGTTCTAATGAGGCCCATCTTTGCAAGATTCTTTGACCAGTATGACATCAAAGTACAAAAAAAAGTTTTCCAGAAATCTAAAACACACAAAAAGAGATGTACCAAAATAAAACAAGTTGGGATGTCATAATCTGCTTCAAAATGTTGTAGTAATTAATTGGTTATAAAATGATTTCACTCCCTCACCTTTTTGTGTCACTGTTTCATTTCCTTGCACTAACACTTCGAACCCATAAGCAAATTATTTCTTACTAATGTACAAAAACCAATTCCACATCAGTATAGTTTCATATGTAAAGTATTAACATTAATTATCAAAATAAAAAGTCATAACAATGCTGACATTTAATTTCACATAATTATTATCTAAACATTTGGTTTTACACTCTACTTTGTTTTGTTTTGTTTCTGATTCTTGTTTTGCAAGTTGACTTTTGTAGAATTTCAAACATGACTCCTGATTCAACAAAAATTACTTTTAAATGACCTCCTCCACATGTCCTTTGCTGTATCAGTATAATAAAATTACACTATATCATCAGTTGTCAAAACAGTTTGCCGTACTGTCTGGGATTTGTATGTCACATCACCCATAATGAGCAAGAAATTTTGAAAAATTCAAACCTATGCTTGTGTGCATGGCTTGCAAATCTGTAAGATAGGTCATGCACATGTTTTTTGTTGCTCTAAAAAAGCTAAGCTCCCCCTTTAAAATTATGTTTACAGTGAAAGAGAAACTATATTGGCTACTACAGCTTACTTTCTGTCTGTGTCATGTGACCAGCTCTTTGTTCCCTGCTGGAATAGCAACCATACAATCTGGAACTATTGCCATAAAATATTATCTAAGTAGAGCTTTCAATTTATGAAGCAGGGAACATTGTTTTTATTTTATTATTTGAGTTTTTTCCCACACGATCAACTAAACTATTAACAAGTTGTTTTAAAACAAAGAGTAAACCTGCTAGTCTTAGCCTAGCACTTCCGTAAACTGCCTGAAGTGCTTTGGCAGCAATACTGCCACCTAAGAGTGTGTGCATCACTGTCACCAGTGGTTACTTGAAATGAATGAACTGAAAAAAATTTGATTAAATGGGTTTTCTTTTGAGGTGTAATTTTTTCCCAGTTCAAATTTTAGTGCAGTTAATTGCGTTTCGAGAAAATGTACTAAATATTGCTATCCTGATTCTTAACGTTGATGCTCTGCTTCAGAAAATGTAGTGACTAACGTTTCAGCTGCTCTCCCAGGATGGATGGAGATATCTGAGCAAAGTTCACCGAGTATGTCACATGGAACAGACAAACGGAGGAACTGCAGCAGTCTGTCTTTCACTATCAAGATTACTGTAGAAGGTGATAACCTTTAGATTATTAGGGGAACATCCAGATGTGATAGATCAACAAAATAAAATGCACAGGCAATAAATCAGGTTTGCAACCCATACATACAAAAAAGGCCTTAAATACAAAAAATGCTCAAAACGCCACTGCATGGTTTGTAGCTTGCTGGGGCAGGGGCTGACAAACCCAAAGAAAGGAGAACAACAACATGTATCAGTAGTCGAAGTTTCCTCTTGGACCCCAATATCAATCATAAAAACAAATTATCGGGACATCTAGTTTTCACACCTCCAAAGCAAAAGGGAAATGCTCCAAATTGTTAGAAATAAAAGCTTGAACTAAAGTGTTTTGGTATTTTAGAAAATATCACACAAAATAAATAACATATATGAAATAAGAACTTTTATTCATAATATATTCATACTTGTACACAAGTAAAATAAAATGCATTTCTATGATTCCATTGCAGTCCCCAATGAATAAAAGGACAGCATTCACTTCATAGATGCTCTCCATATATCCTTTCTGTCATGAAAATATAGAACTAAAATCCAGGAGAGGTAAAACATTTGTTTTTATAAACATAAAAAAGAACATTACAACAAATGTATGATTTTGAATAAATAATGAAAGGGGGATTGTGTTTTCTTCTTTAAACAGACCAAACATTCTTTGTGCGCATTGTCTCTGATGAAGCATGAAGCTTTTTTTCCATCTTTGTTTTCTTTTCTTTTGTTTTGTCTTCCTGTGGTCTGTCTAAGCAGTAAAAGCTTTTAAGTGGGGAAGGGGAGATTCTCCAAAGTGTAGCTTAGACACAGTACAGTTGAGTACATAGAGAACAAACAATTTTGGGCACCAAATCAATATTTACATTAGATCCGTAGTGTTCTGTAAAGGCATTTGTTTCTTTTATTGTACTCTTTTCATTATTGTTTGTCTCCAGCAATGTTGGGTCAATATGACTCCTTGCTTCTCAGTCAATGTCTGTTGTTGGTGTCACTGGATCTTCTGTGTCATTGTCATTAGCATAAACATTCTTGAGTCCTTTGTGCAGATTGTTGTCAGGAGTCCTAAGACATGGCTAGAGATATCCAAATCATGGGAATGATGAGAAAGTGCAGCACTTGCAAAGTAGAGCTCTGGCTTTTACTGCAGTGGGCGTCCAATTTTGGTTTTTTGGAACACTTCTTTTTCTTTTTGTTTGATGCTGTGGATGATTCTGGATTCTCTATGAATTCAGGGTTCAGGTTTTCCAACGTCTTGTCCAGGTTGTTAGATAAGGTCCCCAGTGGCCCATCATTCTGCTTATTCTGGGTCTCGTTTTTTGTTCTTTCTTGCTGCTTGTATTTGGTTTTGGACATATTCTCCTTTTCCTTAAGGGGATTATTTGTGATTTGGCGACTCTTTCCAGAAAGGATAGAGGACTTGTCATTATCTCCAAGACAACACCTGGGAATGGTGTCACCCAAAGTGCTTTCGGTTGGGGAAAGTTTCTCAGACTGTGCCTTGGAGTTAAAGAGGGTTGTCTGGATTTGGGATGTCTCTACACATCCCTCTAATTCTTCACTTTTCAGTTGTTTCAGGTCCTTTCCTGCCAGGAACTCTGGGACATGGCACTCCAACTCTGAGCTGGAACCTTTGAAACGTTTGAACCAGTCCCATAAGGTCCTCGCCCGGCAGTCACAGATCCATTGATTCCCATTTAAACGCAAATACTGAAGGGAAACCAGAGGATCCATTGTCTCCCCTGTCAAGACAGTGAGGTTGTTGAAGAACAGGAACAAGGATTTTAATTTACCGAGATCACTAAAAGCCCTGGGTTGGACAAAAATTACCCGGTTCTGGTGTATCAGTAGCCGGTCCAGATTTATTAGGCCATGAAACATGTTGTCTGTTACTATCTTGATTTTGTTATTGTGCAGGTAGAGATAGGTGAGGTTGGCAAGGTCCACAAAGGTGTCATCATGCAGAGTGAGAATGTTATTGTCCTGTAGGTAAAGATACTGGAGAGAAAACATTCCTCGGAAAACACCAACAGGGAGCTCTGAGAGGCCACACCTGTGCAGGTGGAGGGTGTGCAGCTTAGTTAAACCCCGAAAAGCTGTTGGGCTGATGGTGCGGAGGTTGCTGTTATCTCCAATGTCCAGTTCCTCCAGTTTTTCCAAACCAAAAAAGGCTCCAGCTTCTATGTAGGTTATGTTGTTTGAGTAGAGCCAGAGAACAGTAAGATTGTGGCAAGAACTGAAGCTAGTAGACCTCACCACCGTCAGCTTGTTGCTTTGGAGGAATATCCGTTGGCTTCGTACAGGAATCTCTGTAGGAATGGAAAACAGTCCTTGTTGTTGGCAAGCCACAGTGGGCCTGGGCTCACTGTAGCACACACACTTGGCAGGGCAGCTGTCAGTTTGAGGCAATAGGTTCAGCCACATCACCAGGAAAAGGAGTCGCCCCCCTGTGGAGACACAAAAAAAGACATGAGTGGATCGGTGAATGAGATATTCAATACTGAATATACCTGGAAAATCTGTGGAAAAAGAGAATCTTGGCCCGTGGGCAAAAAAAGAATAAAACCGGCAACATCTCTTGAATAAGTGACAGCTGCAATGCAATAAAAAACAAGTAAAATTCCAAATGTTCCTTTGAAATTAGTTTGATGTTTAACACAATATAACAGAACAGTTAATCCAGTTTATAAAATTGATTCACTGGATGTCTTTTGATGTTATTTGGATTGAAAGCAGCAGCCAATCCAACTATCCCTAGCAAAAAAAAAAATTAATGAAAGAAAGAAAGAAATTAATTAATGGTGGTATAAGATACAGTGGCTTTCAAAAGTATTCAGCCCCCTTGAACTTTTCCACATTTTGTCACATTACAGCCACAAACATGAATCAATT
This sequence comes from Valencia hispanica, assembly GCA_963556495.2. Lineage (NCBI taxonomy): Eukaryota > Metazoa > Chordata > Actinopteri > Cyprinodontiformes > Valenciidae > Valencia > Valencia hispanica. Next base: position 48,496,095 of record OY747704.1, read on the forward strand.
TCATTGGAATTCCACGTGAAATACCAATACAAAGTGGTGTACACGTGAGAAGTGGAACAAAAATCATACATGATTCCAAACATTTTTTACAAATAAATGACTGAAAAGTGGGGTGTGCGTAATTATTCAGCCCCCTTTGGTCTGAGTGCAGTCAGTTGCCCATAGATATTGCCTGATGAGTGTTAATGACTAAATAGAGTGCACCTGTGTAATCTAATGTCAGTACAAATACAGCTGCCCTGTGACAGCCTCAGAGGTTGTCTAAGAGAATGTTGGGAGCAACAACACCATGAAGTCCAAAGAACACACCAGACAAGTCAGGGATAAAGTTATTGAGAAATTAAAAGTAGGCTTAGGCTACAAAAAGATTTCCCAAGCCTTGAACATCCCACGGAGCACTGTTCAAGCGATCATTCAGAAATGGAAGGAGAATGGAACAACTGTAAACCTACCAAGACAATGCCGTCCACCTAAACTTACAGGCCGAACAAGGAGAGCGCTGATCAGAAATGCAGCCAAGAAGCCCATGGTGACTTTGGACGAGCTGCAGAGATCTACAGCTCAGGTGGGGGAATCTGTCCATAGGACAACTATTAGTCGTGCACTGCACAAAGTTGGCCTTTATGAAGAGTGGCAAGAAGAAAGCCATTGTTAAAAGAAAACCATAAGAAGTCCCGTTTGCAGTTTGCCACAAGCCATGTGGGGGACACAGCAAACATGTGGAAGAAGGTGCTCTGGTCAGATGAGACCAAAATGGAACTTTTTGCCCAAAATGCAAAACGCTTTGTGTGGCGGAAAACTAACACTGCACATCACTCTGAACACACCATCCCCACTGTCAAATATGGTGGTGGCAGCATCATGCTCTGGGGGTGCTTCTCTTCAGCAGGGAAAGGGAAGCTGGTCAGAGTTGATGGGAAGATGGATGGAGCCAAATACAGGGCAATCTTGGAAGAAAACCTCTTGGAGTCTGCAAAAGAATTGAGACTGGGGCGGAGGTTCGCCTTCCAGCAGACAACGACCCTAAACATAAAGCCAGGGCAATAATGGAATGGTTTAAAACAAAACATATCCATCTGCTAGAATGGCCCAGTCAAAGTCCAGATCGAAATCCAATCGAGAATCTGTGGCAAGATCTGAAAACTGCTGTTCACAAACGCTGTCCATCTAATCTGACTGAGCTGGAGCTGTTTTGCAAAGAAGAATGGGCAAGAATTTCAGTCTCTAGATGTGCAAAGCTGGTAGAGACATACCCTAAAAGACTGGCAGCTGGAATTGCAGCAAAAGCTGGTTCTACAAAGTATTGACTCAGGGGGCTGAATAATTACGCACACCCCACTTTTCAGTTATTTATTTGTAAAAAATGTTTGGAATCATGTATGATTTTTGTTCCACTTCTCACGTGTACACCACTTTGTATTGGTATTTCACGTGGAATTCCAATGAAATTGATTCATGTTTGTGGCTGTAATATGACAAAATGGGGAAAAGTACAAGGGGGTCAAATACTTTTGCAAGCCAAAACCAACGGATTTTTTAAGGGAGCCATAATATATGATCCATTTATACCCTATTAGACATAAAGTCAGAATCAGGGTTTATGTTCAGGAATGACCATAAATTCTTACTGTAATGAGCTAATCTCTTTAGATTGTTTTAAACAGGACATCAAGTAGGTTTTGGAAGGTCATACTGAAAGTCAGTTAACTGAAGTTTATCTTCAACAGATTATGTGAAAAAGATTAAAGCAGCCCCGTATTCTTAAAATTGAAAGCCACACTACAGTACTTTAAATTTACACTTTTGATACACAGTCAACACATCTGAGTGTATTTGAAGACACAGACTGTTGAATCTAATCTATGACCTTAGAACTGTAAGGAGTTCATAGATTTAATTGCAAGTTTTTATGTCTTTTTTTCATTTTCATTTTCCCACCATCCAGTTTTAATGGACTATGTTTCTGCAATTTATCAAATACACGGCTCTTTTCAATCAATTAATCAATCAAACCTTATTTATAAAGCACTTTTTATACAGGAGTTGCAACGTTTATACTGAATGGTTTCAAAAACAAGAAAAAGTGACAAGAAAAAAAAAACCTTTTTAAAAGAACAGTTGGCAGTTGTGGAAAGTTTAAGGCAAGGCAAGGCAAGGCAATTTTATTTGTATAGCACACTTTCAACAGCAGGGCAATTCAAGGTGCTTTACATGATTTGGTGATTTAAAAGAAACACATAAAAGAAACACACATTATACATGATACACAATAAAGCAAGAGAAAAATAAAAAAAAGCAAGAGAGCATGAACACATTTCATACATATGACATCAAGCATTTACTCAAAGGCAATTCTAAACAGATGGGTTTTTAGTCTCGATTTAAAGCAGTTCAGAGCTTCAGCAGCTCTGCACTCGTCAGGAAGTCTGTTCCAGATAAGGGGAGCATAGAAACTCAAAGCTGCTTCTCCATGTTTAGTTCTGAGTCTAGGGATGTTTAGTAGGCTAGAGTTGGAGGACCTGAGTGGTCTTGGTGGTTGGTACCATGACAACAGGTCTTCAACATATTTTGGTGCTAAGCCATGTAATGATTTATAAACTAGTAAAAGTATTTTAAAGTCTATTCTCTGAGCTACAGGGAGCCAGTGTAAGGACTTTAGAACTGGGGTGATGTGCTCTACTTTCCTGGTTCTAGTGAGGACGCGAGCGGCAGCGTTCTGGATCAGCTGCAGCTGTCTGATTGACTTTTTAGGCAGACCTGTCAAGATGCTGTTGCAGTAATCAATCCGACTAAAGATAAACGCATGGATGAGTTTTTCTAGGTCGTGTTGCAAAATCAGTCCTTTAATCCTAGAAATGTTCTTCAAGTGATAGAACGCTGACCTTGTTATTGCCTTTATGTGACCCTGGAGGTTCAGGTCTGAGTCCATTACTACACCTAGGTTACGAACCTGATCAGTAGTTTCTAGCTGTATTAATTGAAGCTGTGTGCTGACTCTTGATCGTTCCTCCTTGGGTCCAAAAATAATCACTTCAGTTTTGTTTCTATTCAGCTGGAGAAAGTTATGGCACATCCATCCATTTATTTGGTCAATGCATTGATTTAGGGTTTGAATGGGTTCAGAGTCACCTGGTGACATTGTAATGTAGAGCTGAGTGTCATCCGCATAGTTATGGTAGCTAATGTTATTGGTCGCTATAATCTTGCCTAGTGGGAGCATGTAGATATTAAATAAGAGGGGCCCCAGGATGGAGCCCTGGGGCACCCCACATGTGATTTCTGTTCGTTCTGATGAAAAGTTTCCTATTGAAACATAGAAGTCCCTGTTCTTTAGGTAAGACTCGAACCAGCCAAGTACTGTACCAGAGAGTCCGACCCAGCTCTCCAGTCGTTCCAATAAAATATCATGATCAACAGTGCCAAATGCTGCACTGAGGTCCAACAGAACCAGCACTGTGGTTCTTCCACAGTCTGTATTTATGCGGATGTCATTAAATACTTTGACGAGGACAGTCTCGGTGCTGTGGTGAGCGCGGAAACCAGACTGAAAAGCATCAAAACGGTTTGTCGTTGTTATGAAGCCATTTAACTGCTGAAACACAGCTTTTTCAATAATCTTACTGATGAATGGGAGATTAGAGATTGGCCTGTAGTTCTGCAGTAACGTGTTGTCCAGATTTTTCTTCTTTAGCAGTGGTTTAATAACTGCTGTTTTTAAAGCCTGAGGGAAGACACCTGATAGCAGTGATGAGTTCACTATTTGAACAAGATCAGAACCAATAACAGGAAGAACTTTCTTTAGAAAAGCTGTGGGTAGGATATCAAGACAGCAGGAGGAGGAGCTTAATTGGATAATGATTTTTTCAAGGCTGTTCTGGTTTAATTCGTGGAATTCAGACATTTTCTCTACATTGTTGTTGATTGGGGATGGCACTGGTTGTGGGTTCGATATTGAGGTACAGATTGACCGTCTAATTGTTAGAATCTTTTCAGTGAAAAAGCTGGCAAATTCATTGCAGGCCCTGGTAGAGTTTAGTTCTGGGGCTACTGTCACTAAAGGATTAGTTAGTCTTTCCACTGTTGCAAATAGAGTCCGTGCGTTATTAATGTTTCTGTTGATGATTTCAGAAAAGAACGATTCCCTAGCATCTTTTATAGTTAGCTGATATCTATTCAGTCTCTCTTTGTAGATCTCATAGTGAACCTGGAGTCGAGTTTTCCGCCATTTTCTCTCGGCTCGTCGACACTCTCTTTTTTCACTACGTACCAGTGGATTACTTGTCCACGGAGACTTCTTTCTACCTGAGACTACTTTCACTTTAGTTGGAGCAATGGAATCCATGATGTCTGAGATTTTCGCAAGGAAATTATCTACCAACTTATTTACTGAGTTTGAGTTGGGAGATGAGGGGGATGTGGTGGAAGGATAAATACGTTTAAAGGTTTCTACTGAACTGTCCCCTAGAAAACGCTTTTTTATAGTGGTCTTACTGTGGCTGGATAATTTAGCAGAGATGGTACTTTGAAAGAAAACACAGAAATGGTCAGATAATGCAATATTAATTACAGAGATGTCAGAAATATTTAAACCTTTGCTGATAATTAAGTCCAGAGTGTGTCCTTTATTGTGTGTTGGTTGTTTGACATGCTGGATCAGTCCGAAGTTGTGGAGAGTATCATCTAATGTTTTTGCTTGTCTATCTTGGGGGTTGTCGGTATGGATGTTAAAGTCCCCCACGATGATTAGTTGGTCATAGTCGATACATATTACAGAAAGAAGGTCATTGAAGTCATTAAAGAAGTTAGAGTTAAGTTTCGGTGGTTTATATAAACTTAGAAATAACGCTTTGTTAGGCTCATTTATCTGGGTGGCTAGGTATTCAAAAGATTCAAACGCGCCCAGAGTTACCTTTTTAAAGTTCATTGAGTTGTGAAAGATGGTGGCTACACCTCCGCCTCGTTTGTGTTTTCTGTTCTCGCTTAAGAAATTATAATTTGGAGGACTGGATTCTATTAATGAAATTGTTTCGTTATTTTCATCTAGCCAAGTTTCTGATAAAAAAAGGGCGTGTAAATTATGCTCAGTGATGAAGTCATTGATAAGAATAGACTTTCTGGATAGAGATCTAATGTTTAATAAAGCTAACTTAAGTATTGTGATGACGGGCAGCTGACCCTTCCGACAGGTTATCAATTTGAGATTTTGTTTAATATGAGAGCGTGTGGTTAACGGTTTATGTTTCCTGCGGCTGATAATCACTGATATAGCCTCAGGGGTGCCGGGTGAATTCTGGGAGACGGTAGGGGTGGATTTATTGCCCGGTTCCCTCAAATATCAGATATCTGTAATAATCAGTGGGGGGAAGCTCCCAGGCTTATGGACACTAGTCCCAGGCGTTTGGTGTAGTCTAAGTTTAGGTGTTAATTGTGTCCCAAGTTTGATTTGCTCATTCAGTCTGGTCTGTAAAGTTTCTAAATGGAGACTCATTTGATGTGGCTGAGTCACAGGAAGATGAAGCCTTAATCTCTGATGGTTGTTTATCTGTTCGGTCCTGTGGTGTCATCATGACTTGCTGTTTTTGTTCTCTGATATCCATGGGCGCCTCAAGGTCAGCTTTTGGGAGCAAGTGTTTTGCTTTCTGATGTTGATAAGAAAAAATGTTTGCTGCCAACAGCCTTACTCCGGACCTGTTCAAATAGCGCATTCCTGCTTTAAACAGATGATTAGCACTTCCAAATACTTTGAAATTATTAATAAATGTGAACGACTTCTCAGCTGATTGTTTCTTCAACCATTTATGGAGCATGCGGAGTCTGCTAAATCTTTCATCATTCCCTTCAGGGACTGGTCCGCTGATGAGGATGTTTACGTTAAGTCCATCAAGTCTCTGTAGGAGATCAGAAAAGTCTCTCTTCAGAATCTCTGATTGTCTCATCGCGATATCTGCTAATCCAGCGTGAATGACGAGCTTTTCCAAAGCAGGATGTTGGTCCAAGATTTTAGGGATTTTTTCTGATATTTCTCTCACTGTATTTTTGTAGCAGCTATAAACTTTGGTATTCTTGCTACAAAAAGCCTCAATTCCATTAATTGATCCGTCTTGTATGATAACAGTCTTTGCTGGGGGCGCTCTTACTTTATGTGTCCGTTTGATGCGGCTGGGTTTCTCCTGGTGGCTTTGACTGGGGGATGCGTCATCTTTCTGGGAACTCAGGGTTGCGAATCTGTTTTTCAGCGGGATTCCAGGTGGAGAAATATCTCTTGTTTTTGGCTGAAACCTCTTTTGTTTACTTTTAGCAGAAGCGGCAGTTCTGGGTTCAGAGGTTTCTCTGTGTCGGAGTTTCTTTTGTTTTTTCTTCCTCGGAGAACAGGCTGGGGTTGATTTCATGCGTTTTAAAGCTGGCCAGTTTTCATTATAGTGCGGAGTTCTGCCGCTCAGACGCCTGTAGGGAGTCTCTGTGACACGATTTAACACCGGGCTGATAGGCTGTTCCCTGTTCAACGGTAAAGTTGTTTCATTTTGTCCATAATCAGCGTGGAGATCAAAATTAATTTCCAGACGACGTTGCTTCGTTTCAATGCCCTCAATTCTGTGGAGCAGTTTTTCAAAATCCTCAGCTGAGCAAAAAGCCATGTTGATAAGTCCATAGAAAAGTAATCCAAGAAGAGATCTGGTCCAATACAGTAACTCCAGGGGCTGGGAAAATAAAGTAACTAAGAAAAGGTTAAGAAAGAAAACAAGAAAAGCAAACAGAAAAGAAAAGAAAAGAAAATAAGTGAACGGATCTGGAGAGAGACAGAGAGCAGCTGCTCCTCCTTCAGCAGACAAGAAACCTTCCACAGGGAGTTAAGCATAACTATCCAGTAGTCATTTTAGTTAGTCTTTTGTCTAAATTCATAGCTCTGAAATTAAATGCACCAGTTATGACAAAATATTATACAAATGTTGCAAACTAATATAATTAATTTAGGATGTTTCACCTTCCAACTGGCGAATGTACTTCTAAACTGTAACTTTCTCACAAAAAGTTAGCTCCTCATCAATCTCATATTTGTTCTAATAGTACATGTGACACATCTTGAAGAACATTTTTTGTAAATGTTTGTGAAGCAACCAGGTTTTAGACTTTCGAGATAATATGAAGCAAAATCAAATAATTAAAGGTTAGCTTGTGTGTTAGCTCATTATGTTCTGCCAAAACCAGCTTTAACGACTTAAAAAATGGTTCATCAGATTGACTTTAATCTTTCTATATATTTATCAGACTTTGCAAAGATATTAATAGTAACCTACAACAAAATTGCTTGGTTTAAGCATACAACTATAATTTCCGGGAGCATCATAAATCTATAACATTCGAGAAGTGTGTTAGCACCAAGAGTAATGTTTATTTTATGTGTTTACCCATGTAAAAAAATAATACATACATCACTTTTGCTCACATAAATTATTTGTGCCTGTTTTTCTGCCATGGTTCAGATGAGCTTTCTCAAAAAACACTAGTATAACTTAAATGGGGTTAGAGAACCACACACAAACGATTGTCACTGATATTACACTGCTGTACAGCTGAATGAAAAAATGATGGTTACCTACAGCTGCTCATGCATCCTTCATGTATAGATGAAGTTGTCAACGTGTCACACGCTGGGATAATCATATAATGGCAAATACTCCTCCAATTCTCTGAATCCTGTTCAACTCTAGTTCATTGCTCAAAATTTCCAATTTTTGCTCCAATACACATGTAAGGAATTCGAGGGAAGGCAGGCATGACAGGTGGTGAGTGTGAGGAAAAACGCATGAGGCTTACTCATCCCTCCTTACATCCCCTCACTCACCCCCCTCTCATTCGCCTGCAAAGTGTTGTGGTGCAGCTTATCTCTGGACCTTGTTAAACGGGGCTCTGGTGTGGCCTGACAGCAGCCCTCTGCTGCACTTTCCTTCCAGCCTCCCTGCTCAGCCGTCAGACTGCCACCGGAAAGCTGTCAAGACTTCCACTCTTTCTGCACCGCAGCACTTTTCCCTCAGCACTGACTAACAATAGCGATATTTTACCTCACAGCACGCTTTGTGTATCTCCTCTGTTGTCTTCACTTTTTTTTTTTTGCATCTGCCTGCTCATTACCAGGTTATTTCACCAGCACTTCATGTCAAAGCATGAAATCGTCAGAATTGAGCAGAATATGTCTTGCCTTTGTTAGCAACTGCTAAATGCTAAATAATCCCTAAATCTCATCAATTCCCTTGACAATAATTCTACTAGTGAATTAACGCCATTGTCATATTTGCGTCACATTGGTGAAACTGCCCTAATTTCTGAACAGAATTCTGGCAACGTGACAGAAATCTATATATCATAACATCAATATTAGATGCCACATAGTTCAATCTATAGCCATGGTTCTCAAACTGATGTACAGGTGGTTCTTGGTCTGACCTCATTGGTAATCTGAAGAAATCTTGGTATCTATCAATGTTTGAAGGCAAACAATAACTAACTGATAACAGAGACAAAAACAAAAATCTGTTTTGACACAAAAACAAAACTTCCAGTATAGCATGGAAAATTGATGGTCCATATTAAACTTGGGGTCCATGGGGTCATCAAGGAGAGTAGTAGGAGATTTTGAGATGTAAATAGCAATAGCTCTGTTTCCTGCTCCTCCTGCCCTTCTGAAAACCTCGCCTCATACGTGTACGTGCAAGGAAAGTGGAGGCATTAACAGAGAGAGCATCCCTGCATTGACCCAGCATTGACCTACTTTTTACAATGAAGTTTCCAAGGTAATTTTTTTTGTTTTGTTTTGTTTTTAACTCCGGCTTCTTCTTCTTCTTTGTTGGTGTGCTAAGCTGACTGAGGCATGTCACCCCATAGTGCACGCTGGAATGTGCATTCTCGTTGATTGACAGCTTACTCTTTTGGATTCGCAATTCTATTGGCTCTAGGCTGGCGTAAAGGATTGTTTTGCTTTAGAGACCAGGGGATAGAAATATAAATTCTGAAAGATTACCTGTCCTATATATCATAGAACAGGGTCAGATAGTCAAATTTAAGCGTTTTTAAGAGTTACTTAAAAAAATTTGAATTACATTCTTCAGCTTTATTACTTATTTTACTGTTTGTATGTGGATATGACGTAAACCTAGTGCGGCGGGCGTAAATGTAATTTCCCCAAACAAAGGGATTATTGCAAAGATGGCTGACAAAACAGCAGATCTACTCACAGTGCTCGTTTTTGTAATGTGTGCAATTTTGCGCACATGGAAACGCTTAAGATATCGATGAAGAAGCTGAAGAAGCCGTGTTCTTATGCACTGCCTTTCACGTGACGTGACATTTATACGTCATATATGTGTGCGCTCACAGCCTTCCCCGCCCCCCTACCCTTTTACTCACCCCCCCCCCCACACCCTTCAAGCTTTTCCAGAACATTACCTGTTAATCTGAAAGCAAACACCACACTGTGAAAAGTCCGCTCTTGTTACTAGGTCCTCATCCGCAAAATTACCGGTAAAGGGTAGTTTTTATTTAACCCCTTAGCATTTTTACCTCCCGTTGGCAGTGTGTTAAATATTTCCAGGTCAAAACTTCCCTTTTTGACACTATGTGCATATTCATATTATACATAATTTAAAAAGGGACTGGCTGAGGTAGGCTCTGGAGGTTTTCCAAATGATTGCTCTGTTCTAGATTGGTGGTCAGAACGTTTGTTTTTGTTCTCCAAAAGGAGCCGCGGTTGAGCCACTGTCACGACCCTGCTGTGTATCTGCTTGTGTATGTGAGTGAGCCATCTTCCTTTATAGAAGATCATTGTCGCTGAGCGGGAGCTGTGGTTAATTTGCGCTGAATCAGATAGAAAAAGGCAGACGTCGCCAAACAACAGGCTTTGCAAAAATAGGAAGAGTTCCTCGCAATCAGTTAATAACAACAGCAAACAGAAAACACAGCAACAAGCCCTGCTTCTTCCATGTCAGTTCTGTTGTTTTTTTTCTGCTGCTTTGATCAGTGACGCTACTCGCTGTTGAAACTGTCCTGATGCACTCAGAAAGAAAAGTAATGTAATGTCCAACTCTCAGTTCTTAGCTGCGCCTGCACATCCACAGAGCCATCATCTTGAACAAAAACAATCCTTTTGCGTCCAGGTAATGTACTCCAATAAAGTACTTAGTCTGTAAGTCTTCCTCAATCCAACTCTGCCGTTAAAAATCTTTGTAAATTCCTTTCTTGTGTGTATTTCTCCGAATGTTTACATCATGACCACCACTTAGCATGCTTATAATAGCGTGCTTCTTGTTCTTCTTGATAATTATTCAGGGCTGGCAAACAACGAATTGTTACGTTACTGCCACCAACTGGCAAGAAGTGCGTAATATATATATTTATACACATATTTACACACACACACACACACACACAATGTGCCTTTATATATAATTTTGGACCCTGTGTGGATTAGGGGAAATCTACTATTTTCACACAATTTGTGTTATTTTTTTATGGCTGTATGTTGTATAATGATAAGTATCTTATATAATCTCCCTGGAAAATGAGCATTTCCAATAAATCTCTTCAAACCTGAAAACTAATACTCATGCCCGTGATGATGGACATCTCCATAAAACAGAATAAACTACGACACAAGAAAAATCACTTGTTAATCAAGTACAAGCTCACTAACACTTGAATTATGCTACAGAGTTAACATTTCCACATTTTATGCACTTAACCTTTACACAGTTTAGGTTGGGGTAAGGAATGAAGATCAGAAAACAGTAAAATAACGCCGTAGTGTGGCATACGTCACACCAATTAAAAGCAGTATTGTGAAATTTTAATAAAAAAGTACAGGATAGTCCCCGTAACCAGTTTATTAAATTAATTTATAGTGCCTAAAGTTCTGACTCATAAATAGATTGACGTTGAGTATTAAAACATTCTAAAATCAATAATTAGCACAGTAAAACAAAACTTTTTTATGAAATTAAATTTTAAATTTGTTTTTAGTTCTTCAATAATACCGTTTTATGTGAATTTCTTGATACCATTTGTGAATGTGTTGTTGCCCTTTCTAATGTTATCTAGAAGTCATCTCAACTCATCAATTTTCTTTGACTGGTCCTCTGTCAGTGTGCCCCAGGGCAGCTGTGGCTACAATGTAGTTTACCATCACCTGAGTGTCAATGTGTGTGTGAATGGGTGAATGACTGAATGTAGTGTAAAGCTCTTTGTGATCCTATGACTGAAAAAGCGCTATACAAATGCAGGCCAATTACTATTCATACAACTATCATATTCGCTGCATTTTCTCTAAGTTTCCCATTTGGGTTTGATATTAAAACAATGTATGTATGCACGGATGGACTCGCATTTGATACTTGACCCAAGCAGAAAGGAATTAACTGTATATTAAATGACTGTCTGGCTTGTAGCAACACAATAATGTATAATTTCAGAAAGAGGCCAAGAGATCCCTCTGGAGGAAGATGTGATTCATCTCTGACAGAAACATCACTTCCACTCTGGGCAAAGGGATAAGACATGTTAACTGTCGCTTCTTGTTCCCCATCCCTTCAAAGAAAAGCTACCGTGATGAATCGGAGGCCGGCTGAATGTGCTGTCCCAACATGCCCTATGTCTACTTTGTGCATTTCGGTGCATAAAAAAAATCTCGGAATGGATGTTGCATTTTAACTGTAAGACAAAGGAGCCCTGAGTGTTTGTGTAAAGCTGCAAACATGCCAGGGACATATGCAAATGAGTGAGGAATCTGGCTAAGTGATGCCCTGATGAGTAAATAAAGCTGTCTGCACCCACTCATTCCACTCATGTTGACATCTTTATGTTTTTTTCCAGCCGAATATGGTGTACTCTGGCTTCTGCTGGGACACTGGCACCACAACATATAAACTGAAGCCCCGGTTTGTTGATTTTATTCAACCACTCTACTGGCTTTCAGTTTTTTGGGTTTTTTTTGTCAGATGAAACCAAACTTGTGAAACTGGGAAAACATGTCATAGGCCATCAAAGAACACAAAAGTTTTTGTGAAGCATACACGTTTTTCTACGAATTTCACAAAATGGCTAAACTCACGGGGCACTTTATCATCTCTACCTTAGCTGTTTCTGGGTTGAACCCTTTATGTCTTCACAACTACCTCAGTGCGTCATAGATTCAAAATGCCCCCTGATTTCACAGTACCTGCCTGGTCCAATTTTTCGGCCAACTCGCTGTATGCCTGCTTGTGCTTGTCCCTGTTCTTGAAATCTGACGAGCTGATATCGTATAAACAGGTGTAGGCTTGCCAAATTTCCATGAGTTTATCTTCTAAAATGTAATCTTCTCTGTGGGCTGCCATCTTGGAATCATGTGAGCGGAGACCGTGTTTTGATTGTTCACTTGAATATTTGCCCTCAGCACACAGCTCACGTAAAGACGACACTGTGAGTTTTTCACCTCACAAGGCGAAAAATATCAAACCTGTTTGAATTACACCTCAACACCTCGTGAGGCAGAAAACTCACCAAAAATTAGTTGCACACAGTGAGCTATCTACTGAGCAAACGGCCTCAAATTACTTTTTGCTCAGAAGATTGCTCTTGTGTGGAGGCTTTAGTCTCTTCTGGTCTTTATGGCATTCCCTTTTAGGTACCAACACATTTATAACTAAAGGAGTCATAACCTAGTATTATCTTGGATACCCACGCTCTATTATAGTCTTTCAGGCCCTTCTAAAAAAATAGTTGAAAAAAATAAACACAGAGCTCCTTTGACCCTTATTTCTGAAGGCTTTATTGTCTCGCGAGATCTAATGCGATACTTTGGCTGTCGTGGACGGGCATTGTATTAATGCAAATGAGGGGCGCGTTGATTGGTGGCAGGAAGGAGGAGGGTTGACACCGCAGGTAATGCTTCAGCATATCTAACCCATATCTACTACTCCCGCTAGCATACAATAGCCACATCAGCAGTTAGCTGCTGTTTGTTACACACAGCAGAGCAATAAAAACACAGCCTTACCATTCCAATTGCAGGCAAGTCTCTGATTGTTGGAATGGCCGCTTTTTCCAAACGGAGCTTCGATGCCAACTTCGCCTGATATTGTCCCTAATTCGTAAAGGATTCCGGCGTAAAAAAATTTAAAAAATATTTCCATGTTGATTCTGGCAGTCAACAACAGAACAACTCACGTGTGCACTACGTTTCTGGTAGAAACGGTTTTAGCTGATTTAGCTGATTAAAATAAAAGGCTGACACAAATATGTCTTCTTCATGCATCATTGTGTGAAGAAACTTTCTGCATCTTTCACGGTGGAGTTCGTACTTCGAATCGGTGATGTGTCGGTCGCGAACGAACCGGCTCTAAGAGTTAACTCTTTGAAGTAAACGATTGGAGTCAGCTCGTCATTGGGAGCCGTTTTTTTTATTTTTTCATTCCCCCTGCTTGTTTTGGTACATTTGGTTTTGCATTAATTTTGGTAATAAATACACTTTAAGCAACAGAAAATCAGAGGAGCCGAAAGAACCATCTCTTTATGGTGAGCCAAGCCAAAAGAACTGGCTCTCCAAAAAGAGCTGGAATTCCCATCACTAGAATTCAGTAATGGCGGCGCTCGACTGAATATGAGGGGGAGAGGAGCGAGGGGGAGAGGGGAGAGGAGCAGGGCGGGCTTCCTGCAGCATAGGTAGGTCTGCAATGTCTATGTATGGTATATCCTGTGCCGACTTGAGATCAAGTCGGCCAAAAATTAAAACCACGCATTTGAGTGCGCGTGCACGTGGGCTGGTTGACGAACCCAGGGGTAAACTAACGCTTCACTTTTAAATATCGGCTTCCCGGGCAGTGTGTAATCGTTAGGCAATCATAACATACCTTTTTTCTCATGGAAAAGTGACAATTACAGGTCATGACTCCTTTGGGCAAAAAATACTAAACACATAAGGAAACAATACTGGATTTAAGATTTATTATAAGAAAGCTAAAAAAAAAAGAAGACCGGATGTGTAAATCAAACAAATAAACAATCAAAACCAAACAAATCTTTCTTAGTAAAGTGGGCAAGTTTGACTACGAAAAAAACAAAAACAAATCTTTCTTAACTAAACTGACTACCCCAAAAACACAACATGGGGGAGAAGCACCATCCAAATTACCGTTCACTTCAGGTTTCAAACAGGAGAAAACTCACATGATTTTCAGGCTTTAGCACAGCTAACATTAACACAAGCAAATCTTAAAGTTTACACCAGCTTCAACAAACAGGTCCAAGAAAAAGGTCCAGCACAAGAGAGAAGCTGTTACTCCAAAGCTGCCTAGTGAATGCGTGCTCTTAAGAATCTTTTGAAGGTTCAGGTGCATCTAATTAGCTGCTGATTGACCGGCTGTCCAACAGCCAGTCCAATAGGCTTTCGCAGGAGGAGCAGCTCAAAGGCAGCAAATTGTCTGTGTGTTGCAATACTCAGATTTGCATGAAGATAGGCTCCCCCACTTCTTCCAAACCTGGTCGTCATAACAAAGTGCTATCTAGTTGCTGTCAATATGTAACTTTGTTTGGTGAAGTTACCACATTCTTGTGAGTCCCATACATGATGCTCTTGCAAGGCAGATTAACCCTCTTATTAAAAATGTCACTGCTCAGAATGGATTTGACATGAGTTATATAGATAGGGACAGAAAGGATGACTGAAAACATAAAAGCATTAAGGAATTCCCCTGTCTCTTAAATCATTTGGGTACTTAGTACAAAAACTAATTGTGAGAGAATGACAAATTACATAATAATGATGTGTATTTCAGTGAATGTTAATTGTTGTGTTTATGTTTGTACTCCTTCAGTGTGCCTTTAAATTGCCCCTTGGGGACAAATAAAGTTTTATTGAATTATATTGAATCAAAGCGCAAACACTTTGAGAATGCTGCGACTGGCTAACCGCTAATAATTAAATTAACATCTAATTTTGAACTTCCTATTAGTGCCAAACTAAAGGGCTGTTTCACAGTTTTTGATAATCTCTATATCAAATGCTCAACTGCTTAGAGTGATCAGTCAACAAGGATTATTTAAAATATAGTTTTGAGATTTATGTAATTTTGAATCTATTTGTAAAGACAAATCGTAATATATTCCATGCTTTTCTGACATTAGGACCTTCTCTTAATTAGTCAAGCATTAAAATCTTCATATACAATACTGTGCAGAGATTTTAGGCAGGTGTGAAAAAATGCCATAAACAAAGAATGCTTTAAAAATGGAAATGTTAATCATTTCTTTTCATCAATCAACAAAAAGTAGTGAATGAACCAAATAGAGGTTAAAATCACACAAAATATTTGGTGTGACCACTCTTTGCCTTCAAAACAGCATCAATTCTTCTTGGTACACTTGCACACAGTTTTTGAAGGAACTCGACTGGTAGGTTTGTCTAAACATCTTGCAGAACTAACTACAGATCTTCTGTGGTTGTAGGCTTCCTCACATCCTTCTGTCTCTTCATGTAATCCCAGAAACACTCAATGATGTTGAGACCTGGGCTTTGTGGGGGCCATACCATCACTTTCAGAAGTTCTTGATCTTCTTTACACTGAAGATGGTTCTAAATGACGGCTGTATGTTTGGGGTCATTGTACCACTCCAGAATAAAATTGAGGCCATTCATTTGCCTCTCTGATGTTATTGTGTGATGGATAAGTATCTGCCTGTATTTCTCAGCATTGAGAACACCATTAATCCTGACCAAATATCCAACTCTATTTGCAGAAACGCAGCACCAAATGTTCATGGAATCTACACCATGCTTCACTGTTGCCTGCAGACAGTCAATATTGTACCGCTCTCCAGCCTTTCGATGAATAAACTGCCTTCTGTTGCAGCCAAATATTTATAATCTGGATTCATCAGTCAAGAGTACATGCTGCCATTGTTCTCCACCCCATTTCCTGTGTTTTCATTCATACTTGAGTCGCTTGGCCTTGTTTCCACCTCTGAGATATGACTTTATGGCTGCAACTCTTCCATGAAGACATCTTCTGGCCAGACTTCTCCGGACAGTAGAGCAGTGTACATGGGTCCCACTGGTTTCTGCCAGGTATGAGCTGATTGCACTGCTGGACATCTTCCAATTTCAAAGGGTAATACGTTTGATGTGTCCTTCATCTACTGCACTGTTTCCTTGGCCGACCACTATGTCTACGATCCTCAACGTTGCCCATTTCTTTGTGCTTCTTAAAAAGAGCCTCACCAGCACATCTTGAAATCACCGTCTGCTTTGAAATGTTTGTCTGGGAGAGACCTTGCTGATGCAGTATAACTACCTTGTGTCTTCAATTCATTTCAAATTCAATTCAAAAATACTTTATTGATCCCAGAGGGAAATTTACTGTTGTTGTAGCTCATACAATTAATTTTTTAAGCAGTTGTTGAAGATCATGATTGCTGTGGGCAGAAAGGATTTCCTGTAGTGGTCTGTGTTGCAGCGAAACAGAAGAAACATCCGACTGAAGACAATCTGTTGTTGTAAGATAGTCTCATGAAGAGGATGCTCTGGGTTGTCCATAAGTTTTTTGATTTTATGAAGAATCCTTCACTGTTGCACCTCCAGTCCACTCTTTTGTCCAGATGAACTCTGAGGTATTTATATTCCTCAAACACCTCCACTTCTTCACCCATGATGGAAACAGTGTTTGACTTATCTCTGTTTCTTCTGAAATCTATAATCATCTCCTTTGTTTTGTTCACATTCAAGGTAAGATGATGGTTTCCACACCATGTCACAAAGCGGTCCACCAGCACTTTGTATTCAGCTTCTTGTCCATCTCTGATACAACCGACAATTCCAGAGTCATTGGAGTATTTCTGCAGATGACAGGTCTCTGATCTGTACTGAAAGTCTGAGGTGTACAATGTGAAAAGAAATGGTGAGAATACAGTCCCCTGTGGTCCTCCTGTGCTGCTGACCACCTGGTTTGACACACAATCCTTTAGTCTCACAAACTGTGGTCTGTTTGTCAGGTAGTCATTCAGGCGATTGTTGGGCTCTGCTTGTGTCTTCAGGACTTTCTGACGAAGCAAATCAGGCTGAATTGTGTTAAATGCACTGGAGAAATCAAAGAACATGATCCTCACAGTGCTGCCTGCTTTGTCCAGAAGACAGTGGGTTGGTTGAAGCAGGTGGATGATGGCATCTTCAACTCCAACTCAGAAGGTCCTGGTATCTTGTTGCTGTGCTCAATTTTGCCATGACATGAAACTATGTTCCACAACCTCACTTTGCTAACAGAGTTTGGTTGTTCCTCACCC
Source organism: Valencia hispanica (assembly GCA_963556495.2). Lineage (NCBI taxonomy): Eukaryota > Metazoa > Chordata > Actinopteri > Cyprinodontiformes > Valenciidae > Valencia > Valencia hispanica. Next base: position 48,513,396 of record OY747704.1, read on the forward strand.
AGTTTTAAACCTCCTACACAGCTGTTTCTGTTTCAGTTAATGACCGTATTTCAACCTACATGTGACTTTGATGATGATCATTAGCACCTCTTTGGTATAATTGGTTGATCATACACCTGAGTATAATCCTACAAACTCCCTGACTTTGTGCAAGTATACCTATAAGAATTAATGCTGGTTTGAAGGCAAAAGGTATTAACAGTATATATTGATTTGTTTTTTATTTTTATTTTGTTTGCTCAGTTTTTTCAATTCATAAAAACAATCATTATTTATATTTCTGAAAACATTCTTTGTTTACAGCATTTTGTCACACCTTCCTAAAACTTTTGCACAGTACTGTTTAGGGATGTTTAAAAAAAACAAAACAAAAAACAATACACTGATATATCGCAATTTCTTTTCACAATACTGTATCCATATGTATCGATTTTTATTTTATTTTTTAGAATTTGAATGGTGTGACAGTAATTTTTGTAGTAAAATTGAAAGTTTGACCAGTAGTTGGTGGCTGTTTTCACCTTATTCGTTCCACTGGATCAACAAGATTTAGTAATAAAACTGGATTTGTTAAGTATGAAACAGGTTGGAGTGTTTTGAATGCTGTAACAGTTTTTTACAATTAAATTCAGTTTTAAAAATCATTATATATCAATATATAGTCTTACTCATAGTATCGCAATATATCGTATCATCCCCCCTGTATTGTGATACACATCATATCACCAGATTCTTGCCAATGCACATCCCTAGTACAAGATTGCTTAAACCACATCAGTCAGAGGTGGATGTACTGTTACATTGATATGAGAAATGACTTATGTGGTACTTCTTTTTTGCTGCTAATTAAAGGTTAGCTCCATCATGTAGAATTGTTTTGCTCATTGTGAACGCATCAGACTTAAAAATCAACTAAGATGCACCTATATTAGAAACAACTAACCTATAGACACAAAAGAAAGTGTTGTCTTTTTCATTTGTCACCACAGCTTGAAACTGTGTGGCACTAATAAATTATTTATCCCACTCTGAAGTGAAACTTTCTCAAGTGGAAAATAAAGCAAATAAGAGTCAAGATGGAGAAAGTATTGTGAAATCAAACCATTCCATGCAATAGGCTTTAAGGAATCAAGAGATAATACTTGAATGCTTTCGTCTGTTGCAGGGCTGTATGAATTCTTATTGAATGTGCAACGTTAACATAGTGAAAAATTGAAAGATTGTTGGTATTGTGCCTCACACGAAGTACTCCCCTATCCTCAAATAAATAAGAAACCATCAAATAACTACATTGTCGCTTTCTGTCACTGCGATGGATTCATCTGAATGAAACTGTGTGGCCCAATAGGGTCCCAACAACAGGAGGCAGTGATTTCAGCCGTCATTAACAACCCATTGCAAGATGTAACATGATTTACCTAAACCTAAAGAGATTAGAAATGCCTACTTTATATACTTCTACATCTGTGTAGAGAGCAATCAAACAACACTGACTGAGAGTTTGAAATAGCTTAAATACATCACTTGGCACCATTTTAGTTTATTCTGTTTTATCACAAAAACAAACATATTGCATGTTTGGTTGAAGGACGTGGTTCAGCAGTGAATTCCATTTACACATGAAGTAAAGATTACATGTCGGATAATTGGATGTTTCTTACCACCCCTAACCACATTTTCCAATACAGCTGCCAAGCAATTAAAAAATTGTCGAAAATTGGAGTTAAAAAACAAAAAAAAAGTTGTATCTCAATACGTTTTACACACAATGCTGTAAAGCCTATTTTGCTGAATATGTTACAAAAGTACAAAAGGCTGTCAAATACATTATTAGCTTGTTTTTGCTAACTGTAGTTAGGCTTGTCATTAAGTGCATCAATTGTTCAATCTCACTGCTCTATGATTTTGCTGTCCACACAATAGGAGGGAAAATTTACAAGGCAAATTTTCTAGGCCTTTCCACCCTTTATACACATCCAAATAGAGGTTAAAACATTTTAAAAACTGTTTTAATGGTAAAGATTTCTAAACACTTGTTTATGCTTTGTACATGTGAAATAGATATCTTGAGATCATCACACAGTAACATAAAGTCCTAATGTGGGGTGCCCCAGGGCTCCATCTTAGGGCCCCTCCTATTTAATATCTACATGCTCCCACTAGGCAAGATTATAGCAACCAATAAGATTAGCTACCATAACTACGCGGATGACACTCAGCTTTTCATTACAATGTCACCAGGTGACTCTGAACCCATTCAAACCCTAAATCAATCCATCGACCAAATAAATGGATGGATGTGCCATAACTTTCTCCAGCTGAATAGAAACAATACTGAAGTAATTATCTTTGGACCCAAAGATGAACAATCAAGAGTCAGCACACAGCTTCAATTAATAAAGCTAGGACCTACTGATCAGGCATGAAACCTAGGTGTAGTTATGGACTATGACCTGAACCTCCAGGGTCACATAAAGGCAATAACAAGGTCAGCCTTCTATCACCTGAAGAACATTTCTAGGATTCAATTACTAATGTTGCAACAGGACCTGGAAAAACCCATCCATGTGTTTATCTTTAGTCGAATTGATTACTGCAATAGCGTCCTCACGGGTCTGCCTAAAAAGTCAATCAGACAGCTGTGAGGAGGAACTTTATTGTGTATCGTGTTATTGTGCATCATGTGTAATGTGTATTTAATTTGCTACTTTTACTTTTAACTTCCAATGTTATATTCCATGTTTGTTTGTTTTGTTTTTGTTTTTAAATTACCAAATCATGTAAAGCACCTTAAATTACCCTGTTGTTGAAAGTGTGCAATACAAATAAAATTGCCTTGCCTTGCCTTGCCTAATGGGCACATGTCCACAAGAGAGAAACTTATATGGGCCATTTCGCTTTTGTCCTGACTTTTTCCATTAAACCTGTAAAGATAAACTGAAGAGGCTAATAACTGGGAAGAAAGTATACAGTGTAAAAAAATGTGCTAACTTGTTTGGTTGAATCTCCAAGCCTAGTTTATACTTCTCCATCAGCGGAAGTGCGAAGACACGCAGCGCCATTATCTGTCGACGCAAGGGCTCTCCGACAGGCATGCTATAACGGCCGCCAAACCCAACTGAGATTGCATGTCTGTGATTCGTCAGCCCAACATTAGCTCAAGATCATTTCACAAGAACAGGGCTCTATAGTCGATATAATTAGTAGTCAATGCAGCTTTTGAGCACTAGATGTTTTATATAGGCCTGCGATGAAGGAGCAGGAACCTGGGAGGCCTGCGACAAAAGAGAACCTTGTGGCTTGGAGGACAGTGAAGCTGAACCTTATAGAGGGGCGAAGACCGGCAGGTCTGAGTCTTGTGGCTTGAAGACCGGCGACGAGAAAGGGAGCCACAACGACGTGTAAAGGACCCTCGGAAAGGCGCTAAGGACCCTCGACGTGGAGGCGTAGAGGACCCACGGCGTGGCGTAGAAGACGCACGGCATGTCGATAAACCCACAGGCGTGTTCGTCTGGACACGCTCGTAGGAGACTGGAACCCGAGGCGTGTCCGTCTGGAAACCCCCTGTGGAATCAGGAGTCAGGGGCATGTCTGCCTAGACACCACACGGTCCCCTCCTGGACACCCCCTGCAGGCTGAGAGGAAACTGAGGCTGGCTAGGGTGACTGGAAACATAGTGGATACTCAGCAAAACAAAAGTAATTGCTTCTGTCCCCATAAAAAAACTAAAAAAGTTCCTCCTCCTTGACCTGCGGTGGATTTGTTGTTATGGTGATGGTGAGGCTTCCATGGTAGGAGCTGATGTCTTTATTGCGGCAAACTTTACAACATGACTTGGTGATTGGAGGTGATTCTGGAAATGTGGACGGAGGTGAGCTGTTACTTTGAGCATACTGGGAATCGAACAGGTAGCATGGCACACAGATTGATGTGGGAACTGACGAGATGGAGGTAGATTGTAAGAAAGTCCTCTGTCTGGACAGTTCAGATGGCTTGACGACGGTAGAACTCGGCTTCATCTAGCATTTCGTCCAAACCGAGGCGCTTTAAATGGGGCTGGCACCTGAGCAGTTGAGCCAAATTAAGTTCTAAAACCTTTTGCCTGGTTCAAGGGTCACCCTCACCAGCCATAGTATCATAGAAAAATTTGACAGTGACATGCAGCCTGTTCCAATCATGTTCAAAAACATTGTCTGCTGGCTCCAATTGCTGGCTGGTTCGTTCTGTCATGTCTTGTGTTGAATGAGGACCCAAATGCAGCAGAGTAAAAGGAAAATTATTTAATTAAACAAAAGAACAAGGAACATGAATTTACATAACTCAGGGGAACCAGGAAATGTAACAGCGGGGAGCACAGGAACCAAAACAGGGAAGTTAGATGATGTACCAGCGAGTAGTGACTGTCAGAGAAGGGCTTAAAGCTGCAGTAGGTAACTCAGAGAGGAGAGCAGACTTTGCTTGAAAATTTAAACCCAAACAAGCTTCACATCACTCCCCCTCCCTCTGCCTCCAATGCCCTCCTCCCTCCTTCGGCTGCGTAGACAAAGATAATCAGCTGACGCGACTTGAAGCAGCTAAGTGGCGTAAGCAACATGGAGTGCGAACCGGTAAGAGCAAAACATAATCTCACTTGCGGTACGGACAGTTTCTCTTTAGGTGGCTGTTGCTCTGCAATAGCTAACTCCTAGCTTCGTGTCGCTTGTCAAAGAGCTGTTCTGACCTTGGTTCTGAGAGAGCCCAGCCGGAAGCGTAGCGGAGGAAGGGGCGGGTCACGGTGTGTGTGTGTGAGGAGTGATAGACAGATGTCAGACAGTCCATCAGACGCTGCTCAGGCTCTGATTGGGTGTTTTCTACCGGGCACGGTGGATTCTTGCAAATCGCAGTAGGGGCTGTAGGCGTGACCAATTGAGCTGCTTTTTTTTTTACAGATTACAAATCTCATTTCCTACTTTCAGGACATATGAACAGTTTTAGGAAATATTATAAAAAGTTACTTTTATTCAAGTTACCTACTGCAGCTTTAAGTATACTAAGGAGGTGTGCAAGTGGCAGGGAGAAGGCTATGGGCTAATTAGGAGAAGCAGTTGCAGGTGAGAGGGAGAGAGCAGGTGGAAACAATTAGTAGCTGGGACAGAAGGCAGAATGGCTAGAGAAACAGAGAGGAAGGCTATGAGCAAGGATTAGACAGAGGACTATATGAAAGAGGAAAAAGGATAAACTATGAACCTAAGAGAAACTGGGGAGCATTAGAGTGAAGAAAACAAAACTAAGGAAATAAACCTATAAGGAAGGATTCTTTAAAGAGGACTGACTAGAAAAAGAAATTAAACAAAACTAACTGGGACTAATAATGAATAAGTAACAGTAGGAACCTAAGAAAATAAATAAGGGTGGAACACAAACATGAGAAACAAAACATAAGAGCACCTGAGGGTGAGAAAACGTAGTGGAAGGAAAAAAACGCAAGTAACACAACAAAACACCAAGACATAGACTAAAAGGAATAATGTAAACTGAATAAGGTAATGAATCAACTAAAACTCAAAGCCCAAACACCACCCAAAGAACCAAACAGATCCTCTTTGGGAGTGAGTTACGTATGAGAGGATGAGTCAGAATCAGAGAAGAGTGAGTGTTAAAGGCCAGAGGCGCAATCATACACCTATAATATGTAATCCATAACTCATCTCAGTGTTAATTTTATGAGTAATTCACTGCTCTTTCAAAATATTGCAAAAAAAAAGAAAATACCCAAACTTTTAAACAGCTCTTTGAGGTGAATGCATCCCGAGTGAACGGCCTTCTTTATGTATGTATGTATGTATGTATGTATGTATTTGTATATATATATATATATATATATATATATATATACGCTCACACACATACACACTGCCTGGCCAAAAAATAAGTCGCCACCAAAAACAAAGGTCACACACTCTAATATTTCATTGGACCACCTTTAGCTTTGATTACAGCACCCTTTTTACTATGGTATTGTTTCGATAAGCCTCTGCAATGTCACAAGATCTATTTCCATCCAGTGTTGAATTAATTTTTCACCAAGATCTTGTATTGAGAATAGCAAAGTCTGACCGCTGCGCAAAGCCTTCTCTAGCCCATCCCAATGATTCTCAATGGGGTTAAGGTCTGGACTTTGTGGTGGCCAATCCATGTGTGAAAATAATATCTTATGCTCCCAGAACCACTCTTTTACAATTTGAGCCCGATGAATTCTGGCATTGTCATCTTGGAATATGTCTGTGCCATCAGGGAAGAAAAAAAAACACATTGATGGAATAACCAGGTCATTCAGTATATTCAGGTAGTCAGCTGACCTCATTTTTGGAGCACATACTGTTGCTGAACCTAGACCTGACCAACTGCAGGAACCCCAGATTAGGCTTGTACAGTAGACACTAAGCATGATGGATGCATTACTTCATCTGCCTCTCTTCTTACCCTGATGCGCTCATCATTCTGGAACAGGGTAAATCTGGACTCATCAGACCACATGACCTTCTTCCATTGCACCAGAGTCCAATCTTTGTCCTTCCTAGCAAGTTGAAGCCTTTTTTCTGGTTTGCCTCACTGATTAGTGGTTTTCTTACATCTACACAGCTGTTCAGTTCCAATCCCTTGAGTTCCCATTGCATTGTGCTTGTGGAAATGCTCTTACTTTCACTATTAAACAGTGCCCTGAGTTCTAATGTTTTTTTCTTCGATTTGATTTCACCAAACGTTTAAGTGATCGCCGATCAAGATAATTCAGGACTTTTTTCCAGCCACAATTCTACCGTAAAGATTATGGGTCCCCACTATCCTTCCACTTTTTAATAATGCTTTGTACAGTTCTTAACCCAATTTTAGTAGTTTCTGCAAGTTCCTTAGATGTTTTCTCTGCTTGATGTATGCCAATGATTTGACCCTTCTCAAACCCACTAACATCTTTTCCACAACCACGAGATGTGTCTTTTGACATGGTTGTTTATGAAATGAGAAGCAAATCTGTTACTGGTGCAACTCATTGCACCAGTTGTGGTTAAATAACATGTTGCAAGCTAAAAGATAATCGCCCCTGCGATAATTATCCAATATGAGGCCCGTACCTGTTTGCTTAGTTAAATCCAGGTGGCAACAGTTTTTTGGCCAGGAAGTGTGTATATATATATATATATATATATATATATATATATATATATATATATATATATATATATATATATATATATAGAGAGAGAGAGAGAGAGAGAGAGAGAGAGAGAGAGAGAGAGAGAGAGAGAGAGAGAGAGAGAGAGAGAGAGAGATTTACACACATATATTTACTCTGCTCAAAAAATAAAGGGAAAACTAAATTATCACATCCTAGATCTGAATGAATGAAATTTTCTCAAGCCACATGAGGTCTAGCATTGTCTTGTATTAGGAAGAACCCAGGGCCAAGTGCACCAGCATATGGTCTCACAAGGGGTCAGAGGATCTTATCTCGGTACCTAATGGCAGTCAGGCTACCTCTGGCGAGCACATGGAGGGCTGTGCGCTGTGTGGGTGGTCCCGCCACCTGTGGGCGTCGGGCCCTCATTCCACCCTCATGGAGTCTGTTATAGTGATGGGAATTCCGGCTCTTTTTGGAGAGCCAGTTCTTTTGGCTCGGCTCACCAAATAGAGCATCTCTTTCGGCTCCCAAGTGGCTCCTCCGATTTTCTGTTGCCTAAAGTATATTTATCACCAAAAATATTGCAAAACTATGTGTAAAATGATTTACTAATGTAAAAAAATGCAATATATCAAATGTTTATGATTTATATGGCTTTATTTACTGAACACTTTAAGAAATCTGGACTTAAGTGCTACAAAAATAAATTATAAACAAGGCTATATAAAAAAACAGACCCATCCAGGACTCACTAGTGTTTAAAAAAACGACAATATTTTCACCTTGCACAAGTTACACTCTGCCTTGGACCTGCTTACAACATTGAAATGGGTCTTAATTTTGCTACGTTTCCTGCTGCTGTCGCTCATTTTCTCACCGTTTGTTCGTCCCTCTCTTGTCTGTGGGTGTTTCTCAATGCCAAGGAACCTCGCCTTGATACCTTGGTCCCGCCCGGTTGCCTAGGAGATATGTCATCAGGGACCGCCAAGGCGTGTTCCAATGTTCATGTGCTACCGAGGCGTCTGTCCTCCGCTTGTCTGCCGTTTAGCTAACTGACCGAGGATACATGGGAGGTTCCTTGATGCCTTCCCTCGGTCAAAAAATGTCCCAGAATACATCGCGTATTTTCGAAGTTGCAGCTTCGGTTGCTAGCAGGTACTAACTCGCTTTCACATTTGATTTAACTAATATATACACAATTAAAAAAGTAAAACTCTCGTTATACATTTTATTGAAACTTAAACGTATAAAATATAACGATGGGCGGGACGTAAACAGAGCGCGTAAGCAAAAGGCGGGCCCTGGGCAGCCGCGGTCACGTGATGTAAGTCTGTTTCATTTAACTGTTTTCTTTGACCAAGGAAGGACAGTGTCCTCGTAAGCAAGGCGCCTCGCTTACCAAGGCAATGCCTCGGTAGGCGAGGCGCCTTTACATTGAGAAACACCCTGTGTGTCTGACCCTCCCTGTTCCCCGCCCCTACTGCTCTGTGTGTGGACAGTTGCTGTTACACATCTTGACCAATCACCTGTGGCTTTCACCAAAACAAGCGGGGGGGAAAAAAGAAAAGAAAACAGCTCGCAATGTTCCATTTGCACAACAGCATGTGAAATTGATTGTCAATCAGTGCTACTTCCTAAGTGGACAGTTTGATTTCACAGAAGTGTGATTGACTTATAGCAGTATATATATATACATATATATGTGTGTGTGCGTGCGTGCGTGCGTGCGTGCGTGCGTGCGTGCGTGCGTGCGTGCGTGCGTGCGTGCGTGCGTGTGTGCATGTTCGCCTTGTGCAATGCACCAGCCAATTGATCTGAAGGCCTCAACCTGACACCCAACAAACTACTTCTGACTATAAATCTTTTCACATGAAGACACTTGGCTTCAGTGGCGGGCCAAGACCATTTGGTGCTTGACTGATGGCACCCCTTGCCCACGAAAAAAGAAGTAATGTCCAAAGAATTGCACATTTATTTAGATAATGATAGCATAACAATCACAATATAACAACATGTGCAAAAGAATGAAGCTGTTCATTAATAAATATACAAAAAAATTTTTTACTTGAACATCAACATGACGTTGCAACAGTAGTGCAACATTGGATGGCTTTTGCCGTTTCATTGTTAGTAAACCGCCGACACACAGCCAACCAACAGACCGCTCGTCAGTGTGTATAAACGTCAGTGCTCGTCAGGGTGAATAAACGGGCCAACTTGGCTTGTCGGTGTGACCCATTTATTTAATAACTGGTGTCAAACTAATATATTTTTTATATTAGGATTGATCAGCTGCATTCACTCATGATAACTAACATTTGAAGTTAAAATACATTTGAGAATATGAAAGATTTACAAATATTCCTTTATAGACAGTTTCGGTAAGTAGTTCAACAAAGCCAAGAAAAATTACTGTAGCACCCATGAGTGTATGTAAACTGTATCGGATAAAAAATAAGAATTCAAGCTCACTTTAACTGTACCACAGCAGTTTTAAATAATTAAATATGCATATAATTATTCATACCACTTAGAAGTACAGACACCAAAACAAACTCATGCAACGTTTTGAAAAGTTAAGATGTAGAAGTTTTTGTTCTGTTTAAAACTTTTGGAGCAAATTCTAATCATGTGCTTCTACTTTTGCCCATGTGGAGTTTCTTGCTTCTTTGGGGAAAAAAATAAAGAATTATAGAGTAGCCTACAGTAACACGGTCACAGGAAACCAGGAGAATATTCTATTAAAGTTTGCTTTGAACCTCTTTTCCCTTCATAAGGCTGTGAAAAGTTGTATTATATGGGGAAAATGGTCTTCATTTTCAAGAGGACCACTGAGTAGCAAAGGAATTGGTTGGTAGGGTATTTTCATATGAAAAAGGTTGAGTTAAAAAGACTACGCTGACCTTTTTTATTGCATCCGTTACTGGAAGTAAAGTTTTCAAAAGCCTTGCTTTTCCTTCCTCCTAGTGCTTTTTGTGATGTTAATGTTAGTTTTACAAGTAAAAATCATTCAGAGTTTAGTACTTTGTAATCTAAAAGTTGCCTTAATGCAGAGGTGAGTAGAAGTCAGTGTTTTCAAATCATAAGTCTCAAGTCTTTCCACTCAAGTTATCAGTCAAGTTGCCACTAAAGACATGAAGTCTACAGTTCTAAGCTTAAGTTCAAATATGTAATATTTTATATAGTATATTAATATCTACTTTTTCAAAGTTGTCAGAACAAGCAGCAAGTTTAAGTTTATAGAAAAATATTAATAATGTAGGATTATATAGTAAATATCATACACTATAACATAATGATTTTTTAAATATTTCTGTCCACTTTTACTGTCACTTATCTATCTTACTCATACAATGTCTTTCAAAGAAACAAAATCTTCTGTGCGGGTATTCTTGCTTTTAACCTATCCTGTATATAGCTGCATGTCTAAAATAAACAAATATATACATATAAAGATCATGGATGGTTGCTAGGAATCTAATGAACATGGAAGCTTTATAAAATTTAAATATTCATATCATTTAATATTAAGACCAATATTTTATTGTTAACCCATTCAAATTGTAAATTGAGAAAAATAATGAACATGATCATTATAATAAAAAAACAAACTGCTCCCCTATGTAAAAGAATTAGCTCAACTTCAACAGAGCAAACCAGCCTTTTACTATGAAACAAGAGTAGAAGCTCCTTAATAATATACATCATGATTAGCTCAAATATGCAATTGGAAAACAGTATCATTTTTATGCAACTATAAATCTTAAGGAATTGGCCATTGTTGTCTCTCGTACCATAATTGTCAGCCGGGACATTTTGCATAATGTGACTTTTTTCTTGTTGATTACCAATATATTCATGTTAACAGATAAAAGGACGGCAGGTATCCCCTGTTTGGATGGCTTTTCTAATATAAAAATGTATTGGATGTTCTGAAACATTTAAGTGTGACACGACAACAAAAAAATCCAAATCCTTAAGTGGGAATTACTGTTTTACACCACTGTCTACATAAACAAGTATTTTCAAGTCATGAGGCTCAAATCCAAATGATGTCACAAGTCTACTTTTAAGTCTTAGGTAATTTTATCTAAGATCACTACTTTTGCTATTTAAGACTAATTTTAAACCAAGTGATGTGACTTAACTTTACATCTCTGCCTTATTGCACCTCATGTCTTACTGTAATATTTTGATCATTTAAGGTTGAAATATGTGTTTATTGATGTGCTTTTTGTTTCTTTGTTGTTTTTTCTAGACAGCTGCCAATGTTTCTCTGTTTTAGTATTGACAAAATTATTTCTAAGCCTCTCTGTGGTTCGTCCAGATCAGAGAAGCAAAATCACAGACATTAGCCCAATGACCGTTTTGTGCTCATTCTTACAACATTTATGAACCAGATGCCATGATCTTAAATATAGATGCAGTCATCAGATAAAACAGGTTATTTGGGACATGACAGACCAGAGACTTAGGCAGTAGTCCTTTAAATAATCAGGGTGTCTTGCAGTGGCATTTGTGTCAGCCTCAGATTGCACACTAGGACACAATTAGAAGATAAACTGAAGGGACAGATGAGGTCCCTGTTTGACACACATCTGACACAACCCTTGCCCAAGCAGATGGCTCATGAATAACTGAAGGAACCGGAGGTATGCAGGCAGAAGGAAAAACCCAGCCCAGCAACAGACTGAGATGTTAAAAACAAGGTCGACATAGATATACATTATGAGCCTCCACATACATGAAATCCTGCTCTTCTGAAAGATAAAATCAATACACAGTGCTTGTTACTGGCTCTGCAGAGAGGTGGTAATGTCAAACTACTGGAAAGTGACAGCAGTAACAATAGGTAGTTGACTGGCAATATCCTGACAGTGATAGAATGAGCTTGCAATCAGAGGGGTGTCAGATCGAATCCCTTCTCAACTGGCAAGCAATTGGAAGGGAGAGTGGAGGTGAGAAGTTCTCCCTTTCAACAACAGCCATCAAATTACCATCGACCCTTCAATGATGCACTGACCTCCCAGATGCTCATCACTACTCAGCGGGGTATCAGTCAGCACTGTGTTGAGCTCAACATTTGCAAACTGCCAACACTGTATATGTGCTGATAGCTAAGCCCATAAATAAATACAGTTGAGTATTAACTGCACTTTTTAAGTTGCTCTTTTCTTTGTCATACATTATGTCACTTTGATTTGTTATGGATTTTGCATAATAATGTACACTCCCACTTTGTTAATTCAAGTGGTCTGTTGATTGCTGACACAACTAGAGAATCAGCCAATCACATGGCAGCAACTCAATACATTTTTGGTTGATCGGATAGGTACTGAAGTTTGAATGGTGCATCAGAATGAGGGGAAAAGGAGATTTAAGAAACGTTGAATGTGGCATGGGTGTTCGTGTCAGATGGGCTTGTCTGAGTGTTTCAGAAACTCCTGACTGAGTGGAATTTTCACACATAATAATCTCTGGTTGGCAGAAAATGGTCTGAAAAATAAAAAAATAATCTATAGAAATGCCTCATTGATGTCAGAGGAAAATGGCCAGACTTGTTTAAGACAATAGAAAGGCAACAGTGGCTCGAATAACAGCTTCTTAAAGTATGGGGATGACCATATTTGAAAACACAAGTCGAACCTTAAAGTAGAAGTGCTACTGTCAGCGAAGAAAAACAAAACTGAGACTACATGTCAACTAAGCTCACCAAAATGTTAAAAATTAAATTAAATTGATTGGTAGCAGGGCTGCACAGTGGTGCAGTTGGTAGTACTGTTGCCTTGCAGCAAGAAGGTCCTTGGTTCAAATCTCAGCCTGGGGTCTTTCTGCATGGAGTTTTCATGTTCTCTCCAGGTACTCCAGCTTCCTCTCCCACAGTCCCAAAACATGACTGTTAGGTAAATTGGTTTCTCTAAATTGCCCTTAGGTATGAGTGTGTGTGTCTGCATGGTTGTTTGTCCTGTATGTCTCCGTGTTGCCCTGCGATGGACTGGTGACCTGTCCAAGGAGTACCCTCACTCGATGATTGCTGAAGATAGGAACCAGTCACAACCCTGCATAGGATTAACAGGTACAGATCATGGATGGAGGATTGGAAAGACAACGTATGCTCCAGTGAGCTTAATTTTATTTTCAATGTTGTGCTGGTAGAGTCAGGACATGGCAATAGTAACATAAAAACATTTCTGTTGGATATTGTCTTTGCAAGCTCTGAGCCTTTTAATACCAATTCAGCAACATTTAATGCCACATCTGATGTGAACATTGTTGCTCATGATTTGTCCATCCCTTTATGACAACAATGTACTAAGATCTGTACTACAAAGAGATCTGTACTCTGGACTACACAGTGTACCCGAATCCTGTTACCGTACCGTCTGCTGATTAACAGACATACGGGTCATAAAACATAATTTTTTTGTTGAAAGTGATGGGTAGAGCTCATGACTGTCCATGTTCTTTTATATAGCCGTTTTCTTTTATTAAGGGGGCTATGCAAATGAATAAGGCCCTGCAACCCAGTGAGAGTCCCAAAAACTAAATGTTTAGTTCATTTATATTTCCTATATGTATTCCTCATAAACTTCAAAATATGAATATATAACAACATAGTATAAAACTAGAAAAGCACTCGGAGCATGCAGAAGTCTGTTGTTTGTATTTTTCCTCTAATTAATTTGGTATTTTGCAGGATAAATGTCAAAATAAATTTGGAAAAGGTTTTGAAATTATTTATCAGGGTGTCATTGTTGCAGGGTGTCAAAAACCTGCCATTTTATTAGGGGATATGACTGTAAACTGTCCACAGAAACATGTAAAGTGTTGTGTACAGTTCCAGACTAACACAAATGTTAGTATTTTTGTACACACCATTTTGCATAGTGCCTTCACAAAGGAATTTTTTTTCAAAAGAGCCATTTAAAAAAAAAAGAACATAATCACTTTAAAAGCATAATAACTTTGTTTCAGGCATATAACCAGCAGCACACAACAACAAATGGGAAGGGCACTGATTTACTGCATGCTTCAAACAACAGGAAAAACCTGGTAACTACAGTATCTCTTGATTCTCATTTACCCAACTGTAAACCACATAAACTGTGTGATGGAAATTTTGGGTGATTTTGAAATTGTAAATTTATAAAGTTTTGGTATAATTTGATACCAATAAATGACCCATAATGGTGAATTGTCATTGTAATTAATAGTATTAAAAATATAATATTTAAGTCTTTCAGGGAATCAGTTGCTGATCAAAAAAGCATAACAATGTAAACTTTGAAATTGAGGTCTCTACATATAAGAATACACCACTAATATAATCATCACAATGGATAACAGATTAATACCTTGTTTTACTTTCATAAAAAAATTATATAATAACTTTCATAAATGCTCTAACCTAATGACCCTCTGCATTGGGTACGTTTTTATTTCCACTAAAAACATGAAAAATGTGATGTGGAAAATTATTTTCCTATGAAGGGAAGAAGATAAATTTATTTCCATAACAAATGCCACCTGAATTAAACAATCATATATTAACAATATATTTCATTTTAACACATCTGCATCTTGAATAAAAGAGCAAAGGAGATCAAATATAATTCTGCATCAAAAATGTTTATTTGTCTCACACTTTCTCAAATTCCAATCTGCTAAGGCAATAAAATCAAAGTTATTTTTCTCCTGATACATTAGTCATGGCTAAAATAGAGTCAGATCTACTTAAATACCACAAAACTGGATTAATTAATATGAGGTGGCAGAGTTCCACTGGATTAGGAAGCAAAAATGGTGTTTTACTCACAACTCTATTATACTGCTGGCAGCAAACCAAAGTGGTTTCCCATGTTTCTGCAACAGCTCACTATGAAATGTTCCATGGAGGGCATTGGGAATCAAGTCTGCCCGAGAGGTTATACAGAGTGGCTGAAATCCAGCTTCACGCCCGCCCCCGAGTGTCACAGACATGGGCAATTTTCTCATGTGAAGTCATGTAAAATTCAGAAGATAAGTAATATAAGCAGAAAATAATGCAGGCATCTCTAAAGCATAAGTGTGTGGGGTTACTGAAATGCTCTCATTGAATCAAGAAGGCGAACAATTCACAATGCCCTACTTTTAATCGTGTGCTGTCGGTAGTCCAGCCAAAAGATTTTGGTTAAAAAAAGGGCAAATGACATTATCTTATCTACACAAGGCTAGAAAGAAAATAAATGAAGATATTTACTAAGGTACATGTCCTTTGTGTGTTGGTATACCACGACTTGTCTAAGACCATCCTTCTTTGTTTTCACTTAAACATAAAATACTTGCAAGGACTTGATCAAGGCCTGCACACTCGCACAGTTAGTAGCACTGTTTGTCCTGGGTGTCTCTGGCACTGTGACAGAGCGATGACCTGTCCAGTGTGTACCCCGTCTCTCGCCCAATGACCGCTGGAAATAAGCACCAGCTCCCTCATGACCCTGCATGGACAAGTGGGTATTGGATGGATTTAAGAAGAATTTTATATCCAAAACAACCAGCAAGATGGTGGAAACAAATTGTCAGTTTAGATTCTAACTTCTACATAGTATGCTAAGTATCCTTTATGATCCATACAAATGTCAGAGCTTTTTCTGCCAACAACACACCACAACAAAAAAATTATGATGAAGAAAGGAGGATTCGAGGCACTCCGCGTAATCTAAAAGTCATTAATTAAGCAAGGGACATGCCAACGTTAAAGGACAAATTAGTGAGAAACTACCTTACGGCTCCCAAGCAGAAAACTTTCTTCAACAAACCCACTGGAACTTTTCAATGTGGAACATGCAGACATTGTCATCACATAAACAAAGCCACAGTCTTCAGGGATTCAACAGGTACAAGAACTTTTTATTGTAAACATTTTGCAAATGGTAATTCTAGGCACGTTATTTATCGTCTTGATTGTCATTGTGGTAGTTTTTATATTGAACTCACAAAAAGAAGATTGAGAGACAGATTGGTCGTTAACAAATATGCTATTAGGTTGGGTAACACTAATTAACCTATTGCCAAACATTATTTATGTTCCACGCAGTCCAATCCCAATCACCTCAAAGTAATGGTCATTGAAGTTATTAATACAAATATTAGGGATGGGAATGTATTAAGAACTCTAGCTCAAAGATAAACTTACTGGACTGAGACTCTTTCAGCCACCAAGTTTCCTGGCCTAAATGAGGAGCTCAATTTCTCTGTTTTCCTGTGATTCCGTAATTCTATCATAATCGAGTTCATGGAAATTTTATTCATAAATCTTAATTTTTTCATTAAGGGGTCTTTATGGCATTTCCTCCTTTATATTTCAAATGCTGGATAAATGTATTTGACAGAATTGTCACATTTGTGACGTAGACACTTTTTCTTTTTTTGTTTTGTATCTGATATTTATTATTCTGGTTGTTCATGGGTAAATTATACTTGTCTGCTTTGTTTTTAGTTATTATATAAATTAATAGTTGATGTCTTCGGATCACATGTTAACATCACATGACTTGATTGAGTCTTTAAGTACACCTGTGATTTGTTGTAGCATAAGCCCTGAGGAAGGTCTCACGTGGCTCAAACGTGCTGGCATGTCCCTTGCTTACTTCATAAAATGCTTTTAGATTATGCAGAGTGCCTCGAATCCTCCTTTCTTCGTTTCAACGTGGATATGCTCCTTTGATTCTGAAGAGTATCCGTGTTTTTGGACATTTTCTCCCACTGAGGTACTCACCTTTTTGATCTATAAAAAAGATAAATATTATGTTATTGACATGAAGTCCTCAGGCTAATCCTTTACTTTTTTATTGCTAAGATTGCTGGGAAATTATTTCATAGTGCACCAAAAGTTCTGGGAAAACCCGACTGGAGTGCACATACAGTGCGGGAAAAAAACGATTTGCTAGCCACCGATGTGCAAGTTGTCCCACTTAAAAACATGAGAGGTCTGTAATTTTCATCATAGGCACATTTCAACTGAGAGAGACAAAGTAGAAAAAAAATCCAGGAAATTACATTGCATGATTTTTAAAGAATTTATTTGATTATTATTGAAGAAAATGCAAATTTAGCACCTACAAACAAGCAAGAATTCTGGCCCTCTGGAATTCCGGTTACTACTTCTTTAAGGATCTCCTATGTCCTCCACTCGTTATCTGTGTTAATACCATCTGTTTCAACTCATTATCTGTACAACTGTCCACACCTTCAAACAGTCAGACTCTAACCTACATCATGGCAAAGACCACAGAGCTGTCCAAGCACACCAGGGACAAGACTGGCATGAGCCAATTTACAATAGGCAAGCAGCTTGGCAAGAAAAGATCAGCTGTTGGAGCAATTATTAGAAAAAGGAATAAATACAAGATCATTGATAATCACTTAAATTCAATTAAATTCAATAATACTTTATTGATCCCAGAGGGAAATTAAGTGTTGGTATAGCTCATGTAATAATTAATTCTTTAAGGATGATGATGGCTGTGGAAAGGAAGGATTTCCTGTAGCGCTCTGTATTGCAGCGAAACTGAAGAAGCCTCCGACTGAAGACGCTCTGTTGTTGTATTACAGTCTCATGAAGAGGGTGCTCAGGGTTGTCCATAATTTTTTTGATTTTAATGAAGAATCATTCTTTGCATTTTCATCTCCAGATGTTCCACAGTTGTCCCAAGAACAGAACTAGCCTTCTTTATCAGGTTGTTTAGCCTATTTAAATCCCTGGCTCTGATGCTGCTACCCCAACAGATGACGGCTGAAGAGATTACATTCTCCACAACAGACTTGTAGAAGATCTGCAGCATCTTGCTGCAAACCTTGAAGGACCTAAGCTTCCTCAAGAAGTACAGTCTGCTCTGTCCCTTCTTGTAGACGGTTTCACTGTTGCGCCTCCAGTCCAGTGTGTTGTCAAGGTGAACTCCGAGGTATTTATACTCCTCAACCACCTCCACTTCTTCTCCCATGATGGATACAGTGTTTGACTTATCCCTTTTTCTTCTGAAATCTACAATCATCTTCTTTGTTTTGTTCACATTCAAGGTGAGACAATTGTTTCCACACCATGTCACAAAGCGGTCCACCAGCTCTCTGTATTCAGCTTCTTGTCCATCTCTGATACACCCGACAATTGCAGAGTCATTTCAGTATTTCTGCAGATGACAGGTCTCTGATTTGTACTGGAAGTCTGAGGTGTACAGAGTGAAAAGGAATGGTGAGAGTACGGTCCCCTGTGGTGCTCCTGTGCTGCTGAACACCTGGTTTGACACACAGTTCTTCAGTCTCACAAATTGTGGTCTGTTGATCAGGTAGTCATTGATCCATGCTATTGTTGAGTGCTCCACCTGTGTCTTCAGGAGTTTCTGACAAAGAAAATCAGGCTGAATTGTGTTAAATGCACTGGAGAAATCAAAGAACATGATCCTGACAGTGCTGCCTGCTTTGTCCAGATGACAGTGGGTTGGTTGAAGCAGGTGGATGATGGCATCTTCAACTCCAACTCCACAGCAATAAGCAAACTGCAGTGGGTCCTGATACGTTCTTGTTTGCTTATTCAGTGGGGCTAACAGGAGTCTCTCCAGGACCTTCATGATGTGGGATGTCAGGTCAACAGGTCTATAGTCATTGATGACTGATGGGTGAGTTCTTTTTGGTACTGGAACAAGGCATGATGTCTTCAACAACACTGGAACCTTCTCCTGAGTTAGGCTAAGGTTGAAGAGGTGCTGCAGAATCCCAGAGAGCTGCTCTGCACAGGCCTTCAGGACTCTGGGGCTGACACCATCTGGACCTGCAGCCTTGTTCCGGTTCAGTTTCTCCAGCTGCCTCTTCACCTGACTTTTGGAGACAGACAAGTGGGAGGGGGAGGCAAAAGAGGTAGCAGCATTTCCTGACTTGGTTGAAGTCAAACTTGTGGAAGCAGAAGAATCCCAGACTGAGGTGAAGGATAAAACATCCGAGGTGTAACAGGAAAGCTGTTGGTCAGAGGAGAGTGGGATGTCTGTTTGGCTGGGAACAGGAGAGGGGGATGCTGAGCTAGTTCCTGAACTGAACCTGTTGAAGAATGTGTTCAATTCACTGGCTAACAAGATGGATGAACTTCAGTTGCTCCCGGCTGTGAACCACATTGTTGCCAGGGTTACGCATCATAACAAGTTGTCAAAAAGTGAAAAATTTACAGCAAAAATTCTTCCAGCTTCACAGCACCAAAAACTAGAAAGTATACAGGTCAAAAAAAGGCAATCTTCCTCAAGAAAAAAGAGGAACCAATGTACAAAAACCAAAACGTAATATGTAGCCAACAGAGCCACTCCAACATGCAGCCACCCAGAGCAGCGCAATTCTAGAATCTCCCTCGACCTGAGGTTCCATGCAAGATCTAAACTCATGGGGTTAATATGATCATGAGAACGGTGAAGAAAAAGCCCAGAACTACACAGGGAGAACTGGTAAATGACCTGAAGACAGCTGGGACCACAGTAACAAAGGTTACTATTAATTCCATACTACATCGTCATGGATTAAAATCCTGCAGTGCTCGAGAGGTCCCCCTGCTTAAGCCAGCACATGTCCAGGCCCATCTAAAGTTTGCCAGAAACCATCTGGATGATCCAGAGGAGGATTGGGAGAATGTAATGTGGTCAAATGAGACTAAAATAGAACTCTTTGGTATTAATGCCACTTGCTGTGTTTAGAGGGGGAAGAATGCTGAGTTGCATTCAAAAAAAACAATACCCACTGTAAAGAATGGGAATGGAAACATCATGTTTTGGGGCTGCTCTTCTGCATAAGAGGACAGGACAACTGATTCATATTAAGGAAAGGATGAGTGGGGCCATGTATCGTGAGATTTTGGGAAAAAAGGTTCTGGAGGCTCGGACGCCTCCTCGGACGAAGGTTCTGGAGGCTCGGACGCCTCCTGGGACGAAGGTTCTGGAGGCTCGGACGCCTCCTGAGACAAAGGTTCTGGAGGCTCGGACGCCTCCTGGGACGAAGGTTCTGGAGGCTCGGACGCCTCCTGAGACGAAGGTTCTGGAGGCTCGGACGCCTCCTGAGACGACCGTTCTGGAGGCTCCAGTGACGAGGACGGGTCCTCCCTGACCCTCCCTGGGAGCTTCAGCGACGGGGACGGGTCCTCCCTGACCCTCCCCGGGAGCTCCAGCGACGCATGGGGAAATGTCCATCGCTGGAGAGCCGCCGCTGTGACCGCCAGAAACACGGCAGCCACAACAACGGCGGGCTCTGGAGCTGGAACTGGAACGGGCTCATGGACTGGAACGGGCTCATGGACTGGAACGGGCTCATGGACTGGAGCTGGAACGGGATCTGGAGCTGGAACGGGCTCATGGACTGGAACGGGCTCATGGACTGGAGCTGGAACGGGATCTGGAGCTGGAACGGGCTCATGGACTGGAACGGGCTCATGGACTGGAGCTGGAACGGGATCTGGAGCTGGAACGGGCTCATAGACTGGAACGGGCTCATGGACTG
Organism: Valencia hispanica; assembly: GCA_963556495.2. NCBI lineage: Eukaryota > Metazoa > Chordata > Actinopteri > Cyprinodontiformes > Valenciidae > Valencia > Valencia hispanica. Next base: position 48,534,058 of record OY747704.1, read on the forward strand.
GAGCTGGAACGGGATCTGGAGCTGGAACGGGCTCATGGACTGGAACGGGCTCATGGACTGGAGCTGGAACGCGATCTGGAGCTGGAACGGGCTCACGGACCGGAGCCGGAACTTCCCCGGGAGCGGTCCCACCTCGGCGGCGTCGCTGCCTGCGGCGAGGCGCTCCCCTGGAGCAGAGGTAGGCCGTCTTGTCCCCATAGAAAAACTCGAAGAAGTCCTCCTCCCTGATGTGAGGAGCCCCCAAAGAGCCAGCTGGAGGAGGGACAAAGACGGCGGGGGAGAGAACCGGCGGTGGGTGCCACGCGGAGATGGAGCCGACGTTGGTGGTCCGTGTGGCCGCGCCGCCCTGCTCCTCGCTCGCTGAATCTCCGGTTCGGCGGGTCCTTCGCCTACGGCCAGATGGTGGAGGCGGAGAGGGCGGACTGATCGTCTGGTCCAACGCCTCCTGGCAAATCCTCTCCGCCTCGCGCCGCAGATCGGCGAGCTCCCGGGCCGAGAAGACACTCTGGAAGTGAGGGAGCACTCCGAGGATCTCCCCGGCTCCGGAGACCCGGACAGGGAGGTGAGGAGAGGCAGCGAGTCTGGCCAGGTTAGCCCAGACGTCCTGGCGCAGGGCGGCGATCTCCTGGGCGAGTGCTGGGTCCATGTTTAGGGCCGGATCATTCTGTCACATGCTGTGTGGAGAATGGACCCAAACGCACTCGCTGAAGGAAGGTGCAGGATGTTTATTAAAGTGAGGAGATCGTGATGATGGTGGTGAACGGAGACACTGGACATCGGGCAGGGAAGGAAGACACCACACCATGGGGATTGACAATTACTACTACTAAGGAGGACTACTAGGAGGAAGGAGGAATGATCCGGCCGGGAGTGAAAGGAAGTGAGGGGTCTTAAAGGCAGGAGGTGAGTAGGATCAGGTGTGGATGATGAGACAGACAGGTGAAGACAATAAGGCAGGAATAGGGCAGCGTGACATAAACTTTTCCACGATATTCTAATTTTTTGGAAAGGGTTTGTATATGCATCAACACACCCAAATCAAATGGCTGAAATAAGAGGGAACAATGTTATGATGAATGTAATACCTTATTCTTGATTAAGATCTGTTGGGATGAGGGATTGTAATGTGAATATATAAAAAGTTTCTCTTTGAAGAAAGAACCTGTTTGTATCCTTCTCTTTTTGAGGTTGTTAAGACTCGGCTGTGCTAGAGAAGGGGGAAGTAACATGAACCCTGTACTCAAGTGTTCTAATGGAGGAACAAAATCGTTTATTCAAAAAATTAGCAACAACTATACCAAATGGGAAAATCTTACAAGGATGAACGGATGTACTAAAAGGTTTCAATAAAACAAAAAGGCACCCAAAAAAATAGGCTAAGGGAAGACATAAATAACAATAGGGCACAATCAAAACAACAAAAAACTGTCTCTTGAACTTAAATAAAGCAGATGTTATGCAAAAGTAACTTCTAAAAATATTCTAAGAGAAAATACATAAGAAACCTAACAAATGTACCGCACTAAATAAAAAGTTTTGACCCTACAACGGAAGCACAAACAAAGCAGATCGCAGTGCAGGCTGAGGGATAAAGCATAATGGTAGCAAGCTGCTTCCCCACTACAGATAAATCTGGATTTCTTTTGAAAAGTCTGGAAACCAATCAGCAGCTCTTATTTGGATGATGGTCCACTCCTAGTCTTGATTGCTTGCAGGACGAGTGAGGAACTGTATACAGAGAACCACACTTTGACTGAAGGGCATGGAAAAGAAGGCAGACAGGGGACAAAAACACAAATAGTAAACAAAACACCACAAGGCCCCTGTAAAAAGAGACGGCTACAGAGTTCTAACGTGCTCAATTTCAAAATATCTCAGTGAGGCAACTGGATAGGTAGCCTTTCATCTACTGACATGTACATTTTTGTTTTTAAATAGAAAATTCTCACAATATTTTAGAGTACCCTTACATGTCAAGTCCTCTAAAAAGAATGAGTTGCTTCTGCAAACAGAGTACTGCTGCATGAAACGGGGGAGGCTGTGAGGCACTATGGTATACAGAATGTACTTCAATGGAATGTGAGTGAGCAAGGACAAATTAATCATTGGTATATTATTTGAAAACGATAATGGCCGTGGTAAAAATTGAATGAATGCTCAAGATAATGTTAACAACTCCATATGTTAAGAGTGAGCACACAGAGCCAGTGAGGAGTGCCAGCACCCACAGGATGCCCCGCATGTTAGCACATCTGAAGATGAGATCACACAGAAATGCCTTAGCCACAAGGCATGGTGAAATGACTGAATATACATTTTAATGACATTTTTGTGGCATGTGTGAGCCTGGTGGCAGCCTTCACTGACTGGAGCAAAAAAAAACAAAGAAAAAAACTGTCTTCTCCTGAACACCACCAAGACTAAGGAGCCGGTGTTGGACTTCAGGAGATATAAACCATCAAGACAGCCAGATGGGGAGGAAATAAGAGACTGTGGAGTCCTACAGATACCTGAGTGTGGTTCTGGACCAGAACTAGAGTGGACCACCAATACAGACGCAGGCTACAGGAAGGGACAGAGTCACCTTTTCTTCCTCAGGTGGTTAAGGTCCTTTGATGTCTGCAGTAAAATGCTGCAGATGTTCTACCACACAGTTATCAAAAGTGTGCTTCTGTATGCTGTTGTCTGCTGGAGAAGCAGCACTATGGACGGAGACTGCAGACGTCTGAACAAACGGCTCAAAAAGGCCAGCTCTGTACTGGGTCGGGAGCTGGATCCTGTAAGAACTGTGGTGGAGAGGCAGATGAGGAGGAAGCTGCAGGGAATTCCAGCTAATACAAAACATCCCCTCCATGATATCCTGACCAGCCAGAGAAGCAGCTGCAGTGAAAGACTGATCTCTTTGAGATCCAGGACTGAGAGGTTCAGGAGATTGTTTGTTCCTGCAGCCATAAGACTGTTCAACACTGACACCCAACATGTTTCCTAAATATGTTATTTGTTATTGATTTATTTTAATCTAATATAAATTTCTAAATATGTGAGCACTGGACAAATTGAATTACTTATCTATCTATCTATCTATCTATCTATCTATCTATCTATCTATCTATCTATCTATCTATCTATCTATCTATCTATCTATCTATCTATCTATCTATCTATCTATCTACTTTTTTTCCAAACTTTTACCATTTGAAGTACAGTGAAGCAAAAAAGTATTTGGCAGCCACCGATTGTGCAAGTTATCCCACCTAAAAAGATTTGACAGGTCTGTAATTTTCATTATAGCTGCACTTCAACTGTGAAAGAAGAATGTAAAAAAAAATCCAGGAAATCACATTGTATGATTTTAAAGAATATATTTTTATAATGGTGAAGAAAAAAACTTAGTTGCAATTCAATTCAGTTTATTTATATAGCGCCGACTCACATCTCAAGGCACTTTACAAGAAAAGTCATTTCAATTAAATCATACATACATTCAAATCAGTTTAAAAGTTTTCTGTTTAAGGAATCCTAGCAGATTGCATCGAGTCATTGTCTTGCAGTTGTGCCTCGTTGATGCAGACTCCAACCACAGCTATCCCTCAGCAATCCCTCATACTGAGCAAGCATGTAGCGACAGTGGAAAGGAAAAACTCCACTTTAACGAAGTCATAACCTAGTATTACCTTGGATACCCACCCTCTATTATAGTCTTTCAGGCCCTTACAAAAAATAACATTTGGAAAAAAGGGAAAAAATTTAACACAGAGCTCCTTTGACCCTTATTTCTGAAGGCATTATTGTCTCGCGAGATCTGATGCGATATTTTGGCTGTCGTGGACGGGCATTGTAATAATGCAAATGATCAAATGAAATTGATTGGTGGCATTCTAGGTCATTTGTTGTTTGCAAAGTAGCAGCCATTACCCGTGTTGTCCTTGAAGCTACTACTCCCGCTAGCATGCAATAGCCGCATTAGCAGTAAGCTGCTGTTTGTTACACACAGTAGAGCAATAAAAACACAGCCTTACTGTTTAAATTGCAGGCAAGTCTCTGATTGTTAGAATGGCCCCTTTTTCCAAATGGAGCTCGAGTTCGCACTTCGAATCGGAATTCAGTAATGGGGGCGCTCGACTGAATATGAGGGGGAGAGGGGCAGGGAGGGCTTCCCGCAGCATAGGTCTGCGATGTCTATACATGGTATATCCTGCGCCGACTTGACGTCAAGTCGGCCAGAAATTTAGCATTGCGTATTTGAGTGCGCGTGCACGTGGGCTGGTTGACAAACCCAAGGGTAAACAAACGCTTCAAACAAACGCTATCGGCTTCCCGGCCAGTGTATAATTATTAGGCAATCATAACATACATTTTTTCACGTGGAAAAGTGAAAATTACAGGTCATGACTCCTTTAACAGGAAGAAAGCTCTGGCAGAAACTGGCTCAGTACGAGCGGCCATCTGATAGGGCCATTTGGAGGATCAAGAAGACAGAACAGAGACACAAAACAAGAGAACTGTTGTAAGAGTACTTTCTATGTTAAAGAAAGTAAAAAGTTTAAAACATGACACAGAGGACGATCAGTTACTGGGAACTTCATCCCAGTCAATGCCCTCCGTCCTACAAATAAGCAAGAATACTGGCCTTCACAGACCCGTTAATTCTTTAAGAAGCTCTTCTATCCTCCACTCATTACCTGTACTGATGACACCTGTTTTAACTCGTTCTTTGTTTAAAAAAACACCTGTCCACACCTTAAAACAATCACTCAAACCTCCACCATGGCAAAGACCAGAGAGCAGTCCAAGGACACCAGGGACAAGATTGTACACTTGCACAAGACTGGGATGAGCCAATGTACAACAGGCAAGCAGCTTGGTGAGAAGAGATCAACTATTGGAGCAATTATTAGAAAATGGAATAAATACAAGATCACTGACAATCTCCCTCGAGCCGGGGTTCTATGCAAGATCTCACTTCGTGGGGAACAAATGATTTTGAGTACAGTGAGGAAACAGCCCAGAACTACACAGGGAGAACTGGTGAATGACCTGAAGAGAGCTGGGATGACAATAACAAAGGTTACTATTAATTTCATACTACGTCATGATGGATTAAAATCCTGCAGCGCTCAATAGGTCCCCCTGCTTAAGCCAGCACATGCCCAGGTCTGTCTAAAAATTGCCAGAGACCATCTTGATGATCCAGAGAAGGTTAGGGAGAATGTCATGTTGTCAGATGAAACTAAAAAATCAATCTTTAGTATAAAAGCAACTCGCTGTATTTGGAGTGGGAAGAATGCTGAGTTGCATCCCAAGAACACTATACCCACTGTGGAGCATGGAGATGGAAACATTATGCTTTGGGGCTGCTTTCCTGTAAAGGGGACAGGACAACTTATCCATATTAAGTAAAGGATGAATGGGGCCATGTATTGTGAGGTTTTGGGCAAAAAACTCCTTCCATCAGTGAGATTATTGAAGATGAAACATGGCTGGATCTTCCAGCATGACAATGATCCCAAACATAAGGAGTGGCTTCGTAAAAAGCCGTTCTAGGGTCTGGAGTGGCCTTGCCGGACCTCAATCCAATAGAAAATCTGTGTTTGGAGTTGAAAGTCTGTGATGCCCAGCAATAGCCCCGAAACATCACAGCTCTAGAGAAAATCTGCACGGAAAAATGGGCCAAAAACCAGGTGAAGACCTATAGGGACCTATAGGGAACGTTTGTAATGTAACCTTGGTTGGCAATGACAGAGGTCAAAGTATTGAGTTGAACTTTTGTCATTGACCAAATACTTATTTTTCTGCACCATTAAAACGAAAAAAACATTTTTTAAACCATACAGTTTTATTTCCTGTTTTTTTTTTACATTCTATCTCTCACAGTTGAAGTTCAACTATGATGAAAATTACAGACCTCTCTCATCTTTCTAAGTGGGACAACTTGCACAATCGTTGACTGCCAAATTCTTTTTTGCTTTTGTAAGTTAAGAAAAATTACAGTGTTATAAAAGTTGACATTTGAATATGTCTTGCACTGAACTCTTTAGCCTTCTAATTTGGTACACCTTGTTAGTGCTAGGTTGGACCTTCAGGGGTGCCCTGATTCTTTTCTGTTATAAATTCAACAGGTTGCTAAAAACATTCATTAGAGATTTTGTTCCATGTGGGCATGAAAACATCAGAGTGGTTCCCGATTTGTCCCTAACATCAATGACCTGACTCTCCTCTTTCACCACATCCCAAAGATGCTTTATTGGATTGAGATTGGGTGACTGTGCATATCATTGAAGTACCGTGAATTCATGTCTTATTAAAGAGAACAGTTTGATGTGATGAGATTTGTGACATAGTGCAAAATGCTGCTGGAAGTATCTATAGATACGCTTTGGTCATAAAGGCTCGGACATGGCTGGAAACAACTCAGTTTGATTTTCAGCATGTGTTTTCTTTCTTACATAGAAGTAATTTCTCTGAAAAACATTGATTAGGGACCACCATGTTTAGAAATCTGCCAACTATATAAACATTTTTCACTTTTAAGAGTTATTTTGAACTGAAAATGCTGTATGGTTAAAACCCTCCAAATATTTGCTTGTGAAGGACATAGCTGCTATGAGCTGTTCTTTTTACATCATCGTGTCACTCACCTGTTCCCAATGACTCATATTCATTGTGTAAGAATCTATCAAATCTTCTTTGAAGTGTCATTCTATCCCAACATTTCTCTACTTTTGTAACCTGTTTTGCTCATTTCCCTATGATAGATATTTGGATATATAGATTAAAAGAAACCGTGTTCTTCTTGGCACATAAGACTTTAAAGTTTTTGGTTTGGTAATTTTTAGATCCCTGTCTTTGTTAAAGTTCTCTTACACTTAGCTTTGGGGACTTTTCAATCTCCTTACCATCCTCCTCACTATCCTCTTTATTAAAATAAACTTGGATCCAACCTTGCTTGTGAAAGTTCCAGTTATTTTAAACGTTCTACTTATAGCTCTGGTTACATAATAGATAGGCCTATGTGGAAATTTAGGTGAAAAGGAATTCTTTAGCGTAATTTCTTGACAGGTTGTGCTCATTTTTCAATTTGCTATTTAAAACATTTATAATTTGAATTTGTACGTAATAGGGAGGCAATTCGTAAACCTTGTTTTACTTACCTTCAGTTTGGCTAAAGTTGATTTAAACTCATTTTCTGCAGTGTATATACAGTCTTATGTAGGAAATGTGCCTATATTAACCAAATAAATACTGTTTATTTGATCAGATGGCCCTTATTTGTCATATTTGATTAGATTGTATCGCAACTGGCTTCAGGACAAACAAATTGTGTGTTATTAACAGATTTGAGCAAATACTTTATATGTACAGTAAATTGTATGAATTATGTGACATTGTTTTGATAAATCATGAAAATACTTTCAAAGAAAAATACATGTCTTTTTGGTTTGGGTTAAGGGTTTTACGGGCTTATTTACATTTACAAAAGTTAAATGGCATGGTAAAAATTGAGGTACAAACAATGTTGCATTTATTTCATAGCTATTATCAAGGGGTCACAGGTTATTTCCTCTTCTGCTTCTTAAAGAGGAATTTCCCTAACCCTCCAGCACTCTGAAATTAAAATCTGTCTATAACTTTCTTAGTTAGGGTTAGGGCTATAACTTCATTGGAGGAGGTAATTAGAGGTCAAACATTTGTGTGTGCTATTATGTTATTACATGAAAAAATGCCATTTATTTTAGTTGTTTAGGTCTTTACCAGGGTATGGGGAGTATCGTAGAAATTGAAGAATGATTACCAAGAATAGAAATTAAATAAAATACTTGATTTTGTTTTACTGGTACAATTTTTAAAAATGGGTTCAAAGTTTTCTGCCTTCCTGTTGACAGAAACTCAGTCTTACTGTAAAATGCTTATGCTGAGCATGGAAAAAGTCCAGTTTGTCCCTTCAAGTGGATTTGCTGTATAGCATACAGTGGCAAACTGCGCTACATTCATGTGAAAATTCTTTGTTCTATGCCTGAGGGCAGTATGGTAAAAATGAGCCTGAAAATATTCCACATGACAAACTATTATAGGCACACTTTCTATGCTATAATGGGTTACTCAACCTTTTTCACACTATTCCTGTTTTGCAATATTGCAGTTTGTTAAATTATCCAGCTGACTATGCAGACTGCCTGCAAATGTGTCATCTGCAATCACCTCAGCTCGTCTGAGAATAGGTAAGCAAAGAAAGACAAACTGCTACCAGAAAGTGTGGCTTCAAACCAAGAAGAAATCTCTGAACTCAACTAAAAGTACCAATACAAACACATTCATGCCACAAAAAAGATTCAAACACAAAGCAGCATACACCATCCCATACTCATAACCACAACAACATGCAGCCATTTTTTATTCATCACAATGGAGAGCATCATAGCTGTCTTAACATGCTGAAAGTAGAACGTATCTGCTGTCACCACACAAGTCAGCTATTTGAAAGAACAAAACAAAAATCAATATTTCTAAACTGTGCACATTGTTAAAGTACTATCAGCAAATTCCACAGTTTTTCTTAACTCTATAATGCATTTTACTACATCTTGTTAAGGCTTCCAACTCTCATCAGGATTGTTTCCACTAGAGTAAAAGACCCGGACATGGAACTATGGAAGATACTTTTTTTCTCTCATTGCAGGCAAAACAAACCTGATATAAAGGGTTTTAAACTTACATGACCTTTAGAGACATGGCTTATAATCAACCCAACATGTTTGTTGTGAAGGGTTTTTGTTTTCATATTTACATGCTGATAAAGGAGCAGTCCACTATTTATCTTCAAATGAGTTGTTATGGTATCTGGCACAAAACCATCTGTAGCACATCCAGTGTTGCCAACTGTCTCTGACAGAAAGTAGCTGAAATTGGACCAGAAAGTCGCTAGATGTCGTCAGAAGATGTCATACGCTAATTTGCATAATGATTATGTCATCACGTGATGACGATTGAAACAAAGGAGAAAAAAAATATATTTAGATTAGGATTTGATCATACATCCTTGACAGTTTCTAAGGTGCAAGGTTGGGCATCTCAAGCAGATTCATTTGTTCTAGAACCTCCCACTAAAATCTAAAAGCCAAGTCAATATGTCAAACTTGTAGTTCTGGATGTGAAACCGTAAATGGTACTATCCAAATTTTCCAAGTAGTCGTTTCAGACATACGCATCACACTGACCTATGTAGCTTGCATTTGTTCCTCATTAAATTATGTTACCAGATCTTCCCCAAAACAAATCTCAACAAAGGGTTGTGAGGGAAAATGGGTTTTACCAAACAAGGACACCTTTGACTGTGTCAAGTTGCAGCTCTGCTGTTCATGTGTCTATTTCAGGTCATTTAGGTACATTCAATAGTGGACATCTTGACCTATGTCCATTTAATTTCTTCTGTTTCCAACATACAGCATAAAAGTCAAGGAAGAAATTCCCATGAATTACCAAATGCAATGCCAGCCACAAAGATTGGAACCACTAGCAAAGTCAAACTTATCTTAAACTCCAATAATATAATCTCAAACTGAAAATTAACAGCAAATTCAAAGGCCCACATCATTACAGGTCCTCCATCATACTTAATAGTGGGCATGAAGCATTTCCAACAACTGCTTCAATGACAAAAATGCTTTCCCTGTCAGTCGTACACCCTTCACCCTCCCAACCCCCTATTTTACTGTTAGATGTTGCTGTTGTAATAAAAAATAACTTGATTTTAAGGTTTTTGCACAATTGGTACTTTATGTCTCTCCCACTTGTAGATACAGAATTAAGAGAATTGTTTTATGCAATTTAACCTGCCAGTGGTCATACTTTCACTCCTAATCAGACTAAAGCTCATTTCATTTAAAATATTTTTATGCATGTATGACAGAGTGACTTTACTGCTCTCTTTGCAGCCTTTAAAACGATCACCATTTACATGCATTATCATAAAAACATGCTAGCAGGTTCAGTTTTTCAAAGCTCATATTCAACTGATTTAATAATCATATCTTAAAAGGTGTAAATGTGTTCAGACTGATAATGTGAATAGTAGCTGTCATTATCAAATATAACAGCTGTTTAAATTACCTCAGAGTGCCAGTGTATGACTCATCAAGACCACATTGGATGTAATTCAAGCATGTATAAGAAAACGCCAGAGGAGGAAAGAGCTTCTGTTATGTGCATAAGATTAAAGGAATAATAAATAATTTTTGTGGATTATTATACGAGCATTCACTAATTCTGCCCAGCTATCTCACATATCCATCTATTTTAGATGTTCAGGCGGCCCTGGAGGCACATTGACCTGGAAAAGACAAACCTCCTTCTTCCTTTCATCTTCAGAATCAGTTCCTGCAAACGCATGTGTTAGGGCCAATACCATGAGCCCTATTTATGCAGCTCTGTCCTACAATAAGAGCCATGTTCTCAGCAGTGTTTTGCTTCTATCGCTTTACTTTTTTTTCACAGGTCTTTCTAGATTAGGGTTTGTCAAAGTAGTGCACTAGGATTTTGTTGCACTGTGAAAACTATTGAGAATCCAGTAATATTGGCAAAGGCTTCAAGACTGTGAACATGTGTGGGTGGAATTCTTGTATTGGTGAGGTATAGAATATCTTATTCTCGTCTGCCCCCGCAAACATCTGATTCTTTATACCAGACCTTCCACTTAAACCAAAGTGTGTGAAAACTAGAGCTTTGAAAGTGAATGTGGCCTGCTTCTGTTAAGTTGGTGTTAGCTGTATACATCAAAGCAAAAGTAGAGAAGAGAGACATTTGAACACACAAGGAGATTCCTTATTTTCTGATGGGCTCCACATTACAACCAAAGCAATGTACTGTAAGAAGATAAGTAGTAATAGAAAAACATACTGGTGTGGAAAGAAAGCGTGAGCAAGATTATTATGTACAGAGGAGAAAAAAAGCATAGGAATTGCTACATTTTTCTTTTTTATTGGTATGTGTGTGTCAAAGAATCTATCAGTTAAATTCTCTATGCATCTATTAGTCTAGACAACCATATTTTCCTGAAACTTTTCACCAGTCAAACAAAAAAATCCTTAACACACAGTCGTGGCCAAAAGTTTTGAGAATTACATAAATGTTGGAAATTGGAAATGTTGCTGCTTAAGTTTTTATAATAACAATTTGCATATACTCCAGAATGTTATGAACAGTGATCAGATGAATTGCATAGTCCTTCTTTGCCATGAAAAGTCCACTGCATTTCATTGCTGTCATTAAAGGACCTGCTGAGATCATTTCAGTAATAGTCTTGTTAACTCAGGTGAGAATGTTGACGAGCACAAGGCTAGAGATCGTTATGTCAGGCTGATTTGGTTAGAAGGGCAGACTTGACATGTTAAAAGGAGGGTGATGCTTGAAATCATTGTTCTTCCATTGTTAACCATGGTGACCTGCAAAGAAACGTGTGCAGTCATCATTGCGTTGCATAAAAATGGCTTCACAAGCAAGGATATTGTGGCTGCTAAAATTGCCACCAGTGCAGAGCTTGCTCAGGAATGGCAGCAGGCAGGTGTGAGCGCATCCGCACGCACAGTGAGGCGAAGACTTTTGGAAGATGGCCTGGTGTCAAGAAATGCAGCAAAGAAGCCACTTTCCAAAAAAACATCAGGGACAGATTGATCTTCTGCAGAAAGTATGGTGAATGGACTGCTGAGGACTGGGGCAAAGTCATATTCTCCGATGAAGCCTCTTTCCGATTGTTTGGGGCATGTGAAAAAAAGCTTGTCCGGAGAAGAAAAGGTGAGCTCAACCATCAGTCCTGTGTCATGCCAACAGTAAAGCATACTGAGACCATTCATGTGTGGGGTTGCTTCTCATTCAAGGGAGTGGGCTCACTTACAATTTTGCCCAAAAACACAGCCATGAATAAAGAATGGTACCTAAACACCCTCCAACAGCAACTTCTTCCAACAATCCAAAAACAGTTTGGTGAAGAACAATGCATTTTCCAGCACGGTGGAGCACCCTGCCATAAGGCAAAAGTGATAACTAAGTGGCTAGGGGACCAAAACGTTGAAATGTTGGGTCCATGGCCTGGAAACTCCCCAGATTTTAATTCCATTGAGAACTTGTGGTCAGTCCTCAAGAGGCGGGTGGACAAACAAAAACCCACTATTTCTGACAAACTCCAAGAAGTGATTATGAAAGAATGGGTTGCTATCAGTTAGGATGTGGCCCAGAAGTTGATTGAGAGCATGCCCAGTCGAATTGCAAAGGTCCTGAAAAAGAAGGGCCAACACTGCAAATACTGACTCTTTGCATAAATGTCATGTAATTGTCAATAAAATCCTTTGAAACGTATAAAGTACTTGTAATTATATTTCAGTACATGAAAGAAATAACTGAAACAAAAATCTAAAAGTAGTTTTGCAGCAAACTTTGCGAAAACTAATATTTGTGTCATTCTCAAAACTTTTGGCCAAACTGTATTACTGACATGTTGCCAAATATGGTAATAACTGGACACGTCAGGTAGTCATTGATCTAGGTGATTGTTGAGGGCTCCACCTGTGTCTTCAGGAGTTTCTGACAAAGCAAATCAGGCTGAATTGTGTTAAATGCACTGGAGAAATCAAAGAACATGATCCTCACAGTACTGCCTGCTTTGTCCAAATGACAGTGGGTTGGTTCAAGTAGGTGGATGATGGCATCTTCAACTCCAACTCCACAGCGATAAGCAAACTGCAGTGGGTCCTGATACGTTCTTATTTGCTTACTCAGGGGTGCCAACAGGAGTCTCTCCAGGATCTTCATGATGTGCGATGTCAGGGCAACAGGTCTATAGTCATTGATGACTGATGGGTGAGTTCTCTTTGGTACTGGAACAAGGCAGGATGTATTCCACAACACTGGAACCTTCTCCTGAGTTAGGCTAAGGTTGAAGAGGTGCTGCAGAATCCCACAGAGCTGCTCTGCACAGGCCTTCAGGACTCTGGGGCTGACACCATCTGGACCTGCAGCCTTGTTCCGGTTCAGTTTCTCCAGCTGCCTCTTCACCTGACTTTTGGAGACAGACAAGTGGGAGGGGGAGGCAAAGGGGGTAGCAGCATTTTCTGACTTGGTTGAAGTCAAACTTGTGGAATTAGAAGAGTCCATGGCTGAGGTGAAGGATAAAACATCTGAGGTGTAACAGGAAAGCTGTTGATTAGAGGAGAGTGAGATTTATGTTTGGCTGGGAACAGGAGAGGGGGATGCTGAGCTAGTTCCTGAACTGAACCTGTTGAAGAATGTGTTCAGTTCATTGGCTCTGTCCAGACTTCCATCTATCCAATCCTTCCTGTCCTTAAAACCTTTGATCTTTCTCATTCCTGACCAGACATCTCAGATATTGTTTCTCTGTAGTTTGTTCTCCAGCTTCTTCCTGTATGCCTCTTTGCTGTCTCCGATCTAGACCTTAAGTTGCTTCTGTATACTCCTCAGTAATTCCCTGTCTCCCTCCCTGAAGGCTTTTTTTGTTCTTGTTTAGCAGTTCCTTCAGGTCACTGGTGATCCAGGGTTTGTTATTAGGGAAGCATCTCACTGTTCTGGTGGGGATGATGTTGTCCACACAGACGTTTATATAGTCAGTCACACACTCAGTCATGGCATTGATGTCCTCTCCATGTGCTTGGCAAAGAGTCATCCAGTCTGTGGTTGCAAAACAACCCTGCAGGGCTTCTTCCGCTTCCTGTGACCATTTTCTCACAGTTCGTTTTGTCACAGGTTGCCTCTGAACAAGTGGTTTATATTCTGAACAGAGAACAACAAGATTGTGATCTGATTGTCCCAGAGGAGGTCTTGGTTTGGACATGTATGCATCCTTTACATTTGCATAAAACAAATCCAAGGTCTTGTTTTCCCTTGTGGAGCAGCTGGCAAACTGTTGAAATGTTGGAGGTGTAGTAGAGAGCGAGGCATGATTAAAATAACCAGATATTGCGTCAAATGCATTGGGGTGCTGTGTCTGTCTTAGCAACAACGGAACTGATGACATCACATGCAGTGTCAGCAACGGCTGAAGGTGGAATGTAAACAACTGCCAAAATTACACTGGTGAACTCTCTTGGTAAATTATATGGACGAAAACTCACTGCCAAGAGTTCGACATCTGGGCTGCAGAGATGACACTTCACAGTAACATGTCCTGGATGACACCATCTGTTGTTGACAAGCATTGCTACTCCACCACCTTTTCTTTTTCTGCTCGTCTTCACATCTCTGTCTGCTCGTACAGTCAGGAAACTTGGCAGACAGACGTTGGAGTCAGGGATATGATCCAGCAGCCACATCTCAGTAAAACACATAACACTGCATTCACGGTACACTGGCTGAGTCCTTGTAAGGGCTTGGAGTTCATCCATCTTGTTAGCCAGTGATCTTACGTTGCCCATTATGATCGATGGAAGAGATGGCTTGAACTTCCTCTTTCTCTGTCTCCTTTTCGCTCCTGCTCTGTATCCACGTCTCCTCCTTATCAACTCATCAGGGATTTGTGGCTTCAGTTGAGGTATTATTTCAGCTTTTGCGATGTTAATCAGCCTCTCCCGGCTGTAAACCACATTGTTGCCATGGTTACGCATCATAACAAATTGTCAAACAGGGAAGAATTTACAGCAAAAATCCTTCCAGCTTCACAGCACCAAAAATTAGAAAGTATACAGATTTAAAAAATGCAATCTTCTTTAAGAAAAAAGAGGAACCAATGTACAAAAAACCAAAACTTAATATGAAGCCAACAGAGCCACTCCAACATGCAGCCACCCAGAGCAGTGCAATTCTAGAATGATGTGGTCTGACCAACAGACCACCATTTGTGAGACTGAAGAATTGTGTGTCAAACCAGGTGGTCAGCAGCACAGAAGCACCACAGGGGACCGTACACTCACCATTCCTTTTCACTCTGTACACCTCAGACGTCCAGTACAAATCAGAGACCTGTCACCTGCAGAAATACTCTGGAATTGTCAGGTGTATCAGAGATGGTCTACAAGAAGGGACAGAGCAGACTGTACTTCTTGAGGAAGCTCAGGTCCTTCAAGGTTTGCAGCAAGATGCTGGAGATCTTCTACAAGTTTGTTGTGGAGAGTGTAATCTTTTCAGCCGTCATCTGTTGGGGTAGCAGCATCAGAGCCAGGGATTTAAATAGGCTCAACAAGCTGATAAAGAAGGCTGGTTCTGTTCTTGGGACAACTGTGGAACATCTGGAGATGATGATGCAAAGAAGGATTCTTCATAAAATCAAAAAAAATATGGACAACCCTGAGCATCCTCATCATGAGACAGTCATACAACAACAGAGCGTCTTCAGTCGGAGGCTTCTTCAGTTTTGCTGCAATACAGACCGCTACAGGAAATCCTTCCTGCCCACAGCCATCATCATCTACAACAACTCCTTAAAGAATTAATTATATGAGCTATACCAACACTTAATTTCCCTCTGGAATCAATAAAGTATTTTTGAATTGAATTGAAATAGACAATAACATAGGCCTTAGTTCATTCATAAGTACACCTCTACAGGCAAATAATTTGTTTCTATTACACTCTTGGAAAGGCTCAAATGTAATGATGGTGACTAACGTTTCCATGTAACATAGACTAGCTGGCCATTTTATTAGAGTGGCCTTGTTTTGCTATAAGAACTGCTTTAATTCTTTGTGGCATAGATTGGACAAGGTGTCAGACACATTTCTCAGATATTCTGTTCCATGTTGACATGACAGCATCACATAGTTGCAGCAGAATCATGTACATCCGTGATGCAAATATCCATTCCACCACATCCCTAATGTCCCATGATGGGTTGAGATCAGGTGACTGTGGAAGCCACTGGAGTACAGTGAACTCGTTGTCATGTTGAAGAACCAGTGTTCGATGATGTCAGCGTTGTGACATGATACATTACTCAGCTGGAAGTAGCCCTTTAGAATGGGGAAACACTGTGGTCATAAGTGAATGGACATGGTCAGCAGTAATACCCAATTGCAGTGGCGGCTGGTGAAAAATATTCTTGGTGGGGCTGTTAGTTCAGGAAGTAGTGGAGCTGTGCATATAGCTTATCAAGTCATTTTCAATAATCATCCCAAAACAACGGAACATAAACGGCTGGATACCAGTACTGCTGTATGTGAAATACTGATTATTTTAATGCCAATATTAGCAACTTGAGGCATTCTTATTCTAAACATAAATACAATATTGCACAAACAAGTTTAGAACCAAACTGTAAACAAATAACTTATTAGGTTTACACAAACATTTTACACTCAAAGCTGTTAACTTTTACAGCAGCTCCCCCTTGTGGCAGAGAAATCACTGCCAATGTCACCAGCAGATATCTTGCCCGCCCTCACACCAGCCTTGGGGCAATTTGTCTATCACCCTTCATGCGTCCGAATCAACGACGCTGATTGGATAAATTCCTGTTGCTAGGTGCGAATTTCTTGTCAGTAATTGGCTGGGTGCTGCACTGCTTGGGCGATATTTCTGTCGCCCCAGCCGCTGAGCAGAGGGAGCTTTTTCTCCAAAAATTATATATATTTTTATATATGATACTTTTTTACGAATTTAAACACACAATTAACTTAGAATATGTGATTATTGTATTTTATTTATTTATAAGAAATCAAAAACACTTGGGAAACACACTGGGGGGGGGGGGGGGGGGGGGTCGCCCTGTCGCCCTCTATTGGCCAGCCGCCACAGCTCAATTATTATTCAGAGGTTCAATTTAGGGGTGAAGCAAATACCCCCACACTACTAATTACACTACAGCCAGAAGTCTAAGCCATTTATACAAGGTTGGACAGATAAACACTTTCCTGTTGTTTAGCCAACATTCTGATCCTACTATCTGAATTTTATAATTGAGCTTGGTTGTAATAAATGTAATTTGAGCTACTGTTCTCTTACCATCTTGGACCAGTCTGCCCATTTATTCTGACAACAAAAAAGCCTTTTTCTTCTACACTACTACTGCTCACTGGATATTTTGATTCTCTTTTGTGGCATTCCATTTAAAACTAAGAGATTGCTGTGTTTGAAAATCCCAACAGATCAGGAGCTTCTGAGATACTTTGACCAGCCTGTCTGACACCAACAACCATTTTTTATGCTTGGTTTAAAATTAAGCAAATTTTCCTTACCAGGTCTAGCTGGATAAGTACATTGAGTTCCTTCCATGTGATTAGGAAAGCCACCATTTGTGTTAACTAACAATTAAACAGATGTACTTGATGATGTGGCTATTGTGTGCATATAACAGTAGTTTTTACTAAATATATCAGTCATTTTGAGTTTATTGGGCTTATTATTACTGATTCTGCAACTGTTTTATTGTGCTGTTTGTAAGGCAAGGCAATGCAATGCAATTTTATTTGTATAGCACACGTTCAACAGCAAGGTAATTCAAGGTGCTTTACATGATTAAGTGGTAAAATAAAAATAGCAGTAAAACACAGACAAAGCATATATTGTAAAAAAGCATATGTAAAAACAGCATGTATGCATAGAGGATCTGTATAACCAATTGCTTTATAATCTTATAATGACTGCTTGCATGAAAACATAGAAAGATCTGTTAAAGGTTAAAAGGAACAGGGACACAGGTTAGGGAGAAGCGGAAAAGAACAAGTTATCTCCAGGTTTCTCTAGGATGTGTTATGGCTAAGAAAAGCCCACCATGTTATGATAAATTTGTAGCATGTTGCGTGACCTGGGGTGGGGTGAATGTGTTCTTTAGGAAATGCAGAAGGTTTAGACCTTAGACACTGCTGGAGTAGAACAGGTGCTTTGTCTCCGGATGCATCTGTAATGTTTGATGACTGCTGATCAATTCTAATTACAGTTGTTAAACTAACTTCTGTCTCCTGTGGAACTCTTCTCACCAACCAAATCGGGGAGACTGAAAAAGGTGCCACAACACATCTTATCACAAAATCCACCAATCACATGTGGGGCTAAATTCTTGTCCAAATACTTCCTTTAACATTTACTCAGGCAAATCTTTAGTTGATTAACGATGTGTCTAGCCTCTGAACCTTAAAAAACCCATGTAGGCTTTGTTGTTCCTGCTGGCTCATTGTTAGCTTCTGATGCCTATGCACTGAATTGAATCTCTGTTTTGAATCAATAAATCTTACAAAGTACACAAACCTCAGTTTCTTGTGACCAAACTTGCTGTACAAATTTTAGATCTCCATGAACTTTAAGGGTGTTTTCACAACTAAGGCATTTGGTCTGTTTACAACAAACACCTGGTTTGTTTCAATTTCAATTCATATCAGTTTACAGATGTCATCCCAAGGCACTTTACAAGAAAAGTCATTTCAATACAATCACACAAACATTCAAATTAGTTTAAAGTTTTAGTTAGTTTCCTATTTAAGGAATCCCAACAGACTGCATCGAGTTATTGACTTGAGGTTGCATCCCGTTGATGCAGACTTCCAACCACAGCAATCCCTCAGCAATCCCTCATACTGAGCAAGCATGTAGCGATAGTGGAGAGGAAAAACTCCCCTTTAACATGATGAAACCTCCGGCAGAACCTGGCTCAGTACAAGTGGCCATCTGCCACAACCGTCCGGGGGTTTGAGAAGACAGAGCAGAGGCACAGAAAGAACAGAAGATCTGATATAAGAGTACTTTGTATATTAAAGAAAGTAACGAGTTGATAACAGGACATGGGGGCTGTTCCCCTGCCGAGACCATCATCCCAGTAAGGTTTCCTTCCTTAGTCCAGTAAGTTTGTGTAGATTTGAACACAGCAATTGCATTGGGGTAAGATCAAAACAACCACATCGGGACTATTTGGAGGAATTCGTCTCTGTACGGATCCAAATGAACTCTGGAGCGTGTTATTTATGATGTCAATGTGATCCAACACAGCTAACATGTACATGCGCAAGCTTCATCCAAATACAGGTGTGCATTGCATTGGAGGATGTGACAGGGTAAACAACCTAATTAACAAAGCACTTATTTCTTAAAGCATAAAGCCCTATTCACTTTTTAAGACATCTTCTGAAAAATAACTTAGTATACTTTATATTTTTGCCTGAAAAAGTAGCCAGAAGGACATTATGATATGATTAAATTCTAAGCATTTGCTTACTATATTTAAATATATTCACAACTAACAGACTTCACTAGGGCTGCCAAAAACGATTATTTGGATCATCAATGAATCGGATGGGGTTTCAACTTGGTTAATCAGATCAATCGGATTAGCGGGGAACATTTTTAAAAAGTGCTACGGAAATGTTTTTTCTCTCCTTTCTTCACTTTATTTAACAACAGAAATTTTTTAGAAAACAGTTCAATAGTGCGCAAAACAACACGCTATCACCTCAAATGTCTTACAGCTGTTGAATTATTAAATAACAATAAATAAAAAATAATTTTAAATGGCTTTGAATGAAAAAGTCAGCATAACATTACAATGTACACATTAACTTTTATTCATAAAAAAATAATAATAATATTCGGTACAATAAAATAGTAAAAAAAAGTTTTTCTTTTATGTAATCAGGTAAAACTTTAATTACATTTAAAAATAAACTTTACTTGCATTAAAATCTCCAAAAACATAATCTCAGAAAACAAACAAACAAACAAAAAAATCTCTCTCTCTCTCTCTCTCTCTCTCTCTCTCTCTCTCTCTATATATATATATATATATATATATATATATATATATATAGAGAGAGAGAGAAACAGTTCAATAGTGCGCAAAACAACCTAATTAACAAAGCACTTATTTCCCTCCCTCTCTCTCTCTCTCTCTCTCTCTCTCTCTCTCTCTCTCTCTCTCTCTCTATATATATATATATATATATATATATATATATATATATATATATATATATATATATATATATATATATATAGAGAGAGAGAGAGAGAGAGAGAGAGAGAGAGAGAGAGAGGGAGATTTTTTTTTTTGTATATATATATATAAAAAGATTTTCCTTTTGGAAATTATTTTCATAACTTGCTAAAACATATCAGACATCGTCTGTCTTATCTTATTTTTTCCCCATGTTCATACTTCATCAGGAAGCCGAAGTGTTCCCAAACAGGAAACTTTAATTAAAAATTAACATAGTTTTTCACAACTTACCCGGACACTGAACTCTCCTCTTCCTTGCTGATGACTTCAACGTGCTTCCGTTTGAGATGCTGCATCATCACCGTCGTACTCCCGTGCCAGGAAAGGTCTGACTTGCAAATGTTGCACATAACAAACATCTTTGCTTCATTTACGAAAAAGTGCTCCCAAACCTTTTAATTTTTTATCTTCTTAGGTCTACTTTCTTCTGCCATGTTCCATGTTTGTCTGCCATGCGCTGCTCCGCTGCAGGCTACAGCCTATTTGTCAATTTTCTCCCACTGACTGTTAAATGAAGTTGCTCAAAAAAAAAAAGTTGCACGACTGGTGACCACATATGGCATCGTAATCATGCTACACAACGAATCGATGACGAAATTCTTTGCCAACGCATTTTATCATCAAATTTTATCAATTTATTGTTGCAGTCCTAGACTTAACGTTCTTGCCTGGTTTGTAGTGACAGGTTTGGTTCGCTTGGAGTTCTCTCTGTATGAAAAGAAACCAAATCACTGAAAAAAGTTACAAGGTAACAAACTCCTCAATTGACTTGGACCAAATTAGACAAAGTATAGGTGTGAAAACACCCAAAAACCTTTTAGAAACTAAAATATTTATAATGGGCTGTACAGTGCCAAAGATGGTAGCACTGTTGACCTGCATCTAGAGGGTTCTGGGTTCAAATCCCAGCCTGGGGTCTTCCTGTAGGTTTAAATAAGGTTTAAATATTTCTGACATCTCTGTAATTAATATTGCATTATCTGACCATTTCTGTATTTTCTTTCAAAGTACCATCTCTGCTAAATTATCCAGCCACAGTAAGACCACCATAAAAAAGCGTTTTCTAGGGGACAGTTCAGTAGAAACCTTTAAACGTATTTATCCTTCCACCACATCCCCCTCATCTCCCAACTCAAACTCAGTAAATAAGTTGGTAGATAATTTCCTTGCGAAAATCTCAGACATCATAGATTCCATTGCCCCAACTAAAGTGAAAGTAGTCTCAGGTAGACAAAAGTCTCCGTGGACAAGTAATCCACTGGTACGTAATGAAAAAAGAGAGTGTCGACGAGCCGAGAGAAAATGGTGGAAAACTCGACTCCAGGTTCACTGTGAGATCTACAAAGAGAGACTGAATAGATATCAGCTAACTATAAAAGATGCTAGGGAATCGTTCTTTTCTGAAATCATCAACAGAAACATTAATAACGTACGGACTCTATTTGCAACAGTGGAAAGACTAACTAATCCTTTAGTGACAGTAGCCCCTGAACTAAACTCTACCAGGGCCTGCAATGAATTTGCCAGCTTTTTCACTGAAAAGATTCTAACAATTAGACAGTCAATCTGTACCTCAATATCGAACCCACAACCAGTGCCATCCCCAATCAACAACAATGTAGAGAAAATGTCTGAATTCCACGAATTAAACCAGAACAGCCTTGAAAAAATCATTATCCAATTAAGCTCCTCCTCCTGCTGTCTTGATATCCTACCCACAGCTTTTCTAAAGAAGGTTCTTCCTGTTATTGGTTCTGATCTTGTTCAAATAGTGAACTCATCACTGCTATCAGGTGTCTTCCCTCAGGCTTTAAAAACAGCAGTTATTAAACCACTGCTAAAGAAGAAAATCTGGACAACACGTTAATGCAGAACTACAGGCCAATCTCTAATCTCCCATTCATCAGTAAGATTATTGAAAAAGCTGTGTTTCAGCAGTTAAATGGCTTCATAACAATGACAAACCGTTTTGATGCTTTTCAGTCTGGTTTCCGCGCTCACCACAGCACCGAGACTGTCCTCGTCAAAGTATTTAATGACATCCGCATAAATACAGACTGTGGAAGAACCACAGTGCTGGTTCTGTTGGACCTCAGTGGAGCATTTGACACTGTTGATCATGATATTTTATTGGAACGACTGGAGAGCTGGGTCGGACTCTCTGGTAGAGTACTTGGCTGGTTTGAGTCTTACCTAAAGAACAGGGACTTCTATGTTTCAATAGGAAACTTTTCATCAGAACGAACAGAGATCACATGTGGGGTGCCCCAGGGCTCCATCCTGGGGCCCCTCTTATTTAATATCTACATGCTCCCACTAGGCAAGATTATAGCGACCAATAACATTAGCTACCATAACTACGCAGATGACACTCAGCTCTACATTACAATGTCACCAGGTGACTCTGAACCCATTCAAACCCTAAATCAATGCATTGACCAAATAAATGGATGGATGTGCCATAACTTTCTCCAGCTGAATAGAAACAAAACTGAAGTGATTATTTTTGGACCCAAGGAGGAACGATCAAGAGTCAGCACACAGCTTCAATTAATACAGCTAGAAACTACTGATCAGGTTCGTAACCTAGGTGTAGTAATGGACTCAGACCTGAACCTCCAGGGTCACATAAAGGCAATAACAAGGTCAGCGTTCTATCACCTGAAGAACATCTCTAGGATTAAAGGACTGATTTTGCAACACGACCTAGAAAAACTCATCCATGCGTTTATCTTTAGTCGGATTGATTACTGCAACAGCATCTTCACAGGTCTGCCTAAAAAGTCAATCAGACAGCTGCAGCTGATCCAGAACGCTGCCGCTCGCATACTCACTAGAACCAGGAAAGTAGAGCACATCACCCCAGTTCTAAAGTCCTTACACTGGCTCCCTGTAGCTCAGAGAATAGACTTTAAAATACTTTTACTAGTTTATAAATCATTACATGGCTTAGCACCAAAATATGTTGAAGACCTGTTGTCATGGTACCAACCACCAAGACCACTCAGGTCCTCCAACTCTAGCCTACTAAACATCCCTAGACTCAGAACTAAACATGGAGAAGCAGCTTTCAGTTTCTATGCTCCCCTTATCTGGAACGGACTTCCTGACGAGTGTAGAGCTGCTGAAACTCTGAACTGCTTTAAATCGAGACTAAAAACCCATCTGTTTAGAATTGCCTTTGAGTAAATGCTTGATGTTATATGTATGAAATGTGTTCATGCTCTCTTGCTTTTTTTTATTTTTTCTATTGTGTATCATGTGTAATGTGTGTTTCTTTTATGTGTTTCTTTTAAATCACCAAATCATGTAAAGCACCTTGAATTACCCTGCTGTTGAAAGTGTGCTATACAAATAAAATTGCCTTGCCTTGCCTTGCCTTGCCTGTATAGAGTTTGTATGTTGTCCCTGTGCATGAGTGGGTTCTCACCGGTACTTTGGCATTCTTCCACAGTCCAAAAACATGACTGTTAGGTTAATTGGTCTCTCTAAATTGTCTTTAGGTGTGAGTATACATTTCTACACACATACCTATGTGCATCTGAGGTTATTTGATTTGATTGTCACGACCCAAACTCAGAACATCAAACACTATCTGGGAATCAAAAACTAAGCCTATAATTTTTTTTAAAAGTGAGATCAGTGACATCTTCTTTTTGGATTCTACATTTTGTACCACAAATAGCAGAAGTTATGGCAAACCACTCACAATGGAGAACACCCATTAAGCATGCATTTAATTATTTGAAAGAATAAACAGAGAAAGACATGTGCATTATTTACCACCTGCCTCAATACTGTCTCATTATCTGCAAACAAAGCAGCATACTGCAGACATATGGATTTTTCTGTTGAGAAGCTCCGATATGAAGTGTAGAGAGAAGAAAGAATAAAAGAAAACTGTGGAGAATGTGCATCAGATAAAGAAAACAAAAGCAGCCAAGTGCAAACAAGTAACACTTTAGGAAATTAATATTATGATCAAATATTTCTTTCCATTCACACTGATATGGGAATCTTTACTTCCCAGGCCTGTTTGGATCTGTCACCTTTTCTTTCATTTGAAAGGTCAAATGCTGACACAAAGCTCAATTCCCACAGGGAAGTCATCATTCCTGCTCTTTATCTCTCAGGTGAGGGATGATCCAAGTCTTAGAGTCATACCAGTGTGCCCTCAGTACGCCCTATAACCCCTTCAGCATATCTTTCACGTCTGCTTGAGCCCATCCCTGAGCAAGACTAACACCTTTTGGCAAAGTGGACATCAAATAAGAGCTGAGCCAAGATATGGCAGTGGAAATGTCACTGTGTCTGAGTGATGGGTTGTTAGACCATCTACCAATATCCCTTTCTTGTGAATAAGTGAGTCAGGAGATGAGTGGAATGCATGGCACAGGCCACCTTAAACTTTTTTCTGCCTCAGAAAAAATAAAAATAAAAATTTGCACAGAACATTTTGTTGAATTCCAAACTGAAGTGTGTAAGTGTGTGTATGGGTGCGTGTGTTACTGTTGTCATCATTCCCAAAATGACTGCAGGACTGTAAATGATGCGCTGGCTCAATTTGAGTGCCACTGTACTGTGGGACGACTCAACTGACAAGACTTCCTGCTTTGCTGCCTGGGTAATGAGTCATTCCAGCCCTGGAGAAAAACAATCTGGTATTTTTAAACTGCATCCTTCAGCTGTTCTTTTCTCCCCGGAGCTCCAGCTTGTAAGCTCTTGGTGCTCTTGTAATACGAAAGTCATTTCTACACCTAGTGCTAATGTGCTTTATATGTGTGAATAATATAAATGCATTACAGAGCTTTTAATGGTACTCTCTGGCCATCCACGCTCCACTGATTTATACTTAATGCCCTGTACAAGGCAACAAAATTTGCTATATAAATTAGCTCAACCAGTGGTCTACGGCTGTTGGCGTCTTTTCAAGTTATAAAATTTATGTGTTATGAATGGTAAAAACAAGAAGAAATTGCTGTTCAGCTTAGTTGTTAGAAGAATTCATTGCCATTTCTCTCTAGCAAAAGCAAGAGGGTTTATTATGTCAATGTAAAAACAAAAAATTAGCCACAGTTAAAGCCTCACTAGAACTCTGAGAACTCGAAAGTGTAATGCACACAGATGAAGCATCGGATCCTCGTGAAAAAAAATGTCACAACAAACACTGGCGACTTGTCTGTATTCGACACTTCATGGTGCGAAGGCCAGTGATCCTTTTCATACCTGTTCTATATAACATAAATGTAAATGTTTTCCATTACAGCATTAGCGGCTTTTCGTTTTGCACAGCTTCGATGGTTCTGCTTCTATGACTGTATTGCAGCAGCTTTTCAAGACAAGGAAAGATTCATTTTAGAGATTGAAAAATTGTCTAAAATCCACAGAAATAGTGACTTGTTCTGATTCTGTGTACTTCAGTGTGACACATCCAGTTTGCTAAAGGCATCAAAGACGCACCAGGTCGCAGCCCTCTGAATGAGCCTTGCAAAACAAAACAATCTTTCATCTTTTTGGCCAGTTTGATTGATCACTGTCCAATTTCAAGCAAGATGATTTTGCACTTCTAACTCAAGATGCACAATCACGTTGAGTTTTCAACATACATGGGGCTATATAGGTCTAAATGTAAGTATGTTAAACATTTTTTGAGAAACGTATTGTCTTATCATGCCTTAAAAGTCTGTGTTTTGGATAGTGAATATGAACTGGGAGGAAGAATGTATAATTCACAGAGTGCTTATGAGTCACAACATAAGGGAATTAACTTCCTATGTGCTATATGTGCCCCCCCAATAGGTCAAATAATGTTTAGCTTGTTAATCACATAGAATATAGTAGTGGTTAAGTGCACCCATGTTTAGGTGTAAGTGCCTTTGTGATTTGTTAGAATTTGGTGCTATAAAACCCCCCAAATATGATTACATGGAAAACCTTTATTCCAACAATTTCCTTTGTGGATAGACTCTTTGTGAAATTGAATTATTCATTTTTTGTCCACATAATGTACTGTTAATGCACACCTCTCAAGTCATGCTGCAGATTGATTTTCTTGCAGTAAATCTTGTCTTAGTATGACAGTATAATAAAAAATGATCCCCACCTTTTTCTAATTGCACTGTAGCATAAATCTGTTAACAAAAGGTCTTGGTTATTTTTTAATAACCAAAGTTTAAGGTTTGGAATCATACTGATAATTTCAAGACATTACCGACTAATTCTTATTTTTTTTAAATCATGTAAAGAGGTAATTACATGGGAATTGAAAAAAACACTGGTTATTATCATTATTCACATATCCTTGTTGATGTAAGCTGACACCTTTTAATATACTGCTTGGCATATAGACATACAAAGCGTTAAGTCTTTCAACTTAATCCGCTTTTCCAAACAACCTCCCCTGACTCTTTGTGTTACATATTCAGCAGGAGGTTCTCTTGTGTTCTTGGTGAAGGATTTGTATTAGCTAGTGGTTTTCACACGTGCCTCTTCACATTATACCTAAATGTTTATGCACTACATAACTCGGAGCTCTGATGAAAAACAAAAGAGATGCCGCTGGTTGAAATCCTTATTGATCCTTTCTCAAACAAAACCTTTGCAGTCTTCTTTGTCTGTTCAGATTCTGCTTAGAGAGGCTCTCGCTTTCTGCCAGATCACCTTAGCAGCCATCACCTAAGGGCAGGGATTTCAATCATTGTGCTGAGCTCGAATCTCTGTCTCCTGAACCACCTCCCCTCTTTACTCCCAATGCAGCCAACTGCTTCTGCTATGCTAATTTACGAGTGCAAACCAATGCAAGCACCCGAACCTTAGAGCTTTCTGACAGACTCTATTATGGGCTGTGAAATAAAGGTTAGCATGATTTGAATCTGCAGCACCAAAGACAATAGTTTTGCTCTATTGTGGGGAATATCTGCTCAAGAAAAGTTCATAAACGAACAAAGCGTGTTTGTAAACATGCTTCTGAGCGAGAAAAATAGCTCACAGTCATAGAAAACAAACAGCAGAGAGAGCTGCTAAAAGTTCACAGGTATGCAAGTGCATTTCTACAGGGCATCAAGAAATAGCAGCTGTGTGACGACTCCAGTGCTTAACAATAGATTATGTTTGCGCATCCATTTTTTGTTGTCTGCATCTATGGTAAACCGCCTACGGAAAAGAGGGCCAAACAAGAAAAGTGAGGCTCTGCATCTGCTCTGAGCAACAAATCTTCCTCCCACAGATTATCATTAGCCTCCCTAGCCACCAAAATGAGACAAGCACCTCATACTGGAACTAATCCAACACATAAAGAAGAATAACAAATCACAGCTTGCTTTAATCAGTCTCCTTTTTAACAAAATACCTCACAGAATACCTTTGAGAATTCTAACACAGTCTCCACGCAGCTCTAACTGAACTTTTAAAAACATGACACTCAACACAGGCACAGCTTCCTCTTGAAAATGGACTTCCATTTATGATTAATAGCATCATTGCCTGGGCTAAGATAAGAGCTCAATTAGCTGGTGTGGGCAAGGACCTTGACGCTATCTCCAGTGACTAATCCCAAGGCTTTTGTTATGATTAGCTTGAGCAGAGTTTTAATCTTGATTTCTGAGAGGCTGACATTGACCAAAACACAAGCAGGCCATTAAAACTTAAATAAATGCACTCCTGCTGTAGGAGATATGATGCTGCACTGTATAATAGGGCCAACATGAATGTTGGATTGCTTGACAAACAAATCTGTGCTACTCGTGTTTTGGTTATATCAGTGGCAACAGTCATTGGCGGTAAATTGCATTAAGTCATCGGAGTGGAATGAATTCATCTACCTTGTTAATATTTTGCCAAGAGGTGTCCATAGAGAGGGTGCATTCACAGTATGCCCAACCATTCTGCTGGGTGTGGCTGGGAGATGAGATTCTTTGTGGAAGCACGATTCCAACAAGTATAATTTTAGTTAAAGCAGAAAAGCTAATTTTTCACTTCCGCTTCCATGTTGCTGTGAGAGGTTCAAGTACATTTGGCTTGTGGCGGTGAAACGAAAAAGGTCACCACAGTTAGACAATGGGATAAGGTAATAAAGTGCATACCTATCCAAACATAGAAAATACTGAAAACAAAATGCCATACTTTTTAAGTTTGTGTAGGAGATTAGAAAATTTTGAAATCTGGATGTATTTACTCTAGAAAAATTGTGAGATTTTTACATGAAAAACCCTTAAGAACCCTATGAGTGCACGTAGAATAAACATAAAGGGGAAAAAATGTCCACAGAAGATTTCTGTCTGTGGAGCAGAATACAGTAACGTTTATGTTAGTATGTAGTCACATGTAGATGCATTAGCAGAAGCAATTTCTGCAGTACACAGCCCATCCTGTATGATGCTGCACTTTGTATCACTCATCCTCTGCAGGGGGAAACACAGCGCACCATCTGTTCCCTACTAACAAACAGACACAGCAGAGACACAGCGGCCACTATTCCTACACCAGCAAAGAATTGTGGGAAGCAAGGCGGCTGCTGCACAAAACACAAGTAAGCTAAATATGTGATTAAAGCGCTCATCAACTCCTAGGATTTGATCAGAAGGTCGGGAATGACACCGCACACAGATAAATGATGCAAACTGAGTCAGACAATGCAAAGGGGCCACCTGCAAGGAGTGAGACTCTATATTGTGAAGTTGGAAGAGATGGAACCCATGGGGTGAGGCAGGCCATAAGGAGGAAAGAGAACGATGAAAGATGTAGAGACAGCACTTAACAAGGTAACAGCAAAGGGATGGCTGGTGCATTTAAAGAGATGATCTACAAAAACACAGACCTTAGAGTATCTGGAGTGAACAGGTAAAGAAAGCAAAAAGAAGGGAGGGTAGAACACAGATAAGAAAAAGATCTGGGGATGGAATCCATTTTTGGTATAAACCACTAGATATTTAGACAACTCCGCAATCAGAAAAATGTAACTTTAAAACTCTGAGCAATTTTAAGAATAAAATTATTGAAGTCAGTTCATCACATACAATGTGTGAATTTGCACCATGGGAGAAGAAAAAAAGGAAAAGGATTCACACCCTGTAACAAGCATATAGTCGGGTGATGCAAACAAAACAAAAAAAGTGTTAGGAGAAAAGAAGAGTAAAAAGAAAACACTAAAATATACAATGGAAAAATGGGACACAGGGTTAAGCTTGCCCCCTAGTGTTTATTTCTGTGTTTATTCCTGTTATCCTAACAAGACAATACAGTGTACGCCAGTAATTATGAAAAAGTGGGAAAAATAAGACAGACAGACAGACAGACAGACGGATTGATAGATAGATAGATAGATAGATAGATAGATAGATAGATAGATAGATAGATAGATAGATAGATAGATAGATAGATAGATAGATAGATAGATAGATAGATAGATAGATAGATAGATAGATAGATAGATAGATAGATAGATAGATAGATAGATTTATTCTGCAACTGGATGTGAGTAAAAAAAAATTTTGACACCAAATGGAGAATCAATCAATCTGCAATCAATGAATCTTTGTTTATTTAGCACGTTTCCACAACCAGGGTTGACCAAAGTGCTTCACAATTTTTAAAATAGACAAGGTTGAACCCATAGCATCAGAATAACAACTAACATACCAAAAACAAAAACAATTAATAATGATATAAGATGTAAAAATAAAACTGGGTAACCATAAATGATAGAAGGGGGGAAATGACCCTCAAGTGCCATCCGTAATAAGTGGGTCTTTAGTTCAGAAATAAGAGAAATAAGAGATTCCACTCTGTAAGAAGTAGACAGCTTTTCTAATGGCTTATATGTCTGTGGATCAGACACATTAATACAGAGATTTATTATAAGAAAGAAACAAAACAAAGCAATCTACAAACAAGACCTTCTTCCACCTGACTTTTGAAATACTCCATTGTGTGCTGCCAGCCGACGGTTTGATTAAATAATGTGTGAATATTTAACACTGAAGGGCCAGCACTGGGCGAGAACAGCAAGAGAAACACACACAAAAAGCTTTCAAGTAGAACTTTTTTTGGACTAAGGAAATAACATAAAGTTGTTTAATGACAATGAAATTGGAATGAGATGGTGCAAAATTAATGTGATTCAACTGCATAAGGGATAAAGTTTAATGGACCAACAACCTCATTAGAGAACACTGAAGTTTAATTGAACAAACACCAGCATTATATGCATAGTATATCATGCTGTCATCATAAACCTTGATCAGTGTGGGTGCAGAGAAATGTTTGCAGTGCTCTTTCCATTTGTGCATTCCTTTCCAGGTGTGATAAATTCTTATAGTTTATAACAAGTAATTTGTGTCCTTACACCTTATTCTTGGTCATGAATAGTGTAATGCCAATTCCATCTAATTGCAAGGTAGTTAGCAATAAGCTGGACAGTTAAAAATGATAACCTCAGGTTAAAATGCTTGCTTCATTTATTAAGACAGAATAAAATGCATGTCTTACAAGGCTGGCTGTTAGAAGAACGAACACAGCTATAACTGTAATAGTTTTAAATGTTATCAGGATAAGACTAATAGCCTTGAACATGTAGCGTAACAATAGCCCATGTCCATTCATCAGTTGTTAGTATTTAACGGCTACTGCAGCAAAGCCTTGACCCCCCCCTACTATTTACATTTTTTATTTTCAAGGAACAAGAGATTCATAGTCTTACAAATAGCTTTGGTTATTCTCATTCAATTCATAATATCTTAGCATGGCAACAGCGTCCATCCATCCATAATGTGTATGATGTATCCTGGTGCTTTTTTCCAGTGGGTATTACATGTGTGATAGGGTAGCCCCAGGTCAGGTCAGACAGCCATGCAAGCTCAAGCTCTAAAGCAATTTCATGTGCATGTTTTTTAAGTCTGAGTCCCCAGAAAGTACCCAATCACACATTAGGAGAGCATGCAAACTTAAAGAGAGGATTCACTTAAAGGCAGAAGGGATGGAAACCAAGAACAAGACTACAGTGTTGCAAGCCCCCCAGAATTTGGACAACTGGAGGACTTAACCAGAAGTCTCTGAAAATGCAAACAACAAAAGGACAATCTTTGATATGTACATATTTTGAATAATACACTGAATACCTTGTTGTGGAATAAATGTATGCTCTGTGTCAGAATGCTCTGGGTCAAGTTAGCCTGATCTGGCAAGATGGCAGTAGTTCCAGTAACTGTTTCAAAGTCCACTGTGTGTCTGGAAACATCTGGTGTTCATCACAACATTGGATGAGAACCATTGCTATGCGAGTCATTAAGGATGTGGCAAGCAGACTGGAGAAAGTAAGTTGGGTGGTTGGTATTCTAATCTGTCCAGCGAAAGAATTGAATGTAACCAATAAACTAACTGGCTAAAAGCTACATTATCAGCTCCAGAGTGTTTTTAACTATTGTCTCTTGATGCATATTTTTGAAAACCACCTACCTGACACAATATCTAACAGATGCAACCTTTTATAGCGATATGTCCAGCATACAAGTTAAGTTTTTGGTAAAAATTCCAAGTATTGCCTTGTTGGTGAAAAAAAACAAGCAATGCCAGTCATTTTGTCCCTTTGTCATTTGCAGTTTTGTTGATTTTGTGCTGGCACAGTACCTGCCAAACATACAGCCTATTTGTACTGGGGTTGTTTTGTACTAGCTTTGACAGCCAGTTATTTAATTTTCCAAAATCTGATCATAGACCTTTGTAAAAAATGTAGTTATGTGACTCCAACACATCTACTAGCAGGAGGCTGCTAAATAAATATGTAATGCAATACAATAACAGTCACAATACTGAGTCATCTGGTGAATTGTATGCTTTCATCAATACTTGAGTGATTTTTATGTCGGGATAATTTTGAAGAAATCTAATGGAAATGGTCAGGGACATTCATCAATTGTCTATACCCGCTTCTCCTTGAAAGGTCTCAGGGGGCTGGTGCCTATCTCCAGCGGTCATTGGCAAGGTACCCTGAGCAGGTTGGCTTTGCATCACAGGGCAATGCAGAGACACATGGAACAAACACTCATGAACTCACACTCATACCTAAGGATATTTTAGAGAGACCAATTAACCAAATAGTTATCTTTTTGTCCATTGGGAGGAAGCCAGAGTACCCAAGTGAAACCCACACATACACAAGCAGAACATGCAAACTGCATAAAGAAGGCCAGGATTTGAACTCAGACCTTTTTTGCTGCAATATATATATACCCCTAACCCTAACCCTTGCGACTTGACACGCTCCCCAAAACCAGGTCAATAAAGTATCTGCTCATCAGGAGATGCTGTCAGTCAGAAGGACACGATCACATCAATCACATGGACTTCAGTTATGTGGCTCAGATAAAACAGAGAACATGGATGGTCAGTGCTTTAAATACACCAAATGTGAAGAATGTAGACCAAATCTATACTTAGATAAGTCAAACCTTCTTAACTCACTCATGAACTTTTGCACTGCTGTCAAGAAAAAAATCACACCTGACTTGCATATTACTGTAAATTGCATTTACGGTTCACTTCTTCCACTAACACTCTGTTTATACACTCTGTAAAAATCTGTTTTCAGGTACAATATTTCTGCAGTTGGACCATTTAAGAGGGTTGCAATGTCATGCAATATAAAAAATATAAAGCGATATAAAAGTGCTTGTGTTTGTATCTGAAAGTTTAAACTTTAAACAAACGGTTTTCAGGTAAGACGATTTTGTTCCTTAGTCATCCCTCTTTTGGTAGCCATGTTGTTTGGAAACGAAGTGATGTTGAACTGGGAAAAATAACTAAAAAAACATGCTTAATTTAATAAAAGCAGATCACTTATATTATGCATATGATTTTGAGTAAGACAAGTAGATACACTAATCTCATAAATTTTTACTTCCACAGGGTAGTGGCTATTACTAAGCTATATTTTATAAAAAAGAAAACAAATATTTACAGGCTTCTCTGGATTATTTCAGGCAGTGTAAAGTGAGCAAGAAATGACAGAGAATGAATAACTATTACCTAGAGAAGTAAAATCATCAGATAGTAAAATTAGCATTATCCAATTCACAGCAAGCCATTTTTTCTTCTAGTTTAAACTGGGAGTTGTCATTATGATCAAGGTGTGAAGAATAACAATAACAGACTAAATACTAGTGCAACGTTATAATTTAACTGCAATAAATGACTGGACACGTTTGCTAGGTGACAGCTAACTTAACTACATCTGGGTAACAAAGAGGTCAGCCTGCTGCCATATCCTAAAGCCGTTCATCTGAGGTAAAACCCCAAAGCAACATTTGGAGTAATGGAGATTTCCCTAAAACTATTGCCACTTTGAAAGAAACGTATTAGCAATCCCAACTGTCCTAAAAGTCATAAAATATAATGAAGATAATACCATCACCTCGTTTTTGTTAGTTTGTTTATGTGATTTCCCAATTTCAGCATTCCTCCTTCTTCTACTTTATCGGGGCTTGGAGGCGCCAAAGTGACATGACTCAAAAGAGACATGACTTACTCATTTATTTATCATTCCTATTATATTAATCATTATTTACATTTTTGTTAACTTTTCTTAAGTCTGTTTTTTACTTCTGTTTACTTTGGAGCCTAAAAAAGGTTACAGTAAAAAGTATTTTGTAACTAAAGCTTTAGCATTCAGTGATTTATTTTAGAACAGTGAATTATTTTAAATAAAGAAAATGTAATAATTACATCCAGTTCTTGACAGGAAGATTAGAGGATTTAGTCATGCACATTTATATTTGCAGACATTTGCATCAATCGCAGCTGGGGGGGAGTGCTGCATAATGACATGGCCACCTTTGAGGAGATGGTACCCACGACAGCCCCTTCTGCACATTGAATAAAGTAAGACCAACACATTCCTTTGCATGATAATCTTCAAAATCTTCACTACCTCCTGAAAAAGTAACTAGAGTTGTTGCTCAATGCAATAAAAAAAAGAGCCAATACTGGGGTCTAAATACCAAATATCGCAACAACGTTTCTAAGTTGGCAACACAGTAGCCTCCCTTAGTATAACATCTAGTAGACTGGCATTGCTGACCAAAGATCCCAACTGTTGTTTGATCTTCTGGCGAATAAAGAAAGACATTACTTATAAGGGCTGCACAAAATATAAATATCTTGTGATGGCGATAATATTGGTAAATATTCTGATGACAATATGTAAATGGTAATGGTAAATGGCCTGCATTTGTATAGCGCTTTTTCAGTCAGAGGCCCACAAAGCGCTTTAGGCAAGGCAAGGCAAGGCAAGGCAATTTTATTTGTATAGCACACTTTCAACAGCAGGGTAATTCAAGGTGCTTTACATGATTTGGTGATTTAAAAGAAACACATAAAAGAAACACACATTACACATGATACACAATAAAGCAAGAGAAAAAAAAAAAGCAAGAGAGCATGAACACATTTCATACATATAACATCAAGCATTTACTCAAAGGCAATTCTAAACAGATGGGTTTTTAGTCTCGATTTAAAGCAGTTCAGAGTTTCAGCAGCTCTACACTCGTCAGGAAGTCTGTTCCAGATAAGGGGAGCATAGAAACTGAAAGCTGCTTCTCCATGTTTAGTTCTGAGTCTAGGGATGTTTAGTAGGCTAGAGTTGGAGGACCTGAGTGGTCTTGGTGGTTGGTACCATGACAACAGGTCTTCAACATATTTTGGTGCTAAGCCATGTAATGATTTATAAACTTTACACTACATTCAGTCATTCACCCATTCATTCACACGCTGATGGTGCCAAGCTACTACATTGTAGCCACAGTTGCCCTGGGGCACACTGACAGAGGCGAGGCTGCTGGACACAGGCGCCACCGGGCCCTCTGACCACCACCAGCAGGCAACAGGGTTAAGTGTCTTGCCCAAGGACACAACGACCGAGACGGACAGAGCGAGGACTCGAACCAGCAACCCATCAATTATGGGACGAATTCCTACCACCTGAGCCACAGTCGTCCCGACAATATTAGTTACGATAAGCCTATTTTCTTCTTTCAGCATTTTGGGCAATGCCATTTATGTTCAGTGTGAGCATCCACTGCCATGAGACTGTACAACTGACTAAATATTACATTAAAATGCATAAAATGTAAACATAAAATGGAAGTTCATCACACTTGGAATACATTACCTAAAAATTATTGAACTCCAAATAATCCTTTGCACTCACTTTAAAATAATGATATATTTGGAATATATTGTGCAGCCCTATTATATGTCTACCTTCTGGTTTACTAGATATTTGAGATATCTACTGGATGAAAATTTAATAAATGCATTTTTTCTTATTACTAACCATAACCCTGTCCCTATGTAGAATATCACAACTCTATTCATCCAGTTGTAGCATTCTGCAATTGTTTACAGTTTTGAGGTTTAGAATCCTCTCCTTTATCCCAAGAGGAGAGTGGAATACTTTTTAACCTAATTCCATGAGAGATCCTTTCCTCCTCTTCAGCAAATAAAAAAAAATTTTAATCAGACGCTGCAAGTTTTACTTCTCTACAGACACATATCAGTCAGTAAATGGTTTTTAACACGTTTCCAATATTTTCAAACTAAAGACAAGTGAAAATTGTGCACAAATGAAAAATGTTACCCACAAGGTACATTTTTCAAGCAGCTAATTTTGCTTTAAGCAACATCTGTTCATAACTTCAACACAGACATCATACGTGAACAGTCTTGATTAAAATATAAAACTAATAGACCGTTTTGCCCGTTAAGTGCACAGGGAACATTCAGCTCCCCAGGCTAACTTATGAACAGGGCAGTCAAAGCAGTAGGTGTTGTGTTTTTCCATTTACTATCCTGGAGTTTTTTTGTTTGTTGTTTTAAATCTTTTTTTGCTGCTGGGGTATTCTGGACCATGTTCAGAAGCATTTTCTTGCTGGTGGGAATGCCGGCTTTTTACACATGCCAGCATCTGACGTTCTTTCTTTTATGAAGTTGTGTTTTGACATTTTCTGTCCAACCTCCAACCTTGCAATTCAATGCTGTTTTTCTTTTCTTTGCCCCAAAGTAAGTCAAATCAAATATTTTCACATTGCACCTATTATAAAAATCCCTCAATACTAAAAGCTATACTTTGCAAGTTCAAAAGGCCAATAAATTGTAAAGGGAGTAATTTGTTGACATCTGGCATATGGCAACCCAAAAGAAAGCATATCTAAGAGAAATGGGCCTTTCTGGTTAGATTTTCTGGTTATCTAAGTTATGCTTAGGTATATTACCCAGAAGTAGAATACTTTGAGAAAAGTCTACACATTAAATACCCTTTTTCGCCTATTTGCGCGATAAAACAGGATATCTGATGTAATCACCCTGGTATTAATAAAATTCAGATAATGTTTGGTTGTTCTTTTGTAGACCATCCTACTGCTGATTTAATAAAATGTATATGTTTTTAAAAGACATAAGTTGCCTCAACTGCAGAGTATCTCTACACAATAACTGGATGTATAGCCAAATGGGTCTCTCAGAATTAATATACATTATAAATTATCTCAGCCTCTTTGTAAAAGCTGTTAGTCAACATCAGTCATTTTAATCTGTTTTCATCACCTTTTCTTAGACAGATAGCTCATCTGCGCAGCTCTTCGAATAGTCACTGTGGTACAGTATAGAACTTACTATAATAAAGTCACCATGGCATTTATCTTTTTAGTACTGCTATTTCTAAGTAAATTAGCCGAGTCAATATGCTACATCAGTTATTACCAACATTATATCATAGAAAAATGAATTATGTGCAGTTTGGAGACCTTTATCAGGTTGATACCAAGGTAAAGTCAGCTGGATAAGAAATAAGGATGATTGATTGACAGCAGTAAAAGTCAACAACCTCAGGTTGGGACAGTGGGAACATTGAGTAGGAGTTAAAGAAAGTGAAATTTAAAGCTTAAGTAAAGACCACTATGCAAAGTAGAAAAAAAAGACCAGAATGCAGAGAGTGGCATTAGTATGCATGCTTTTATTCCCTTTTTATAAACTGCCTTTCTCGGTTCCCAGGGTTCTCCACTGCTGTCTGATCTTCAGCACCATCACCAATCCCGCTAGATCATTTTCCAAGGTCTCTTTTCCCCTGTTTTATCTTAAACATGCCATGTCGGTGACAGCAATGTCGGAGGAGGCAGCTGAAATCTTTCTTTGAGAAACTTATGAAACTGTAGTGACACTCGATCTTTTTCTGCTGCCTGGCAATGCAGAGGACGTATACCTCGCCAAGGGGATGTGTTTGAAAGATAGAATTTGTTTTAAGACACAAAAAGGGGCAAAAAGATTTTTTTCAGTAAAATAAAAAGAACAACTTTCAAAGAAATTACAGGCTATTGAAATACATAAACATGCTCTGAATGGCAGAGAGAAGGCAGATTTTTGTCTTGCAGTCACACTGTATTGTTTGCAGTTTGGTGCAGTTGATCCAGAATAAACTATTTCCTAAACCCCCTGCAGACTTAAGCTAAAAAAGTATGGAACAAGTATGAAAAAGTAAGTAAAGTATCTTAAATTTAACCTGAGGAAAGAAAAAAGTATTTGAAAAGAACCAAGAAAGTGTAGGTGTTACATCTCCCTGAGCAAAATTTGTTGAAAAGATCACGTTGCCTATTGCCTGAACATAGTACAGTAGTTGAAAGGTGAACAGCCATCCACATAAATACTTCTGTTTTGGGTTAAAAGTTGTCATAGTTGTTCCAAAGGGCTAAATAAATTCTGATTTATCCAAATCACTGACACACAGACTGACAGTGACAGATCACCGCAGCCTAACTATTATCCAGATCTCAAATTTGGATAGAAGATATAGGCAAAGAATGTCAAATTTTCTATGTATTTTCCTGCACTGAAAAGGAATGATGAAAGGGCATACAATGGTGTAGAAAGTCCATGCATGTCATTTGGAGAAATGAAGTGTTTTTAATCAACAGGATCTAGGAATAGCTAGATTTATCTTATGACATGGTATACGATGTAGGGTTCATATGAACAAGACAAGATTTTGGCAATGTTTTGGGAAAACCTTTTTGTTCTTTCCATAAATGTAATAAAGGTGTGATCTGTTTTTTGGGAGCTGTTGTCACATAAACAAATATGCAGAGAAGTCTTTATAACTCAACTCTGTCAACACAAGTCAACTTCACAACATCTTCCTTTCATATTTCTAGATAAGAATCTCAAACAAAGTTACAGCTGGGTTACAAGTTTAAAGCTCTCACCTTCATAATTAGGCATCAAAAAAACTGACGTTGCCAATTTTAACAACTTGGTCTCCAAAATCGAGTAACTTTTTGTAGTCTTAATAGAGACATATGTAGAGCTTCTGAGGGGAAAGCACATATTGGGAGGGGGGCAAACATGCCGCCCTAAAACTCTCACAGATGGGTAATTTCTTACAAAGCAGTTCCATTCAGAGCAGGAACTCAAGTAGTTTGAGCATGCCATTGACAGTTTTTTCTATGGTCTTTTTTGGTCCATTTAGGCAGACTGTGATGTAGATTGCAGAAAAAGAAATGGTAATGTTATAGGAAAAATTGCTTTAAAAAGTCTAGATATTTATTTCTGTTAGAACCAGGGTTTAACCGAATATTTTCTGTATTTGACTGGTTCTTTTAAACGGTGATGGAAATAAAAAGGCCGTCCATCATTTTGATAGATTAACATTCATACCTCTGACCACTTGGTGCAAATGTGCAGACATTTTCAGCTTTACGCAGGGAGTACAGGTAACTAAATCAATAATGAAAATATTCCCACGAGAGCATCTGAGCATCATCTCAGACCTGAACACCGTTCCCAATCAATATTGTTATCCGCAAGCTGACAGTGTGTTGTAGAGTTACGGTGGCATGGAGCGCATCTGTGACTGCCACTGAAGCATTCAGAAAAGCCCTTGTTCAGAGAGTCTTGTCGAATTCTGATCATTTCAATTGGAGAAATGTTCCCTGATTTCAAAACTATGGTTAAAGTCGTGCTTCAGCCTCCATTTCGCAAAGGTGGAACGCAGTTCAGCTCCTTCTGGAGCTTTTAGGCCACAGCAGGTGAAATGTTTATAATGCATGTTGCTTATTAATCTGCTTGATGTGTGATGGCACAATGTGGATTCTCTGATCAGTTTGTTCGGAATTAATATTAATTAATAAATATGAATTAAATTAAATAAACTGAATTGAATTAAAATGAATTAAAATGAACTACTGAATATGCTATTATCATTTTAAAAATTGACAGGTAAAAATTGATTATGTCCGGCTTTTTTGTCAGTCAAAATTGTAGCGCGAACTCAAAATGACTTCTCTCTGTTGCCAATTTGATTAGGACTCAGGATTCGATCATACATGGACTCTCCCCCATTACACTCACAGCACCTATTAGGCACACACAACTTTGATCGTTCAGTGCAATTGTGTTTTATTCAATGGATGAAGCCATCCTCCAATGGCTAATTACCCTCATTTTTAAGAGGGCCACATTGTATAATGCCAGCCGCAATGAGGAAGTAACACTTTGAACTAGACCATTAATTTATGAAGCGCTAGAGATTAAATTGCTTCCCTTCATTGTGTTACTCTGAGATCCTGAGGAAATTAAGAATGGAACCGATTCTTTAAAACTTGTTACAGCATTGTTAAATAATTGCTTTATTATAATGAATTTTTCTTTCAGGTTTGGGGTGGTCAGTTAAAATTAATTACAAAAGTTGTCAAAAGTGGTCTGAGATTAAATAATGAATCCTAATCAAAAATGGTTGCTACTCCTTCTCACCCAGTACTTCGGGGAATGTGAAACTTTAACTAATTGGAAGCAGTTGACTCATTTATACTGACATAATCTTCTTGCTGCAGACAGGTTTCTG
The DNA here is from genome assembly GCA_963556495.2 of Valencia hispanica. Taxonomy (NCBI): domain Eukaryota; kingdom Metazoa; phylum Chordata; class Actinopteri; order Cyprinodontiformes; family Valenciidae; genus Valencia; species Valencia hispanica. Next base: position 48,573,861 of record OY747704.1, read on the forward strand.
TGAGACAAAACAACTTAACTTAATTTTCACAAATCAAGTTATTAATTAACAACGTTTTTGAAGAGAGAGATCTTATGTTCAATAAACCACAATTAATTGTTTTATTTTTCTGTCCAGTAGGATAAGATGTACTTATCCTTATGAGACTTTCATGATTTGCTCTTGGCTATGGGCAAGACACTGTCTCAATGGGTTAATGGATGGATAACAGAAGCTGGAAAGGTGGATTAATCTATGACTCTGCTTCCTGCTCTGGACCCTGGGTTTTCTGTGTTTTGGAGGACAAATAAATCTGGCCAGATTCCTAGAAAAAAAGAGCTACTCCATCCAAAGTGGGATGGATGGCGTCTCTCCGGATCACACCAGGTTTTCCCAAAAAAGTTTGTCATTTATCAATGTAGCCCACATCGTTGTAAGGACACCACCTAGACAATCAGTGTTTAAACAACTTCAAGTGGCTAAACGTGCCGTCACTGGTCAGATTGGGCAGGGGACCAGAAAAAATTACAGAGTCTGACATTGTTTTGGCAAACTTACATACCGAAACAACCCTAATTTTATTTATCTCCAATTGGCGTAATCGGATGTTCTTACCGCCAGTGTGAATAATAATTTTACTGTATTGACTGTATTTACAAAACCACACGAGAACCGCAACTTTGTGAAACAGACTTCATTTTGATGAGAAATATCTGTGTGTTTTTATTGGGGAGATCTTGTGCCACAAGTGACAACTCCCCTATTAGAACTTGATATTTTTATTTTAGTAGAAACATAAGAGTTATTTTGGCTCCTTATCATAAAACCCAGACAATGCCAGAATGGAGCAGTGGAAAATATGACCTGAATTATTTCAACTTAATCATTTGTGCATGCTCCTTTTTTTATTATTTTTAGTTCTTTGTGTCTCTAATGCTTTATGTTTATTTTGGTCACATCACATTTTAATTTGGGATAGCATCCTTGAAATTAAAGGAAGATAAAAGGAAAATGGGTGCTCTGTAAAATCTCTTTGAAGGAGTTGATAAGCCAGGAGAATACCGTGGCCTTATTTCCCTTCCCTTTCCTGTCTTCCTGTATTCAGCACAGTAGATGAGAGATAACTGCATACTCAGCTTAACAACAGCTTACCTTAAAGCAATCTTGTTTCATCTTGCTCCTTGTGACAGAACCCAGGCTGTGTTTTGTCTTTTTAATCGACATCTGGACAATGAATATTTATTTCTGTGTAATTTCTGCTTATCTGTACATCCTACCCCTCAAAGGGACACAGACTGCACCTGTTTCGATGGATTTTCAAAAGTATAAATTAACATCATGGTTCGTGTGATAAGCATATGTTTATGTAAAGAAGTGCAAACAAAACACTTTGTGCTTTTAGTCTGCAGCCTGTTAATGGCTGCTGAGAAATAACAGTTTTGCTTGCATAGTAGCTGTTATGCAAGTCCTTCATGCATTTAACCTGCAAAATCCTCCATTAGAGTGGCAGATTATGATAATGGGGAAAAAGTACAAAACTTAGAAAATTATAGGTCAAAACGGACAGACAATTTTGTATGTTAATTTTGGTGATGTAACATACAATTTCCTAATGGTTATGTTAGACTGTTGTTCCAGACAAACATGTTCCTTCTAAAAGCAAGAGTAGAGGAACACATTTATTTACACGGAAATTGTATTGCATCTTTTATCTAATGAGAGATTTGCTTTTATACATGCTTTAGTATCTTTTTCTCAAATGAAATTAATGCATAGACTCAAAAAAATTACTCACCAATAAAACTAAAAGCAGATTCACTCATTTACTACTCTTGTAGGCAAAACATCTGAAGTTACTCTTTTTATATCACCATGGAATTTATTTTAAAGGGGAATCTTTAGGAAAACGTCTGAGCCAAATGGCGTAGCAATCAGTCACAGTTTAGATGACACCCATATCAGCACTCTATGCACAGGCCACCATCTTAACGAGTCACGAACAAGTACCATTGCGAATTTAATAAGCAGTTAATCACTCCTGTCTTAACCTGCCGGTAAAATGAGCCAATGTTTCTGTTATCTGTGCAAAACTGCATTAGTGTATGTGCCCCCCTTAATGGGCCTAATTAGTTGTAAAAGGAGCTTATTCTCTATTTAAGTGGATGAGGAGTCGATACTGTAATACGGTCCCAATATGCTCGGTTCTAACTCTATCTCAATGAGAAGGTGGTGCACAAGAGGATAGCTCTCACAGCAACAGCAGAGAGCTGATAAACCCACTCTGTGATAAAGAAGGAATTACATACAGGCAGCACTCACTCAATGATGATATGAAGAAAAACATAATTAGTTTGATGATTAACTGACAGAGGGATCGTTATAGTAAGGCTGTTTCAGTGGCAGTTGCATAATGTGGAAAAAGTTTCCACAGGAGAAGATCAGGTATCTGCAGGGCCCATTATCAGGGGAAACAAAGGCAGTCATCATTTAGTCAATATAAATGATCTCAGTCCTTAACATCTTTAGGTTACTTTGAAGTTTAAAAGAAACAGAGTCAGAACAATATGTTGACTCTGTTGAATTAATAAATAAATAATAACGTCCCCACTGTCGTGCTTTCTAGACCAGGCAATTTTATTGCCTTCAATAACCTCTGGATAGCCAGTCCACATGTACAAACCACAAGGAGAAATTTTAAAAACCGCATATAAAACTCTTTTTAAATGTGGATGGGAGGTGCAAATGAAGGAGATGATCTTTGATACTGCTAGCCTGTTTGCAAGACAATAGGATATCCAGATTAGTGTTGAGAGGGCCTACATCTCGTATCTTATTCCCATCTGTAATAAAGTTTCCAGTCTCCTGTCCTTCTGTTTCCGGCCAATTGCTTTGTGTGGAGAGCATTGATGTACAGTGCTCTCATAACAGAAAGACCTAATGGCTGTTTATACTTTCGTATGCATGGTGCTAAAGGTTTTGAATCAGCCTCTCTCCATTACACCACAAAGAATGGACAGAACCGACGGGAAATGCAGTGATTCTCCAAATGAATCTAAATTATTTCCTACCAGTTCTTCTATTAAAAACACAGTCAAGTGTGTGATAGTTACACATTTTCAGTTAAGACTAGCTAAAAGAGTTGCATTTTATGAATTGTTTGTATAAGATTCCCACTTAAACTAAAATTATGAAATGTCTAGACCAGTGTTTCCCAACCCTGGTCCTTAAGACACACTACCCTGCAGAGTTTCCCAGAGTAAGGTTCCTTCAGGAGCAGGGTTGAAAAACACTAGTCTAGATCACTTTTAAATGTTCGGCATTTCACCCCCTTGCTATTTCATGTTTTTGTTTTATTAGGGTACGAAAAAGAAGCTACTTGCACCAGAATTCTTTATACAATTCAATTCAATTCAAAATTACTTTATTAATCCCAAAGGGAAATTAAATGTTGTTGTAACTCATTATGCAAGTTGCTTCAAAGATTTGTTGTAGATGCTGATGGCTGTGGGTAGGGATGATCCCTTGTAGTGCTCTGCAGATCTGAAGAAGCCTCTGACTGAAGACGCTCTGTAGTTGTAGGACAGTCTGATGTAGAGGATGCTCTGGATCTATGGCGTCTTCTTTTCAACTCATCAGGGTTTTGTGGCTGTAGTTGAGGTATTATTTGAGCTTTTGTGATGTTAATCAGCTGCTGCCAGTTGTAAACCACCTTGTTGCCATGGTTATGCATCATAACAAATGTCCAAAAATAAAAAGTATCAGCAAAAATCCTTCCAGCTGCACAGCATTCAAAACCAGAGAGAACAGTTGTCCACAAAAACAATGTTTCTACCAGAAATGGAAGAATTAAAGTTTCAAAAAAGAAAAAAATATGAACCAAAGTAACCGAGCTACTCCAACATGCTGCCACCTTGAGCGGCGCAATTCCGGTATTGGGTATTACCAAATATACCAACCATAGGTACCTTTGTACCCGCACTGACAACTAATGGTTGTGTGATAGTATTGTCAGTCACTTGAGGAATTACATTTTTAAAAGGAAAATATCAATGCTCTAGTTTTTGGTGCTTTGTTTGATCAGAAAGACATGCTGAATGTAAAAATGTTCCTCCATAACACCCGAATCCTTGTTTGCTTGTACATCTAACAGCTTTAAGCAGATTACACCAAAAGCAACAAATGAACAACTGAGCAAAACTCAATTATCATCAATAATCAAATAAAATAACAGACATATGTATTCAATTGATTCAACATGTCATAGTAACTGCACCACTGTGCAATTGGTAGCGCTGTTCCCTTTCAGATTATTAAGTGAGCAAAAACAAACATGGAAATTACCCACCTTGCACAGCCATTTTACCAGATATATTTTCTCCAACTGGTGCAATTTGCCATCTAACAAATTACTAGCAGAAACCATTCTATATATTCACCTGCACAAGTCATTTGACAGAAGATCAATTGGGTTTGACAATATCTATTTGAAACACAGACCATAAATGGCAAGTTGTAGATAAATGGTGCTTTGGAAATGTGTGCAAAAAAGCTGGAAAGGTTATAAAAGTCACATCTGCCATGAAGCTGATGGCATTCCAGCGTTTAGAGATCTGCTGTTGATGCACAACGTTTCCGATTTGTCCATGAATACATCTAAACCCAGTCAGAAAATTGCAACTAATTGAGGGGAGTTTTTTTTATCAAGGTATTTTTTTATTTAGTTTTAAAAATTACTGTTTACAATTTAACATAGGTCCAACAGAACACACAGAGGGGAAAACAATAAAAAAAAAAAACTGTAAATCCCATCCATCCCCCCACAAATACCAGACTTACAGAGTTCACAGTGGGAGATCCATAGTCCAAAATACAGAGCTAAAATAGCCTGATAACAAAAGGAAAAAGAAGAATGAATTATAATAATAATAATGATGACTGAGGACAACAGTAGAGGTTTACAGTACTATATTGTCTGCCTCCATGTCATCAACAAACATTAAGAAAGGCTGCCGTATGTTATAAAATTTCCTAGTAGACCCCTGATTGTGTATCCGACCTTCTCGAGCTTGATATGGTACATGATTTCCCTAACCCAATTACTGTATGTTGGAAGTATTGAGTCCTTCCATTTCAATAATATCAGTCTCCTAGCTAGAAGAGAGCAGAAACCCACCATTATTCTTTCCCACGTCTTCTGATGGGAGTCTATCTGGGTAACACCAAAAAGCGCAATGAATGGAGACAGGCCTTTTTGTAAAGATCTTAGAAAAGGTCTCAAAGATGGGCTGCCAGAAAGTGCTCAGCTTTGGACATGTCCAGAACATGTGTAAGAGAGTGGCTGGATCTCGCCCGCATCTATCACAAGTAGGGTCTATATCAGTACTGATTTTAGAAAGTCTAACTTTAGACCAGGGCAGACAATTTTAAACTGAATGACAGCATGTCTAAGACAGATTGAAGATGAAAAAATACCCTGTATTATTTTGTGCCAGGTGTTGTCTGTGATTTGCTCATTTAAATCCGTCTCCCATTTATTTTTGAGGCGGTCCAAAGGCATCAACTTATGAGAACTTTGTATATTGTGCTGATAGTTTGTTTTCTGACAAGTTTACAATCAAAAATTGAGTCCAACAGGCCAGTTGGAGAACGTAAGGGAGAACATTTAAAGTTTGAGAATACAACATTCTGAATTCCAGTATCAATAAAAATGTGATTTGGGACTGTGATATTTTTGTACAAACTTTTCAAAGGAGGCAAAGTTGCCATCACTGTACAGATTAGACAATAATACCAAACTTTTTCTGGACCATATATCAAAAACCCCACCTATTAGTGATGGAATAAACATGTGATTCATTGCAATTGATGCAGCCTGAGACATATAGGTGACATAAGTGCAAAGGATCTTCTAAATTGGTTCCAGATCTTGACTGAGTGCAAAACAACCGGGTTAGAGGTAAAGTTAGATATGTGCTGTGTAAATGGCAACTTAGAACACAGTAAGGCTTTTAAAGAAATGGAATTTACAGATGCCCCTTCCAGATTTAGCTATTCAGTGTCAGTGTCAGTGTTATCATTATCATAATCCATCCAATATAGCAATATTCGAATGTTAACCGCCCAATAGTAATACAAGAAATTAGGGAGCGCCATCCCTCCCATTGAACGAGGTCTCTGAAGCACACTTCTTTTTATTCGGGGTAGTGTTTTGTTCCAAATGAAACTTGATATCTGATTATTTATTTGGTAAAAAAAAAGATGGGAAGGCACTGAAATATATATAAGAACTTGGGCAGTATATTCATTTTTACTGTGTTAATTCTTCCACCCAGAGAGAAAGGCAGGGGATCCCATCGTTTGATATCCTGATTTAAGTTTGATAACAGGGGTTGCTAATTAGCAGTATAACAATCTTTATGTTTATCTGTAATACAAATGCTGAGGTATTTGAATTTTTTGGGGCTAATTTTAAAGGGGAGTGAATTTATAATGTCTCATCATTGTTAGTGCCAACAGGCATCAGCTCACTTCTCTGAATATTGACCCTGTAGCTGGATAATTTGCCAAATTCTGTTTGTGACCATTTGGTTAGGAAGACTCAAAAGGGTTGTGATGTGTATAGTAACATGTTGTCTGCATAAAGTGAGACTTTGTGCTCTTCCCCTGCTCGGTTAATTCCTCTGATATCAGTATCTTGCATCAGAGCTAAAGCTAACGGTCTAATGCAACTGCAAAAATAAGCTGTGACATGGGGCATCCCTGTGTTGTACCACATTTAAGCTAAAAAAAGGGGACAAATTATTATTAATACAGAGAGCAGCCATTGGAGAAGTAGGCTATACAAAAGTTTGATCCATGATATTAATTTATTGCCAAATCTAAAACCTCTCCTCTCCAGTGTGCTGAAAAGATAGCCCCACTCCACCTGGTCGAACGCCTTTTCAGTGTTGAGTGAGAGGACTATCTCTGGTACATCAGGCAGAGAGGGGCTATAAAAGATGTTAAAAAGGCATCTGATGTTGAAAAAATGAGTAACGATTCTTAATAAAACCTGTTTGGTCAGGTAATATAATGGAAGGATGAACACCTACCAGTCGCCGTGCCAGAACCTTGGCAAGGATCTCCGCATTCATGTTAAGGAGAGAAATTGGGTGGAATGAATAGCACTCTAGAGGGTTTTTCCTTTTTTCAGAAATACAGAGATTACTGCTTGGTGCATGGAGGTAAGGTCTTAAGTGAAAGTGATTCTTCAAATACTGACAATAGTAAACGGGCAAGTTGGTCTGAGAATTTTTTTTTTAAATCTGTCGGATATTAGTCCGGCCCTGGGGACTTGCCACTTTGCATAGATCTGATTGCAGATATTATTTTCAGGGACGAGAAGTCTTTCTTCAATTAATCAGCTATTTTTGGGTCTACGGATGGTACATGTAGGGATCTTAAAAAAATCCTCCTGCACGGAGAGTGTAGTTGGACAATCTGATGTGTATAATACTTGATAGACATTTTGGAAACAGGAGTTAATTTTGAGGCTATCAGTACATTTGAAACCTTGTTCATCATTGATTGCAGGTATAGTCTGATTGACAGTTCTTTGTCATAACTGATGTGCGAGAATATGTCAATTTTTTTCCCCATGTTCATAGCATCTGTGTCTAGATTTGGAGAGAAGATATTCAGCCTGTTGCGTTGATAGAATATCAAATTCGGTCTGCAAAGACAGAGGTTTTTTCGATATGTCAGCAGATGGTTATTGGCTGTATAACATATCTGATTCCAGTATTTGATCTGTTAGCTCTTTAAGGCGTGCTGTAATTGTTTTCTTCTTGTTCGCACAGTAAGGAATGATTTGGCCTTGTAGATTGGCTTTTAAAAATTCCCATAGTTGAATATGACATTCCTGGTGTTTGGTTAGTATCAAGAAAATGTTTTAATTCAGATGAAATAAAGTTGGTAAAAGTATTTTCTGATGAGAGAAGAGGAATGAGTCTCCATTTGCTATATTTGTGTGTTAGGAATGATGATTTTCACGCTTAGCGGACCATGATCTGAAATGACTATGGCTTCATAATCACACTTAGTTACAGAAGATAAAAGTAATTTATCCAGGAAAAAAATAAACCATGGGAGCGTAGTTCTTATGCACCGGGAAGAAAAAGGAGTATGCTCTTGCAGTGGGATTACGAAATCGCCATACATCTACTACACTATGTGTTTTAAGAAAAAGCTTTATTGTGTGTGCTGATTTAGATATGGACGTCTTTTTGGAGGAACTGAAATCTAAAATAGGGGAAAGTACACAATTTATATCACCACCAAGGATAAGATGGTGTGTTGTCATGTTTGGTAGACGAGAAATATTTTTAAAAAGGAATTCTAGATTGTCCCAGTTTGGTGCATAAATATTGTTGCCAGGATTACCGGAAATGAAAAAAGTTGCCCTATCACAATAATGTAGTGCCATGCAGAATCAGAATTGACATTAGTCATTGTAAATGGTATATTTTTAGCAATGAGGATGACTGCCCCCCCTTGTCTTTGTGTGAAAGTTGGATTTATAAATTTGTCCTGACCATCCGGTTTTTATTCGGAATCTGGTCCGTTGTGCGTCTCCTGAAGAAATGTGATATTGGTTTTGAGTTGTTTTAAGTGCGTAAATACCTTTTTTCGTTTAATTGGATGGTTAAGTGACTTCACGTTCCAACTCACAAAAACTACTGATGAGAGTCCATTCAGCCCTCTGGTAGAATTAGGATAAGTCATAACCTACTGGGCAAGAGATGTAGTCCACTTCAAATTCACATCTGACTGAGCAATTAGAAAGGAAGAAAGACATACATAAAATAAATCCAAGAAATGTACAAGTGTGGTATAACCCCCGTCCTACCCCACCCCACCTAGTGCCTAGAGGAACAAGGCGAACATGTTACCCCTCAAGAACAAATCCACACATATGTGTTTGTGTTGGGGAACTCTCTAAAGCCAACTTTTCAGGCTCCCACCGAACGCTGCATGAAAACCAAATCAGCGCATTGTTATTGTAGCATTCTAATGTCTGCTATGTGTTCAAGTCAGAGAAAGGAAATAGAAAAATAAAAAGAAAGGGCTATTAAACACCCACATCTCTCATGGAATCAGTAGTTGAAGGTGTTAGAATTAAACACTGTGGATTAGCCACATCATATAAAATTTAATTAAATAAGTTCAGTCAAACTGTCACTATAAGGTAACCTTTAAGTTGTAAGAAAAATAAAATAAAACTATGAGTAAAAGTAATCAGTACTGACAAAAAAAGGAGAGAAAGAAGGGGTCTCTTGGTCCACTCATTTTGCATTTGTTTAGCTTAGCTGCCTTTCCACGGGTGAGAACAGTGTTGAACTGTCAGAATAGTTGAAAACACGAAAAGAGTCTCACTCATGCTACTCTATGTGGTTCCTCACGTAGGTCATCGCTTTTTCTGCATCTGTGAATTTCTTTTCTTCTCCATTGTGGGTGACATGAAGACAGGCTGGGAACAGTATGCCAAACCAGACATTCTGGCGGTTGTGGAGCAGCTTTCTGACCTCAGTGAACGCTGCTCTGGCTTTGGTGACTCTTGTGGTATAATCAGGGAAGATAGCAACGGTTCTTCAGGGTGTTTACCTGCAAAGTCACCACCTTGTTTGACCATGCTGACAGTGCAGTTTCCATGTCTCAGATTGTGGTTTTCACTTGGTTGATCTCCAAGTGAATCACCGCCGAAATATCAGTTTTCAGCGAGAGAAAAATCTCTGACTTCAGGGAATTGACATCCATCACTGGTTTAATGTTAGCTGACTGTAGCTGTGGTGGAGGTTCTCTTGCCACGGTGGTAGTGACAGTTTGGCTCCCGGCAGTGTTAGGTCTCCTGTTCGCTGCTCCAGTCTATTTAAATTTATGCCGATTAGTTGCCATTCACTCAAATGTATATTTTCTCTCAGCTTTGGAAATATTTCCGCAGCAGATAACTTGATGTTTTAATGTACAGCACGATAATCAACTTAAAACTAAAAAATAGGTTAGACAGGAGTTCAAACAAACACATCTTACTTCATCGCCAGCTCAATAGCGCCCCCCTAAAATTGAGTTTTTGATGCACATTGTTGCTACCTTACCATTTGAGTAATGTTTACTGCCCTTACTGTAAATTAAAAATATGATGATGCAAATGTTCCCTTATTGGAGGAGGTTCTTATGCGTAAGCTAAAACCTGAAACAGTTGTATAACAATTTGTTACCATGGAAAAATGGACACAAACTTTATGCAGAGACGTTGCTGACCAAGGGATCACACAGATTTCTTAGATATATTCTCCTGTTGCCTGGATGTCAAAGGGTATGACAGGTGTTTCTATCGTGCTGTTTATGTTATTTTAAAGTCAGTTTTGTTGTGATTGTAGCCTACTCCAAGAGTAGATTAAATTTAATTTCCCGCATTGATTTGTCCCAATTCAGAAACAGTAAATAGGATATAGGATTCAGGGGGCTTTGTAGAGTCACAAATGTTATTAACTTGGAGGAGAGTTCGAAGCATTCTGGTCTGTTTTACCAGAGTAAATTGTGGGAGTGTAACATGAACCCTTCACCTCCCTTGAAAATGTTGTTCACCTGCTCAGCCTTGTGTAAGTAAGCATACAGCAATGGATTTAGGCAGTCAGTTTCTTTTTTACTTTTATACATGTGGTTGAATATTGAGTTTGTTCTTCTGAAATGTGTGTGTGAGCAAAGAGAACGGGGGAGGAAAAGTGTTCTGTCTCAAATTTCACTGTTTCAATTGACACTTGTTCCTTTAATACCTTTAAAATGCCAGGTAGAAAATACTTAACAGTTAGTCACAAACTCAATACGCTAATGTATTTTAGCGTGGTTACAGAATAAAAGGAAATATCACCTGTCAATTACATGTAGCACAATTGTTAAGCCACCAGAACTCTCCACACGACAAATTAGCTTAAATTCAAGCTGCAAAATTGTGTAGTTACTCACAAAATGAAGTTGGAGAAATCAACCTTTTTTTACTTATTGGGATCAAGTTTAATTGCATTAAGTTTAAGGAGGCATATGCCAGTGGTAAGTCCATCAATTACTTAATTAAAGTGCCAGGTGGACATTTCTGGCTTTGATTTATGCTAACAGAGGAACTGCTGATCCGTCAACACTCATTATCCAAACAAATGGAAGGGGGGTGCCCTTTAGAAGACAGGTGCAAAATGGAAAAACAGAAAAAGAAAGACCAAAAATACTGACTAGTTCAAGAAAGTATTGATATTACAGCCAATTTCATTCCTTGCTGCCAATTTTCACACCCACAAGAATCTCCTGGTTAAGGACCTAAGATGACACAGTGGGACTGAATTGACTTCAGACTATTTTGTTTTTCTCACAGATATCATCAAGACCCCCTCAGCATAATTTGTTTACAGCTCAGAAACGGAAAGTTGGCAGTGCTCATTTCTCTCCCTGGGATAATTGCTCTGATGATGGGCTTTGCTGAAAACATGAACAAACATGAGAACAAGCATGTAAAATCTGGAGGAGAGGGAAAAAAAGTTTACTCTTGCAGACCTCAGATCTAGGGGTGGGAAGACAAAGTCAAACCAATGAACATCAGTTTTTCATTCTTCTGTGCTTCACCAGATATCACATATGTTACCCTTGCACATGTAAATTGACCTTAAAACTACTGTTTGGTACTTGTAAGTCACACAGTTTTTTAATCATCATAGCTTGTTTTTCTTTAAAACACATATTAATTTGTGTATCTAAGTACCTTGGGTTTTCCCTAACAATACAACAATTTATTGCCCATTATAGTGACGTTCACAGTGTTAGACAGACAGTTTTGGCTCTTTCAGATCACTGTCTGACTACGTAATGTGATCTGTTCTGTGTACTTTCCTCAGATATCAACTAACAGCTTTCCATATGGGAGAGAACAACATATCTGTAACATTAGTCAATACATCTACTGTGTCAAAATTAAGTTTATTAAGCAGAAGAACAGCTTCTTTAAAAGTGTTAGTCAAAATCTAATGAAAACCACAGACAAATGTGTTACAAGCAGACAAACAGGAAATCAGTTGTGATACCAGAATAAAACCAATTTCTGCTTGATTCATAACCAGCCAAATGGAAACTCAAATACCCTTTTTTTTGTTTAGTTTTTTTCCATCAATGAACAAATGACATGTAAGTATTACATAAAAAATCTTTGGTGTGAATACTGTTAAAGTGTAAAGACAAAGATAGTTTAAGTGAGCTGTTTAAAAATGAGTTCAGAGGAAGTATAAAGATGTAAGAAGCTATTTAAAATATTTGTTTAATGAATTCTCAAGACATTATAATTTCATTGAGGCAGTGAGGGAGTGAACGAGAGCAAGACTTCCAAAGATTATTGTAAGGCTGTATAGGATCAAGTATAGGAAAGGTGATCTGTTTTATCTATTTGAGTTTTATTTTTCTGTCTGTCATGGAACATATTGATTTTTGAAATGTTAGAAACTTTTTGGAAGTCTCAAGAGTTAAGGTAAGGATTTACATTCTTTGATGAATATATGTAGACACTGAGGACTCGAGCAATGCTAGCCACATTAACTGCGCAAATTAGTAAGTAAGATACTACACATAGCTTAAAATTTCTGAATTTCAGGGGGAAAATGCAGCAATCCACGACGGATTAAAACCAGCCAGATTAAAAATTGTATCATCATGCAATATATAATGCACACTGATCTTCAGCAAGTTTCAGAAGAATGGCTGTATTGGAGTGAGTAAATTATTATATGTTGAGAACACTCAGCTATGTGTTAAGAGCTATTGTTGTTGTTTACTCAAAAGGGAGTCAGAATTTAACATGTTTGGCATGTCACCTACAAATAAATCCCTGTGCGTGTAAATGTGCGATTTTGAGCTTTGGCAAAAATCAAACTAATAGCATATCCAGAATGGGATCCTTTATCCCGGTTTACATGTCACTCAGAAAACCGAATTATTGAAAGAAGTGTGTTTGCCACCGCGACACTAGGTGGCGACATGTGCCCTTTCACTTTGGATTTTTTCTAGTTGCCTTAGAGCATCAAACTGATAGTAAACAAATGCTGAAAGCAGTGAAGCAGATGGAGTAAAAGCAGGATGTGAACAGTGAGAGAAGAAATGGACAACAACGCTGCAGCTCAGTACATTTGGTAAGTCCTGTACTGTTTGATTGTGTTACACTCGTTGTTCCTGCTGTGTTGTTGTGTACCAGGGTTGTTACTCCCGCTTCCACTATCTCCTCACTTCCCGTAAAAAGCAAGGCTAAGGCGGGGTTGAAGATGAATGCAGAGAAATCAATTTTTCCAATCGCATTATCTGGGTGCCTTAGCTTGATTACTCTAACTCTATTTCGGTTCGACTTCAGTCGGACTAAGGCAGTAATTTGGCTTTCTCTTGCTGCATGCAAGCCCACTGACTGTCTTTTTATCATGAGGGTGCAGGTGTAAAAAAAAAAGGAGTGTAAAATGTATTGATTAACCAAAACTAATACTACTAATAATAAATAATACAGCAAAAAATTAAAACTGCACCCCATATTTTAAAATACATCCAGCAACAATTTCCATCTGCTTTTTAAATTGTGGAAATGGTAGAAACTTTTTTTACAAGAGCTTATCTCTAGCACACCCCGCATGATATTGTGTCTAGTCCCTAAATTTAATTTTTAATTGACCATTCAGGGCAAGTCTGTAGTTATATTTGTTGAGTCAGATATTTCTTTAGAAATGTAGGGCTGTCCTGTGAAAAGTATGGTTGAAACAAATTATCTGTCAGTTTTAAGAAAGAAAAACACAGCAGTGTCCACAGTATCATCGCTAACATCATTGTGGTAAGTGGAACACAATCAAATTACTAATGTGAACTTTATAATACTGATTAAATGTAGTATGTTATTTTGCTGCAGTTTAAAGGCTGCTGAGTTTCCAAGTTCATATTGGACACTGAATGACTTGCATTGGTCTCAGGGACAAAATACCCACATATTTTGATGCAGAAACACATCAACAAGACACCCGTCAAACAAATCTAGTCTAAAAAAGGCAAAACAAAAAAGATCAGGGGGAAAATGAACTTGTCCACATACATTGTTTTATAATGTCATCAACTGATGATGTGGCAGTCATGGAAGGAACTCTGGTTTGCATAATCCTGAAGCCATGCATAACATATGGTCGATGTGAAACACATTGTGGGCTAAGTGGCTAAAGTCCATGCTTGCCTCTTTCCTGCCAGCCTCCAGATCCGTAATAAATCCCCCAACATTACCCTCCCTCAATCTTTCCAACTCTCCCCACCGGCTCCCCTGAGTCCAGCAGATTACAGATATCATTATAATGGACATCCTGGCAGACTGGTTGTGGTCACATTTAATTTGCCATAGCCTGATATCTACACAAGATAATCAGCATTTACACCTGAGAGTGAGGACAGAAACAGCACCAATGTGTCCGAGGGTGAAACACTAATAGAATTATAAAAAGAAGATTGATCAACACAGTGTAAACTGGCTTGAAGAAAGCAACATTAAGAGAGCAATATATAGAATGTTGAAGAATATGCATTTAGCACACAGTCTACTGGGAAAAAAGAGAGCAAAGATGAAGCTGGGTAGTCAGATTTGCATTTAAATTAGAATAACTGACTTTGAGCCCCTAGATGACTAAGAGCAAAACCTGATTCACCTGGACACAAGACTTACACACCAGCTTAAAAGGAGTTCTTTTTCCTTTGTGGAATGTTTTGCTTTGTGGGGGCAGACCTCTCAATTACATGTAGATAAACGTAAGTGTTCTTGCAAAGTGAAGGTTATAGGCTGTTCTTACTCTATGAGAGAAATGGGATTTCCACTGACTCCACTGTAATGCTTCTGAGTATGTTTAGAGTGTCTTACTTCCCTCTAGCTGTTGCAGGATTATGTCTTTCCTGCTGTACAAATCCTTTACTCCCACCTGCAACTGAACTCATTCATTTGTGCATGAATGAAAAGTATCAGCCAATATAAATTGGAAAATCAATTTTGTACAGCTGCTAATATATATATATATATATATATATATATATATATATATATATATATATGATCTCCTTATATACACATCTATACTTGGGTTATCACTTTCCTGTGTTTCTCTATCTAGCCTATATAAAATGTACTTTGAATATAATTTTGATGATTACAAAGCAAGGCATTTTTCTTTCCATTGCTTGGTATTTATCCGATATCCTGGCTTCACTGTCACACTGCTCACTGGATCAATCAGCTATTTCATTTGAGTGACAGTGCACCCTTCATGAGGAGGAGCCAAGACGGGTTGACTTATAAGGCTGACAATGTATCCATTCACACATCTAATTTAAGAGCAGCTTCTGCTCTGCCTAATTAACAATTTAGTAGGTCATCAGTCACTCCCCACTGTGGCATAATCAGTGTATTCCAGTAGCTATTTGCACACCTCCATATTTGCAACAAGATTAGAAATGACATTCAACTTTTAAGGATGCACAAATAGAAAAGAGGGTGCTGGTTCAATGATTATCAGAAAATAACCATGAAAGGAAAGGCTTAACTGAAAAATGTTCCCTCAGCTGCAGAATGAGATGAAGAGTGTTTGCCAAATTAACCATCTTTCTCTGTGTATGTTAGAAGCTTATGCTATATAACATCTTTTCCACATTACAATAATTAGGAGAGGCACATTCACTCAGGTGACCAGCTTTTATCTTTGCATTGGGGACTTATTTAATTTGTATCTCAATGGTGTCAGGAATTCTTTTAGATATTTATTGTTAGGGGTAGATTTACAAAATGCTTTTAAGGATTATGATCCAGTGGCTTTTTGTGAAAATGAAAATAGATACCCCCAAATGAAATCACTTGGTTATCCTAAAATTGCTTTCCTTGCATTAACTCATCTAGTAGGCACTATTTAACACCCTGCTCAAGATGAGAGCTAATAGTTATTTTCCTTTTATCATAATAGGAAACAAGTTGAGGGTAAATGTGTTTGTGTGGATAGTGGGGGTGCAGCCTGTTCTCAGTAGGTTGTCTTTCCATATTTTCTAACAGCACAATAATAACCCATAGAGAGGATTAAGGACTGCGAATCTGGGGAAATAGCATATTCCATTTGACTGCTTTACATTTGTGCCCCTCAGCTTCCTGTGAATAAACAAATGGAATTTTGCTCGTTTATCCACTTAGCTCCTCTGTCTTGCTGATTAGCGGTGTAGGACTGGAAGAATTGGATAACCTAGAGTAGTGGGTTCCAAGGATATCTGAGGCCAGCAAGGATCTGTGTATCTGTGTGTGTGTCTGTGTGCGTACAGGCATGTGTATGTGTGTGTGTTGCAGAGGATATGTATGTGTGTATGTGTGATTGTACTGTATAAGTACTACTTCAAGGGTGCGGCCAATTAAAGAAACTCCCATGGCAGTGCGCTCATCAAGATGCAGTGAACATAGCTGATCCACTCCTGGATGGCTTGCAGCAGTCTGTCACAGTAACTAAGACATTAATACCCTCAATTTTTGCAGCACATAGTATTGACATCTTTATCGTATAACCACCAAGAAATCCATAAGAAGATGGATATAATATGTTATAAATGTTTACAAAATGTTAGTTATCTTGCAAGCAATGGCCTTATTACATACAACAGCACATATTTTAAGTAAATTAAAATAAGTCATGTTAAGGTCCCATGTACTGAATTCTATAAAAAAAGAGGAGCTATTTTTAAGTACTGTAAAAATTACCATACATAAGGACTGCTTATTTCTGAACCTCTATGTACCTCGCCAAGTCTTAATTTGTGGCTTGGCTTGCCACTGATGATTATATAAAACAGAAAAACAATTCTAAAAATTGGTGACTATTCTGTCTACACACAGCAGGAAAGCAAATGTTGGACACGTATAACTTTTTTCCTTTTTAGACATATTGAAACTTAAAATGTCAACACTTATATGAGCCTTTATATAAAAATTACAAACCGATTAAACTTTGGATAGATGTATGGATGGGGGAAAACAAGAAGGTAGTGATTTTTTATGCGGGAGCTGTAAATACTGTATTACAATTTTTTACATTTAGTTTTTTTACAGTGAATTATGTCAATACATTTTCCACACAGTAAAATTCTACTTTACCATGTAATCATACTTTTAATTAAATAGCATTAAAAGTTGCCCCAATAACTGTCTTAATTGTAACCTTTCGAAAAGAGCCATTGAGAAAGGTACTGCTGTGACTAACAATGAGTACTTTCTTTGTTCTTCCATCTTGCTATTCCTTAACTGTCTTTTGTTCCTACACAGAGTGACCAACTGAGCTACCATTGCACTCAGACCTTCTGTACCACAGTCTGATTTTCCTGTGTTTGCTTTCTGTCTTGAAGGCAAGGCAAGGCAAGTTTATTTGTATAGCACAATTCATGTTACAAGACCATTCAAAGTGCTTTACATAAAACATCAAAAGCATTACAGCAGGGTGCAGAAAAAGCAAAAGTACAGGAATAAAAACCATGGTTTAAAATGAACAAAAAAAATTATCTATCTTAAAAGAAGCCGTGAGGATTTAAAACTTAGAATAAATACCTAATCAAAAGCAGCTGAGAACAGGTGGGGCTTTAACCTGGATTTAAATAAACTGAGTGTTTCAGCTGATCTGAGGCTTTCTGGGAGTTTGTTCCACATGTGGAGCATAGAAGCTGAACGCAGCTCCTCCATGTCTGGTTCTGACTCTGGGAACTGATGAAAGAGCGGATCCAGATGACCTGAGGGGTCAAGTAGGTTCATACTGGGTCAGGAGATCACTGATGTATTTTGGTCCTAAACCATTCTGAGCTTTATAGACCAGCAGCAGAACTTTGAAGTCTATCCTCTGACAGACAGGCAGCCAGTGTAAAGACCTAAAAGCTGGACTGATGTGGTCGACTTTTTTGGTCTTAGTGAGAACTCGAGCAGCAGAGTTCTGGATGAGCTGCAGTTTCCTAATTGATTTTTTAGATAGACCTGTAAAGACGCTGTTACAATAATCAAGCCGACTAAAGATGAATGCATGGACTAGTTTTTCCAGGTCCTGCTGAGACATCAGATCTTTTATCCTTGAGATATTCTTAAGGTGATAGTAGGCTGATTTTGTGATTGCCTTAATGTGTTTTTCAAAGTTTAGGTCTGAGTCCATCACTATACCCAGATTTCTGACGTGGTTGGTGGTTTTTAGGTGTATGGACTGAAGCCCTGTGGTGACCTTCAATCTTTTCTCTTTAGCTCCAAAGACAATTACCTCCGTTTTGTTTTTGTTCAACTGGAGAAAATTGTGGCACATCCAGTCATTAATTTCCTCAATGCATTTGCCAAAAGCCTGTACAGGCCCTTGGTCTTCTGGTGACATTCTAATATATATCTGTGTGTCATCTGCATAGCTATGGTAACTTATATTGTTGTTATTTATTACCTGTGCCAGTGGGAGCATATAGATGTTAAACAGAAGAGGTCCCAGGATGGAACCCTGGGGAACCCCACATGTAATTCCCGTCTGCTCAGATGTAAAGTTACCTATTGACACAAAGTACTTCCTGTGCTCTAAGTATGTTTTGAACCAGTTTAGTACAGTGCCAGAGAGACCCACCCAGTTCTCCAGTCACTTGAGTAAAAATAATGTGGTCAACAGTATCAAATGCAGTACTGAGATCCAGTAAAACTAACACTGACATTTTTCCACTGTCAGTATTCAAACGGATGTTATTGATGACTTTGGTCAGAGCAGTCTCAGTGCTGTGGTGCTGTCCAAAACCTGACTGAAAGACGTCCTAGCAGTTGCTTTGTCTTAAGAAGTCATTTAGCTGATGTAAAATAGCCTTTTCGATGATCTTACTTAAAAAAGGAAGATTGGAGATGGGCCTGTAGTTGTTCATTTGTGTCTTGTCCAGATTGTCTCTTTTCAGCAGGGGTTTAATAAAAGCTCTTTTCAGGGGCTCTGGGAAAACACCCGACATTAAAGATGAGTTCACAATCTGTAACAGATCTGACTCCAAGACCTTTGAGACCTTTTTGAAAAACCCTGTGGGCAAGATGTCTAAGCAGCAAGAGGAGGAGTTCAGTTGACGTAAGATGACCTCCAGACCTTTGCTGTTTATGAGATAAAACTGTTTCATGGTGTTTAAACGGATTTTCCGTGGACACTGTACATAACCTGAACCTGCCGTTAATGAACCAACCGCTTGTCTAATATTTTGGATTTTGTCTGTGAAGAATTTGGGAAAGTCATTGCAGGCCTTGGTGGAATAGAGTTCAGGTGCTACTGACACAGGAGAGCTTGTTAGCCTGTCGACTATAGCAAATAATGCGCGAGCACTATGACTATTTCTGGTGATGATGTCAGAAAAATATGACTTCCTTGCATTCCTCAGTTGTAAGTTATAAGAGTGAAGTTTCTCTTTATAGATGTCATAATTAACCTGAAGTTTTGTTTTTCTCCATCTGCGCTCGGCTTTCCGACACTCCCTTTTTTCATTTCTCACCAGTGTGGAATTTCTCCATGGAGACTTTTTCCTTCCAGAGATAACCTTCGCCTTAGTGGGAGCATAACATTTAATATTTTAGCATTAAAGCTGTTGACAAGTTCATTGACTGAACCCCCTGACAGGGCGGGTGTTAGAGAGAAGACCTGGTTAAAGATCTCACTAGTGTTTTCAGTTATACATCGTTTTATGATAACCTCTGTTAAAACATTTATGTGAACCGAAATTATACTTTCAAAGAAAAACACAACAATGGTCAGACAAGCCCACATCACGCACATTAATCTTGGAAATCCCCAGACCCTTCGAGATCAGTAAGTCCAAAACATGACCCTTATTATGTGTGGGTTCTGTTATATGCTGAGTCAGCCCAAAGTTGTCCAGAGTGTTACTCAGGTCTTTAGACCCTTTGTTCTGGGGATTGTCAACATGGATGTTAAAATCACCAACAATAATTATACAGTCAAAATCAACACAGAATATAGACAGCAGTTCACTAAAATCATCATTAAAGTCAGCACAGTAATTTGGAGGCCGATAAATGTTAAGAAACATGGCTCTAGATGAGGCCTTCAGCTGTACAGCAACATATTCAACAGAAGGAAAACTTCCAAGAGATAACTGCTTACACTGGAATGATTCATTAAATAAAACAGCAACTCCTCCACCTCTCCTGTTCTGTCTGGCCTGGTTGACAAAGCTAAAGTTGGGAGGGGTTGATTCGATAAGAGAAACACTGCTATTCTGATCTAACCAAGTCTCAGTTAAAAACATAAAATCAAGGCTATGCTCAGTGATAAGATCATTGATTAAAAATGTCTTCCCTACTATAGACCTGACATTTAATAAGGCCATCTTAACAGGTTTAAGAGTATTATTGTGCCCCTTGTATTTTGGGGCGGGCTGTGTACAGCGTATGTTTACTTTACTTAAAAACCTTTTAGAATGCAGTGCTCTGTGTTTTGACATAACTACATTCCTTCTGTTACTTATAAGTACAGAAATGATCGAATCTTCTAATGAACAGGGTCCCAGCTTGTCCTGGGAAAAGTTCTGACTGCTGATATCCACGCAGCCTGGACCCTTAACACATCATACATCAGACTGTGGAGATTGTACATGCTTACGTGGTGGGGTAGGAGGGGGCCGGGCTTGTTGCCCTACCTTTGATCGTCCTGGTGTGGGGTTTATGGGTAAAGAAAACAGATTGGTCTGGGGGGTAGATCTGAGCCCAATGTTAACCCGCTCCATCATCTGCTCAGTGAATTTCATATGGGGGGAGTGGTGGGAGGGGGGCGGTAGGGAAGACGGTGGGCTGTCAGGGGTTAAACAGTCTTACACCTGACCTGTTCAAACTAAATCCAGTTGCCTTAAAAAGATTTCTGCGCTCCCAAAAAATCTGAAAGTTGTTAATAAATTGCAGTTTTTTCTCAGCACATGCAGATAAAATCCACTTATTTAATGCCAAAAGATGGCTAAATCTTTCTTCTCCTCCTCTGATTGGTGGTAAAGGTCCACTGATGAATACTGCTGCATCCAACGAGCTCACAGTGTTCAGTAATCCAGTGAAGTCCCGTTTCAGAACCTCTGATTGTTGCTTGGACACATCATTCGACCCTGTGTGGAGAACGATGTTTTTCACTGTTGGATATTTAGTCACAGTTTTCAGAATCCTCTTCAGCATGTCACTGACCATATCCTTTGGAAAGCAGAGGACTTTGGTGTTATTTCCACACATCCACTGAACGTCCTTTACAGAGGAATCATCTACAATCAGAGTTTCAGGCCCAGTCTTTTGCTTTTTCTGTGGCCTCTCACTCTCTGACAGGTTATCAGTCTTCATCTCGCTGCATTGGGGTGGATGGTCGTCAGATAAAGATCCAGGGTTCTCCAACAGTGGAGAAAATCTGTTATGCAGCTTCACATTCGGTTGTTTTGAAAGTCTGTGGCTAACTTTCCCCTTTGCAGCTGTTCTGTCCCGTGTCCTCTCATGTACGGGAGTAGAAGAAGCCCTCTCTCTTGTAGGGAGTGCAGGCCAGTCGGTCTCATCACAGATTTCCGCTCGCTGTGTCCAGGCTGCACTACGTCCTCCCGTCTCCCAGAGACATGATTTAGTTTTTGGCTTAGCACCAAGACAGTTACAGGGAGGATTATCACTCGGTGATTTAATGTAATGAGCAGAGTCTCCCTCTTTCTTGGTCGTGTTATCTCTGCCTCTTAGCCGTGTGTTAGCTTGCTCATTTCCACTGTTATAAAACAGTGGTAAGGTTGTTTAATTTCCACACAATCCATTTACCTCCACATTAACTTCTATCCGATGAACTTTCCGCTCCAGTGCTGTTATCTTTTGTAGAAGGTCCTGGTAGTCCATTGTGGAGACGGAAGGCATCTTGTTGCTGTAGCTTAGCGTTAGCACCCTTACGAGCTATATCTAGCTTCAGCTGAATGCTAAGTACTTAGATGCTGTAGATCAGGCTTCAGCTGTGTGTAGGCCACACACACAGAGCGCTGAAGATAAAAGATCTATGAAATATTGCCGTTACTACTAAAAAAGGTTTTTTCCCATAAATGCATATGTATTCAAAAGTCCTGCAGGTCGGATCATAAGAAAATAAAAATAAGCAGAAAAGCAGCCGATTGCAGCGAAGCAGGAAGCAACATGTTAAATGATTGTTGGGTTAACCAACATCCATCCATCCAATATCTGTACCCGTCCATCCTATGCAAGGTTGCGGGGGGGCTGGTGACTGGTAATCCAACAATCAATCACATTTATTTTTTCTCCTTAAACGATGACTTTTTCCTATTATGACCAACAGTGGTCATAAAATAGCTTCTAGGTTTTACAAAGGTCTTTGGGAAATAACTGGGGATTCTATCGGTATGTTTACCCATTTTCAGTCAATTTAGCAAACTTGTCTGTTTAATACTGGGATTATAGTTGCTTATAAATAACAGTAACACACATGCTATGGAGTTTCATAATATCAGAAAATCAATATTTCAAGGAGGCCTCCTTTAGGTTAAAATGTGGCAAAAATATGGGATTTGAATTAGTCATTTTGGAATTAAAATTTTATATGTAATGTTATGTAAATAAATACTTTTTCACATAAACAAATTAGAAATCTAAAAAACATACTGCTTGGTCTTTTAGTTAGGATTGCTAAATTACATATTATTGACTGCTAAGTACGATTTTATTTGGGGAATGATTGGGGTATTTTTGTTTTACCAATATTCCTCTCTTTATTGTGGCTCTTGTGCAAAACAAGAAAAAAAAACATCACTGCTATATTTGCAGCTGAATAATTGCATGTAAGAACTATATCTTCTTATTTGGATTTAACAACTCCCTGCAAAAAATGTTATTTCAACCAGCAGTCCATTACATGGACTCAACATTTCAGACATTAAAAGAATTAAAACTTTTACAGACATCTATTTCACTGGCTCTTTTTAGACAAGTTAAATATACATCTGCCTTATCAAGTTAGTTGGTGAACTAGTTCACTGACTTGTGAAAAACAAGACAAAGCACCATTAGTTTTGTTTTAAAGACATATCTAACCAAGTATGAATGTCTGTTCTGTATGGAGCAAATGTTGCTTTCTTTTTGTATGCAAATGTTGCTCTGGAACACACAGTAACTGTATAGGAAGACGTTATGTTCCACTTCATTGTTATACAGTTTTAGCCTACAGCCCCTGCGAGAAGGAAGCAGAGCACAGTAGTATAAACTTTACTGCAATATTTTTCTGTTCTTAAAGTATTGCTTCTTAAACCTAGGCATGAACAAAACTAAGACATTTTATTTTGTAGACATTTTTTACCAACTACGCATAAGTTTGTGACTACCATAAAATTTGTTGTACCTTTTATGACAACCTAATATTTAAAGTGTTTTTTCTATTAACTACTCAATGTCTACTGTGAAGCAATATATTTCTGATGCCAATAAAAGAGGTCTCTCAGAATTTTCATTAAAATTATATTACAGGAGTTGTCTGGCCTAAGCAAGGATTAATAACAAAATTATTGGAAATGAAATCTTTTAAAATACCACACAATTAAATTCAATAAATGTCATATTTTAGCACCAGACACGTAAAGGTGCAATTTGTAAGAATTTTACAGTCAAATACTCGCACAAAGTCTAATGTCTGAATCATGTTGGGAATCAGGAAGGTTACATAGAAACAGATTTCCTTCTCAGCGGGCTGGATGTTTACAAGTTTTTATCATTTTAAAAAGGCCGCAGAGGGACGTAGTCATTGTTTACATTCTGTCCCGCCTCCATACTTCCTGGTTCCAGAGCCAATCTAATGTGAGCCCACAAGGTTGCCAAGTCTTTAACAAAGACACAGCGCCCGCATTTGTAATTCGACACCGACCGCTACTTTTTTCAATTACCTACAACTCGATATTGCAGTGAAATCTATTTATCTACTTATCAACATACTGTGTATGACCCATCTTCGCTCGTCATCTTGAATCTTATGCCAAACCGGCATGAAACTCACGAAGGGGAGGAGTGAGTGGCTGTTGTTTTTCTACATGGACTGCAGTAGTCAAATTTGACCACAATATGTTATTCTTACATATTGCACCTTTAATCACCAAGATAAATAATGTAATATGCTATTGTTAGTACATGGTTACAAAATGGAAGCATAAGAAGGTATGAAGTTACCACCATCAAATGGTGAAACTTAGATATGACAACTAAAACAAAGCAATTATTAAATCCAAATCAGTGCCATTCAAAAGTGGTCTTGAACTCTGAAGCTATTAGGCGAGGTAGTCTGGCATTAACTCTGTACTTTTGTGCTGTAGCAGCATTAGAATTCTACAACCTCTGCAGACTGCCTCTATTGTGCAGAACTGTGGTGCAATCATTGGTCATGTTGGCTGATTATGGGCAATTGTGAAAAATTAATGTAAACTCCATCCCCAAAGAAGCAGCCAATCTTTCCCTTGTATTGTTGCAGAATCCGGGAGCATCCTGATAATACACACCTTAGCAGGAACATATATTTCTGTCTTTATTCCATTTTACTGCCTGCACATTCTTCAGACCTCCCCATAACTCACAGAGTACAACACATACACGCGCACACGCACGCATGCACACGCACGCGCGCACACACACACACGCACACACACACACACACAATGTGGCCCTTTTCCTTTGCTTGTGCAAACATCCATACAAACACTAAGATGGATCAATTTTACATTCCCTTTTAAGAGGCTTGAGATGTTTTGTCTCACCGTGAAGTTATGATTTGGTGTTTGAGCTCAACTAATACCTCTCATGCAAATCAGTCATTTTTTTGCCTCTTTTTCTTTTTGTAAACAATCTTTTCATTAAAGTGTAATGTGCACTACATCCATCTTGTGGCCTGTTTTAAGAAAGCATGGAGTATTTGTGGAAGGGGAAAAAGGTACTAATTTTACATAAAAACCACTCATTGCATTGTGGTTTAAGACTCCTGAAGAAAAATCTTTCAGTTCCACCATAATGGTTTTATCCATTCATTTGCACTTTATTGGTTTTGCTAGGCAGTAGACAGGGAGCAACGGCACCCCCGAGCAACAGCTTTCCCACGGAGGCATTTGATCATATGCTGACTGGGTGAAAAAGAGTGTAAATTAAAGTCCCTCCTCACCCTGACACTTTAAACACGAGACACGACAGGCCATATTTTCTCAGCCAAATCAGGAGCCCAAGAGATGGATACCAATTATAATTGCAGCCGGAATAAAAAAGGGAATCAGACATAGGTGTGTGCCAGTAGCCTGGTGCTATATCACAACAACAGCAGTTGGATGATGAAAACTTGCCTAGAGGGTTTGAGGAACCCAGAGCCATTCTTTGCACAGTGATGGGATGTGCACTTGAATTTGCATCACTCTGTGACATATCAAAGAGAATACACAAGCAGATGTGCCTCTTTGATTTTCCTAGTTGTGAGATGCAGAGTTATTTTGTGGGTCCACAATAATCTGCAGCTTTCTTACCATAATCCTTCAGTTTTAGCCAAGTAATGACCATCGTGAGGAAGATAAAGTGTGTACAGGATGTTGCATAAGCTCTACATATCTCTGCTTATGTGCATGTATGTGTGTATGTAGAGAGAGAGAGAGAGAGAGAGAGAGAGAGAGAGAGAGAGAGAGAGAGAGAGAGAGAGAGAGAGAGAGAGAGAGAGAGAGAGAGAGAGAGAGAGAGAGAGAGAGAGAGAGAGAGAGAGAGAGAGGACTTTGCGTTCAAATGGGTTTGGAGAGCAGCTTGATTTTAACGCATGCTAATTGGTATACAGTTGGTTTATACGCACAGATACACAAAAATGCCTTCTTTCTATCCTTGTCAGAAAAGTGTATTGAGTTCTATTCATTTGATTAACTCTATCCCAAACCTAGGTCCAAATACATACCTCCCAGTCTGCTCTACAGTCTGAGGTGGATTTTGCCATTTGTGCCTGGCCACTGGGGTTTGCCAGGACTCTCCATGGACATCTGTGTGTAGCCTAGACTTTGTGAGAACTCTGACTGGGAATGCCAACAGCGACAACAATGCAACCAATTTAAAGGATGGCACCAGAGACACGCAGCTGTTACAACAACAAGTTATAACACAAATAGAAGAAGTAAAACAACAGGGACATTTGTGTAAAAGAAATACAGTCTGAGGAAATCTGTTGGGTTTTTTGATGTTAAAGAAAAAGCTTTTAGGCTAGTTTCTTCTTCTGCTCTGAGTAGAAAGTGTTCAAACCAGCCCATTATCACCCCCCATGAGACTGTAGTGAAAACTGTAAGACTCTGAGTGGAATTCTGTGATTTAACAGATCCAAAAATAGTATGACTAAGAGCATGTGCTTATCAGCATGGTCTAAGGTCAAAGCTTCAGCACTACCCTAACATTAACCATTATCAGTATATACTAAACCCCTTAACCCTGATCTTAACCTAAACTTAATTCATATCCTGGCTAAAGCCATTAATCTAAAATGATTTGCTACAAAACATTCAAACTGGTGTTTGGTCCAAAAAAGGCCTATTGGTCTTAAGAGTGTAGATGGTTTTACTAGAAAATGGTCTAGAAAAAGTCCACACCTACAAGTTTATATTTCTATCGTTATTAAGATATTGTAATGAGAACTAATTATTTGAATAACACCATGCCAAACCATAACACAAACCCTAACTTTGGTCCTCAAAAGAAAAACATCCTAAAAGGCTCATAGTCAGTTTACACCTTTGCCTATTGTATTCCCAATTTGTATGTATGTTCATCCATTTTATTAATTTTTGTTCAAATTTGTAACTGTAAATAAAGCATTCTGTTCTCATTTATCATACATAATTTCATATCAGGTTACACTTTGCTAATTAAAGTATTCTGTATGATTTATACAGATAAACACTCAAAAAAGCTCAAATATCATGTATAATTTTTCTGGAAACTTTAAATAACATGTAAGCATTATATAATCACATATCCTTTCAGAATAATTACTGTATATTATCAGTTGTCAGCTCTTGGTCTTTTTACCCTTTCATCAATTCATACCCCACTTGCATTTGATCGCCTTCCTATTTCCATGTCAAACCTGTAAACAAACGACTTTGTATCCATTTACCTAAGGAATGATGTTTATTATTTTGTTGTACTGAAGTATTTACAAGATTCATGGAATTAAACTAAAACAAAAAT
Source organism: Valencia hispanica (assembly GCA_963556495.2). NCBI lineage: Eukaryota > Metazoa > Chordata > Actinopteri > Cyprinodontiformes > Valenciidae > Valencia > Valencia hispanica. The sequence goes on from OY747704.1 coordinate 48,601,135, forward strand.
GCTTAAATATTACATGTAATTTTTAATAAATATACATTGTCTAAATTTTTTTTATTGTATTCTATTCTCATTTATCTTGATATTAGTTTCCATTGAGGCCTATTGGCTCCTATAAAAAATGGCTAAATATGATCTGACAAAAACAACTATAAGGGGCCTCCAGTTTGTAGAAAGTATTTAATGGATTCACATAACCAGATTTTCTAGGCAGTAGACTAGCAAAACATTATAGAAACAAAAACAAAACAACCTGTATCAGAGTTCTCCATTTAGTACCTGAAAATTTCAACACGATAGTGCTAAAAAAAAGAAAGGTATGAAATAGTGAAGGGTAACATAACCAGCAGCTATTTGCTACAAGTTTGTATTTATAGCTTTATAAGGACATTATATTGACTTCCATTCATTTTAGTAACTATCTGTGATGATCTCTGACTTAATTTTAGAACTAACGTTGCCCCTAAACCAAAGTTTTATGTTCCACCACATCAGGACCAGGCTTTGATTCCATAATGCTTATTAGTCTCAAGAAAATAGGTGATTGTCCTTGGAAAGGTCCTGAAGAGGCTGCATAAACAAGTGTGTGCACACATAGAACCACACACGCACACACACACACACACACTTCACACATCCAGACACACACGCACACGCACGCACGCACGCACCCACACACGCACACACACACACACACACTCATTGTTATCGCATAGTGCTGCTTGTCAAGCAGCACTCACCGTGCCCATGTTATTATCTCTGCACTGCATTAAACATAAGCTTTTTGCACACAAAAGTAGGATTGGTTACAGACAGGTGCAGGAAGACAAACATGCCAGGTGCTTCTTCATCCTTCCTCTTCGCTTTCTTCTCCCTCTGCGCGCAACCGTGCTCGCTCTCACACACGCACGCGCACACACGCACAAAATATACCCTTGGCTTGCCAACAACCTGCCCCCCTGCCAGGGAATTAAATTCTTAACCATTTCTGGCTGGAACGGGGTCGCGTCCGCGCTCTCATTAAAGCACCTCCAGATACAGTCCAAAAGCCAGGCGTCCCAGTTTCCCGTCACTTTGGCGGCACCCATTTTGCAACGATTCAACTAAAACACTAATTATAAACCAAGAAGCTGGAGAGGGTTGTGGTGTTAGTGAGCCGCCAAGCGGACCATCTGCAGCCTCCATAAAGGGAGGGGTGGGGGCGAAAGCGGATGCCTGGGTTAAGTTGCGAAATGGTCACCATGACCAGAGCAGCATACTGTCTGGTTTGTTTATTTAGAGAAACAACGGACAGGCTAATGATTTTTCTGAACTAGAACTCAATTAGTCAAGGTCGTTTGCATTGGCAACAAACATTGACCATTGTCATAAAGCATAATATAAAAAATATATATTGTCACACTGCAAATTTGAGTTGTTTTTGTCATATTATTAGTCATGGTTTATGTATCAGTTTGGCTAAAACACAATATAGCCTGCGGAGTAAACTCCAATAAGAACAGCTGGTTTATTTCCCCCTCTCTTTTGTCACACTGCACCGATGTGGATTTAACCAGTGTGCACAAATCCATGGAAATCCTCCGATTTAATGAACAAACTTATTCTTTACTTACCATCAAAAAAAACGGTCCTCATGGTTTAGAAGGGGGTGAAATCCAGGAGCGCTATAAATCCAAGCAGAACGACTCCCAGTCGCGCGAAGAGATAGATAAGATATCCCCTATTTAGTGTAATTTATGGGGTGATTGCAAATCCCAGCAAGTAAAGGTGGGGGAAACGAACAGCTTTGCACCCTTTCAAACTTTAGCCGTAGGTCTTCCCAGGTGGGGAGCCACGTCTCCGCTCGTACCCTGGCTCAGTCATGTGGATGAGGATTTCAGGAAAAAGTCAGCAGTAAACATCCAAATTTAGATCAGCAGACTCGACACCTCCCCGAAAATGTGGGACGAGGAGGCAGCTCTCGAATAACAACAATACAATTTAAAAAAAAGAGCTCAAAGTGTTATCGCAGTTGTAGAGAATCAACGAAAAGCCAGTACTGAAGCCATATTTTGTAATCGCAGAACACATCCAGTTCGATCAACTGTTTTTGTGTAGTTTGTTTTTTTACTGTATATTTTCCAAGTGCACAGAGAGGAAAGTGTGCGGCATGAGCGTGGACGACGGCCGCACTGGTGCGCATCAGTGTGCGTTCAGCGGGGCGGGGAGGAAATGAGGGCGGGGCGGAGAGGTGCGTCTGGCGGAAAAAAAAAGAGACAGAAAGAGAACGAGAGAGAGAGAGGAGGAGAGAAAATCCAAAGGATGAATCTTTTATGACTGTGTCACGGTACAAAAAATATCCCCCCTTTTATTCAAAAAGAAAAGTTTGAACATTTATAATGGCAAAAAATGTCTCCCGGCTATTTCCTGCCAGCGTTTTATGATACCAGCATAAAGGCTATTAATAGAAAGTGGTAACATTTCAAGATTTAGCAGAGTGACTTGCAGACCTAACGACATTTCTAGCAGTGCCGTGCCTGCGCTCTGATGAATGTTTTATGCGCAGGGGTTCGGGGTTGGTGGTGTGGCTGTGGAGGACGATGACGTGCGACGAATCTATTTGTATCGGACTCGGCAAGGTGCACAACACGCATAGAAAAATAGGCTCTAAAATAGATGCACAGAGTCAAGCCTAATGCTGAGACCCGAGCTTTCTCCTGAGAAACTCCTGCTTTCATATCTTAGTGAAGTTCTCCAACACCACTTGAGGAAAACAGATTTTCATCCTGTCTGGTTGCCTAGAAGGAATAAACTTTATTTTAGGAAGCAATTGTGTAATAACAAGCAAGTCCTACATTTCCCTAGTAATCATGCCTGCTTGTGTTAGAAGCACAGAACCCTTAATTTATTTTGCATACATTAGTGATGACTTTTACTAAGTGATTGAATGTTAAACAGCCTAGCCGCACTGTCACTGCTGATTGTACCACAGCTAAATTCAGCGGCGCTCATCGGGTCTGCATCTGATGCTCAGCCTTGTTTAGACCCACGAGGCTTGGGGGTCTCAAAACTACAACGTTATCTTTAGGTGTTACACGCCCCCTACCGTCGAACATTAAAATAATATATTTTATAATTTCATCTTCTCAGGAACAGAGAATCTTTGACTGATACCCAGGGCATCAGAAAGACCGCTCTAGCAGAGAAATATTATATAAATTATATGTATATGTGTGTGTATAAATAATTTGGCATGAAAATACAGGGGAGTATGGATGTATACATAAACAGGAAAAGCTGCAGGTCTGGATGGCATCAGCTTCAGGGTCCCCGGGTGCTGCATAAATTCAAGGTGTTCAACATGACCCTAAAGCTGAGGAAAGTACCATAGCTGGGGAAGACCTCCTGTGTGGTACCAGTGCCTAACATCAAACATCCAAAAAACCTCAGAAGCCACAGGCTGGTAGCACTGACCTCAAATCTAATGCAGATCTTCGAGAGGTTGGTCCTCAACCATCTTGCCCCTCTGATGAGTTCTTTGTTGGATCTGCTGCAGTTCGCCTATTAGCTTGGCATCAGGGTTGATGATGCCATCGTCTGCCTCCTGCACCAAACTCTGACCAACCTGCGAAAGCATTTAAGCACTGTGAGTATCAGGTTTTTTGATCCCAGTGATTAAGCCCCAAGGTCTCTCCAAGCTCCTAGATTGTATAGGACATGCCAAACACGAATTGAGTATTTCTCTGCAAAAACAAAATCTGTAAACAGTTCTGGTATCAAAATTAAGCTAATGTTTGTGATGTTTAATCAGAGGTGGACATGTTTATATTTACACAGCAACCAGTGACCACAGATCAACTGAATTTGGACATTCAGCTCTGCCTTCATGGATGATCTGCATTTACAATGAGTTTAAACTACACACACCTACACTCATTTTACTACTTAGGTGACTTGGCTGAGCCAACTGGTTGCAGCAGATTTCCTTTAGGGGTATACGATTCATGTGGCTAAATTAAATTGTATGTCATACATTTCAGATATCTAGTGACATTTTTAGGATTTCTATTTAAATATAACATTTGTTGTGGTCTATTTGATAAAATGTCAATTTAAACATTAAAGTTTGTAATTGCAATGTGGCAAAACATGGAACGATAAAGGTTATGAAAAATCCTTAAGGCTCTGTATGGCTGGCACAAGATCAAATGCTCGCAATATTTACAGTACACTTTGTAGATTTAGACAGATGATAACCAAAAGATTACCACAGCGAGCAGGTGAATTGAAACCACTGCCAGGTGGATGGTTTAGTCAAGTGAAATAGGGATAGGCTAATCCCAAGCTTACAACCATCACCAATGTTGAATCACACCATCAGAATATGTCAACGAGCCGCTCGCCTGGTATTTGCTCACAGTGGTGACGAGCAGGGCCAGATGGCCTGTAAAGACATGGGCCAAAGCCGCCACGGCAACCCGCTGAGAACGAGGTCACCCCACACAAAAGGAGATGTTGTCACCTTTCGTGGTTGTCTCTGTCTATCCTGCTTTATCCAAATGTGCCTCGCTGGGTAAACACATGCATGTGCCTAATCCTGCCACACTGTTGTGTAGCATTGCTCTTGAACCATGTCAGAGACTGTTAGTTTAGGTAAAGAGATGGGATAAGATCAAGTGGAGTAAATAGAATTATGTGTAAGGAAAGAAACATACATCTATGTATTTTCCTTACTTAGCATTTTATTAGTAGCACCTTTTTAATTTTGCCACCTTTATCTTGCACAGACCAACAGACAATACAGTGATAGAGTAACCCAGTTCTGGAGGAGTGTTAGGTGATAAGCAACTCTCCTAACAGAAACTGCAATCGACAGAATAAGAACATGCCTTGCATAAACAACAAGGATCCTAATTAAGTAAAAGCAACATTGTTATTATTACATTATTACAACAAGATGTTCTCAGACAATAATCATTCCTGAATATATTTTAAAAATAAGTATAACTATGTGCCTGGATAAGATACATCCATGGAACATGAAGTTTAGAGGGTGCACAGCTGCTTACTTCCTTCTAGAACATCAAATACCAAGCTTATGAGTACTCCTCTCATTCTTCTATTATACAGTACATCACAAAGACATGAGGGAGCAACTGAAAAGGACATAGGTAAATTGCTAAAGGGAGCTTTAACACTGGAAACCTTGCACAATAAGCGAGTATAAACTAACAGCAGATCATTGCCAAGTGAAGTTAAGAAAAATTTAGATTGAGGATCTCTAATTCGTGACAGTAATGAAATGAGTCAAGCTGTTGAGTCTCAAAGGCAAAGTATCCTTATAGGCTACGGCTCTACCATTCTTTCATCATAAGTCTGACAGATCAAAAGGAGAGCAGGGGCACAAATGACTTCCTTTGGTAATGGGGAAGTTAGTTGTATCCTGCTGCTACAGGAACTGCAATGGGCCCAGTGTTAATCACAGTTTATGAATAACAGCTAAGAATTTTACTCAGTTTCTATTACAGAGTGAGCAGGTAGAACATGAAATTAAATTTGTGATTATGTCAAAGGTCCTGGAGGTCTTACACAGTCACTTATCCTGTGGCATATCCATATTTCCTCTTGAAGTATTTTCCCTTGTGTCTCCTATGAGATTAGGAATTACATAAATATTCAAAAATGGTGCTGGCATTTGCCTTCATAACATTCTCTGCTGCGTTTGGTCGGTGTTAGGCCATAAGTAAGCCTGGAACGGTACATTTATCACTTAAGGCAATATTGCTTTTTCAGCTTCCTGCTGAACCAAAAACAGATGGAGCTTTGTATAGAAATGTTCGGATTCATCAAGAGGGGAAAAATATGCATAAAGAGAAAAAAATAAAATAAAATGAAAATCCTAATCAGAGAGGGAATCCCTGCTGACTTAGCTTCACAGAGGGTTTTTGTGAAATATATATATATATAATATATATAATAGGTTAAAAAAAACATACAACACGCAGTTTTTATTAATTGTTTGAATATGCGTTATACAGTACTGTGAAAACTATTACCGACTTTATCTATTGCTTTTTTTTACCTAAATGTTTCAGATCATTAAAACATTTTTTATGTCAGACCATAATTACTTAAATAAACACTTTCCAGACTGACAAATTCTTCAAATGTGCTTAGACCAGAGCAAATTAATTACTTTTTGACATTGTTTAGCCTACTTCATGTTGTTAAACAGGTTCCATTGAAATGCTTTTTTTTTTATTCTAGAGGTCAGGCAGTAACTACATTTACATGTGGCTCCTGAGATTAAACGAAAAAAAATTAGTAATCACAGTTAATTCAAGTTTTAACACAGAGGGGCAAATATGTTTTCATGGCATGTTTTGGATGACCATTTTCCAATAATAAATGCAATAAACCTTCGTATTTAAAGGGATATTCCACCCCTAAGTGAAATTTAGTCACAGGGTTAGAGTTCTGCACTGCTTGGTATCACCAATTCCCTTTGAATTATGGAACACTTTTTGCAGGGTGGGCGTGGAAAGGAAAAAGCAATAACCTTTTTTTTTATAGTTTTCATTAAGTTACAGGGTGAGCAATTTTGAAGAAGAAAATGAAAAAGCAGTTTGGATGATTTCATATTAATTTCATTTAAAAGACAGTCTCTAGTCCAGTCTGTTTTCCAAGTGAACTCCGAGGTATTTATACTCCTCAACCACCTCAACTTCTTCTCCCATGATGGAAACAGTGTTTGATTTATCCCTGTTTTTTCTGAAATCTACAATTATCTCCTGGTTTCTCCTTGTTTTGTTCACATTCAAGGTAAGACGATTGTTTCCACATCATGTCACAAAGCGGTCCACCAGCTCTCTGTATCCAGCTTCTTGTCCATCTCTGATACACCCGACAATTGCAGAGTCATCTGAGTATTTCTGCAAATGACAGGTCTCTGATTTGTACTGGAAGTCTGAGGTGTACAGAGTGAAAATGGTGAGAGTACATTCCCCTGTGGTGCTCCTTTGCTGCTGACCACCTGGTTTGACATACAATTCTTCAGTCTCACAAACTGTGGTCTGTATGTCAGGTAGTCATTGATCCAGGCGATTGTTGAGTGCTCCACCTGTGTCTTCAGGAGTTTCTGACAATGCAAATCAGGCTGAATTGTGTTAAATGCACTGGAGAAATCAAACAACATGATCCTCACAGTACTGCCTGCTTTGTCCAGATGACAGTGAGTTGGTTGATACAGGTGGATGATGGCATCTTCAACTCCAACTCCACAGCAATAAGCAAACTGCATTGGGTCCTTATATGTTCTTGATTGCTTACTCAGGGGTGCCAACAGGAGTCTCTCCAGGACCTTCATGATGTGGGATGTCAGGGCAACAGGTCAATAGTCATTGATGACTGATGGGTGATTTTACTTTGATACTGGAACAAGGCATGATGTCTTCCACAACACTGGAACCTTCACCTGGGTTAGGCTAAAGTTGAAGAGGTGCTGCAGAATCCAACAGAGGTGCTCTGCACAGGCCTTCAGGACTTTGGGGCTGACACCATCTGGACCTGTAGCCTTGTTCCGGTTCAGTTTCTCCAGCTGCCTCTTTACCTGTCTATTAGAGACAGACAACTGGTACGGGGAGGCAGAGGGTGCAGCAGCATTTCCTGACATGGTTGAAGACGAACTTGTGGAATCAGAAGAGTTCATGACTAAGGTGAAGGATAAAACATCTACGTTGTGACAGGAGAGCTGTGGGTCAGAGGAGAATGGGATGTTTGTTTGGCTGGGGAGAGGAGAGGAGGATGCTGAGCTTGTTCCAGAACTGAACCTATTGAAAAATGTGTTCAGTTCATTGGCTCTGTCCAGACTTCCATCTATCCAATCCTTCCTGTGCTTAAAGTCTGTGATCTTTTTCATTCCTGACCAGACATTTCAGATATTGTTCCTCTGTGGTTTGTTTCTTCCTCCTTGTTTCTCTGATCTTGACCTTCAGTTGCTTCTGTATAAGGCTTAATAATCCCCTGCCTCCCTCCCTGAAGGCTCTTTTTTCTTGTTTAGCAGTTCCTTCAGATCACTGGTTATCCAGGGTTTGTTATTAGGGAAGCATCTCACTGTTTTGGTCGGGATTATGTTATCCACACAGGTTTTTATAGCCAGTCACACACTGAATCATGGCATTATTATCCTCTCCGTGTGCTTGGCAAAGAATCATCCAGTCTGTGGTCTAAAAACAAACTCTGCAGGGCTTCTGCAGCTTCGTATGACCATTGTCTCACTGTTTTTGTTACAGGTAGCCTCTGAACAAGTGGTTTATATTCTGAGTGAAGAAAAACAAGATTGTGATCGATCTGATTGTCCCAGAGGAGGTCTTGGTTTGGACATGTATGCATCCGTTACATTTGCATAAAAAAAATCCAAGATCTTGTTTTCTCTTGTGGAGCAGGAGGTGACTGTTGAAATTTTGGAAGTGTAGTAGAGGGCGAGGCATGATTAAAATTACCAGATATTGCCACAAATGCATTGGGGTGCTTAGCAACAAATGGAACTGACGACATCACAGAATTGTCAGCAACGGCTAAATGTGAAATGTAAACAACTGCCAAAATAACACTGATGAACTTTCTTGGTAAATATTATGGACAAAAACTTACAGCCAAGAGTTCAACATCTGTGCTGCAGAGACAACGCTTCACAGTAACATGTCCTGGATGACACCATCTGTTGTTGACAAACACTGCTACTCCACCTCCTTTTCTTTTCCTGCTGCTCTTCAGATCTCTGTCTCCTCGAATAGTCAGGAAGCCTTGCAGAGAGGTGTTAGAGTCGGGGAAATGATCCTGCAGCCACGTCTCAGTGAAACACATAACACTCCATTCCCGATACTCTGGCTGAGTCCTTTTAAGGATTTGGAGTTTATTCAAGTTGTTAGCCAGTGATCTCGCATTGCCCATTATAATCAAATTGAATGGAAGCGATGTTTTGAAACTCCTGTTTCCTTTTTGCTTCTGCTCTGCTTCTACACCTCCTTCTCAACTCATCAGGTTTTTGTGGCTTCAGCTGAGGTATTATTTCAGCTTTTGTAATGTTAATCAGCTGCTCCTGGCTCTAAACTCCTTTGTTGCCATGGTTACCCTTCATAAGTTATCAAAAAGTGAATAATTGACAGCAAATATCTTTCCAGCTTCACAGCACAAAAAACTAGAAAGTATACAGATCCAAAAAGTGCAATCTTTCCTCAAGAAAACAGAGAAAACAATGTCTGAAAAAACAAAACTCAATATGTAGCCAACAGAGCCACTCCAACATGCAGCCACCCAGACCAGCGGGATTTTAGAATTAAGGTAAAAGAATAGATTAGAAGCACAAGCATTGTTCAAAAGACTCCCGCTGTTTGCTTTTTAAGATAGCATAAAAAGCACAAAGAGGAATTAAATTTGACAACTTCAACTCGGATTATAAAATGTTCCAGGCAGGGGAAGCAGCATAACTAAAAGCTTGTTTCCCCAAATTCGTCATAACACGGGGAACAACCAGAAGATGAATGTCACAAGAACAAAGAGCATGACTTCTTGTCCTTTGTAAGAGAGGGCTTAAATAAGTTGGAACAAGGCCAAGAAGAGTCTTATAAATCAGACATCCAATGAGAGTACCTACACATACTCAAGTCAACTCTGCTCTGACATCGAGTTCACAATGATGTGTGAGGCAACTACATCCTTCTACAAATCTCAAAGCACAATGATATGCAGAATTATGAGACTGAAAGCATTTTGTAGAGGCATTCATGTACAAATCCTCACTATAATCCAACAAAGGTAAAAACGTTGCAGATACCAGAGATTTACGAGCTCTAAAGGTAAAGCAGGATTTGTTCCTGTAATAAAATTCAAGCTGCAACCTCAATTTAGAGACCAGATTTCCAATATGTGCCTGAAAAGACAGGCCATGATCTAGCAGAAATCCAAGATAATTATTGCTTGAAATTGCCTCTATGGATTTACCTTGAGTAATAATGATGGGAAATGTTCTGGTAACTCACGTGAATGTGAGAATACCATAACTATAGTTTTCCTCAGCATTTAACACCAATTTCATTGAATGTAAACAGGGCTGAACTGAAAAGGCAGACTGCAGGAACTCAGTTCAGTTTATTTATGTAGCGCCGATTCACAACAGATGTCATCTCAAGGCACTTAAGTCATTTCAATACATTTATATAAACATTCCAATCAGTTAAAAAGTTTCCTATTTAAGGAATCCCAGCAGATTGCGTCAGTCATTGGCATGAAAAACTCAATAGCTGGGTCATTGTAGAGGAGTAACAGTAAAGTATGGTATCATCTGCATACAAGTGATAAATGACATTTGACAGGATAACACATATTTTTAATATAAATAGAGAATAAAATGGGACCCAAAATTGAACCTTGAAGCTCTCTTCTTCACTTCAAGAAAAGAGCTAGACCCAGCCAATTTGGATACATTGTGTTCTATTCGACAGGTAGTCTGCAAACCAAGTGGTGGCTTGGCCTAAGATGCCATGCTGCGTCAAAGATTCAGTTAAAAGCATATGATTGACTGTATCAAATGCCTTAGTCAGATCTATAAAAAGAGCAACACAATATTTACTACAATTTAATGCTTTTAAAGGATGTAATGGTACCAAGAGGACCCGTAAAATCAGCCACAACACAGGAATGGGTGAATGAATGAGTTTTATTTGTTGCTGATTTTTCCTGGAAGGAAGCTGGACAGCTGCAGGCTCACTGCGGAGAAACGGTTGAGGTGAGTATAAATCCTCCACAGGGAAAAAACAGCAAGGTACTTCTGTGCCACCAACCTGCTGCTTAAGGGTCCTAGATGGGGCGATGTTGGAGCGGGGAGGCAGATCCTGACCAGCGGTCACGTGGAGGGATTGTGGGGTTTCCAAGTGCTCCTCTTCAGAAAGTGCAGTGAGCAGAACAGCTTGCAGACTTGAGCAGCTGTGAATCAAATTTAGGATGGGGCAGGCTAGAAATCGAGGTCGAGGGGAACAAGCAAAGATCATACACGGAGAGGCAGAAGGCGTTAAACTCATCCAAGGGGCTAAGCTAGAATCAGAGTTGAAGAGCCGAGTGGAGGTCCGGTTTCCGGGAGTCAGAGAGGCAGGAAGGAGCCAACTGGGGTAAGACGAAAAACACTTGAATCCAGGAGGCAAAAACAAGGTCATACACATGGAGGGCAAAAAACATGGATCTTGGAGGACGCTGGATTTCTACTTGCCACAAACGTTTTCGATAATCTGGCAGGAGAGTGAGGAGAGCTTAATTAGTGGTGAGTGCAGGTGAAGTCAACGAGCTAATCAGGCTGGTGCACAGGTGCACAGCATGAGGCATGATAGCAGGGAGACACAAGTGAGGAGGAAGTGCAAGTGAAACGTGGGCCATCACAAAGGATCATGTATAACTTTCAGAGCAGCAGGTACTGTACTGTGCTTCTTAAGTCAATTGTAAATTAGTTACAATAAAACTTTAATTTAAAAACACATTCAATTGGTCACCGACTTATTTTTCAAGACTTTTTGCAAGGATACGAAGCTTAGAGTTAGGCCTGTAATTGTTTACCTTAGATGGATCGCTTCTTTTTAGCAAGGGAAAACTATATGATTATTATCAAACCATGTATTTTTTCCTAATGCTCTAATAAGATCAATTCTGACAGACAAAGAGCTATGGACTGTTTATGTAATAATAATGGCCTCCAGGGCACAGACATAAAAGATGCCACCCCTTTTGACTGTTTCCTACTGAGGGGCAATGCACCCAAATACGTGATTTTAATTTCTGGCCGACTTGACGTCAAGTCGGCGCAGGATATACCATAAATAGACATCGCAGACCTATGCAGCAGAAAGCCCGCCCTCCCCCTCGCCCCTCTCCCCCTCATATTCAGTCGAGCGCCGCCATTACTGAATACTAGTGATGGGAATTCCTGCTCTTTTTGGAGAGCCAGTTCTTTTGGCTTGGCTCACCATAAAGAGCCAAGGTCCTTCCTCCCAGCAGCTGTAAGACTATTCAGTTTATTTATATAGCGCAAATTCACAACAGATGTCATCTCAAGGCACTTTACAAGAAAAGTCATTTCAATTCAATCATACATACATTCCAATCAGTTCAAAAGTTTTCTATTTGAGGAATCCCAGCAGATTGCGTCAAGTCATTGTCTTGCAGTTGTGCCCTGTTCATGCAGACTCCAACCACAGCAACCACTTAGCAATCCCTCATACTGAGCAAGCATGTAGTGACAGTGAAGAGGAAAAATAATCCCCTTGTTAACAGGAAGAAACCTCCAGCAAGGACCTGGCTTAGAACGAGAGGCCGTCTGGCATGACCGTCTGGGGGTTCTAGAAGACAGATAAGAGACACAGAAAGAACAAAAAGAACTGAAGTAAGAGTACTTTTTATATTAAAGAAAGTAAAAAGTTATGTTATTATTATTTTTAATTCAGTTAATTCAGTATTCTATTTTATTCTATTGTCTGCTATTTTTTCCTTTTAATATTCTGTGTTTTATTTTACATTTCTGTTTTTATTTTAGTTATTTTATGTTGCAGCAGCTTTTTCTCTTCATTTTGGTCAGTTAATGACTCATACAGATCATGTTTAAAAATGGGAAATTTGTCAGGAAGAAACGGCAGGTATGCCGTGCAAAGCAGTTTACTTATAGATAGGAAATTTTGTTAGGAAGAGACAAAAGATCAAGTCATTGCACAAAATGAGGGTATGAAATAGTGATCTGGTGGATTTACCAAGAGCCAGACAGATATACATACACATACACAATTCACATGTGATTTAAGTATTTTTGGATTTTATAAATGTACTTATTTATTACTATTTATTATTAATGAAAGTCCTTAATTATGAAGATTAATAAAATAACATGCAATGGTTTAGGTAGGAACTGTAGGTATGAAATTATTTATGTACAGATTCTAAATAGAAATATGAATGGAAGAAATACAATGTGTAGGTATGAAAGAGGGATACAAATTAGCAATGTAAATGACTCCAACCTACAGACAAAATATTGTTTGTCAACCAAGGTTAACAAAACATGGTTGGTACAATAAACAACTTGTGTAAATTGTAAGTAAACTTTTATTTAATTATGTCACAGCATTGCCACTCAATAAGCCTCTTTGAACTGAAATTGCCCCCCTGAAGCATAGTCCATCCTCACTCCCAACGCCATAACACCTAGCAACATCACTTTGCTTTTTGTGGGTTTTTTTTGTTGCTCTGCCTTTTTTCCTCTCCAAACTTCCTCCAAAGAGTTTACCCTGCTCACCAGGCCCTTGCTCATTAGGCCTGGGAGTCAGATATTAATTCCGGCCTGGGTGAATACCCTGTCGCCATTAAGATCGGGTGACAGCTCATTTTCCTTGGTGGCCAGCAGACAACAATAGCGTTGATGGAATTGGTTTTTTTTTCCAGTCTGTAACCTCATTAACTCATTGGAATAAAGACAATGTGGAGTTGTTTGCATTAAGCTGTAATTATGCTGATTCACTCACTTTCTGCCTCTCTTACTCACTCTCTCTTCTTTCTATTTGCGACTTTAATTAGATTCTCCTCCACTCAAATACCAACACTGTGGACCTGGTTGTGACTAATAAATTAAGCACCTACCTACCCATCACTTCTTGTGGTGTTTTGTTTTTCATGCATGAGAAAAAAGGGGAAAAGGAGGCGGGAAAGGAAGTGGACAGTCAGGAAGGACCTTGTCCGACACAACAGCATCTTCAGTAGTCATATATAAGTTGGCCATAGGCTTCATTCCTTGAAACTGTCATTGGGTCAAAGAGGACAAGTATGTATAAGTTTATTCTCATGTAACTTCACATGGTCTGGTGCCCGACCTTGATTTTCTCTCTTTTTGTTTTCTCAAGTGAGAGCTGGAGACATTGAAAGAAAAAAGACGACAGAAAGATGGAAAGAAATTGTGATGCTTGGATGAACACAGGGTTTGTGCATCTGTCTCATGCCGATTTGATCTTGTCTGCTGGGTGATGTGAGCATATATAGAGTGGATGTATGTCATGACTTTTTCTATTGCCTTTTATGGGTACATATCAGTGTAAGCACAAGCAGATAGTATTTCAGGAATTGTGGGGGAAAAAATTAGTAATGAATGAAATTGACAATGTAAAAAAAAACAGATTCCCCAAATATGGACATTTGCACTTCCTCAATAGAGAGTAATGCCTGAGTTTAACTTCTTCCTTCTTGTAAGAATCTGTTGGCAGGGATGACAACTTTCATTTGTTATTAGATTAGAAAGGTTTAAAGGTATAAAAGCCCCCAGAAGGTCCAGTATTTTTTACACCTAGTGCAGCAAGTGTGTGAAGTGTGTTGGAAAATTAGCGCAAGACCATGAACATTTTTGTATCTTGCCTAAGGCCTAAAAATATCAGGTTCTTCCGCAGGCTTCGTTGTAACACAGAAAAAGGAGATGAAAAACATGCTATTCAGCTTTCCTATAAAAACTTTGGTTTACAAAACACTTTCTAAATGAAGAAAAAATATTTTGAAAGTTATGCATATGCAAGGGGATAAATATCAAACATTATTAGTTTACTCTAAATGTACACAATGTTCTTATTTTAGGCAAAGATTAATACTTAAAGGCACGGGCGACCAAAATGGGGCCCACGGCCCAAAGTTGGTCTCCCAAGCCATTTAATTTGGCCCACCAGGGGACGACCCCGACCTTTTATAAAAATCTGTATTGATCAGACAGTCAACGTAATGTGCACAAAGATTATTCTTCCACTTCTGATACAACTTTTTTTAAATGGGTCCAGTGAATATATATCGGGCTCATATAGTTCTCTCATAGAGCTTACATTGCATTTGAAATATCACAAATTAGTTTAAAATTGAAATACAAGCAACTATAAGGGGCATATAGAGTAGGTTCACACACGTGTTTACAGTTGCAGACTTTTTTTTTTGCATGTCAGTTGTGTGAATATAAATTCAAACAACACTTTTTATTTGTTAAAAAGATAAACACCATGTGCCGTTTTTCTTCCACTTTACAGAGATCTGCTACTTTGCTTTGCTCCATCACATCAAGTTCTAATAAAAAACATTAAAGTTTGTCATGTGAGTCAAAAGGAGCAAACATACATTACTGAACACTAACATGCAGATGCCCGTTTTGCTGTTTTCAGCTTTGAACTACTGGGACTTTCCACAAGCTACAATTTCTTCTACTTTACAACAGAAAATGTGCAGTTAGTCATATTTCTTACTCAAAGATTCGGCCTGTGGTTGCCCTTGTGTTCATAAGCTAGCTGAGCGGAATTCCGTTGAGTCGAGTATTGTCTCTACATACAAAAAAAAATAAAAAATGAATGAATGATAAATTGTATACAAACTTCACCAACAAATTGACTTGTGTAGAAATTAACTTATATGGTTTTATCCACTGGTGTTGACCTGCAGAAGAAAGGGCGAATGCTAAAGGTTGGAGAGAAAGAGAAGGCAGGAAAGGAGCCAGCCGTCAACAGCCCGGATCTGGACGGACCCACCCAGGAGTTCAGCTTTGGAACTCCTCGTATCAGGATAAACTACCAAGAGCCCAGCACTCCCGAGATGCCAGACCTCAGCTCCGTTACGCAGGATAAATGTTTATATATATATATATATATATATATATATATATATATATATATATATATATATATATATATATATATATATATTACATTTGCTGACTTTAAAAGACCACAAAAAGTCATTTCTTATCAAGTTATACAATGTCCCATGAGCCATTGGTGTCACACCGGACTGGATCAAACTACCTCCAAGTTCTCAGGTCACCACGTTGGCTGCTACTTTTAAGCATTTTAAAAAATGCTGGGAGGAAGAATATTTTTTTCCACTGATATCAATACTGAAACATTCAAATGCTGAAGGTTAGATACTTGTTCTAAATGTCATGGTCTTTGGATTTTTGTGTAGCAAGTTTGAATTTTTCCTTCCACTTGGTTTTCTTCCCCTTTTTACCCCAAGGTGCCCTCTTGTTTTGCTCCTCCTGTTTGTGTCTTAAGTTAGTAGTTTTCCTTCAGTGTAATTATATTTTTGTATTCTGGCACTCCCTGGGTTCTGTAGATGTTTTTCACCTTTGTCTATGTCCACCTTCCCATTTGTGTTTCCTTTTATCTCTTTATCTAAGTCCTCCTTCTGTTCTCCAGTGTGTGCTTACGTTTCCCTTAAATAGTTTCTTAAGAATCCTTTCTAGTTTCTTTAGAGTCTTCTGTCTCCTAGCCATTCTACCTTCCATCCCAGCTGCTAATCACTTCCACCTGCTCACTCCCCGTCAGCTGCAACCGCTTCCCTTAATTAGTCCTGCTCCTTCTCTGCTCCACTCTTCACTCTCCTCCTCAGTATAAATTCGGTTCTCATTCAGTCACAACTTGCTGGTTCGTCGTCATCCTTTCCTGTTTGGTCCCTGTCTTCCTTGTTGCCCGTCTGGTTCCTGTTTCCCCGTTTGCTGCATTATATACCTGCCTGAGTTCTGTAAGTTCATGTTCCTTGTTTTCATAAAATCCTCCTTATTTTGTACTTCGCTGCATTTGGGTCCTCCTTAAAACATGACACTAAATGCCTATATTTGACTTGTCATATTTTGTTTAATGTTATTTACAAAGAAAGGGAGGTTAAATAACTATATAATAAATAAACGTAGGTTATAATACTATTAGTATTTTGTTTAAAATATTAGTAAATTTGGCCCGCGGCACTGTGCTAGATTTTCGTTTTGGCCCTCTGATGGAAACAGTTTGGGCACCACTGCTTTAAAGGCATACTCCGCAACTTTTACACCTTAATATATATATATTTTTTCAAAAGTTATGGTGGAATTTTGTCATCTGTTATATTCATTTTTAGAGTTATCACCACCTTACAGGGGTCCTTGGCTTTTTTCTGCACTATAGAACTTTTGAGCGGTGGCCCGCCGCCGGAAGTGTTCTGCTTTACGGCAGAGTCATACAGCCCAACTGTTTAGACTGTAGAGATGGCTGATCCACCAAAAAGACAGAGAAATCCCATATCAGAAGAAGCTAGAAAAGGAAAAAGAGAACGTGATAGAGAGAGAGCAAAGACCAGAGTAAATATTGGGCCGGCTTTTCCTCGTTGGAGAGTTCTTTTGGAATGAACGTCATGTACTATGGACGCTGAGTTAGCTGTGCTGCTAATAGATAGGTAAGTAATCAATGATTTCACCGGGGTTATAGTGTTTGGTCTGGCATGATGTTTTATACAGTCATGAGAAAGCTATTTATTCAATGTGTGGAGGTGGATGAACATAGTTTGCACGGTATGCCTTACAGTAGTAATGTGAATTACACAACCGAGTCGATCTCCGTTAGCCATCTAAAGGCTAATGTGATGCTAACGTGTAAGACTCGGTTCTGTAATAAAAGCTGCAAACTCCGGCGTAGTCGCTGTATTTCAGTATATAAGTCAAACTTTTTTCTTTTGGTTTTGTTAAGCTAGTGATTTATATTTTTGTCGTTTGATTTTTTTTTCCCAAAAACACCTAAAGATGTAGGCTGATTATAGTGTCCGGAGGTGTTTGTTACGTGGTGCTTAGACGTTCTCTGTATCTAATCTCACTGTTTTTCCAATTACCCCGACCTCCCCCACAAACTGAATACCTAGCTATGAGATCTTTCCTCTAAATTATCCCGATTGTTACAGTTGAATTGCGAACTGAAACGGTGCTTGTTTGTTGTTTGGGCAAGTGATTTGGAAAGCAGCCACTGAAACATGGCTCTTATGAGCGACAGAGATTTGATTTTACGACAGTGATGTTGCGCGGCAAGCCTGAAGAGGGTGACAGAGAGCAAATATCGTGAAAGTTGTGGAGTATGGCTTTAAGGCAAGGCAACTTTATTTGTATAGCACACTTTCAACAAACAGGCAATTCAAGGTGCTTTACATCATTAGGGGATGAAATAAAATAAAAGCATAAAACACAACATTAGAGGTCGAGGTCAAGTTTATTTATGTACCCCATTTAAAAATAACAGTAGACCAAAGTGCTTCACAAAGACATTCACAATCATAAAACGAAAAAATAGATAAAAAAATAGAAAATAAAAAAAAACACAGGGTATGGATGACCAACAACCAAGACTTATCCTGTATATTTGGTCATAAGCTAAAGATAACAAATGTGTTTTAAGCTAATTTAAATGTTTGTGGGGACTGAGCAGTACGAACATTAAAAGGTAGATTATTCCACAGTTTTGGGGCGGCCACAGCAAATGCATGTGAAACATAACATATGACATTCAAGCTATTATTAATCACTAACTCAAAGGCAGCTCTAAACAGATGGATTTTTAGCTATTATTTAAAGGAACTCAGTGTTTCAGCAGCTTTGCAGTGGTCTGGAAGTTTGTTCCAGATAAGGGGAGCATAGAAACTAAAAGCTGCTTCTCCATGTTTGGTTCTAGTTCTAGGGAAGATTAGTAGACTAGAGTTGGAAGACATGAGTGGTCTGGGGGTTGGTATAGTGGCAACATGTCTTCAGCATACTTTGGAGCTAAGCCATTTAATGATTCATAAACTAGTAAAATTATTCAGAAGTGTATTCTCTGAGCTACAGGGAGCCAGTGTAAGGACTTTAGAACTGGGGTGATGTGCTCTACTGTCCTGGTACTAGTGAGGACGTGAGCATTAGCGTTCTGGATCAGCTGCAGCTGCAACCAATTCTAGGTTTCTTTTCAGTGCAGTTGCCAAACTTACACTGATGCATAGCTCTTTTGAGCCAACTATTCCCCTGCACTCAGCAGTGATGACTATATGGGATTCTTCCTAAATAAACTAAAGTCTCAACCCAATAATTATTAATTCTTCCTCAGTAAGTGAGGCAGCATTGGAGATAACTGTAGAACCTCATTTGTATTTGGACTGTTTTGAGTTTTCAGTCCAGCTTTTGGAATTATCAAAAATAGTATCTTCTTCTAAACCTAAAACGTGCATGTTGGAACCAATCCCAACCAAATTATTTAAAGAAGTGTTCCCTTTGATTGTTGCCCCCATTATAGATATGAAGAATCAATCCTTAGTAAATGGATATGTACCACAGGATTTTAAGGTTGCTGTAATTAAACCTTTACTTAAGAAACCTTCTCTCGATCCAGATGTCTTAATAAATGATAGGGCGATATCTAATTTTCATTTCTTCTCTAAAATCCTTGAGAAAATAGTTGCTAATCAAGTGTGTGAGCATCTAAACAGTAATGATGGGAACGTTTTAGTCTGGTTTTAGAGCTCATCATAGCAGTGAAACAGCACTTTTGAAAGTTACTAATATTCTTATGTCTGTTCTGGTATTGTTAGATCTCAGTGCTGTTTTTGACACAGTCGATCACTATATTCTTTTAGAAAGGCTTGAACATGTTGCAGGGATCAAAGTAACTGCACTAGGCTGTTTT
The DNA here is from genome assembly GCA_963556495.2 of Valencia hispanica. Classification (NCBI taxonomy): domain Eukaryota; kingdom Metazoa; phylum Chordata; class Actinopteri; order Cyprinodontiformes; family Valenciidae; genus Valencia; species Valencia hispanica. The sequence goes on from OY747704.1 coordinate 48,620,610, forward strand.
AAATCTTATTTGTCCAACAGATTCCAGTTTGTCTATGTAAATGACAAATCTTCACACTCAAGGGTTGCTTGTGGAGTACCACAGGGTTCTGCGCTTGGACTAAATCTTTTTACTATATGTGTGCTTCCAACTGGTACACTAATCAGACAGCATGGGATAAATTTGCACAGATATGACGATGACACGCAAAATAATTTATCCATAAATCCTGATTAATCCAATCAGTTAGGCAGATTACAAGCATGTCTGGAAGACAAAAAAACCATGATGACTCTAAACCTCCTGCTTTTAAATTCTGAAAAGACAGAAGTTGCTGTCTTTGGACCAGAAGATCTGAAAGAGAAACTGCTTAGTCGATCACTTCATCCCATATTAAACAGGGTTCTAGGATTTCCTTCTTTCACCTCCGAAATATTGCTAAAATTAGAACCATCCTGTCTAGGAGTGATGCTGAAAAACTAGTCCATGCATTTGTTACTTCAAAGCTGGGCTACTGTAACTTTTTTACTATCAGGATGTCCACAAAAATTCAATTAAAACCTTTCAGTTGATCCAAAATGCTGCAGCAAGAGTTCCGATGAATATTAAAAAGAGAGATCACGTTTCTCCTATTCTACTTTCACACTTAATAATCAAGCTCCAAGTCTGTGAGGCAGATAACCTGTCTACTTTTAAGACTAGGCCTAAAACTTTCCTTTTTGACAAAGCTTAGAGTTAGAGTGGCTTAGGTCATCCTGAGCTATCTATCTCATCTATCTGTAGATATGCTGCTATATACTTAGACTGTAGGCTTAGACTGACTGGCCACTTTTCTTCACTCAGCTACTTTTGTCTTTGTCTACTACTCCCCAATGAGCAGATTGCCGTTTGCTTTGAGCCAGGTTCTGCTGGAGGTTTCTTCCTGTTAAAGGGGAGGGTTTTTTTTTTCTCTTCATTGTCACTACATGTGTGCTCAGTATGAGGGATTGCTGAGGGATTGCTTCACGACACAGTGCAGGCGAGTGTCGCCACATGTTCGTTCGGGAGGAGTGAATGCAGCAAGTCAATGACTCAATGAAATCTACTAGGTGGCCTTGGATAGAAAGCTTTTAAACTGATTGGAATAATGATCTGAAGGATTATTTGTAATGTATGTATGATTGAATTGGAATTACTTTTCTTGAAAGTTCCTTGAGATGGTGTGTTTTGAATTGGTGCTGTATAGATAAAATGAATTGATTTTGTTTTTATTTGTGATAAAATGTGATGTACTATCAGGTTTTTTTATTTTACCAAGATAACTGCAGTTCGAATTCATTTCTTTTGAATTTTTTTTTACATAAAATACCACCAAGTTATTTCAATTAAATTCAAAATGACTTCATTAATCCTAATGGAAAATTAAAAATGTCAAAGATCTCTTAAAACCAATATTTTTTTCATATTTCTAATAATAGTAATAAATGTCACACTAAGTTTATTATGGGGAAATATAACACAATGTTTTTATGCAATATGTGTATTGATATGATCAGCAAGCAACAGTACATTTCATTATAGATGTATCGCACAGCAATAGGCCCAGATTGAAAGTGTGATGGCATGTCCATCTTTAAATCTAAATTAATCTCTGCTGGTAAATCTTTCAAAGTATTATGGCATTCAGTTACATTTTGAAACTGTGAGAAGGCAAACAATCAATCTTGAACAGAATCTAAATCTTTTGTCTTTAAGCCTACAAAAGACGATAAGACATGACCATTAAGATTGCAGCTCAGTGGTCTGAAACATGACCTTTATACTGTGATGATAAACAACAAAAGGCATGGCACATTTACAAAACATGAAATTAATTCACCAGTGTAGACGTCAGAGCATTAAATATCTTTGAAAAGCTTAAAACATTATAAAAGCCTTTTACCCTTACAATGAAAGATGCAATTTACTTAGAAATACTGTGATTAGTATCGTGCTGCAAATCAATGCAAATGATGGTCCCCAATTTATTTTGACAAACTTGTCCATGTAATGCGGGCTACATACAAATTTTAGCTGGACAGGAAAAGGAGGATGTTTAGAACTGTGCAATGCAGGAGGTTTATGTTTTTTGGCCTGCTTCGTGAATAATCAATAGACAGTCAGATATCCAAGAAACAGGACGAATGTGAAATATGAATGAATTGTCAACTCATTTTTAATCAAACAATACATTTGTTTGATAAAAGGGGAGGTCTCAATATCATTGATTCTACTTCACTACAAACAGAACTAATGATTCAAATATACAGAATTCATAGAGATTAATTACATTAACAAAATTAGACATTATAGGCATATGTGTTTTTAAATACATAACCTGCATTTCACTTCATTTCTTAGTGCATAATAGAGATGCACGAGGAATTTTGCTTGTGACCAGTATCAGTTGATTTTTTTGGCTTGAAGAAACCTAACCAGGGTGCCAAAAATTACAAAACCTGATCTTTTTTTAGATTACTAAAAGCACTGTGCCTTAGTCCTACCGGACCATGGTAACAGTAACTGTTTATCGTGGAAGTGGTTAAACAGCAGTTTGTTTTTGCTATTTTCAGTATTAATGAAGTGTTTAAAAATAAAGTAAAAAGAAGCACAGCTATTGACAGGGTAGCTATGTTTTCCCTTGTAACAGTCATTTATTTGCCACTGTTGCTGCAGTGTAGTGTGTCGCCACACTTTGCTTTTATATTGTCAGTAGGTCTTCTTTTTTTGTTTTACTTCCTTACTCCCTTGAGTCATGGACCTGGCCGTGTGTACTTGGACTGCTGTGCTGTCTCCAGTAACGAGTGGTAAAGCTGGCATTGACTCTGTTTTCCTTGGATAAACAAGGTAGCTCCAGAACGCAAGCTTGGACTGTGGTTCTGTTATTCAAATTGAAAAATACTTTATTGATCCTAGAGGGAAATTAAGTGTTGTTGTAGCTCATATAATTAATTCTTTAAGGAGTTGTTGTAGATGATGATGACTGTGGGCAGGAAGGATTTCCTGTAGCGGTCTGTATTGCAGCAAAACTGAAGAAGCCTTCGACTGAAGACACTCTGTTGTTGTATGACAATCTCATGAAGAGGATGCTCAGGGTTGTCCATAATTTGCTTGATTTTATGAAGAATCCTTCTTTGCATCATCATCTCCAGTGGTTCCACAGTAGTGCCAAGAACAGAACTAGCCTTCTTCATCAGGTTGTTGAGCATGTTCAAGTCCCTGGCTCTGATGCTGCCACCCTAAAAGATGATGGCTGAGGAGATTACACTCTCCTCAACAGATTTATAGAAGATTTGCAGCATCTTGCTGCAAACCTTGAAGGACCTAAGCTTCCTCAAGAAGTACAGTCTGCTCTGTCCCTTCTTGACACTTTCATTGTTCAGTCTCCAGTCCAGTCTGTTGTCAAGGTGAACTCCGAGGTATTTATACTCCTCAACCACCTCCCCTTCTTCTCCCATGATGGAAACAGTGTTTGACTTATCCCTGTTCTTTCTGAAATCTACAATCATCTCCTTTGTTTTATTCACATTAAAAGTAAGACAATTGTTTCCACACCATGTCACAATGGTGGGCACTGCAGGGGCCGCGGCCGGCCGCCACGCACCGCCTCCGCCCTAGGCCAATCCCCACCGCCAACATCCCAGCGCCCCACCGATAGCCGCAGGGGACGGACAACATCCCCAGGCCGGGCTCAGCCAGCATCTGGACACCAAGTTGTACCAGCTCCCGGGTCCTTATCCCGCGGAACGCAGGGCGCCGAGACCAGGCATCCAACGAGGGGCAGGGCCGGTCACACCCGCCAATGGGCTGGTCACACCTGCCAATGAACCGGTCACACACGGCGCGCACAGAACAGGTGATCAAACGAGCAGAGACACCGGATCCGCATTTGCCGAGCCACCGAGCAGGCACCACCCAACAAGCCCAAACCTGGCACCTCTAAAAGAGGTGCCCCAACCAACCAAAGGAAGATATCGGCCCAGCGCGTCAGCCGACCGACACACCGGCCCCCCCAGGCCCGGCCAGGCACGCACCAGGTCCGAACCGGATTGACCACCGGCGCACCGGCAGGCAGGGGCCCCCGTCACCGGCAGGGAGTGACGGAGGGGAAATAGGCCCCCCATTAAGTGTAAGGCCTGAGGTGCGCCAGGCGAGGGGGCAGACCAAGATCCAACCTGACAGGTAGACAAAGACATACAGACACAGTCGTACGTTCCTTCCCTCTTAAACCCATACATTCTCACTGACTCACCAAGACACCCAAAAAAATTACGCTGTACCCTCACTCACACACCCCATGCACACTTTATGCTCCCAGGTCCCGATGCCCCAGTAGAGCCACCAGCCCCCGGACCCGGGAGGTGGACCCCCTACCTTCTAGGACGGAGACAAGCAGACCGCCAAGGGCCCCACAGTGGCAAAGCAGCCCGACAGCCCAGGACCCCGACCAGACCGCCTGTCCTCCTCCGGACCCCAACCCCTGATGGCCCGTAGCGAACAGGGGTGTGAAAAGACCCCTAGCTTCCATCCTCCCGCTAGAGTATGGTGTTGATACGTGTTGTTATAATATGCATTTAAAACAGAGGGGTGGGATGTGGGGAAGGCAGCCACACATCCCCCAACCCCCACCCCGAGCCCTCAGTGTCTATATGTGGTTTAACAGTGGGCACCGGCACCAGAGGTGAAGCTGATTGTACCGCTCCCCCTCAGGTTGCCGAAAAGTGTGCCCACCCCAAAGTCCCTACATATGTGTCGTGTGAAAATGTTATAAGTGGGAGTGTCTAAGTTGTATATTAAAATTGGGACCCAGGACACCACGGGATAGGCACCCCAGTGATGTGCCCATGCCCCAAGACCCTATATGAGTGGTAAAGTGATGGAGCGGGTGGACAGAGGTGTCCAGGGATGGGGAGGGAAGGACTGGGAGACAAAATATCTTCCCAGGGAGCCAGCTCCCCCACTGACCCCGATAGGCACCGCTGTTCACCGGGATCCACCAGGGGAGGGAGGCCATGGCACGTTCGACCCGGGGCCCACAGCCACAGCACCACAAAGCCCCACGGACCCCAAGGCAGTCCCCCCAGCCCCATCCCAGAAGGGGAACTAAACCCACCCTGACATTCGCTCTACTCTCAAAACACAAAAGACACTAGACACCCAGGTTGAGTTTGCCCTACCCCCCCCCCCCCCCCTCCCGCACACCCCTCCCCCCCGTCCAATTGCCCTTGTAGGGGGAGAGCACCTGTCGCTACACAGCAGCAGCCTCCCCGCCAGCAAAGGAGGCCTCCAGCGCCACCCGCACACCGGAGCCCCCCGTAGCCCGAACCACGTCGACGTACCTGCCCAGACCAGGAGCAAACCAATGAGAGGGCGGCCGACCCACCAGGCCGACATCCACCAGCCTCATTTTTTGTGGAACGACCACTGTTGCTCAACGGCCCGGCAGGAGACCAAACCCAGCGCCCCACCCACCTGCCCTGCACGCCCACCACCCGGCCAGTCCACCCGCAAGTCCGGCCAAATGCCCAACCCCAGCGCCCCACACAAAGACCAAGACCCAGGAGCCAAGTCCAGTGCAAAAGGACAGTTCACCACCTCACCAACTGCGTCGTCAATTCCCCCCCGTCTATAAAATGTCCGTACGCACGGGTCAGAGTTGGCGTACAGGTGCGCACATTTTCCCGTCAAGTCTGTTTTTTATGATTCACAACTTTTGCTTTAAAGTGGCGTACGCCAGTTTCAGGCCCCGTTTTGTGCGTACGCAACGCTTATAAATGAGACCCCAGGTCCTGCTGGAAGATTAAATATTTATTTCCATACAGATCCTCAGCAGAAGGAAACATGAAGTCCTCTAAAACATTCTGGTAGATTGATGCAGTGACCTTGGATTTAAGATAGCAAAGGTTACCAACACCTGCACCGGACATTGCACCCTAAATCATGACTGACTGGATATTTCACACTGGACCTCAAGCAGCTTGGGTTTTGTTTCTCATCCGTCTTCCTCCAAACCCTTGGACCTTGATTCCCAAATGAAAGGCACAGTTTATTTTCTTCGGAAAAGAGGACCTTGGACCACTGGCCAACAGTCCAATCCTTCTCCTTGGCCCAGTTGTGACACATCTGAATGTGGTGGTTTTTGAAGCTGTGACTCCTGCCTCACTCCACTCTTTCTGTATCTCTGCCAGATCCATGAATCTTCTCTGTTTGATAATGCGCTGAAGCCCACGGTCTGCTAGAGGGAGCTGAGGTGGAGGCTGTGGATTCATATAAATACCTGGGGCTGTGACTGGATAAAAAACTGGACTGGACAACACACAACAGCCACCTGTATGGGAAGACACAGAGCAGGCTGTAATTCCTCAGGAGACTGTGGCCTTTTAACATCTGCAGCAAACTGCTGGGGATGTTTTGCCAGTCTGTGGTTGCCAGCGTCCTCTTTTACACTGTGGTGTCCTGGGAATGAAGAATTTTGTTCTAAATTCTGCATTTATTACTGGCTTTTATCGGCAGATCTCACAATTCCCACGCATGCTTCTTTGACAACCTCTGGGACCGGAGCGGAGCCGATCTAGAGCGCATGCAGTGGAAATTGCGAACGGCTGCGGAGTGCGTGGCGGACCGGAGCGGAGCGCATGCAGTGGAAATCGGGGGTTAGTCTAAGCTCTTCTGCTGGTGCATCTTCTCCTGCCACATTTTGCCCTTCCACTAGACTTTCCATTGATGTGCTTGAACATGGCACTATGTGAACAACCAGCCTCCTTAGCTTTGAACTTTTGTTGCTTATCCTTCCTATGGAGGGTATCAATGATGGCCAGTTGTCAAATCTGCAGTCTTCTCCATATTGAACCTAACTGAGACATTTGAACCAAAGTGAAGCAATTTAATGACCCTGTCTGCTTTTATATGCTTTAAGCGATGCTCTGGAGTAGGATGATGGAAAATTGATCAGGAAATTGTATATGTCAGGGGATGGGCTTCATTTTAGCCAGCTCTAACGTCCACATTTCCACATAATCAGTGTCTGAACGGACTATTATTTAAATCATTTCATTACACTTTCTTATATATACACAGCAGTGGATATGTTGAGGTTTTAAAAGACTCGTAGTCCGCTGCAAACATGTTCAGGGCTCAGAGTCCTGCAATGTTGCAAGTACTCGTTTAAAGATGGAAAAATACATAAATTATATTTCAAGGGTCTGGCGAAAGTTTCTTTACTGCGGGTGAAAAAGTATTTATGGGATATTTTTGTTTCTTTAAGACTCCCAAAGAGAATGGTGTTGATATAGCATAATGTGTTTGTGGAGAGAGCATGCCAGAATATTCCCTCAACTTTGCGCTGACAGCGGAATATTCCCGCTATCTAGGCATCTTGCGCTGCCAGAGAGATTTATCTGAAATTTATGAAAACTGAAATTTATTTGATGCAAAGATCACTGTGCAGAAATGAAAAATTGTCCACAGTCCCTGGTTTTAACTGTGTTCTCAGTTCATGAACCGCAAATCCCGCTGCAGTAAAGTCTGTCTGGCATCGCTGGAGGTCTAGATAGCGAGAATATTCCGCTGTCAGCGCAAAGTTGGAGTAATATTCTGGCATGTTCTTTCCACATATCAATATATATTAACACAATTCTCTTTGGGAATCTTAAACAAAATATTATAAACAATTATATTTTCTCACTCGCAACCCGCCCGCATTAAAGAAACTTCCTTCCCGGACCCCTGAAATTTAATTTCACAACTTTATGATGTAAAAACCTTATGCGGGTCCGCCGCGGGTCACCCGCCCTGTTGCAGGACTCTGAACTGTAAGTTAAAGTTTCTCCACACAGAACTGCAAGGGTTGCAAAGGGAACGCATTTTTTTGTTGCATATTCTTCTGGGGCGAGTAGGCTATATAGCCAGCATTGTTCTATGTGCTATAATGTGGATTTTAATGAGCAAACATCCTAATGATGGTTTTCAGTGCCGTTGTTAAAACAAAACGCATAAGCTTATGGTTTAAAACTTTTATTGATACAATTTTTTAAAGATATGATTTTCAACACCTGTTTATTCACTGTAGTGCATAAACGTGAAACAGATAAATTTTATAGACTATATGAATAATTAATAATTGTCCCCAGCCATCTTCAAACCACACTTAAGTTTATGGTTATTGTCCCCAGCAACTTTAAAAACAAACTGACGCTGTTGTGAGAGTATCTCAGGTCCGGGAAAAGGTCCGTCCTGACAGCTTCTGAAGTTTTAAAAAGTATCCCAGGGGCATGGTAAGGGTCGGAGATGTTTAATCATTTTAATTTCCCGGTATAGACAATAATATCTTCCGTTTTTAAAATGGGGAGTAAACTCCGATGGAGTAAAATCACAGCCAGTGACGTTCATTTTGGTGAGGTTCATGCCTGACAACATGCCGCCTACGCTCTGAGAGTCAAGTGACGTCCGGAGCTCTATAGTACATGAGTAGTGTGTGACACGCAGTTTAAAACGTTCATGCCCTGTAAAATTTGGGCGGATTTCTTCACAGTATTCTAATTTTTGGAACTCCTGTTTTTCGTGGGTTTTATAAGCTGGACGCCCAAATTATGTACCAATTAACAACTAAATACTTGAAGTCATTTAAGTTGTGGCCCCTGAATCTATAATCTATGGAAGTTTTTTTAATGAATTATGGAAATAAACTTCTCCATGATATTCTAATTATTTTTGGAAAGGGTCTGTATATCATGGTCCGTGTGGTTTACAAAGGTACAAAAGGAGCAACACTGTGGTTCTACCACAGTCTGTATTTATTTAGATGTCATTAAAAACTTTCACGAATAGAATAAATTGAAGAAACCCGTTTATTAGGGACTAGAAAATGGCAGGAACATTGGTAAGCCCGAACGGCATTGCTAGATACTTGAAATGTCTGGGGGGAGTCTTGAAAGCCGTTTTCCACTTATCTCCTTTTATTCGGATCAGATGATATGCGTTTCTGAGGTCCAACTTCGAGAAAATGGTTGCTCCCTGCACGGACTCAAAAGCAGAGGTTAGAAGCAACAATTGATACTTATCGTTTATAGTTATTTGGTTCAAACCTCTGAAGTCAATGCAGTAGCATAGAGATCCATCCTTCTCGTCCATGAAGAAAAAAAACTGCTCCTAATGGGGAAGTGGAGTGGCGAATTATTCCTGCAGAAAGGGACTTGTTAATATACTTTTCCATACTTTCGTATTCTGGTCGGGACAAATTGTGTAGGCAGCTGGACGGTAGCAGAGCACCAAGAAAGAAATCAATGGAACAGTCGTAAGGTCAATGTGGGGGCAAGGACAGAGTTGTGGATTTAATGAAAACAATTTGTAAATCAAGAAATTCAGTAGGGACGCTAGGAATATCTGGTGGCTCATCTTTGGAATCGGCAGGAACAGCTGACGACGGAGCTAAAGCTGATTTAAGGCAGTTGGACAGGCAATGCAGGCTCCAAAACGATTTTCACCTCGTTCCGGTTAAAGTGAGGATTGTGTTCTGTCAGCCAAGAAAACCCTAAAACAACCAGTGACTGTGGGGAGGGAAAAAACAAAAAATAAGTTCATGGTGGTTTCCTGAGGAGATGAGTTCAATGTCCACAGTCTGGTGAGTGATAGTTGGCAGCAGTTTTACATCCAAGGCATTGACTCAAACTGGGGAAGGAAAATGTCAAAGTTGTAGGTTGAGTCGTTTAGCCAGCTTTGCATTGATTAAGTTCTGTTCACAGCCAGATTCAATTAGAGCTAAGGTCTGAAAAGAATTGTGGTTAAACAAGAGAGTCACAGGCAGAATTAAATGATATTATCTGAATTCGAACTGCCCACCAGAATTCCTGTAGCTACTGGCAGGCACCCCCCAGTATAGGCACTCCTTAGCCTCTATACACGCTGGCGCTTCTCGAGTATGAGCTTTGTCCGACCTATTTGCATATGTCGTCAGGGGACAAATAAATCTCTGGACAGGGACAAGAGAGGACAAAACTCGAGATTGTGGAAGAAAGACTCTCGAGTGATGAGGATGATTCAATTCTTTTTTCTCTGGATCTCTCATTGATTGTATTATTAAGCCAAATAGCTAAGGCGATCAGGTCTTCGAGGGACTGAGGTTCATCTCGGTAGGCCAAACGATCCTGTATGTGTTCATTAAGAGCACCAAAAAATGCACCCTTAAGAGCTGGGGAATTCCAGCCGAAGGCTGCGGTGAGGGTCAATAGCAAAATCTGTTACTGATTTCTGACCTCGTCTTAAACTCCTTAATCATTGGGTTATCTAGGTCTCAGTGTTTCTATAACTAAAGTTTAGTTCAAAATATCTAATGAAATCTTCAAATGAGGTTCTAAGAATTGTACAATATTTGTACCTGGGATCTCCCCAACTTTATGCTCTCCCTTTAAGCAAACCAATAACCTAAGCCATCTTAGAAGCATCGTCAGGAAAGGATTGAGGAGAACATCAGAAAACCAAGGAACATTGTAGCAGAAACCCACTACATTTACCAATCTCACCAGAGAAGTGCTCTGGGGTTGGAGGGGCGACATCTTGGAAGCAGAGAACCAGAAGTTTCGTTGAGGAGAGATCGGCTTCAGCAGAGGAAGGAGGCTGAGAAGGAGAAAGGATTTTCTGGTTCATTTTATGCATGGTCTTGGTAAGATGCTCAAGATGCTGGGAATCATAATGTTGCCTTTCACAAAGGGTATGGAGCATGGAATCATGTTTTGCAAGGAAGGAAGTCGACTCGGGAACGGGTTTCCGAGCTGAGCCTGTTGGATCGTACTGGCCTGGTTGTTCTGTCATGGCTTCAGGTAATTTCCTGATCCACATGCAGAACACAGACTCAGACCACAGTAAAGGTTAGAGTTTATTTAACGTTGGTTTCAGAGAAAATCAGCATTTCAGGAACAGTCAGATATCTGCAAGTTGAGAGGGGAGAATTAGTGGCTTGGATTTCCAAGAGATGACTAATTGGTGAAAGTGGTCACTTAGATTTATTATAGTAAAACTATCTATACATAACCAAAAGTTATGTATTGTCAGTATATATGGTCCAAATGTTGATGACCCCTCATTCTTTCATTCCTTCTTCTCTGTGCTCCTTGAACACATTGATTGCTCACTTCTTCTTGGGGGCGACCTCAACTTTGGTTTAAATGAAGAAATACAGGCTCAGCACAGCAGGGACTCAGCGCAGCTGGAAATCTATAGATATAGTCAAACAGTACATGAGCGATTATGGACTTTGCGATGCATGGTGATCTCTTCACCCCAATGACAAAAAATATACTTTCTTCTCAAATGTCCACCATTCATATTCTCGACTGGATTATTTGTTAGTCAGCACCTCACTGTTGACTGACATTTCAGACACTGAGATACACCCTATAGCTGTTAGCGATCCTGCTCCTGTTTCTCTAACTTTAGTAAATACAACAGAAACACCTCAAAGCAAAAATTGGAGATTAAATATATCCTTAGTTAAGGATAAAGAATTTATTAAATATTTCGAAAAAGAGTGGGCCTCATATTTGGAATATAACGACCTCCCTGGTCTGTCGCCATCCATTCTTTGGGAGGCAGGAAAAGCTGTGATTAGAGGTAAAATAATATCATTCTCATCAAATAAAAAGAAAATGGGGGAAAAAAAACGTATTCAGGAATTAGAAGAAACTATTAATTCATTAGAAGCTTCTCTAGATGAGGAGAGACTAGGCAAAACCCGTAAAGCAAAGCTGGAATTAAATCAAATTATCAATAAACAGACCCAGTTCTTAATTCAAAGACTTAGAATTGAAAACTTTGAACAAAGGTAATAAATCAGGTAGATTTTTGGCTAACCAGCTTAAAATTAATAAAGAAAAAACAACTATATCTGCTATTAAAGATCAGACTGGGAATACAGTATATGATCCTGGAAGAATAAACAACACATTTAAAGAATTTTACAAGGCTTTATACTCACCAGAGATAAATCCATCAGATCATGAAATTGAACAATTTTTTGATAACATAACACTACCTAAATTATCTGAAAGTCAAACGATGGCCCTGGATTCACCACTAACAGCGGCTGAACTCCAGGAGGCCCTCCAAGGCATGCCCAATAAAAAGGCTCCAGGCCCAGATGGATTTCCAGAAGCGTTTTATAAAGAATTCTGGAATATTCTGGCACCAACATTCCACAGAATGCTGCATGAAACCAAAGAAAATGGCCGACTCCCACCAAATATGAATTCTACCCTTTGTTTCCTACCAGCAATCGTCCCATATCCCTTATTATTGTTGATCTTAAAATAATCTGCAAAGCCCTCGCAAAAAGGATAGAGAAAGTAACCCCTCTTATAATACATCCTAAACAAACTGGTTTTATTAAAGGGAGACATTCATCCACAAATTAATGTAGATTAATAGATTTTTCTTACTGTAAAAAAATTAAAACTAATATATTATCTTTAGATGCAGAAAAAGCATTTGATAGAGTTAACTGGAAATTCTTATTTGTAACCTTACATTTTTTTGGCTTTGGAAATTCTTTTGAAAACTGGTTGAAAATATTATACAGTTCACCAACAGCATGTATCAGGACAAATAACCAAACATCATCTAGGTTTTATCTTCAGAGAGGTACCAGGCAGGGATGTCCTCTCTCCCTCCCTGTTCGCTATTTTTATTGAACCACTTGCTGCAGCAATCAGGCAAACTCTCAATATTAGAGGCATAAAATGCAATAACATAGAACATAAAATCAGTCTTTATGCAGATGATGTATTAGTTTTTCTCCAGCATTCACAAACCTCTTTCTCTCAGGTAATCGGATTGATAAACTCTTACTCAAATGTTTCAGATTATTCTATAACTTGGTTAAAATCTACAGTTCTTCCAATCAATTGTTCTGTCCAGAATCCAACTAATACACAACTGCAGTCAGGGAATATTACCTATTTGGGTATCAATGTCTCACCAAGACTGGCAGATTTAATAACGCTAAACTACATCCCACTTTTAAAAAAAGTGGAAGATGATCTTGCTAGATGGAAATCTCTACCCATATCACTTATGGGAAGGGTTGCTTCAATAAAAATGATGGTTTTGCCCAGAATCCACTACTTATTCTCAATGATCCCAAGTAAACCATCACTAGACTGGTTTAGATCTCTGGACTCCTCTCTCTAAATTTCTTTGGAAAGATAAACCCCCACGTATCAGCTTAAAAACACTGCAGAAGACCAAAGAAAAAGGAGGTCTAGATCTACCAAACTTCCATCATTATTTCTTAGCCAACAGGCTCCAATACATCTCAAGATGGTTAAAACATTGCTACCTAGACGAGTCCTGGATAGACGTAGAACAGACACTATGTAATAAGATAAAACTTTCAGACCTACCATTTATTAGCTCAAATTTAAAACAACATGAATGCTTTAAAGGCATAAATATCAGCTCCTCTCTGACAGCATGGTGGGAGTTTCTAAAAATGACAGAGTCCACAATAATCCCATGCAGACGTACACCCATCTGGAATAACCCCGACATCTTGCAAAAAAATGTATGATAAATTTCCCAGTCTGGAGGTGCAATGGAATTGAATACCTGGAACATATATTTGAAGGAACAGACTTTATCCCATTTAATACATTAATTACACAATATGGAATTGATGAAAACAAATTCTTAGAATATCAACAAATTAAATCTATTATTAAAGGTAAATTTAAGCTCAATACAGCTGAATTACAAATTCCAGCAAGAGTTTTAGATTTTCTTAATCTCAACCCCCCCAAATTGCTGTCTAAAACATTCAAAACTTTATCTACATTAGATGAATCAATAGCCATCCCTATTTCAAAATGGGAGGTGGATTTATCAGCCAGCTTTGACCAAAACGTCTGGTCTCATATGTTTAAGAACCTTTAAAATAACAAAAAATCCTCATTTGCAATTAATACAATACAAAATCCTTCATAGAGTACACAATAAAGGTCAACGAATGTTTAGGATGGGTTTTACATCGTCTAATACCTGCTTACAATGCACAAGCAATATACCAGATACTTATGTTCATGCGCTTCGGTTCTGTCCACCTGTTAAGAAATTTTGGTGCCAGATATGTGAGGACTTATCAAAGTGTCTGAAATGTAACATCCCACCATCTCCCTCAATTTGCCTGTTAGGAAATTTAAATGATGTCACCATGGACACAAAGTCAGTTCTAATGGTTCACATTGCCTTATGCATCGCAAAGAAAACTATCCTCCTGAACTGGAAAAATAAAAAAGCTCTTAATATTTATCAGTATAGAAATCTCTTGTTGGACCATAATGGTCTTGAGATGGCCTCTGGCTCCATATCTGATCAATCTCTCTGGGCTCCTTTGATCGGCTCCATCACCTAGTGGGGGTGGGGGGCACTTGGTTTTTGTCGTTTGGGACACTGTTGCTGATGTGGGGGTTTTGGGGTTGGAGGTGTCTGGGGGGGACCCCAGGGGGTGGGATCACTGGGCGGATGGGGCGCTGGACGTCGTGGCCGGCCTGGGGTTGGGCTTTGGGTTGTAACTCCTGATGGCTGCATACGGTCCCTTGGGGGGGTTGCACTGGCGGACATGGGTTACTGGCCTGGTGGCCGGGCTGCGCCTGGGTAGGGTCTGGGGTGGGCCTGGGGATTCGGGGCTCGGGGGCGCCGCGCCCCCTAGCTGTGGTCCTGGCTGGGGGTCGGCCGGCGTGGGGTCTCTGTTGCCTGTGGGGGTCGGGGCCGGCCGGCGGCCGGCATGTGCAGCTCCTCTCTCTTTTTCTCTGGGCCGATTGTCATCGTCGGTCCCTGTATGGCGTCTTGCCTTGTTTGCTGGTTGGGGAGCCTGGCTGCTGGTCGCGGCGGCTGGGTGGTGTTTCTGGGCCGGATCAGTCCTTTTTCGCACTGGACTTGGCTCCTGGGTCTTGGTCTTTGTGCGGGGAGTTGGGGTTGGGCATTCGGCCGGGTTCGGTCGGACTTGTGGGTGGACTGGCCGGTTGGTGGGCGTGCAGGGCAGGTGGGTAGGGCGCTGGGATTGGTCTCCTGCCGGGCCGTTGAGCAGCAGTGGTCGCTCCACAAAGAATGGGGCTGGTGGATGTCGGCCTGGTGGGTCGGCCGCCTGGCTAATCGGTTTGCTCCTGGTCTGGGCAGGTACGTCGACGTGGTTCGGGCTACGGGGGCCTCCGGTGTGCGGGTGGCGCTGGAGGCCTCCTTTGCTGGCGGGGAGGCTGGTGCTGTGTAGCGACAGGTGCTCTCCCCCTACGAGGGCACTTGGACGGGGGGGAGGGGTGTGCGGGAGGGGGGAGGGTAGGGCAAACTCAACCTGGGTGTCTAGTAACTTTTGTGTTTTGAGAGTAGATCGAATGTCAGGGTGGGTTTAGTTCCCCTTCTGGGATGGGGCTGGGGGGACTGCCTTGGGGTCCGTGGGGCTTTGTGGTGCTGTGCCCGTGGGCCCCGGGTCGAACGTGCCATGGCCTCCCTCCCCTGGTGGATCCCGGTGAACAGCGGTGCCTATTGGGGTCAGTGGGGGAGCTGGCTCCCTGGGAAGATATTTTGTCTCCCAGTCCTTCCCTCCCCATCCCTGGACACCTCTGTCCACCCGCTCCATCACTTTACCACTCATATAGGGTCTTGGGGCATGGGCACATCACTGGGGTGCGAGGAGGGGCTTCCCTCCTCGCTATCCCGTGGTGTCCTGGGTCCCAATTTTAATATACAACTTAGACACTCCCACTTATAACATTCTCACGCGACACATATGTAGGGACTTTGGGGTGGGCACACTTTTCGGCATCCAGAGGGGGAGCGGTTCAATCAGCTTCACCTCTGGTGCCGGTGCCCACTGTTAAACCACATATAGACACTTAAGGCTCGGGGTGGGGGTTGGGGAATGTGTGGCTTCCTTCCCCACATCCCACCCCTCTGTTTTAAATGCACATTATAACAACATGCATCAACACCATACTCGAGCGGGAGGATGGAGGCTAAAGGTCTTTTCCCACCCCTGTTCGCTATGGGCCATCAGGGGTTGGGGTCCGGCGGAGGAACAGGCGGTCTGGTCAGGGTCCTGGGCTGTCGGGCTGCTTTGCCACTGTGGGGCCCTTGGCGTTCTGTATGTGTCCGTCCTAGAAGGTAGGGGGTCCATCTCCCGGGTCCAGGGGCTGGTGGCTCTACTGGGGCATCGGTACCTGGACCTGGGAGCATAAAGTGTGTATGGGGTGTGTGAGTGAGGGTACAGCGTCATTTTTTTGGGTGTCTTGGTGAGTCAGTTAGACTGTATGGGTTTAAGAGGGAGGGAACGTATGACTGTGTCTGTATGTCTTTTTCTACCTGTCAGGTTGGATCTTGGTCTGCCCTCTCGCCTGGCGCATCTCAGGCCTTACACTTAATGGGGGGCCTATTTCCCCTCCGTCACTCCCCGCCGGTGACGGGGGCCCCTGCCTGCCGGTGCATCGGTGGTCAATCCGGTTCGGACCTGGTGCATGCCTGGGGGGGCCGGTGTCTCGGTCGGCCAATATCTTCCTTTGGTTGGGTGGGGCACCTCTTTTAGAGGTGCCAGGTTTGGGATTGTTGGGTGGTGCCTGCTCGGTCGCTCGGCGGGATGCGGATCCGGCATCTCTGCTCGTTTGATCACCTGGAGAGTGAGCAACTGTGCAGGGAGATGGATCCAAGGATTGGGGACCGAGTGAGCCAGTAATGGAGAGCAGGAAGGCTGATGGAATCGGGAGCAGGTGAGTTGTAGGCAGCAGCTGTGGAGATAAAACGCTGAACTCTGATGAAGCTGGCATGGAAGCCATCAAAGGCAGTTCTAGGAAGACACAGGGAGATCAGAAGTCACGAGGGGAACTTAAGAATTGTAACGTCTTTATCTTCCTACACCGCAAGACAAAAATCGAATTGTGTAACTGTTGTGACACAGAGTGAGCAAATTTGTGTCTGGTTTACATAACCATCAATAATTTAATATTAATATAATTATTGATGAGGTTCAAGTTTAGTTTGTTTATTAAAGATGATCGGGGCACCAACCCCTATCTACAGGGTGGGCCATTTATATGGATACACCGTAATAACATGAGAATGGTAGGTGATATCAAAGTCCTGTTTGTGGCACATTAGGATATGTGAGGGGGGAAACTCCTTAAGATGGGTGGTGACCATGGTGGCCATTTAGAAGTTGGCCATCTTGGATACAACTTTTGTTTTTTCAACAGGAAGAGGGCCATGTGACACATCAAACGTATTGGTAATGTCACAAGAAAAACAATGGTGTGCTTGGTTTCAACGTAACTTTATTCTTTCATGAGTTATTTACAAGTTTCTCTTTGTTCACAGCCATTGACATGTCGAAGAGGTTAACACGTGAGGAGCAGCTCGAAATCGTGTTGATGTCTGGTGAACGCAGTAACCGGGTCATTGCAGCAGATTTCAATGCAAGACACCCTACGAGACCACCCATCTCCCATGCTACAGTCAGCAAACTGCTTGCTAAGTTTCGTGAAACTGGTTCAGTGTTGGATTTGTCAAAATGTGGACGCAAGAAAACTGTCACTAATGAAGAAACATCAGTGGCTGTCCTAGCTTCATTCAGCAAGAGCCCACAGCGTAGCACTCGCCGCACGTCACTGGAGAGTGGCATTAGTCGAACATCCCTTTGGCGGATATTAGCTACTCACAAATGGCACGGCGAGGTTCAGTGCTTAAAAATACTTTAAACCAACAATGAACGAGATCTAACTCGTTAAGAACTCTATTTTCTCTATTTATCTGCCCAGACATAAGATTAGCATAAATAAACCGGTTCAGTCCTACTTTGCGTTGAGGGAAGTCCGGTCCACGAGGAGGAGAGCAAAATGTGTCCGTAATTGAGCAAGAAAAGGAAGAGTTAAAAAACCTGTGCAGGATTTTTAGGACTTTGTTCACGTCGTAACAAACTGTCTTGGAACAGTCCTGATATAGCTCAAACTGGATACACCAACAGGATTAGCACTTTGAAGCGTTGAATTGAGAGTTCTCCTCAGTCCAGCGGGTCAAAACAAAAGAGAATCTTCACCGGTGAGGTGTCCTCTGTATGGCAGGAGTTTCTGCTAAGAACCTCTGCTGAGAACAAATTTGAAATGGCCGCCACTACCACTCGTATAGCCCTTTGGCCGTGATGTCATCGTTGATGTCACCATTGGTGGCCACGGACCAATAGGAGTGTGTTGGGGGTCACCGCTAGGATTGCTGGGAATTGTGGTCTTCTCAGTTCATCTAGGCAAAATGGGTTCCAGCTGTCCAACAGTCTGTTCAGTTCATTTGATGAAAATGGAGTCCCAACAGTGAGAAAGATATTTGATTGCTTAGCTGTATTAAGTAAATACAACATAATAGTCTAACGTTCTCTGAAAATACCAAATGTCTTATCAACCGTTAAAGCTGCATTCCGCAACTTTTACACCTTAATATAATCTTTTTTTCAAAAGTTATGGTGGAATTTTATAATCTATTATGTTTATTTTTAGAGTCATCACCACCTTACAGGGGTCCTTGGCTTTTTTTCTGCACTAAAGAACTTTTGAGCGGCGGTCCGCTGCCGGAAGTACCGACTGAGATCTGCTTTACGGCAGAGTTATACGGCCTCGCTGTTTAGAGTGTTTGTATATACTGTTTATATATACAGTCAATGGTTCAGAGACTGTAGAGATGGCTGATCCACCAAAGAGACAGATAAATCCCATATCAAAAGAAGCTAGAAAAAGAGAACATTGATGGAGAGAGAGCAAAGACCAGAGTAAATGTTAGGCAGGCTTTTCCTCATTGGAGAGTTCTTTTGGAACAAACGTCATGTACTACGGACGCCGATTTAGCCGTACTGCTAATGGATATGTAAGTAATCAATGATTTCACAGGGGTTATAGTGTTTAGGTGGCATGATGTTGTTATACAGTCCTGAGAAAGCTATTTATTCAATGTATGGAGGTGGATGGACATAGTTTGCACAGTATGGCTTACAGTAGTAATGTGAATTACACAACCGAGTCGATCTCTGTTAGCCATCTAGAGGCTAATGTGATGCTAATGTGTAAGACTCGGTTCTGTAGATAAAGCTGCAAACTCCGGCGTAGTCGCTGTATTTCAGTATATAAGTCAAACTTATTTCTTTTGGTTTTGTCAAGCTAGTGATTTATATTTTTGTCGTTTGATTTTTTCCTAAAAACACCTAAAGATGTAGGCTGATTCTAGTGTCGGGAGGTGTTTGGTACGTGGTGCTTAGACGTTCTCTGTATCTAACCCCACTGTTTTTCCAATTACCCCGACCTCCCCCACAAACTGAATACCTAGCTGAGAGATCTTTACTCTAAATTGCCCCGACCTTGAATTGCGAACTGAAACTGCACTTGTTTGTTGTTTGGGCAAGCGATTTGGAAAGCAGCCACTGAAACATGCCTCTTAGGAGCGACAGAGAGATTTGATTTTATGACAGTGATGTTACGGGGCAAGCCTGAAGAGGGCGACAGAGAGCAAATATCATGAAAGTTGCGGAATATGCCTGTAATTATGTCAAAAATAAAACAAATATTCAATCTGCTGTAATAATCAGTACCACAGTCTATAAGCTTTACAATATAACCATATATAAACAAATGGTAAAGAAGAATGGTATTACCCTGCATAGACCAGAGGTGCTTTTTACATTTGTGTGTTCTTTCTTTTAAAACTGTTCATTTTGGAGAGTGAACTGATTGTCTAATCTCCAAAAGATACAGACACCTTCCTCCATGCAGTCCAATGCCTAACAGCTCTCAGATAGTCTCTCTGCAGGGTTCTGGCCCTGGGCTACTGGTTATCTTTGCAGAAAGAAAAAAAAGGTCTGCAGGAGCACTTTGGGCTCATAATGACAAGCCAATTAACACACCCACTCTCAGAAACCTGCACTGCTTATTTAATATGCTTGGTTAGGACCAGGACTGGGTTGAGAGAGTAGGTAGGGAGGATGTAGAAAGAGATGAGCAAGATCCGTGGATTTGTGGTGCTTAATTACCAGAGCTCAGCAAGCCATCTTTACAGAACTAATTTCTTGGCAGGAGCTAATGGAAGCAGGCCGACAGCACCCAAAGCTAATATCTGTGTTTCTGACATGTTCAGAGTTGATCTCGTTAACCACACTTAGATCAGGGCGAATCAACTCCTATTTGACAAGGCTGACACACTTTAAGATTATAATTTAAGGGAACATTTTCTTGAATCTGCTAATTGGTTACACAAGTTAAATCATGTCCTTGGAGTTTGAGGAACCTTCCTAACCTTCCTTCGTGTCAGGAGGTAACTCAATGTCCTATAGCTAACGTTCCACTCATGATGTACTAAGAAATATCACTAAACAGAAATGTGTTGGCTTTATACATCACTGCCCCTCCCCTTCTGGTCATCCCTAAACCATTTCCCACCCAGCCCAAGACAAACCCACCAGCTGGGCAGGATGGTGTGCAACAACTTTAACAACCTGGGCTGCTCTGTTGATGCACACCTGTTCTATCTGCGGTGGCGCACATTCCAGGGGCTTCTGCCCCCACAACCCCAACTCCCAGACAGATTGACTAGAGCAGCAAAACCCATAAAATGGAGCAATTTTTTTCCCTGCTTTGGTTCGCCACCTGGATAGGGAGTTTGTGGATTTCTTAGTCAGGGGGTTCACCCATGGGTGCCATCCAAGCGAAGAATTTCTCCCAGATCGCTTAGCCCACTGCACCAATCTGCAGTCTGTCCTTTCTGAGCCCTTTTCAAGGAGGTTGAAAAAGGATTCTTGATCGGTCCTTTCATCTGCCCCTTTATCCCATCTCCCGGGTCAGCCCCTTGGGCGTCGCTACCTGAAAGTACTCCGGTAAGAAGCAGCTGATTATCGATCTGTTGGCACCCCATGGTTCCTCCATGCCAAGCATGAACAACCTCTTCCCCTTCCCTGACACTTTTATGCAGTATGCCACCGTCGACTGTGCTATCAGCCTTATCCGTCTGGCGGGATGGGCCTTATGACTTTCCAAGGCGGACATCACCAGCACCTTTAAGGTCCTGCCTTTTCATCCAGACTTCTGGAGATTCTTCTGTGTTTACTGGAAGGAGGCTTACTACTTCGCGTTCCAACTCACGTTTGGATGCAGAAGTAGCCGCAGGATCTTTGATTCCCTTTCTGAAGGCTTGTGCTGGGTCTTGCTCAATACTTACAATTCAATTCAAATTCAAAATTACTTTATTAATCCCAAAGGGATATTAAATGTTGTTGTAACTCATTATGCAAGTTTCTTCAAAGATTTCTCGTAGATGCTGATGGCTGTGGGTAGGGATGATCTCTTGTAGCGCTCTGCAGATCTGAAGAAGCCTCTGACTGAAGACGCTCTGTAGTTGTCTGATGTAGAGGATGCTCTGGATCTATGGCGTCTTCTTTTCAACTCATCAGGGTTTTGTGGCTGTAGTTGAGGTATTATTTGAGCTTTTGTGATGTTAATCAGCTGCTGCCAGTTGTAAACCACCTTGTTGCCATGGTTATGCATCATAACAAATGTCCAAAAATATAAAGTATCAGCAAAAATCCTTCCAGCTGCACAGCATTCAAAACCAGAGAGAACGGTTGTCCACAAAAACAATGTTTCTACCAGAAATGGAAGAATTTAAAGTTTTAAAAAAGAAAAACAATATGAACCAAAGTAACCGAGCTACTCCAACATGCTGCCACCTTGAGCGGCGCAATTCTGGAATGCCGTCTACCTTCTACGTCCTCCATGTCTTGGACGACACCCTGGTCATCACCCCTGCATCCTCTTCAGAGTGAGGTTCTGCACCCTCACTGAGGCCTCCTCTGACATTGGTGTCCCTTTTTTGAGGAGAAGACAGTTTACCTGCATCCCCTTACCTCTATGGAGTTCCTGGGCATCACTCTCAATTTGTCCTCTTTTCAGGCATTCGTAGCCTCTTCAGAAGGTTCACAGGATCTCCCTGAACTGTTTAACTTCCTTTTTCCCCTTCCTTGGATCTCCACAAGTTCTATACCACAGTTTTTGCTGCCCTTCTTTGGGGGCATGAACAGTCTCAATAATACATTCTCACCTACGTAGATAATGCTGCTGTTGTAGACATTTAAAAAAAAAGTTCGGTCACCTTTCCCTGCAATCATGCAGTTCATCCGCAGACTCACCCTCGTGTCACCCCAACATCAGTTCCTGCTCCACGCAGCTCATGTCCCAGGCCACCAAAATTGTATTGCTGGCTCTCTTACTCATTTCTCTTTGCTGAAATTCAGATCCTTGGTGCCCGCTGTGGATCTCAACCCAACTCCGGTCCCTCAATTTTCAGCCACAATCAACAACATCAATATTGCATGGACTTTGTTTGCAACAGTGGAAACACTACCTAAACCTCCAATGACAGTAGCCCCTGAACTTAATTCTACCAGGGAATGCAATGAATCTGCCAGCTTTTTCACTGAAAAGATTCTAACAATTAGACGGTCGGTCTGTACCGCAGCACCGAATCGACTACCAATGTTATACCCAATTAATACCAATGTAGAAAAAATCAGAATCAGAATTCCATGACTTAAACCCCCAAAAATCCTTGAATAAATTAATCAATTAAACTCCTCCCCTTGCTGCCTTGATATCCTTCCCACAGCTTTCCTTAAGAAAGTTTTCCCTGTCATTGGGTCTGATCTCATTCAAATAATGAACTCATCTATCTTGTCAGGTGTCTTCCCCCAGGCATGGAAAACAGCAGTTATTAAACCACTGCTAAAAAAGATCTGGATAACATGTTAATGCAGAACTACAGGCCAATCTCTAATCTTCCATTCATCAGTAAAATTATTGAAAAACTGTGTTTCAGCCTGTAAACAGCTTCCTAACAATGACCAACTGCTTTGATGTTTTTCAGTCTGCTTCCGTGCTCACCACAGCACTAAGACTGCCCTTGTCAAAGTTTTCAATGACATTCGCATAAATACAAACTGTGGTAGAACCACAGTGCTGGTTCTGTTGGACCTCTGTGCACCATTTGACACTGCTGATCATGATATACTATTGGAATGACTGGAGAGCTGGGTCGGACTCTGGTAGAGTACTTGGCTGGTTCGAGTCTTGCATAAAGAACAGGGACTTCTTTATTTCAATAGTAAACCTTTCATCAGAACAAACATAAATCACATGTGGGGTGCCCCAGGGCTCCATCCTGGGGCCCCTCTTATTTAATATCTACATGTTCCCACTTGCCCAGATTATAACAACCAATAAGATTAACTACCATAACTATGCAGATGATACTCAGCTCTACATTACAATGTCACCAGGTGACTTTGAACGCATCCAATCCCTAAGTAAATGCATCGAGCAAATCAATAAATCAAATCAAACTTTATTTATAAAGTACTTTTCATACAAAATTGGATCACAAAGTGCTTTACAGATTAAAATAACCCCACATAAAACTACATTCCCTTCCCTCCCCCACAGATTTAAAAGCATGGTCACAAATGGATGTGCCATAACTTTCACCAGCTAAACAGAAACAAAACAGAAGTAATTACTTTTGGACCTAAAGAGGAATGATCAAGAGTCATCACACATCTTCAGTTATTACAGCTAGAAACTACTGATCAGGCCAGAAATCTAGGTGTAATAATGGACTCAGACCTGAACCTTCAGGGTCACATAAAGGCAATAACAAGGTCAGCCTTCTGTCACCTGAAGAACATTTATAGGATTAAAGGACCTAAAAAAACCTTTATCTTTAGTTGGATTACTGCAACAGCGTTTTCACAGGTCTGCCTAAAATGCCAATTAGACAGCTGCAGCTTATCTAGAACGCTGCTGTTCGTGTCCTAACCAGAACCAGAAAAGTATAGCATATCACCTCAGTTCTAAAGTCCTTAAACTGGCTCCCTGTAGCTCAGAGAATAGACTTCAGTCCACATATTCTGCCTCAGCTCCACCCACAGTCTCTACGAACCATTCTCTAATTATGTTTCTTCCCAGTTAGCCTTTAGCACTGTACCATTCGATCCACTTTTCATTACAGAATCTGGTAGCCTCACTACCAGGTTCTGGCTCACCACTCACTTCCGCCAAGTTCTTCCCCGGTCAAGTATTTACCCAGAACCCTAATCCGTATAGGAGCAGCCACCTCAGTCACCCGTTCAGGCATCTTGGACAATGTTATCTAAAGTTCTAGGCCACTGGTCATCTCTGGCTTACCATTCTTACATGCACAAAAATATGCCTGTCCTGCACCACACTCACACTCTCTTTTTTTGTTAAATTTCACCATCAATCAATTTGGGGACTTCTGAGCAGGCTTGGGAAAGACAAATTCCTGAAGACTGCACCCCCAGGCTGAGTGTTCTTCCTAGCCTCCATCAGAGCATCTCCCCAGACTTTTCATCTATCCATTCTATTCCTTCAATAAACTTTTTAAATTCTGATCACTGTAGCGTGGTCCTGTCTAATGAAATGAGGTTAATGTATTAACTTAGGTTTGGGAGCAGGAACATGCCTCAAACCTGCTTCTTATGCAGCAATCTATACAAACTCAACTCACCTGGCCTCCCAGGCCTCTAATGCGTCTCTAATTATTCAGCAGTCTACATAAACTCAGCCTGCCTAGCGTTCCACATCTGTCTCGTTCGTTTCACAACCATCCCTACCAGACCCTCTTTATGGCTTAACCTTGATCCATTTCACCTCTCCCTATCCCTCCCACCTTCACCCTTCCCTCATCCTCTCCTTCTCTGTATCCCTTCTTCCGTACATCCTCCCTGGTCCAGCTCCTCGGGAGGAATCCCAAGGCCTTCTCAGGCCAGCTGAGAAACATAGTCTCTCCAGCATGTCCTTGGTCTTCCTCTGGGCCACCTCCCGGTGGGACGTGCCCGAAACACCTCACCGGGGAGGTGTCCAGGAGGCATCCTGACCAGATGCCCGAGCCACCTCAACTGACTCCTCTCAATGTGGAGGAGCAGCGGCTCTACTCGGAGCCCCCTCCGAATGACTGAGCTTCTCACCCCATCTCTAAAGGAGAGCCCAGACACTCTAAGAAGGAAACTAATTTCAGCCGCTTGTATCCGTGATCTTGTTCTTTCGGTCACCACCCAGAGTTCGTGACCATAGATAAGGGTAGGAATGTAGATCGACCGGTAAATCGAGAGCTTCGCCTTTCGGGTCAGCTCTCTCTTCACCATGACAGACCGATACAGGGCCCGCATAACCGCAGATGTCCTACCAATCTGTGTGTCAATCTCCCGCTCCAATGTTTCCTCATTCGTGAACAAGACCCCAGATACCACTTGGGGATGGACCTCATCCCCGACCCAGAGAAGGCTCCCCACCCTTTTCCTGCTCAAGACCATGGTCTCGGATTTGGAGGTGCTGATTCTCATCCCAGCCGCTTCACACTCTGCTGCGAACCACTCCAACGAAAGGTGTAGCTCACGTTCCGATGAAGCCAACAGGACCACATCATCTGCAAAAAGCAGAGACCCGATCCTGAAGCCACCAAAACGTATTCCCTCAACACCTTGGCTGCGCCTAGAAATGCTGTCCATAAAAGTTATGAACAGGATCGGTGACAAAGGGCAACCTTGGCGGAGTCCAACTCTCACCGGAAACAAGCCCGACTTACTGCCGGCAATGCGAACCAAACTCTGGCACTGATCGTACAGGGACCTAACAAGCCCGGTACCCTAGCAGACCCTCACAACACGTTTGGGCCTGCCAGGTCTGTCCCGCGTCCTCACCCACCATCGGAGCCGACTTACCACCAGGTAGTGGTCAGTGGACTGCTCAGCCCCTCTCTTCACCCGAGTGTCCAAAACATGTGGCCGCAGATCAGATGAAACGACAACCAAGTCGATCATCAAGCTTTGGCCTAGGGTGTCCTGGTGCCAAGTGCACGTATGGACACCCTTATGCCTGAACTTGGTGTTCGTTATGGACAATCCATGACGAGCACAGAAGTCAAATAACAAGACACAGATCGGGTTCAGATCGGGGGGCCATTCCGTCTAACCACACTCCTCCAGCTGTCACTGTCATTGCCCATGTGAGCGTTGAAGTTCCCCAGCAGAACAAGGGAGTCCCGGAGGAGCACTCTCCAGCACCCCTTCCAAGGACTCCAAAAAGGGTGGGTAATCTCATCTACCGTTTGGCGCGTGAGCACAAACAGTCAGGACCCGTCCCACCACCCATAGGCGGAGATAGGCTACCCTCTCGTTCACTGGGGTAAGCCCCAACAAACAGGCGCTGAGATGGGGGCTAACAAGTATGGCCACCCCAGCTCGGCTTGCACCCAAACCCCTATGGCCCCTCCCACAGGTGGTGCGCTCATGGGAAGGGGGACCCATGTTACCTCTTCGGGCTGACCCCGACCGGGCCCCATGGGTAAAGGCCCAGCCACCAGGTGTTCGCCAACGTGCCCCGCCTCCAGGCCTGGCTCCAGAGGGGGGCCCCAGTGACCGACGTCCGGGCGAGGGAACACTAAATCCATTTACTGTATTCATCATAGGAGTCTTTTGGGCTGCACTTTATCTGATCCCTCACCTAGAAGCAAATTGCCATGGGTGACCCTTCCAGGAGCAAAAAGCCCCCAACAACAAAGTTCCTAGGATCATTGGGACACTCAAACCCTTCCACCATGACAAGGTGGCAGCCCAGGGAGGGGCTTAGATATATTATCTTTAGTTATTTTCTAGTTTTAGATTGTTTTCTGTTTTTTCTCATGTCTATTCCTTTTCTGTTGTCTCCCTGCCACACTGCTCCTGACCCAGATCTACTGATTGATTCCAGCTGTGCTATCCCTCTCACCTGCAACCACTAATTAGCCCCTGATTTTCTCCCTTGCTTCAAATAAAAACCTTATGCTGAGATAAAGCTGTGCTCAGTTACTAGAACTGAGTCCAGTGAACGACGTCTCACTGTTAAAAGATATAAATGTTGTTTGTTGTTCTTATTGCTCCTTTTTACAGAAATGAACGAGCCCGCGGGAAGGTGAAATGAGAGCTCAGAGAGAGCCCAGGGTCAAAAATTAAATGTGTGTCTGTTCCTTTAAGATAGGCTTTAAATTAGAGTGAAAACACCTTCTCAATACTTGTAACCATTAAATCATTGTTATTTTTTGTACTCCGCTGCTTTTGGGTCCTCATTACTTAGACGACGATGACAGATTTTGGTTTTAATTTTTATTAGTGTCTGGATTCTGTGGAGCCATTTTTTTCTTACTTTTGCCTTTAGCGCCACTTTTTCCCCCTCCCTGCTTTTGTTCTTCTCTGTTCTTTTCCTAGTCCCAGCAGGTGAGATCAATTTCAGGTCTGATAATGGACTGGGACTTCCGTCTGGGTGCTGTCTGCACACCTGCAGCTGATTCTACTCTGACTACCTGCAAGCTTTTTCAGCCTGGCTCAGACCAGCATTTATCACCAGTCTGTTGACCAAACTTGGTTACTCTTGACTCAGTTCAGTTGAATTCAATTCAGTTTATTTATATAGCGCCAAGTCACAACTGATGCCATCTCAAGGTACTTTACAAGGAAAGTCATTTCAATACTTTTTTAAACTTATTTTTCTACACATAATGAGCAACAGTGATTACCACTGTGCCCACATGCAGCCCAATATAATCTCATGGAGTACTTTTATTGTTTTGGATTTTTAAATTATTTATAGAGTTTTCATTCATATACATTTTTATCCTGCTTTGCAGTCATAAATATTTTATTCTACTTCACAATCACACTACACAGTTGAAAACACTTACCAAGAATAACATTTGTTCAAACATTTTTAAGCCTCTAAGATTCAACTTGGGACAAAACTACAGACTTTCAAGCATTAAAGACTGGTTGTGACTTTTACTGTGAAACACACACAGTGTGGTTAAAGCCACGAACTGAACCTTGGGGTTAAACGGCACCAAGTGCGCTTGGATCTTGGATTTTAACCCCACCAAGTGCAAAACCAAACAAGTCACATAAAATTCTTAGGAAAACTGAAAGGCTTTGGAAAAATAAAGTCTGCCCTGTTTACTGTGACCTTGTTCATCAAACAGCAGATCTTCACAAACATGGAACTGCTTTTTGGTCAGTGTAACCAAAACAATTTTACAATTTTCTTCACCTACAAAAAGGCTGCAGTAAAACTAGCTATTTTATCTAGCATTTTTGTTCTTATTTAGAGATACCTTATTTAACCTACCTACCTTCTGTTATTTTCCTACATGATGCTAATTTGTAAATTAAAACACAAAGGGTACTGTATAATATTGAGTGACATTCACTTGCCACTGTCCTTTTGATGAAAAAGGTTTTCAATAATTATCTACATTGTACAATTATGCACTGAAATATGTATTGTTCTCTTCCGGTGCTGCACAAACAAGCAGCCAGTCTTAGTAGCTCTCACTCGATCCTGAGTTATTTTATCTTTAAATATATGTTCTTCAACGTTTTGTGTGTTATCAGATTTTTATTGTGGACTGCTGTTACCACAATGGACTCGACCATCTTGTGGACAATGGTGTTTTTATTACATTTTTCACTGCATCTGTGTTTGGATAATGGGTGAGCACCCGATCACCCATTGTTTACACCCGAATCAGCTGGTAGCTCTCGGTAACTTTGCTGTACTGCCCTCCACCAAGCGAGCCAACATCCCCCAGGGGCTGCGAAAGAAGGATTGGGTATCGCTGCAGGGGAAGGAGGTACTGGTCCGTCATCCAGTCCATTATCATGGTAAATGTGAGATCTCTCCCCAACAAAGTCAACGAACTGGAGGCTCTAACCTGCCATCAAATGAGCCACAGAGACAGCCTGATTTGCGTGACCGAGACAAGGCTAACCGCGCTAACTCCAGACTCACACATAATCATGGACAGTTTTCATCTGCTCCGGGCCAACAGAACCTTCTTCTTACCTTCTAGAAGAGAGGAGGGGATCTGGCTGTGTTTGCGAACAATAGATGGTGTAACTCTGAGTATTTATCTATTAATTAATCTATTAGCATGAGGCTGAACCAAGAAAATGTATACATAGAAGCGTCTGTCAACTGTTCATGAGCTGTCAAAAATTCATCAGGTGGGCAAAAATAAGCCCCGTCCTTTCCGATGATGTCACAATAAACCCCGCCCACCACATGGACACACATCTGTCTAAATAAGCCCCGCCCACCACAAGCCCCACCCACTTGTCAAAAAAAGTAATAAGTATAATAAATCCAGTTCCGGCTTACCCCTGTCATTCCAGCCCTGAAATTGGTCTGAGAAACACACCCAATCTGTGCCATGTCTACAGGTAAGCGTGCCTTCTGCATTTTAATTTCCATTTCTTTAAAATCATTTATTACCAACACAATCTCTTACCTTATCCATATTCTGGTCTCTAAATGATGCTTCGTGTCTTGCAAAAAATTTAATCCTCCAATGAGTTCCGCTTACTACTAGTCTAAAATCTTGTAATAAAGACTACTCCTTTGTCAAGAAAGGACACCTTTAAAGCCTTCCGTCCCATAAAGCCTCTTCTGCACCATTCATTGGATCCATTTGAAATAGAGCAGAGAGGGCACCAGTGCCTTAAGTAGCAGGAAAGTACAATCCTGTTAAGGAGGAATGTTATATCAACCATGTATAGAAAGAGAGTTAAATTTCAAAATGAAGAACTTAATCAGAAAACGTATGCTTTATTATCTGAATTGTCAAATGGGATTCCTTCCATGACAACACACTCAACGTGCGAAAAATCCATCTTTACAACTCTGGACACTAATTCAACATTGGCCTTTGCAAAAGACTTTCCTCTTCTAAGTGAAACTCCGATTTCTTTCCTGGATCAAGGGAATCAAATGGATGAAATTAAGGACTGATACCTTCTGCTTTCAACAGTGCTATGAAAGCTGCTCTAAACCATTTTATGGATTACGCATGCATATCTTTACTACGGAAACATTGTAACGTTTGCAGGCAGTCAGCATGAGTTCCAGTGTTTAGGCGTAGATGCAATAAAGCAAATAATCTTTTGGTCACAACAAAAGTTGTTGTTACAAACAGCTCCTACCCTCTTTCAGTAGCTTATCCTGTGATTATAAAAAATTACAAATGCTGTCTTACCTCCAAGTCTGGTCTAAACAAAATTTTTTAAGAATTTTAACTCTAAAGTATCTATTGTATCGCTCAGCCCACCCCCACCTACATGAAAACACCCACACACGCACGAAAACATGCACACACACGCAAATACACGCACACACACACACACACACACACACACACACACACACACACACACGCATGTGTGCGTGTGTATGACCAGCTAAACAGTTTGCCCTAATCTCTAATGTAGTCTCTTAAATGCTCCTGTGCAGCGACATTGAAAAAAATCTTCCTGACAGAATTTTTTTATGTATAATGTAGATGCTTCAAGGTTGGGGTCATGTTTCCAAATTACATTTTGTAAGCATTTTAAAGCTAAAGTTGCAGCCAGGAAAGTGTTTATGGATGTCTGGTATAATTTATCATAATTTCTATGCTTAAAAGTTAGTGGGAAAAAAATAAACATTGTAAAACATTTTACAGAATACTTTAATAGTTGATATAAATGTAGTAGGAAATAGTTTATAGCTCTTCCTCAGACAAGAGCTAGTTCATGTTGCTTAAAACTGAAACAGCTAACTTCTACATTTTTCTCTCTACACTTCTATAACAAACAAGTTACTTTTTAAACTATCCCAAATTCTTATTCATTTTGGAAAAACCTTTCTAGTCTTTTTATGGATATCTGCTTTAGTTTTCCAAACTATTCTTTATCAAACGAGCCACAAAAATATTTTTGGTTAATAAAAAGCTGTCCTCAGTCAGGACAGTACTCACCTTTCAAGTTAAGAGAAATAAGAATAACCAAACCTTTTCAGTTTACCATTTGCGTATGGTAGACAATTGGTTGAAGGGGAAGTGTTTTCTTGAAAAAAATGATCAGTGAATAGAGTACCATTTACTTGCATGTTTACTCAAATTAGTGATAGGTGATGCTTTTTCATTGCAATGCTCAAAAATGACCGAAGTATAAAACATTCCCCCCCCAAAAAATATTAGTTATTGTCACTAATTAAAACTACACGTGTTAGATGTTTGTAGCAGCTGACTGTTGGTTTTGCTCATTTTTCTATTCATTCTTGAACAGAAGCATCCCTAAATGTTCCTCATATAACAACATTCTCCTTATCCCCTTGACTTTGTTAAAACATTTTATGTTTCTTACGTAAGGGAAATTATTTTATTTAGAATCATTTAAGAATTTATAATGAATAAAAGCATGGGTCAGATGTATATACATCATGAACTATTGTAACTTTTTACTTTATGGGAAACACCATGCTGCTTTAGTTCAGATTATAATACAGCTCTTAAGTCTCTTTAGCCCCCCAAAAGTATTTGTTTATTCATACGTTAAATGTTTTATTGCTTCATCTACAGTTAGGGTATTAAACCTGTAGCTTCATAGTAACTATAAAGGTCTTGTCATAGTTCATGGTGCAGAGCCAAAACAGATACTGATGAAAGGCGATGTATTGGCTTTATCGTACAAAGAACAAAACTCAGGAACAGGTGGAAAAACCAGAACGTGGAACTGGGAGAAAGTTGAGAAATTAACGCTCAAAACAGGAGATTTTGTTTATACATGAAAAAACACTACATTAACTAAAAGAGTTGAAGCAGTGATTGCAGCAAAATTTGGTTCTACAAAGTGTTGTCTCAGGGGGGAGGATACAAATGCAACTTTTTTTGTTTTGTTTTTATGTATCATTGAGTTATTCATGAATCATCTGTGCATATTCTCCTCCGTTACTGCGTTCTCTGCTTTTGGGGGCTGCATACTGTGATGGAGATATCCGTATCCTTAAACACCCGGTACAGTGTCTCAGACACATTTGACCCCTGCACTCAGTCCAGACCACACCCAACACTGTGTGGGGAGAAACACAAGAGAACAAACATGCTCTTTAATTATTCACATTAAAGAACAAGAATTAGAAAATATATTGAGCAAAAAACAAAAACATTAACACCTTTTCACAGACGTTCACACACACCAAGGCATTGATATCCGTTTGACACCATTCTTTAAGCAGTGGTACTTAATGTCTTCCAAACTCAGTCTCAGATTGTTATATGTGGGTTTCTGGCTGGCTTTTTTCTTTGCGATCTGGGACACACAATAGGATAGAAAATATACTTACAAGTCTGAATAGTGAAGCAAGATAACTGACCATGGCATATTTACCAGATAATAGATGTGTGCTGATCATGTTTCAAGACAGCACACTCTCCAGGCAGCTTCTCTATTTGGATACGCAGAAAAAAAACACAAAATAAAATTTAGCAAGCAGGTCTATTTTCAAACCTTTTCTCAACAAAAAGGCTTTTTAATAACTGGTTTGACTCACTCTCCTCCTTTAACTTCGACACCTCGCCAAACTTCTTCCTGAATGTCACTGCTATCCCTGCCCCAATGTGACAATCCCCACTAATGCAATGGGCCAATGATTTGTCTCTTGGGCATGAGAACAGGTCCCCGGTGACATACCTCAGTCTCCAGCTGTCTTCCAAAAGCTAACCGCAAGGGGCCCAGCGTTTTTACAAATATTAAATGTTTCAATAACGGCTGCAACGATGCACTTACTTGTATTTAAGATGGTTAAGTAATCTAATTCTTCTACTAGTGTACCTGCATTTCATGAGTAGAAGATGGTGCTCGACTTTCACATGACATTGACAATAATGAGATGGGATCCTGTCTGCTGACTGGATTCTGTGGCCGAACCTGTGAAGTCCTCGGAGGTGATGAGGAGGACCAGGTGCATCACTAAGTGCTTAAAACATGAAAGTTACTGGGAAAACCATGAGAAACACATGTATGTGTGTTTCTCATGGTTTTACATATGACTCCACCGGAACAGCAGGAGCATAAAAAAACAAACATGTAACATTTGCCAGTCTAAACAAGTTTTCTTCCAAGATTGCCTTGTATTACCTCCTTCCTTCTTCCTATCAACCAGCGCTCCTGATCCATGCAATGAAAAAGCATCACTTGTAACTAATTTGAGTAAACATGCAAGTAAATGGTACTCTGTTCACTGTTCATTTTTATTACATTTTATGTTCCATGAAGGATAGCTTAAAGCCAATGTTATTTTTTACATGTGTAGCTATGCTGAAAAAGCAAGACCTCATAAGAGAAAAGGGTACACGAGAAGAAGAATTTCAAGTTAAAACTAAAGAAAACATAAGGTCATCATGTTTCCACTAGCATTGCTTGACAATTTTATTTCCATCGCTACATTTTAGAGTATAAATACAACATAAATCATAATTAGAAAAAACTAATTAGTTATGAACACATCATCGCACCAGAAAGGAAAAAAAGTATTTTTTTAAACTCGTATCTACATGAACTTTAGTACATCATCTTCTTTTTGAAAGGTTTTATGTTTTTCTTAATTTTAAAATACAAAAATAGAAATAAAACAGTTGTGTCTTTTTCTTGCTCAGATTCATACAGGCATACACATCCCACTTTCATCAATTTGTGTTTAAACTAAAATGACATCATAAAAGGTTAAGGGTCTGAAAAGAGTCTGACAATAGGAGGGGTGAAGACCTCCAGTAACACGGCACATTGACGGAAAAAGGTACAGATTACATTAACTTAAATTATTTTCCAATAAACAGTAAATAAACTGAGATTTGTTGCTCACTCTCAATATACCTAGAGGTAAAAAGAATAAAATAACCTTGTCTTTGATTTTGAAGTAAACCATGGGATCTGCATTGTTTCCAAAGAAGAGACGAGAACTCTCATTTTGTTTGAAAAGCATTAGTCTAAAATATGGGCTTGGTTGAGTCATTACTATTTAATGGTTCCTTGTGTTAATTTGATGTTGCAGTTATTTTCTAAATAAATGTCATTGTTGCTGTGAGAAAAAAAACAACAACAAAAACATTCAACTTTACCCCTAAATACTGCCAAAATATATAACAACGTAATAATTGACTAGATGGTCCAGGTATAGAGCTTCCTCCTACCTATTAAACATACGTATCTAAAAAAAAAATTTTAATTGATATAATGTAAACACTTTGTTCTGCATGAATGCCTCTAAAAAAGCCATAATGGTTGAAGAGATCCAAGGCAAAACATACAAGATATAATGTTTTTTATACTTTATAATGTCATAATCATACTCAATGAATAATTCGTATAAGACATCAAAACAAACATTACTTTCAAGAACTAAAGTAGGTCTGTGTGTAACTACTGTGCAAGTGTGAACTGATTTATTTCTGAGTGTGTGCACGTACTCACGCATGTGTGTGGGTGTTTTCATGTAGGTGGGGGTGGGCTGAGTGATACACTATAGATACTTTAGGAATTTATGCCTATATTCTCATAAAAACTTTGACACATTAACTCTAAACGTTAAAGAACCACTATGACCTTTTTATGTTTAACTGTTTTATGTTTTGTCACTGAGCAGATGATGGAGCGGGTCAACATTGGGCTCAGATCTACCCCCCAGACCAATCTGTTTTCTTTACCCATAAACCCCACACCAGGACGATCAAAGGTAGGGCAACAAGCCCGGACCCATCCTACCCCACCACGTAAGCATGTACAATCTCCACAATCTGATGTATGATGTGTTAAGGGTCCAGGCTGCGTGGATATCAGCAGTCAGAACTTTTCCCAGGACAAGCTGGGACCCTGTTCATTAGAAGGTTCGATCATTTCTGTACTTATAAGTAACAGAAGGAATGTAGGTATATCAAAACACAGAGCACTGCATTCTAAAAGGTTTTTAAGTAAAGTAAACATACGCAGTACACAGCCCGCCCCAAAACACAAGGGGCACAATAATACTCTTAAACCTGTTAAGATGGCCTTATTAAATGTCAGGTCTATAGTCGGGAAGACATTTTTAATCAATGATCTTATCACTGAGCATAGCCTTGATTTTATGTTTTTAACTGAGACTTGGTTAGATCAGAATAGCAGTGTTTCTCTTATCGAATCAACCCCTCCCAACTTTAGTTTTGTCAACCAGGCCAGACAGAACAGGAGAGGTGGAGGAGTTGCTGTTTTATTTAATGAATCATTCCAGTGTAAGCAGTTATCTCTTTGAAGTTTTCCTTCTTTTGAATATATTGCTGTACAGCTGAAGGCCTCATCTAGAGCCATGTTTGTTAACATTTATCGGCCTCCAAACTACTGTGCTGACTTTAATGATGATTTTAGTGAACTGCTGTCTATAATCTGTGTTGATTATGACTGTATAATTATTGTTGGTGATTTTAACATCCATGTTGACAATCCCCAGAAAGGGTCTAAAGATCTGAGTAACACTCTGGACAACTTTGGGCTGACTCAGCATATAACAGAGCCCACACATAATAAGGTTCATGTTTTAGACTTACTGATCTCGAAGGGTCTGGGCATTTCCAAGATTAATGTGGGTGATGTGGGCTTGTCTGACCATTGTTGTGTTTTCTTTGAGAGTATAATTTCGGTTCACATAAATGTTTTAACGGAGGTTATCACAAAACGATATATAACTGAAAACACTAGTGAGATCTTTAACCAGGTCTTCTCTCTAACACCTGCCCTGTCAGGGGGTTCAGTCAATGAACTTGTCAGCAGCTTTAGTGCTAAAATGTTAAATATTATGGAAACTATTGCTCCCACAAAGGTGAAGGTTATCTCTAAAAGCAAAAAGTCTCCATGGAGAAATTCCACACTGGTGAGAAATGAAAAATGGGAGTGTCGGAATGCCGAGCGCAGATGGAGAAAAACAAAACTTCAGGTTCATTATGACATCTATAAAGACAAACTTCACTCTTATAACTTACAACTGAGGAATGCAACGAAGTCATATTTTTCTGACATCATCACCAGAAATAGTCATAGTGCTCGCACATTATTTGCTGTTGTCGACAGGCTAACAAACTCTCCTGTGTTAGTAGCACCTGAACTCTATTCCACCAAGGCCTGCAATGACTTTGCCAAATTCTTCACAGACAAAATCCAAAATATTAGACAAGCGGTTTGTTCATTAACGCCAGGTTCAGGTTATGTACAGTGTCCACGGAAAATCCGTTTAAACACCATAAAACAGTTTTATCTCATAAACAGCAAAGGTCTGGAGGACATCTTACGTCAACTGAACTCCTCCTCTTGCTGCTTAGACATCCTGCCCACAGGCTTTTTCAAAAAGGTCTCAAAGATCTTGGAGTCAGATCTGTTACAGATTGTGAACTCATCTTTAATGTCGGGTGTTTTCCCAGAGCCCCTGAAAACAGCTGTAATTAAACCCCTGCTGAAAAGAGACAATCTGGACAAGACACAAATGAACAACTACAGGCCCATCTCCAACCTTCCATTTTTAAGTAAGATCATTGAAAAGGCTATTTTTCATCAGCTAAATGACTTCTTAAGACAAAGCAACTGCTAGGACGTCTTTCAGTCAGGTTTTGGAGAGCACCACAGCACTGAGACTGCTCTGACCAAAGTCATCAATGGCATCCGTTTGAATGCTGACAGCGGAAAAATTTCAGTGTTAGTTTCACTGGATCTGAGTACTGCATTTGATACTGTTGACCACATTATTTTACTCAAGTGACTGGAGAACTGGGTGGGTCTCTCTGGCACTGTACTAAACTGGTTCAAAACATACTTAGAGCACAGGAAGTACTTTGTGTCAATAGGTAACTTTACATCTGAGCAGACGGGAATTACATGTGGGGTTCCCCAGGGTTCCATCCTGGGACCTCTTCTGTTTAACATCTATATGCTCCCACTGGCACAGGTAATAAATAACAACAATATAAGTTACCATAGCTATGCAGATGACACACAGATATATATTAGAATGTCACCAGAAGACCAAGGGCCTGTACAGGCTCTTGGCAAATGCATTGAGGAAATTAATGACTGGATTAGCCACAATTTTCTGCAGTTGAACAAAAACAAAACGGAGGTAATTGTCTTTGGAGCTAAAGAGAAAAGATTGAAGGTCACCACAGGGCTTCAGTCCATACACCTAAAAACCACCAACCACGTCAGAAATCTGGGTATGGTGATGGACTCAGACCTGAACTTTGAAAAACACATTAAGGCAATCACAAAATCAGCCTACTATCACCTTAAGAATATCTCAAGGATAAAAGATCTGATGTCTCAGCAGGACCTGGAAAAACTAGTCCATGCATTCATCTTTAGTCGGCTTGATTATTGTAACAGCGTCTTTACAGGTCTACCTAAAAAATCAATTAGGAAACTGTAGCTCATCTAGAACTCTGCTGCTCGAGTTCTCACTAAAACCAAAAAAGTGGACCACATCAGTCCGGCTCTGAGGTCTTTACACTGGCTGCCTGTCTGTCAGAGGATAGACTTCAAAGTTCTGCTGCTGGTCTATAAAGCTCAGAATGGTTTAGGACCAAAATACATCGGTGATCTCCTAACCCAGTATGAACCTACTCGACCCCTCAGGTCATCTGGATCCCCTCTTTCATCAGTTCCCAGAGTCAGAACCAGACATGGAGAAGCTGCGTTCAGCTTCTATGCTCCACATGTCTGGAACATACTCCCAGAAAGCCTCAGATCAGCTGAAACACTCAGTTTATTTAAATCCAGGTTAAAGACCCGCCTGTTCTCAGCTGCTTTTGATTAGATTTTTATTCTAAGTTTTAAATCTGCACGGCTTCTTTTAAGATTTTTTCATATATATATATATATATATATTTTTTTTTTTATCATGGTTTTTATTCCTGTACTTTTGCTTTTTCTGCACCCTGCTGTAATGCTTTTGATGTTATATGTAAAGTACTTTGAATTGTCTTGTAACATGAATTGTGCTATACAAATAAACTTGCCTTGCCTTGCCTTGCCTTGCCTTGCCTTGCCTTGCCTTGCCTTGCCTTGCCTTGCCTTGCCTTGCCTTGCCTTGCCTTGCCTTGCCTCGCCTCGCCTCGCCTCGCCTCGCCTCGCCTCGCCTCGCCTCGCCTCGCCTCGCCTCGCCTTGCCTTTACCTTCTTAAAAAAATGTGTTAAGACCAGACTTGGAGGTAAGACAGCATTTGTACTTTTTTTTAAATCACAGGATAAGCTACTAAACGAGGGTAGGAGCTGTTTGTAAGAACAACTTTTATTGTGAACAAAACATGTTTGCCTAATTGCATCTATTGCCTAGATGTATATGGTCTATAAATTGCAATTTTTAACTATTCTCAAAGATTCTTAATTGTTTTTAGGTCTGGACTTTTACTTTTACCATTGTGACACATGAATTTGCTTTTATCCAAATGATGTAATTGTAGCTCTGATTGTGTGTTTAGGGCAATTGTTCATTCATCTTGCCTCCCCTCCATAAAGTCCAGATATGTGGAGTTGACACCTAATAGTTTTCCTGTAGACAGATTCTCCAACTGGAACAGTGTCAGCAGGCTTCTTGGCTGCTCCTTGCCGACTCTGTCAATTTAAGTAAACAACCATATCTGTATAGGTTTGCTGTTGTACCTAACATTTACTGTTTTCAGATGAGGAACTGAACAGTGTTCAGTAAGATGGTAACAAATCGTCAGAGCTTTATCCTGGATGTCTCAAGTGTATTCTTAGTATTCATAATGAAACTTATTTGCCAGTATTGTCTAATACTGCTGAGACATTCACAGAACAGTTTAATTCATACAGAAATTACACACAGATGGGCTTTATTTACTAATTAGACACATTTTGAAGGTTACACTGGTTTTTATTTAGGGGTATCAGGGTAAAGGGGGCTATATTCGTATGCAGACCACACTTATATTATTAATACTATTTATAGCTATAAAATAAACTGTGCTTCAAGTCCATATTTTTTAATTCTCCCTGGAAATGCAGTACATGGCTTAAAAGGCTGCCTTGCTGGTGTCTGTATTCTCCTCCATCCCCTCTTGCTGCTGTATTCTAATATCTCATTTGTCCACTGCTCCTGTCTCTGCCGCTCCAGACTTGTCAACGAAAGGTCACTCTGGCCCTCCAAGCAGAGTGCACACTTTCTCTAGGGAAATTAATGGTTTGAGCCTTCAAGTCCTGCCCCTCTCTCTTTCTTTGTATCATGTTGCATCTCCTCAAAAGGTAAATGGCCAAGAATAGGGGCTGCAATCAGATGGGCATTCATCTTGAGTTGATGAGTTCAATAAGCTAGAAAAACACGACCACATGATAACATGACAGACAGATAAAAGTCCTCTAGGCTGTTTTGTGTAAATATGATAATAACATTTCGCAATTTATGTTTGTGTGTGCAGCAACAGCAGGGCTGAAGACATTCCTTTTGATTCAATTTCCTTTCTCTACATCCCATGGAGGTGTCAGTGGGAGGTTTTTGTAGTCAACACAGCTGACATATCTGCCACCGACGCAACGATTCTGGCAATGATCTCATCCTCACAGAAAATCAACAGAGACATATAGACATACTATGGGAAAGTAATGTCTTCTTTCTTTTTTCAGGAAAGTTTACAGGCAGCTGATGTTTAGGCTTAAGGCACAGTCACTAAAATAGATTAAAATAGAAGTGATGCTGGATTTGAGTTTGTGGTTAGGGCAGTGTTTGACATTCGCAGAGACAGAAATATGATGGGATACATTAATTTGCCTGTGATTATTTTACATGTGAAGTAATATGAATCAGAAAATGTGAAACATGCCTTTGTGATCTGTTTGGACAGCAATGGCTTTTGCGTTGGAGCTTTCCCATGGATGCCATTTTCCATAAACTCTTTCTTTTGGTGGAATAATGATCAAATCATTGACTTTAACTGAGGCAACAAAAAAAAAAAATGCGGTACCTTTGTAGTTGTTCTGGGTTCCTTTGTGAACTCCTTGATAAGTTGTTGATGAAGTACTAGAATAATCATGGTAGGCTGACCAATCCTGGCAAGGATCACTAACACTCCATGTTTTCTCCATTTGTCAGTAATGGATCTCAGGGTAATTCTCTAGAATTCCAAAGCTTTAGTAGCGATTATCTTTTCAGGATGATGGAATTTCTATATATTTTTAGATCGCGAGCATGTTGTGCTGCTTTTTGTGATCTTTTACCCTACATTATGTCAGACAGATTCTATTTATGTATGTAATTTCTAATTCTACAGGTCTGGCAGTAATCAGACCTAGGTATAGCTAGTTGAAATTGGACTCAGCTTTCCAATAAATTGGTCAATTTCAGTTCATTCTTGATTTAACAATGAGGCTATTTGTTTTTGTAACCAAGTGGGTGGTTGTTTGAATAACTTTTTTGGTTAATAAGTGAAATAAATATTTTAAGTGGGTTTTGTCTGACAAAATGTATTTAATCTTGAACATTCCAGTGTGACAAAAAATGACTAACAGCAAATTTGTAAGGGTGCAAATGATTTTGCACAGCTATGTGAAATGTGAAGGTGTTTCTGTTCAGTGCATTTATAGAGCTAATTTGAAAAGAATAAAAATTGACAAAACAGCATTACAGTCAAAACTAAATTTACAACATAAACAACAAAAGACCAAGCGGCAATAAAGTACAAAGCCACAATAAATGGAAAGAAATGGACAATGAAATGGGAAAAACAAGGCAATACTATAAATCTAAATGGCCATCATACTCCACTACAGGGAAAAACAAAAAGGGAAGAAGTAAGGATAAAGAACACTGCAAAAGCTCAGTCACCTCTGTATTTCAATCTTTGGTCATGGGACAGCATTGGTGTTTTAATGATTGGGGTCGTATGTAATGTTATCAGTTATTGGCTGCGACTGAAAGGAACAGACTGTATAACTTGACCAAAAAGGGTTATTTCCCCCAGACAAATGTGTCTTCTTTCACATTATAAGGCCAATCTTTTCTACAGATTCATGTTTGCTGCTCTGTCCAATTCTTTTGTGGCTTGAATGTGGTCTTAACTGTCAAGTTATTAACAACATAACTTATAAGCCTTGCCAAGCTCCATGAATCTCATATGCATATGATTTGTAGGCCTCCTGTGGCAAGGGAAAAAAACAGAAATTGTGTTTTAAATTATAACAAAGACATCCTTACTCAACAAATAGCAAATTGGCCTATTATAATGACCAAGACTGGTTTGGTTTTAAAGTAAGGATGAAGGTTTTTCAAAAATCAAAAAAATATATTAGTATTTTTTTCAACATGACAAAGGAATTTAGATTTAACAACCAGATTTTAAACAATGTCCTAAAATCGAACTCTCTAACACATCTTAGTTGTAAGAAACTTGATTTCAAACTTATTTTCTTTTAACATTCCACTGGTAAAAAGACTTCAAGATAAAAAAAAGCTAACTGTATTTTAAAATACAAATCATAATATAATACACACAGGTTAAACCAATGACACTCCTAATTAAATGTTTACATTAGACAAAGATAACAAGAGAAGATACAGAATCTAGTTGTCTAATGATAATGATGGTATTTACAGGAGAAAAGCAATCTAAACCAGTTAGGTCCTGTGTAACCCCCCCTCAACATTTCTCCCAAACGCAATAATAAATGGTTGTAGTACACTTGGCAACAACTGTCATCAAGTATTTTTGATAACTGGCAATGCATTTACTACATGATATATTTTGACCCATACTTTTTTGCCAGACTGAAAGACTTTTGAGCATGAATGGTTTGTTTGATGTCATGCTTCAACATAAAATTAAACAGGACAGCAAGTCCAGACTTGGACTATCTTGTTCCAAATACCTTTTTGCTGAGCAATTCAGAGGAGGCCTTTCTGGTGTGTTTTAGATCATTGTTCTGCTGCATAACCGCAGTGAGCTTAAGGTTAAAGTCACAAACTGAAAGCAGAATTTATGGCTTAAGTGTAGATAGTTGTCTGGTTCCTAAGCAAAACGGTGACAGACTTTTACACTACCATCAAAATGTTTTAATGTCAGGCTGATGCTTTGTCTGAAAAGCTTAGTTTGACCTAACAGGACATACACCACCCAAAAGGTGCTACTTTTGTCTTGTCAGTCAGCATAATTTACCAAAAGTCTTGCAAATCAAGTTTTTTGCCCAATTTCTTTTCTTGTTAAATCATGAACACTGACCAGAACTGAGGCAAATGAGACCCATGTTCGTTTAGATGTACTTTTGTTACCTGCTGGAACAATGATGGATGAATGATTTTGGCAGGCTGGCGTGCCACTCCTGAGAAGATTCAGCAGTTTTCCATGTTCTCTCCATTTTTTTAATAATGGCTCTCACTGTGGTTAGCTGGACACCCACCACCTTAGAAATGGCTTTGTAGCTCTTTCTAGAATCATAGATGTCAAATACTTGTTTCTCACCTGTCCTTGAATTGCTTTAGGTTGGGGCATGATGTGTTGCTTTCGACATTTTTACACCTGCTTTGTGTTGTCAGAAATGTTCTATGTAAGTGTTTTCTTGATTCTACGAGTCTGGCAGTAACCCTCTTTGTGGTGCTTGTGAACCTGAACTCCTCTTTCAGAAAAGTGTGGCTAACTACAGTTAATTCATGATTAAACAAGGCGGGCGATAACTTTTTCACACAATGCCAAGTTAGTTTAGATTGCTTTTTTATCTTAATGAATAAAATCATCATTAAAAAACTGTATTTACTGTTATTTTGTCTCATCTAAAAAATTGTTTGAAAATCTGAAACCTTTAAGTGTGACAAAAAAGCACAAGAAAAAGAAATCTGTAATGGGGCAAAGACATGTTCAGAACCAAAACCTTCTGATTGGATCTCCTAATTAACAACAGACATCTGTGTAGTAATGTAACACATAGATGACCTACCCATTTACATACACAGCTTTATACTGTTGGATATTGTAACCCAGTGGAACTGAGCGTCCTAATTTTTCTTTTTGCTTAATTCCTTAGAATTTAATTTATCCCATTTAAGTTTTTTCTCTATGGTTAGTTTATATGCTCATAAAGTATTTGCCGTTTAGTTGGAAGTATGGATACCTTCATTGGATTGGATGGAAGAATTAGGTCCCGCCCTTGAGGCTGACGGGAGTAGAATTTTCTTCTTCTTTGCTATATGCAGCTCACGGTACAGCACATGGAGACGATAGAGCCAGCACACGCTGATGAGTGAGGAAAAATACTAGATAGTAAAAGCCAAAGAACTTGGTTTGGTTTAGCAGTCAATGAAAGGAAGGAGCAGGAGGACAGGAGGTTGTTAAGCCCCAATTCCTTTGCTTCTAATTGTCTTGGGGAGTCAAGACCATAAGTTACTATTACTAGTTTAAGTAGCAAGCATAGCTGCCGTGTTTCTGCTCCGGTGGTGTGTATCTGTGTGGAGTAGGCACTGCAACATTTCAAAACCGGTATTGTGAATGATGTAGTTGTTTTATTAACATTCGAATAATGTTTTACTTCTACTTTTTTTTTACCCGAGTGAATGTAATTTTAAGCCATTTTTACTCGATTGTTTACCTGCCAAGAACAGTAAAGTATGCCTAAGGTGTAGTAAAAATA
Organism: Valencia hispanica; assembly: GCA_963556495.2. Lineage (NCBI taxonomy): Eukaryota > Metazoa > Chordata > Actinopteri > Cyprinodontiformes > Valenciidae > Valencia > Valencia hispanica. The sequence continues at coordinate 48,664,161 of OY747704.1, forward strand.
ATTATTGTGTTAAAATAGTTTCAAATGTATCTTTAAAGCAGCGAATATATCTTTTTCATACTATACATCTATTTTAATGATAAAAAATACATAGTAAATAAAATTTATTGTACAACTAAACAGAAATATTATGATTTTTTTCAGTTAAAAATTATTAAAGTAATGGTTAAAAACTTATTTCCTCTATTGTGGATAAAAATCTAAAGAAACAGTTATTTGATGTTTTATATACTGATATAAAGTAGTATAGGTTCTATATTGTTAGAGCTTTGGATATATAAGTGTGTAGATTCAATTTTTACTCCTGTATGCAATAAGGTTTTGATTGTATATAGTGGGGTAAAAAAGTACTTCGCCAACCACCAATTGTGTAAATTCTCCCACTTAAAAAGATGAGAGAGGCCTGTAAATTTCATCATAGGTATACCTCAACTATGAGAGACAAAATTAGACATTTTTTTTCCAGAAAATCACATGGGCACACTCCACTGGCTGCCCATATCGTTTAGGATCAATTTTAAAATATTACTTTTTACATTTAGATCTTTGCATGGTCTGGCTCCTCCCTATCTGGTTGAACTACTTCCCTTTTACCACCCTCCTCGTGCTCTTAGGTCAGCAGATCAGCTCATTCTTAGAGTCCTTAAGGCTTGTTGTAAGTCCAGAGGGGAGAGGGCTTTTTCTATCTGTACCCCAAAGCTGTGGAACTCACTCCTTCTCTTAGTTAGACAGGCATCCTCCATAGGTAAGTACAAATCACGCCTAAAACTCATTATTTCTCACTGCCTTTCCATTCATAACTTTGATTTCTTCATTTAGTTTTTTGTTATTTCCTTTTTATGTTTGCGATGTTCTTTTTTCAAACTGTGTGCTAGTATCATTTGTTTTTGCCTTGTTGATTGTCTGTTTTAGCTCTTTTTATTTTAATGCTTTCCTATAATTGTATTTATTTTATCTATGTTTTCATGTACAGCGCTCTGGTTGGTTTTAATGCCATGTTTAAAGCGCTTTATAAATAAACTGGTATGGTATGGTCTGACTTAAAGAATATATTTGCAAGTTATGTTGGAAAATAAGTATTTGGTCACCTCTGGCTCTCACAGACCTGTAACTTCTCCTGTAAGAGGCTCCTCAGTCCCCCACTCGTTACCTGTATTAATGACAACTGTTTGAACTTGTTATGAGTATTAAAGACACCTGTCCACAACCTCAAACAGTCACACTCCAAACTCCACTATGGCCAAGACCAAAGAGCTGTCAAAGGACAGCAGAAACAAAATTCTAAATCTGCACCAGGCTGGGAAGACTGAATCTGCAATAGGTAAGCAGCTTGGTTTGAAGAAATCAACTGTGGAAGCAATTATTAGAAATTGGAAGGCATACAAGTCCACTGGTAGTCTCCCCCAATCTGGGGCTTCACGCAAGATTTCATCCTGTGGCTCAAAATGATCACAAGAACGGTGAGCAAAAATCCCAGAACCACACAGGGGGGAACTAGTAAATGACCTGCAGAGAGCTGGGACCAAAGTAACAAACGTTACCATCAGTAACACATTACGCCACCAGGGACTCAAATCCTGCAGTGCCAGACATGTCCCCCTGCTTAAGCCAATACATGTCCAGGCCCATCTGACATTTGCTAGAGAGCATTTGGATGATCCAGAAGAGGATTGGGAGTATGTCATATAGATGAAACCAAAATAGCTGTACTTGTCGTGTTTAGAGGAGAAAAAATGCAGAGTTGCATCTAAAGAACACTATACCTATTGTGAAGCATGAGGGTGGAAACATCTGTTTTTCTGCAAAGGGACCAGGACAACTTATCCATGTAAAGGAAAGAATGAATGGGGCTATGTTTCGTGAGATTTTGAATGAAAACCTGCTTCAATCAGCAAGGACATTGAAGATTAAATGTGGCTGGGTCTTTCAGCATGACAATGATCCCAAACACTGCCCGGGTAAGAAGGAGTGGCTTCGTAAGAAGCATTTCAAGGTCCTGGAGTGGCCTAGCCAGTGTTCAGATCTCAACCCCATAACAAATCTTTGTTGGGAGTTGAAAGTCTGTGTTGCCCAGCGGCAGCCCTAAAACATCACTGCTCTAGAGGATATCTTCATGGAGGAATACCATACCATGCCACTTTATTTATAAAGCGCTTTTAAACGACATAAAGTTGGCCAAAGTGCTGTACCGTAGGGATTACAGTTAAAAACAAAACAATGACAACAGTTAGACAAAACAGGAAACAAAACAGAAGATGAAACTAGTCAGAACAACACCTATTCTAAAAGTTTAGACTTTCATTGACAATGATTAACCATAAACAGTAAACAGAGCAAAAAATAGAACCAGTCCAGGCATAACCAACGTTAGTTGGACGTAAAAGGCAGTAAATAGAAATGGTTTTTTAACCGAGACTACAGAATAGTTAGGGAAGGGGCGACTCTGAAAGTTAGGGGTAGTTGGTCCAGAGCTTTGGGCCACACACCGAAAACGCCCACTCACCACGGGTTTTGCAGCTGACTTTAGGGACACATAGCAGATGTTGGTCAGACGATTTAGGAGTCCGGGTAGAAACATAAGGACATACTAACTGGGACAAGTAAAGAGGGGCCAGGGCATGGAGTGATTTAAAAACAAACAGTAAAATCTTAAACTTTATCCGATAGCGGACAGGGAGCCAGTGCAGATGGGCCAAGACAGGTGTAATGTGCTCCCGTCGCTTAGTACCAGTTAAAAACTGTGCTGCAGCATTTTGCACGAGCTGGAGACGTACAATAGCAGATGAGTTAACACCATAAAGAACCGAATTAGAAAAATCTAAACAAGAGGCGATAAAGGCATGAACCACTGTCTGGAGGTCACGACCCAAATGAAAAAAAACAGGATCTGACTATTTGATTGATGTGGGCATCCATCTTCAGTAGGGGATCCATTATAACCCCAAGGTTAGTAACAGTAGGCTTAATCATATCCGAAAGAAAGGAAGGATGCACCGGTGTCGGGGCAGAGAAAGAATTAGGGGTAAATAAAATTACCTCAGTTTTGGCATCATTAAGATGTAGAAAATTCGCCGAAAGCCAGGACTTTACATCATTTAGACAGTCAACTAAAGGCTGCACAGGAGCCGATGCTTTTAGTGACACATAAAGCTGGCAATCATCCGCATACATGTGATAGTTTACATGATGTTTTCTGAAGATTACGGCCAAAAGTAAGATGTATATATTAAAAAGTAGGGGACCCAGGATCGAACCCTGAGGAATACCGCAGGGAAGCAAGGTCACAACGGAGGTGCAGTCAGCCATCATCAACCGAAACGACCTGCCAAAAAAACACGAGCTGAACCAGTTCAAAGCGGTTCCCTGTATGCCGATCAGCTGATTCAGACTTACCAAAGGAATTGCATGGTCTACGGTATCAAAAGCCGCCGACAGATCTAGCAACAATAGGACATGTGACCCGGAATCTGTGGCGATCAGAATGTCATTAAAAATCCGAAGACTCAATAGTATGGAGTGGTTGAAAGCCAGATTGGAAATCGTCTAAAACACTAAAAGTCTCAAGATAAGCTAAAATGTATGTAAAAACCACCTTTTCCAGTACCTTAGACAGGAAAGGAAGTTTACAAATTGGCCGAAAGTTTCCAACAACATTGGTTAAAATACCAGCAATAGTGTGTGGAAACTTTGTGAAGACTTACAGAAAAACTTTGACTTCTGTCATTGCCAACAAAGGGTATATAACAAAGTACTGAGATTAACTTTTGTTATTGACCAAATATTTATTTTTCACCGTAATTTGCAAATAAATTCTTTAAAAATCAGACAATGTGTTTTTTTGGATTTTTTGTTCTCATTTTGTCTCTCATAGTTGAGGTATACCTATGATGAAAATTACGGGCCTCTCTCATCTTTTTAAGTGGGAAAACTTGCACAATTGGTGGCTGACTAAATACTTTTTTGTCCCACTGTACATGCTGTTTTTTCCCCCCATCCCAATGGTGTATGTTCCTGGATGTCCCTGGATGTTGGATGATGGAAATTCTCCTCCCTGATGAGATGGCCAACTGTCCTGGATCCATCAGTGAAATGTATCATTTCCCCATGTCATAGAGGCTAAACGGTGGTAGGACTTTTCCAGATTCCCAGATTCTGTTGGTACCAGAAAGAAGGGTGAACCCGATAGGACCATTTCCTTACCCCTTTTCCTTCATGTCCAAGAGGAAGAAAGTCCGACTCAACTTACTTCCCATATTTTATTTTTCTTGATGTTTTCATACCACTGACTCTGATGTGCGAACATTTCAAGTCTTTGGACAATTCTTTGTTTTTTTGTTAGGTTGTAAATAACTTTGCTGGCGATAGGTTGTTACAGTTGCTAAGAGTACATTTTATGGTGCCTTGTACAGCGTTCTCCTCAACTAGTTTGTCTCCTGTCAATTATTTTTCTCTTAATACTGCCTCAAGAAACTAGAACAGATTCTCCAGAAGGTGCAATAAGCCTATGGATCAAATTTCCACACAGGTACTTGGCAAACAAACATGTTTTAAACAGAACAGGCGCAACCAAATTTCTGACCAGGAACATTTTTAGCTGTGGGGCAACAGTTCCTACCATTGCCGTATTGGATTAACATGAACTAAGGTTACAAATGAAATCAAGTAAATGAGAATAAAGATAATTTGAAACTGCTTCCTAATATTTTGAACCATGAAATCTGCCTGAGCCCCCCCAAACAATTTTAAGTGGTGTAATGTTTAGTTTAGTTTTAACACAAGCTAAATCTGATACTTATGCGAGAATGAGAAGCAGAGGGCTTCGATAACTTGTCAATGTGATCAATGCCTTATGTGTGTCGGTGCACTGAATCTAACGTTGTGTTGGATGTGGGGGGAGTGTGTCGGGGGGTCAATCCTCTTCATGCCTGCAGGCGAGATATGACAGATTGGAGGCCAAACCACAAGCCCTATCAGGTCTCTGGACTTTGAACTGTAGATGCCCCAGGCACTCACCAGAGTGCAAAAACATTTGAAGCAGATGCAACTTTGGATGACTGAGAGGTTATCTAATGTTTGTGAGGGAATCCATGGGGAACAGTGAGGAGGAATGGGAGGATTTAGATAAGGATAGGGACACATGATAAGCATGGTAGAAAGTGCATTCACTGTGGTCTGTAAAGAACTGAGAAGTAGAATTAAACTGCAAAAACTGTAAAGCTCAAAATATGTTTTATGTTCAAATGTTTGAAGGAACTGTAGACCTTTTATCTCTGTGCTTAGTTCAAGGATTATGTATTTATAAATGACAAAATATCTGAATGAAGCATGAAAATGTAAACAAGCTGACTTTTCAAAGAGAGCTCCTCTGTTCAGTGTTTTGACATTTTGACATATGGTTCTTAAGGGTTTTAACAAGTGATCTTATCTGTTATCATTGCAGCCACAAAGATGTACACTGGTATCAAACAAACACACAGGAAATCCATGTGTCTGTCAGTGTCTTTAACACCCCTCCCAATAATCTCTGTCCTGCTACTGTTCAACATTTATGTATTCATTTCTTTAATCAACCATTTCACGGGTATTTGAAACCACATCCAACTAATAATTTATCCCTTCAATATCCTCTTCCTGGAATTAGAAAGTTTTGTAACAGATGGCACTTCAATGTTTTCTGTCAAGTGTTTTTCTCTATATTGTCCTCATGTTGCTATTTTTATATTGCACAGAAGTATTCATATCCCTTGAACTGGTTTATAGTTCTACACATTACAACCTACTTTAATATCCATTTTATGGGGATTCTATGTGATAGACCAAAATAAAGTTGTGGATAATTTTTTCAAGAACTACTTTTTAGTCTTTTTTTAGGCAACTATATGGCTTTGATAGCAAGTCACTACGTTCAGTCCCACAAGCATAAATACTGCCCTTAAAAAAAGCAACAATTAATGAACTGAATTCTTCAAGACACAAGTAAAAAAGTGTGATTGTTATCAATAGACTGTTCTCTGTGCTTGATAAAACAGAAATTTGTAAAAAATAACAAATCTGACATTACTCTGTGATGTGGAATTTATTATCACGATAAATCAAAATTCTCATCATGATAAGAAATTGTTCATGAAATGATTAACGATACGATAAATAATATGATAAATGAACATCACTAATGGCCAAATCTATCTTAACTTAACATTAAACATCTCCATAACTTTATCCCTGACCTGTTGACACTGTTCGTTCATGTTAATCTCAGAGGACTTTCCAGAATAGCTCAATGTGTGCAGAGATTAAATATAATTTATTTCCTAATAAAATAACTTTTGAGGACCAACTTTTTTTATGTTATAACTAAAGGGTCTAAATTTAAAATAACACCATTCTGATTTTAATTGGTCACATTTTTAAATCATGAATATTGTTTTACAACTATACACCCCTTTATGTTTGTATTTCACATAAAACCCAAATAAAATACATTTCTTTGATTGTAAAGAGACAAAATATAAAAAAAATCAAATGGTACAAATGTGTTTTTTGGGGACAATGTAGAAAAGAATTGTGGAAACAAATGGTTGATAGTTGAATGTGGTTTCAAGTATTGCTTTGAATAGTTTTCTATACTTTCGTGACAGCCTGTGTCATGCACGGAGTTCAAGTTTAACAAATACTATTGCAGTTGTGCAATTCTAAAAGACAAGAAAATAGGTAGTGGCAAGTGACCTCTGTCTACAGTGTTTTGTTGGTCACAGGCAAAACAATGATCAATAGCAGGCTAATCTTAGTTCAGTGCAACAACAAAAAAAATGCTCTTGACCTTATTTTGTTGCTCTACAGTATACTTAGTTTAAATTAAAAGTCTATTTTTAGATTCAGAATGCTTTCTACAAAACAGGGCATGCATCTTATCTCAGAAATATTTACAAGTAAATAGACGCATCAGCATGTTTGACTGTATATCATTTAAGACAGGGTAACAGGATATAGGATTTGTCAATGAGGTGTCAGGGGTGTAAAACATGCATTGCTCGGAGAAATTACCCCTGACTTCAAAGTCTGCGTTGATTTAAATCTGCCCAGTGCTTGTCACCTTGAGAACAGCAGTGCTAATCTAGTTGAATGGGGTTGCTTGACATGTCGTACCAACATGCCACAAGAAAAGCTTGTTTTTCTTTCTTTAAGCCTCCTGCTGAGGCAGTCAAAAGTGTGGACCACTCCAGACTGTGCAGACATTTGTTATTCTTTTTTCGTAATATAATTTTGTTGAAAAGAGAGGTCCACTGGCGATCAATAGCAGGTCAGCCGATGATGGATGGCAATGCGATTACCAATTTCACCGCAAGACAAATAACCCTTGTGCTTCGCCCTCTGAGCTGGGGAACATGAAGGGAAAGTGGCACACCGAGCAGCACAGGACACTGCAGAACCCCAATCCACCTCGCTGTTCACATGACCATTGATCTCCATTGCTTCTACACTCTTGGTTTTCACTCTCACTTTCTGAAGCATCATAATGACTGTTAGGGTAATAAGATGAGGGAAAGCGTCTCTCTGTCACTCAATAATTCTCATCGCAACTTGTCTCACTCTGACTTTGGTGGCTGCAAAAAATCAGGCCAGCTCACTAATGCTCAGTTTTAACTGTGCTGTTTGTTTCTCAATAACAGTAATAGTCAACACTGTGATGCTAGACAACAATCCATCAAAAACTGAAAATCTATAGTCTGGTTTAAATTATTATTATTTTTTTACTTTTAGTTACGATAATGTGTTTTCAACTATTAATTGAAAGAAAACCTACCTCAAAAGTGTATGTAGTGACATTACAAATACAATTACAGGGTGGTCTTAATTTGTCTTCAAAACGCATAAATAAACGTAGAAGAGAGGTGGGGGTGGGATAGGTCAGGGAGAAAGAGACAATAGGACATGTCCAACTTTCTGGGTCTCTCAACGCTCGGATGAACTCATTAGAAGTTAATTAATCACAGCTATTGATCTGTTGTCACTCTCCCCACTGCAAGGCTCCACTAGATTCCACAGCTAGGGTTGTGTCAGTCTGTTGAAATGTTGAGTTCTCTTGTCTCTCTGCCTTCTTGACTCGCCAGTGCCATTTTTACTGGCGCCATGCTTTTGGTCCATGTAGCATGAGATGGCAGATCCATGCATGCAATAAAAAGTGGCCAATAGGACTGAGATGTAGTTTGAGCTTAATTGAGTGTTAATGCAGTATAACATTCATTACAGTATTGCATCATTTTCATACAGTTTTAAGAGAACAAAACAAACCCTGTGGATCGCTCCCAGAACTCTGTGCAAAGCTGAGTAAATGTTATGTTTTTGAGCTGAACGTATTGTGCTTTCCAAAAAAGTTGTTAGTTTTAGAAATGTACCCAAGTAACTTTAGGAGGATTGTCTATATTTGAGCAGTATTCTACAAAGCATTTGATGGCAGTAGCTAGCAATAACGTCACAATTTTTGAGAATACAAACGCTCAAGTAAAAAAAAAGATAGCATACATAGTTCATAGGTGGCACACAAACTGATTGTTAGGTACATTTCCAAATGACTATCTAAACTGAATTAAATGCTGCTGTTGTGTGTACACAAAGAACAAAGTGGAAAAATTTACAATAATGTGGCTCAAAACTGGAAAAGTGTTCTTTCATTCCCTTCCTGGACTATATCTGTTCTCCCTGTACATGTGTGAGCGTGTTCCCCACACAGGTGGGAACTCCAGTTTCTTCCAATAGTTCAAAAACATCCATATTAGGTCAAATGGAAACTCTTTCTCCCTTATGTCAAAGTTTATGCACTCATTGTGTTTTGTCTGTTTTGCTCATTAATGGATTCCCTTTCTTGATTAATGAATGCTGGGGAATGTTCCAGTCCAGTAGATTGGGATCTGATGACTGAGTTTAAATTGATTTAAGCTTGGTGACATTGTGTCTAATCCTGCCATTAGAAAATAGGTACACTGTTGTCAGAAATAAATAAGCATTGTCAGCAACAATATCCAGGAAGGCTTTAGCATTTAGGTGATGCTTAGATGATAGTAAAGGGCCTGAAATTCGCCAAGAAAATATCATGCATGCCAAGGAACCACCAACAGTATCCTGAATAGTTGACATAAAGCAGGGTAGATCCATGCTTTCACGTTGTTTGCAGCAAATTCTAACACTACCATCAAACTGTCGAAGCTGAAATTTAAACTCATTGGACAAGCAGTGTTGTTAAAATATTTGTGTCCAATCTTGCTGAGCCTGTAGAAACTGTACTCTCACCAGCACTCTGTCTAGTCTTCTGCTGTTGTAGCTCATTTGGTTTAAGGTTCATTGTGCTGTTCTTCCAGAGATAGTACACTACATTTTAAAGCTGTAAAAATGTTGTTTTTTTAACCCATTGTTGCCTAAAGGTTAAAAAACATATTACTGGCTGTAATATGTTTGGGGGTTTGCAATTAGTGTAAGCACGAAACTGAATAGTTGTACTTCATTTCTCCATGTAGAGAATACAAATGATTCATGCATGTGCAAAGCCAAAGCAGATTGGTCTCTTTATGTCTGTCAGTTTTTTGTTTTTTTTACATTTTGTTTTTACTGTTGATACAGCATTAGTAAACAATGTTTTAACTGTCCTGATAAAAAAAAAAAAATGTCATATTTGATTTAACAGTGTAGATTTCTAAGTTGTAAGATTGAAAACAAAACAGTACAAAAACAATTAACTAAAAAACTAAATCATAAAAGTAAATAAAAAAATATAACCTATTGTCATGGGTCACCTTTGCAGATTCAAAACCTGGGGGAAGGAGGAGGATTGGAATAGGGACAGTGAAAGAAAGATTGATGGAAAAAAGTTATTTGTGGTTCAAAACATTTTTGTTTTTGTCCACCTTTTTTCTCTTTTGAACAAAAATATGTGCAATTCAATCACACAGAAAACGCAAGGATTGTTTAAAATGATCAGTTCAACATGCGGCCACAATCCTCACTGTTGTTGCAGCAAACAAGGCAATTGATAATAGACCAATAACAAGAGATAGTAGTTGAAATTCGTCGGGGACTTAAATCAGCTCAAAAGATATAGTGCAGGACATCCCTGATATATACGTTCTGGAGAGATTTTAGTATGTTTCAGACCCAAAACAGAAACTATAATCCAGTAAACAATAAACAATTCTTATTGACAAGATTGATATGAGTGCAAGCAAGAACGGCACAGATTCGTGTGAGCGGCTTTCAGGTCAGACTCTGCAAAGGTGAGAAGATGGCGAGTGACTGGTAACACAATTAGAAAATTATGTTCAAACAGGAAGTAAAAGTTAACCCAGCCGAGGCGATTTCACAGGATTTTCTCAGTTGATCAGATGATCGCTGTGATGAGCTGCTGCTGAGATCACGCGAGAGCTGTGCGTAAGTAATATGGCGGTAAACTGGTAAAACAAACAAACTCGGGTAAAAACAAACCATAACATTTGAGCCAAATATAGCAAACGTTTAATAATAATAACCATTATTTTGTATTTCTCCATAAACAAACTGGACGAGGAAACTTTGCACAGCCTGGAAAGCTACTTGGACGAGTGCTTTGACAACATCGTTATGGGCAAGCCACAGAAATCCACCTCTGCTGTGCCGACAAGTACACCATCACAAAAACGCACTCGTTCTGAGGCCAGCACCTCCACCATCTCTCCAGAGAAAAGCTACAGCGATGTCCTGGACTCAATAGATAAGAAGCTAACCAGCCTAGACGCCCGTCTGGGCCTGGTTGAGGTTCTCCACAAAGAGTTTCAAGCTCTAAGGGAATCCTTGGAGTTCAGCCAACAACAGGTAGCATCGCTCGCTGCAGAAAACCAAACGCTTAGGGAGAGTGTAAAGAAACTCACCGAGGGGATGACGCAGCTGTCCGGAGAAAGGAAGAGGATGAAAGAAACTATCTTGGATATACAGGCCAGGGGAATGCGGGACAATCTTGTTTTTTCCGGGATCCCAGAACAAGCTGAGGACGACGCTGAATCCACCGTCCGAGATTTTCTCCAACATCAGTTAAAGCTCCCAAGCGACACGGTAAAAAACATCACTTTTCACCGCGTCCACCGGCTCGGAGGTAAGAAGCCCAACAACAGCCGGCCGCGACCTATTGTTGCTAAATTTGAGCATTACAAGCAAAAAGAGCAGGTCAGAGGCCAGGGCAGAGAACTGCGGGGAAAGAATTATAGCGTTAACGATCAATATCCGAAGGAGATCCTGGATAGAAGGCGCGTTTTGTTCCCAATCAGGAAGAAATATATCAGTGAAGGCACCAGAGCTACAGTGGCGGTAGATAAACTGTATGTTAATGGGCAGCTGTTCAGGGACCCCCAGCTTACTCCTTGGCTTTATTAGTCATGTAACACTGGTCAGATAAGAGTTGTTTTATCAGTCAACTACAATCTAATGTTAGCACAGCTCTGTAAAGTTGTTTACATCACTCAATGTGGGCGGGGCCAAGGCTAAGCACTGGGATACTGGCTCTTTTTTCTTTTCTCATCTTCACATGTCTATCACCAAATGTCTTTGTTACTCATTTTTTCTTCTTTTATCACTCACACACACACACAGAATTTTTTCATAACATAACTATTTCTTTCTCTCTCTCTCTCACCCTCACCCTTCACACCTTCACAACTTTCTTCTATTTTTCTCTTTCTTATATCTCGGCTTTTGGATTTTCAATCAGGCAACCCCAAGCACAAACTAATAATACACCTGTGTTTATCTGTTTCTATGGTGATATGGACTTTACAACTTTTATCTCAAAACTATGACTACTCTAAGGTTTGTCACGTGGAATATTCATGGAGCTGGCACCAGAGAGAAAAGAGTTAAGATTTTTAACCAGCTTAAAAGATTGAAGGCAGATGTCGTCTTATTACAAGAAACCCATAAATCTACCTCAGCTGCAGATGATCTTAAATCCCCTGAGTTTCCTAATGTGTTTTCTGCATGCTATAACTCCAGACAAAGGGGAGTAGCAATATTAATAAATAAAAATGTAAATTTTACAGTAATAGACACAGTTACAGATCCAGAGGGTAGATTTATTATAGTAAAACTATCAATGACAAAAAATATACTTTCTTCTCAAATGTCCACCATTCATATTCTCGACTGGATTATTTGTTAGTCAGCAGCTCACTGTTGACTGACATTTCAGACACTGAGATACACCCTATAGCTGTTAGCGATCCTGCTCCTGTTTGTCTAACTTTAGTAAATAAAACAGAAACACCTCAAAGCAAAAATTGGAGATTTAATATATCCTTACTTAAGGATGAAGAATTTATTAAATATTTTGAAAAAGAGTGGGGTTCTTATTTGGAATATAATGACCTCCCTGGTACGTCGCCATCCATTCTTTGGGAGGCAGGAAAAGCTGTGATTAGAGGTAAAATAATCTCATTCTCATCAAATAAAAAGAAAATGGAAAGAAAAACGTATTCAGGAATTTGAAGAAACTATTAATTCATTAGAAGCTTCTCTAGAGGAGGAGAGACTAGGCAAAATCCGTACAGCAAAGCTAGAATTAAATCAAATTATCAATAAACAGACCCAGTTCTTAATTCAAAGACTTAGGATAGAAAACTTTGAACAAGGTAATAAATCAGGTAGATTTTTGGCTAACCAGCTAAAAATTAATAAAGAAAAAACAACTATATCTGCTACTAAAGATCAGAACGGGAATACAGTATATGATCCTGGAAGAATAAACAACACATTTAAGGAATTTTACAAGGCTTTATACTCACCAGAGATAAATCCATCGGATCATGAAATTGAACAATTTTTTGATAACATAACACTACCTAAATTATCTGAAAGTCAAGCGATGGCCCTGGATTCACCACTAACAGCGGCTGAACTCCAGGAGGCCCTCCAAGGCATGCCCAATAATAAGGCTCCAGGCCCAGATGGATTTCCAGCAGAGTTCTATAAAGAATTCTGGAATATTCTGGCACCAACATTCCACAGAATGCTGCAGGAAACCAAGGAAAATGGCCGACTCCCACCAAATATGAATTCTGCCTACATTAGTCTTCTACTAAAATCAGGTAAAGACCCTTTGTTTCCTACCAGCTATCGTCCCATATCCCTCATTAATGTTGATCTTAAAATAATCTGCAAAGCCCTCGCAAAAAGGATAGAGAAAGTAACCCCTCTTATAATATATCCTGATCAAACTGGTTTTATTAAAGGGAGACATTCATCCACAAATTCACGTAGATTAATAGATTTAATAGATTTCTCTAAATGTAAAAACATTAAAACTAATCTATTATCTTTAGATGCAGAAAAAGCATTTGATAGAGTTAACTGGAAATTCTTATTTGTAACCTTACATAAATTTGGCTTTGGAAATTCTTTTATAAACTGGTTGAAAATATTATACAGTTCACCAACAGCGTGTATCAGAACAAATAACCAAACATCATCTAGGTTTTATCTTCAGAGAGGTACCAGGCAGGGATGTCCTCTCTCTCCCTCCCTGTTTGCTATTTTTATTGAACCACTAGCTGCAGCGATCAGGAGAAACTCACAATATTAAAGGCATAAAATGCAATAACATAGAACATAAAATCAGTCTTTATGCAGATGATGTATTACTTTTTCTCCAGCATTCACAAACCTCTTTCTCTCAGGTAATCGGGTTGATAAACTCTTACTCAAATGTTTCAGATTATTCTATAAATTGGTTAAAATCTACAGTTCTTCCAATCAGTTGTTCTGTCCAGAATCCAACTAATACACAACTGCAGTCAGGGAATATTACCTATTTAGGTATCAATGTCTCACCAAGACTGGCAGATTTAATAACGTTAAACTAAATCCCACTTTTAAAAAAAAGTGGAAGATGATCTTATCAGATGGAAATCTCTACCCATATCACTTATGGGAAGGGTTGCTTCAATAAAAATGATGGTTTTGCCCAGAATCAACTACTTATTCTCAATGATCCCAAGTAAACCATCACTAGACTGGTTTAGATCTCTGGACTCCTCTATCTCTAAATTTCTTTGGAAAGATAAACCCCCACGTATCAGCTTAAAAACACTGCAGAAGACCAAAGAAAAAGGAGGTCTAGATCTACCAAACTTCCATCATTATTTCTTAGCCAACAGGCTCCAATACATATCAAGATGGTTAAAACATTGCTACCTAGACGAGTCCTGGATAGACGTGGAACAGACACTATGTAATAAGATAAAACTTTCAGACCTACCATTTATTAGCTCAAATATAATACAATATGAATGCTTTAAAAGCATAAATATCAGCTCCTCTCTGACAGCATGGTGGGAGTTTCTAAAGATGACAGAGTCCACAATAATCCCATGCAGACGTACACCCATCTGGAATAACCCCGACATCTTGCAAAAAAAATGTATGATAAGTTTCCCAGTCTGGAGGTGCAATGGAATTGAATACCTGGAACATATATTTGATGGAACAGACTTTATCCAATTTAATACATTAATTACACAATATGGAATTGATTAAAACAAATTCTTAGAATATCAACAAATTAAATCTATTATTAAAGGTAAATTTAGGCTCAATACAGCTGAATTACAAATTCCAGCAAGAGTTTTAGATTTTCTTAATCTCAACCCCCCCAAATTGCTGTCTAAAATATACAAAACTTTATCTACATTAGATGAATCAATAGCCATCCCTATTTCAAAATGGGAGGTGTATTTATCAGCCAGCTTTGACCAAAACGTCTGGTCTCAGATATGTTTAAGAACCTTTAAAAGAACAAAAAATCCTCATTTGCAATTAATACAATACAAAATCCTTCATAGAGTACACTATACAGGTCAACGAATGTTTAGGATGGGTTTTACATCGTCTAATACCTGCTTACAATGCACAAGCAATATACCAGATACTTATGTTCATGCGCTTTGGTTCTGTCCACCTGTTAAGAAATTTTGGTGCCAGATTTGTGAGGACTTATCAAAGTGTCTGAAATGTAACATCCCACCATCTCCCTCAATTTGCCTGTTAGGAAATTTAAATGATGTCACCATGGACACAAAGTCAGTTCTAATGGTTCACATTGCCTTATGCATCGCTAAGAAAACTATCCTCCTGAACTGGAAAAATAAAAAAGCTCTTAATATTAATCAGTATAGAAATCTCTTGTTGGACCATATTGGTCTTGAGACGGCCTCTGGCTCCATATCTGATCAATCTCTCTGGGCTCCTTTGATCGGCTCCATCACCTAGTGGGGGTGGGGGGCACTTGGTTTTGTCGTTTGGGACACTGTTGCTGATGTGGGGATTTTGGGGTTGGAGGCGTCTGGGGGGGACCCCGGGGGGTGGGATCACTGGGCGGATGGGGCGCTGGACGTAGTGGCCGGCCTGGGGTTGGGCTTTGGGTGGTGACTCCTGATGGCTGCATGCGGTGCCTTGGGGGGGTTACACTGGTGGACATGGGTTACTGGCCTGGTGGCCCATCTGCGCCTGGGTAGGGTCTGGGGTGGGCCTGGGGATTCGGGGCTTCGGGGCGCCGCGCCCCCTAGCTGTGGTCCTGGCTGGGGATCGGCCGGCGTGGGGTCTCTCTTGGCTGTGGGGGTCGTGGCTGGCCGGCGGCCGGCATGTGCAGCCGCCTCTCTCTTTTTCCCTGGGCCGATTGTCATCGCCAGTCCCTGTATGGCGTCTCGCCTTGTTTGCTGGTTGGGGTGCCTGGCTGCTGGTCGCGGCGGCTGGGTGGCGTTTCTGGGCCGGATAAGTCCTTTTTTGCACTGGACTTGGCTCCTGGGTCTTGGTCTTTGTGTGGGGCGCTGGGGTTGGGCATTTGGGGGCGAACTCAACCTGGGTGTCTAGTGTCTTTTGTGTTTTGAGAGTAGAGCGAATGTCAGGGTGGGTTTAGTTCCCCTTCTGGGATGGGGCTGGGGGGACTGCCTTGGGGTCCATGGGGCTTTGTGGGGCTGTGGCCGTGGGCCCCGGGTCGGACGTGCCATGGTCTCCCTCCCCTGGTGGATCCCGGTGAACAGCGGTGCCTATTGGGGTCACTGGGGGAGCTGGCTCCCTGGGAAGACATTTTGTCTCCCAGTCCTTCCCTCCCCATCCCTGGACACCTCTGTCCACCCGCTCCATCACTTTACCACTCATATAGGGTCTTGGGGCACGGGCACATCACATCACGCTGTCCCGTGGTGTCCTGGGTCCCAATTTTAATATACAACTTAGACACTCCCACTTATAACATTTTCACACGACACATATGTAGGGACTTTGGGGTGGGCACACTTTTCGGCATCCAGAGGGGGAGCGGTACAATCAGCTTCACCTCTGGAGCCGGTGCCCACTGTTAAACCACATATAGACACTGAGGGCTCGGGGTGGGGGTTGGGGGATGTGTGGCTGCCTCCCCCACATCCCACCCCTCTGTTTTAAATGCACAATATAACAACACGCATCAACACCATACTCGAGCGGGAGGATGGATGCTAGGGGTCTTTTCCTACCCCTGTTCGCTACGGGCCATCAGGGGTTGGGGTCCGGAGGAGGACAGGCGGTCTGGTCGGGGTCCTGGGCTGTCGGGCTGCTTTGCCACTGTGGGGCCCTTGGCGGTCTGCTTGTCTCCGTCCTAGAAGGTAGGGGGTCCACCTCCTGGATCCGGGGGCTGGTGGCTCTACTGGGGCATCAGTACCTGGACCTGGGAGCATAAAGTGTGCATGGGGTGTGTGAGTGAGGGTACAGCGTCTTTTTTTTGGGTGTCTTGGTGAGTCAGTGAGAATGTATGTGTTTAAGAGGGAGGGAACGTATGACTGTGTCTGTATGTCTTTGTCTACCTGTCAGGTTGGATCTTGGTCTGCCCCCTCACCTGGCGCACCTCAGGCCTTACACTTAATGGGGGGCCTATTTCCCCTCCGTCACTCCCCGCCGGTGACAGGGGGCCCCTGCCTGCCGGTGCGCCGGTGGTCAATCTGGTTCGGACCTGGTGCATGCCTGGCCGGGCCTGGGGGGGGCCGGTGTGTCGGTCGGCCGATGCGCTGGGCCGATATCTTCCTTTGGTTGGTTGGGGCACCTCTTTTAGGGATGCCAGGTTTGGGATTGTTGGGTGGTGCCTGCTCGGCGGGATGCGGATCCGGCGTCTCTGCTCGTTTGATCACCTGTTCTGTGCGCACCGTGCGTGGCCGGTTCATTGGCGGGTTGGACCGGCCCTGGCCCTCGTTGGATGCCTGGTCTCGGCGCCCTGTGTTGCGCGGGATCAGGATCCGGGAGCTGGTACAACTTGGCGTCCAATGCTGACTGAGCCCGGCCTGGGGATGCTGTCCGTCCCCTGCGGCTATTGGTGGGGCGCTGGGATGTTGGCGGTGGGGATTGGCCTAGGGTGGAGGCGTCGCGTGGCGACCGGTGTCCGGCCGCGGCCCCAGATTCCTGGGAGACGGATTGATGCCTGCTCACACCAACTATTGAACACTCTTATGGAGAAACCTTATATGCACCAGCATGCTAACACACACACATTGATGTGGGGTCTCTGGTGTTTAATGATATATTCTTGGGCTGAGGTTATCATTACTAGAGCTTGATTAATCTGTACCATGAGTTTCTCTGTGACATTGTTGTTGTATTTTTATATCTATTTTTGTGTGATGTGGTTGTGTAATTCTTAGTTCACAATGCTTGGTTGGTTTTGTCGATGTTCCTTTTTCGTTTTTTGTTTTTCCCACTCTCTCTGCCGTCCTGTGCGTATGGAGGCAGACTTCAATGTTTTCCTGTGTTTTCTCTGTTCCCCTTCCTCTCTTGTATTTTCAACTCACCCTCTCTCATGACATTTTGTTTCCTACCTCTCTTCTTCATCTTCCTTCTTTCTTCTCCTTAATTTTCCGTCTCCGTGTCCATAACATCAGGAAATAAAAACCCCAACAATTCATAATAAAGATTTTTCACACATATATCAAGTGGAGTACTATAGCAAAAGCTGTACTGCTCCGCTTGTGAAAGTAAATCTGTTGGGCTTCTACTTGGTACTCAGACACCAATTCTGAGCTCCACACTGCCAAACAGGACACGTAAAAAAAAAAAAAAAAAAGGAAACACGAGTGCGGTCAACATAAACCCTAACAGCACAAACTGGGCATAAACAATGCAACCTCCTCTGCTCCTTAGAGTTGAAAGGAGATAAATTAAAACCCAAAAGCTCCAAAGTCATAGAACCGTAGTCCAGCGGGATGACCTTGGGCAGATACGTCGCATTCGAACGTAGGGTGACCTTTGACCAGGCACGCAGGGAGCACACAAGGCAAGGCAATTTTATTTGTATAGCACACTTTCAACAACAAGGTGATTCAAGGAAAATGCATGAAGATCTCCCACCCGCTTAGCCGAGGCCAGCGCCAGGAGGAGGGCTGTCTTATAAGAGAAACTTCACATCTAACGACTCAATAGGCTCAAAAGGGGGACCACAGAGGGCCTCCAGCACTAAAATCAGGTCCCAGGAAAGAACAGAGGGCCTAATCAATGGTCTCGGTTTTCAGACCCCCTTCAAAATCCACAAAGCTAAGGGGTGTGCGCCAGGAGAAATCCCATTAAAGCCTTCTTGGCAGGCAGAAATGGCTGCCAGATAAATTTTTAAAAGTGGAAAAGGACAAGCCCCTGTCCAGCAGCTCCTGTATAAACGCAAGAATGTCTACCATAGAACTCTGCGAGGGAACCTCGACTCTAGCCAGGCACCACTGCTCAAAAGCCCTCCACTTATAAGCATACAAGCCCCTAGTGGAACCCTAGCTATTAGGTTGGAACTTTCAGCAGGTAAGCCTGTAGCCTCCACAAGTCTGGACGAGGATGGAGCACCTCACGCTCTCCCTGGGACAGAAGATCTGGCCTAATGGGGAGCCGCCAGGGCGGGGTCTGCATCAGACTGATTACCTCGGGGTGCCAGGTCACTGGGGGGCTACCAAAATCTGTGACAGGTCCAGCCTATGCACCCTCTCCAACACCGCTGAAACCAACTCCACTGACGGGAAGGCATACAGAAGGACCTTGGGCCATGGGTGTGCCACAGCGTTCATGCCCATCGGGGTGTCCCAGTCTGTCATAGAACAGGGGGCAGTGTGTGTTCGGTCTTGAGGCAAACAGATCCACCTCTGCCCTGCCAAACCTATTCCAAATCTGGGCCACCACCCCCGGGTGAAGCCTCCCTCGCCAGGGGGCCTCCTCTGGAGAGCAGATCTGCCCCATGGCTCAGGCAACCAGGAACGTAGGCAGCCCTGAGTGACAGAAGATTCAGACTGCACCACTGTAGCAGAGCGCGAGTCAGATTCAACAGAAGGAGAGAACTTGATCCTCCCTACCTGTTTATATATGACACAACTGTTGTGTACGTACGTACAAGCACATCCTGGCCCCTCAGGTATGGCTTGAAGTGCTTCAGAGCTAAAAACACAGCTGACTGTTCGAGATAGTTGATGTGAAATGCAGACTGGGTTGAGGACCACACCACTCTCACCGCCATGCCCACACACAGAGCCCCCCACCCCTTTAGGGAAGCATCTGTGGTTACCACCTTGTGACACCCTCCCGGTCCGAGAACCTTTGAGCAGAAACCCAGGGTCTCTCCACAGGAGAAGAGGCAACATGCAGGTCCTGGTAACAGTCAATTTCCAATGAAGATGAGAGACAGTCGATGAGAGCGGACCCAACAGGCCGAGAGGCACTACAGCTATCATAGAAGCCATCATGCCCAACAGCTGCAAGGCTGTACGGAGCATAATTCTGATTCCTAACTGGAAGCGAGCAAGGCAGTGGCGGAACGCAACCACCAACTGAGCGCATTTTTCCAATTCAAGGAAGGAAAGTTTCTGAATCGGGGAGCAGCAAATTCTTTTTGTGGTTTAAAGAGAACCCCAGAGCCTGGATGTGTGATAGAACCTCTGCCCGCTCCCAAGAACTCGCTATTATAGCTCAGTCATCTAAATAAGTGAGAATGTGGATACCGCTCTCTCCAAAAGCTGCTTCTACACATTTGGAAAAGGTGCAAGAAGCTACGGTTAGCCTAAATGGCAGGACCATGTACTCGTAGGCCACCCGTTCGAACGGGAAGCACAGAAACTGTCTTTGATCCAGATTTATCGTCACATGAAAATAGGCATCTCTGAGATCGAGTGTGGCAAACTAATCCCCTGGACTGACCATGTTAAGCAGCTGTTTGAGCATGTTGAATCTGTTCTGCGGCGAAAACTTGTTCAGCACACTTAGATCCAGGATGGGACGAAGCCCTCCCCCTTTTTTTAGGACGACGAAGTAGCGGCTGTACCAACCTTTGTTCATCTTCTCGTTGGGGACCACTTGAATAGCTCTTTTTATTAGCAGCATCTGGATTTCGTCCTTCAACATGACTGCTGTGTCTGCATTCACCATAGTGTGCACGACGGAAGAGAACACGGAGGGCCTGACCTGGAATTGCAGTCGGTGAACTGTGGTCACAGCACGCTTGACCCATGGGGAAACCATGCATGTGCGCCAGAGAGGGACATTTGCTGCAAGATAGTCGGCCCTTGACACTGTTGCGGAAGAGCTGCTGCACTCCAGAGGAGCAGGAAGACTCATGCCCTGAGCACTGGGTTTGCAAACAAAGGGGATCTGCTGCCCCCCAGCAGTGTGGGAGAGTGCAGCCGTCTTTGCTTTTCCTACTGCTGCTGCTTGCAAACAAGGTTTAAGTGTATAATTGAGCTGTCGTCTACTAGCAAAGCGGGGGGACGCAGCTTTAAATGACTGACCTGAGATGCAGTGCTGTGACACAGACCTCGCCGACCTGATGACTGGCCCAGTGCTGTTGGTGACTCCATTCTCATACACAGAGGTGGGATAACCATCATCTTGCGAGAGTTGACGGTCACCTTTTGGGTTTGACATCACGTCTGGGGATGATGGAATGCAGGGCCTCCATCTGCTTATTCTGAGCCTAGAACTTGACCTGGATAGCCTCGAGGGACTGTCCAAACAGGCCACTGGAGGAAATGGGCTCATCCAGGTAGTTAGCCCTGTCCCGGTCTGGGACAACAGAGAGGGTCAACCACAGATGTCTCTGTGCCACCCACTGTGGAAGCCATGCCTCTACCCAGGGAGAGACCAGCGCCGCAGGATGGGACTGTATACCGCTGTGACCTAAATCTTGTTCAGAAGAGGGGCCAGCGGGCTATCCGGGGGGACCTGCTCACCAAGGTCCGCCAAACACATTGCCTGGTACATCTGCAACATGGTGAAAGAACTGAGGGCACGGCCGAAGGTAGCCTGGGTCCGATAAATTTTCTCCATCTGCATTAACGAAAACCTGTGCGGCTTTGAAGGTAGAATAGCCGGCCCACTCACTCTGTTATCTATCAATCAATCAATTAACTAATCAAACTTTATTTCTAAAAAAGATTTTCATACAAGAGTTGCAACTCAAAGTGCTTTACAGATTAAAATGACCCCGCATAAACCATATTCCCATCCCTCACCCACAGATTTAAAAGCATGATCACAGTTATACCCCCCTCCCCCCAACCCAACGCCCATGCACACAGACACTTAAGAACAACAATGAAAAAGGACATAAAAAGGTCAAGTGCAGAAGACTCAGGTAAGGAAACGCCGTCAAGTGAGCCATCTGTGCCGGCAGCAGCAGATCCAACAGCAGCAGCCGAGGCACATAGGGGGCCCAGAAGATGGTAAGGACGAGACCTCCACCTCCACCCAAGTGCTACCTGGAGAGCACCCTGCCGACCACCGCTCCCGAGGTAGAGGGCTCCCATATAGGAAACACTGGCAGGTTTTCCCGAGGTGAGGGCCATAATAATAGAAAGACGCCTCACCATGAGTGTGTCCTGATGTAACCCTGTCAGTTTAAAAAACTAAAAAAGGGTATTTCTTTAAGTGTTTTTTAATACTTGTAAAACATTTTTTTCCTTGTATAAAATGTCGATTTAGTTATTTAAGGGAACAAATATTACATTTTAATGGATTTTTCTAATGTGTATTTCTGTTCTGACTGATTAAAAGAAAGTTTTACTTTTTCCCAATTGTTCAGTGAAGGGCACACAGGCAGACACGAGGAAAGGCAGAGAGAAAAAAAACTGCTTGTTTTATGGCTTGAGGTGAGCCCATTCCACAGATCTTAGTGAGTCAAATAACTTCTATAAGAACTGCTCCAGGATTTATTTGATAGTTTACCTTTCTGTGTTGCAGTTTTTGGTAAGTGAAGTTGGTTGTGTGAAGAAATATTGTCACAAAAGAGATGTCAACAGTTAGTGCGGTCAGCTAAGCTAGCACCTTGTATAACTTTAGGAGCCATTTCTCTCCGTGCAAACTCTTTATAAAGCTGCACCAAAAGCTATGTATTTTTGATTCTTTTTTTTTTTTTACACGTGTCCTGTTTGGCAGTGTGGAGCTCAGAATTGGTGTCTGAGTACCAAGTAGAAGCCCAACAGATTTACTTTCACAAGCGGAGCAGTACAGCTTTTGCTATAGTACTCCACTTGATATATGTGTGAAAAATCTTTATTATGAATTGCTGGGGGTTTTATTTCCTGATGTTATGGACACGGAGATGGAAAATTAAGGGGAAGAAAGAAAGAAGATGAAGAAGAGAGGTAGGAAACAAAATGTCATGAAAGAGGGTGAGTTGAAAATACAAGAGAGGAAAGGGAACAAAGAAAACACAGGAAAACATTGAAGCCTGCCTCCATACCCACAGGACGGCAGAGAGAGGGGAAAAAACTAAACAAAACACGAAAAAGGAACATTGACAAAACAAACCTAGCATCGTGATCTAAGAACTACACAACCATATCACACAAGAATGGATAAAAAAATACAACAACAATGTCACAGAAAAACTCATGGTACCGATTAATCAAGCTCTAGTAATGATACCCTCAGCCCAAGAATATATCTGTAAACACCAGAGACCCCACATCTATGTGTGTGTGTTAGCATGCTGGTGCATATAAGGTTCGACCGCATCCCCCAATAGAGGAGCAAAGGAGAACCCCAGGGGAACGTCCAGCGGCTACTATGCAGGGGCCCGGGGGCAGCAGTGACGAGCCCATGGGCCCCGCCGACAACCAGCCGCGCCAGGGCGGGCCGGTCCATGGACCGGGAGAGCTGGGGCCCAGGGGCACCCCACCCCCCAACAGAGACCCGACAAGGGACCGCCCGACGAGGGGCCACCGGCACCGCAGGGGCCGCGGCCGGCCGCCACGCGCCACCACGACCCTGGACCAATCCCCACCGCCAACATCCCAGCGCCCCACCCCTGCCCCACGTCAGGGCACCCCACCGGCAGCCGCAGCGGATGGATAGCATCCCCAGGCCAAGCTTAGCTAGCACCTGGACACCAAGTTGTACCAGCTCCTGAGTCCTGATCCCGCACAACGCAGAGCGCCGAGACCAGGCATCCAACAAAGGCCAGGGCCGGTCCAACCCGCCAATGAACCGACCACGCACGGTGTGCACAGAACAGGTGATCGAACGAGCAGAGACGCCGGATCCGTGTCCCGCCAAGACACCGAGCAGGCACCACCCAACAATCCCAAACCTGGCACCCCTAAAAGAGGTGCCCCAACCAACCAAAGGAAGATATCGGCCCAGCACATCGGCCGACCAACACACCGGCCCCCCCAGGCCCGGCCAGGCACGCACCAGGTCCGAACCGGATTGACCACCTACGCACCAGTAGGCAGGGGCATCCGTCACCGGCGGGGAGTGACGGAGGGGAAATAGGCCCCCCATTAAATGTAAGGCCTGAGGTGCGCCAGGCGAGAGGGCAGCCCAAGACCCAACCTGACAGGAAGACAAAGACATACAGACACAGTCATACGTTCCCTCCCTCTTAAACACATACATTCTCACTAACTCACCAAGACACCCAAGAAATGACGCTGTACCCTCAATCATACACCCCATACACACTTCATGCTCCCAGGTCCAGGTACCGATGCCCCAGTAGAGCCACCAGCCCCCGGACCCAGGAGATGGACCCCCTACCTTCTAGGACGGAGACAAGCAGACCGCCAAGGGCCCCACAGTGGCGAGGCAGCCCGACAGCCCAGGACCCCGACCAGACCACCTGTTCCTCCTCCGGACCCCAACCCCAATTGGCCGGTAGCGAATAGGGGTGTAAGAAGACCCCTAGCCTCTATCCTCCCGCTCGAGTATGGTGTTGATGCGTGTTGTAATAATGTGCTTTTAAAACAGAGGGGTGGGATGTGGGGAAGGCAGCCACACATCCCCCAACCCCCACCCCGAGCCCTCAGTGTCTGTTTTTGGTTTAACAGTGGGCACCGGCACCAGAGGTGAAGCGGATTGAACCGCTCCCCCTCTGGATGCCGAAAAGTGTGCCCACCCCAAAGTCCCTACATGTGTGTCGCATGAAAATGTTAAAAGTGGGAGTGTCTAAGTTGTATATTAAAATTGGGACGCAGGACGCCACGGGATGGCGAGGAGGGAAACCCCTCCTCACACCCCAGTGATGTGCCCATGCCCCAAGACCCTATATGAGTGGTAAAGTGATGGAGCGGGTGGACAGAGGTGTCCAGGGATGGGGAGGGAAGGACTGGGAGACAAAATGTCTTCCCAGGGAGCCAGCTCCCCCAGTGACCCCAATAGGCACCGCTGTTCACCGGGATCCACCAGGGGAGGGAGGCCATGGCACGTTCGACCCGGGGCCCACGGCCACAGCACCACAAAGCCCCACGGACCCCAAGGCAGTCCCCCCAGCCCCATCCCAGAAGGGGAACTAAACCCACCCTGACATTCGCTCTACTCTCAAAACACAAAAGACACTAGACACCCAGGTTGAGTCCCCCCCCCCTTCCGCACACCCCTCCCCCCCGTCCAAGTGCCCTCGTAGGGGGAGAGCACCTGTCGCTACACAGCAACAGCCTCCCCGCCAGCAAAGGAGGCCCCCAGCGCCACCCGCACACCGGAGGCCCCAGTAGCCCGAACCACGGCGACGTACCTGCCCAGACCAGGAGCAAACCGATGAGCCGGGCGGCCGACCCACCAGGCCGACATCCACCAGCCCCATTCCTTGTGGAGCAACCACTGCTGCTCAACGGCCCGGCAGGAGACCAAACCCAGCGCCCCACCCACCTGCCCTGCATGCCCACCACCCGGCCAGTCCACCCGCAAGTCCAACCGAACCCGGCCAAATGCCCGACCCCAGCGCCCCGCACAAAGACCAAGACCCAGGAGCCAAGTCCAGTGCGAAAAAGGACTGATCCTCTTTTTTTGTCACTTTCTCGTTAAGAACACATTTAGTAAATTCTCATCTTGCTGGATGTACTGGCACTGCCCTACTACTTCTAATTTGTTACTTTCTTGTTAGGGTGGAGGGTTCAACAAGAGAGTACAGGCTGCTTTTTACTATACATCACAACATGGTTTTAGAACTGAAATCTATTGACACAAATTGTGCGATTTTGTTTAGCTTAAACTCCTTAGTATTAAAAACAATGGAATACGGCAGGAGGGATATGAACACAGAAGGCTGCATAAATTTTTTTGACAACTTGATTAAGTATTTCTGCAGGTGTCTATAATTTCTGAAATCTGCACTGTGCAAGAAAAGGTAATAGCATCCATTTTAAATACAGGCAGTATGTCACATTACTCTTTTGGCTACTGTATCTGCTTTCTATTCTTGTAAAGAGGAATGGACTCCTTTTACTCATTTCTTGCTGACATTTTGTTGCACATGGATACAACTCAGTGTATGTCTCAGGAGAATGCAGAGTAGATGTGCCTGAGAATAAAGCCATCAGCAAGCTCTGTGCCCTCACAGACACAGACTGAAGTGCTGAATTTGGTCAATTTTATGCCCCATAAGGGAAAAACACCCATGCAATTTTGGGTGTTAAGTGAATAAATATATTTATAAATAAAAACATTTAATTTTCCCTGATTTGTATAAAACAAAATTATGAAGGCATTTAACATAATAGGAAGCAGGATTCCAGCTTGGTTTAAATAAATATTTTCAATATAAGAGGGATAGTTCAAATATAACTGGGACTGGTTTATAATTTGGCCTTTTTGGCTATAGTTGTGTGATTTACATTACTATTGTTAAGTCCAATCTTATTGATCTTAAATTCAACTTTAAAATGCCATAGGTGGGGCCTATAGAAACATAGTAAAGATACATATTTTAACCATTTAAAATATTTCTAACCTCCTGAGATGTACTGGTATAAGGCACAACATATGTAACTATCAGCCTACTGTACCTTAGTATTTACTTTCAGCTCTGGTTAAATTTTGTTCCTTCAACTTTTATTTTTTTACTGAGAGTTTGAACATTTCCGGTCCTTTAAGGGCAAAACAAAATGATGTGATTTTACCAAATGAATGTAAATTGTATTATTATTCATTTGAAATCGAAGAAAATGAATGGACTGTATAAGATATAGGCTACTACTGCGTGAATCTTATGACCTTGTCCACACATTGCCAGGTTTCTCACAAAACAAAGATATTTTTCTACAGTTTGGCCTGTCATCCACATGACAACGCAGATTTAGGGCACCAAAACGATTCTTTCAAAAAATTCCAACCAAAGTGAAGATTTGTTATCTCCGCTTTCAGCATTTGCTTTGTAACAGAACTAGATAGAGTTTTAGGTTTCGCAACGTCAGTGTCTGTGACAAACATGGACCGACATCACATGTGCGACCTGTATTTACACTCAGAAACAGCATTTATGCCTTCACAGCTATGCTGGCATTATCGATTGTCCAACCCCTTTTTGCTTGCTTGTGTTTACAAGCTCAATTACTCCTCTATAAAACAATTTACAAAGTTGAAAGTGACTTTAAGTGGATATTATTTAGGAAGAACGACTGCCCTCTACAGGTTTGGCATGCCTATGAATGTGCTTAACCTCTTAATCTCTCATGGGTCTCTCCAAGCTCCTAGCTCAAATAGGACATGCCCAAAATTAATTTTGTTTTTCTCCTCTATAACAAACTCTTTGTAAACAATCTTGGTATCAAAATGAAGCTAATGTTTGTGACATTTATTCAGATGTGTAAATATTACACCATATGTTACTGTGCCAAAGTAATTGTAGCTGGAACATAGAAAATTACAAGATTCTTCATTCTCGCCTAATCATTCTCTCTTGTTGCAATATACAATGCCTTTGAAAATATGCTCCAGTGAAATATAAACTGCAGAAAATCATGAATCAACATGTGGAGATTACCTGTACTAAGATGTGTGTTGATGAATTGAAGTAGAGCAAAGTTAGAGGCTTTAGTGAAGACATAGCTAGGCATTTTGCAGTTTGGCACAGTTTGGTACAATTATGCACCAACAGTGAAAGTTACAATTTCTCAACTCCAGATTTACTGATTGTATTCATGTTCAATTATATGCCTAAAAACAAACACTTTTTAATGGTTTTTGGCAAAATATCCAACATATTTATCACACCATTCAAATAACACTATAACAAAGAATTAAGTTTGTCTCCAACTAAAGAACATTTATTCAAATTCCAAATACAACAAAACTGTGAAATATACATATGAAATAAAAAATAAAATGTTCCCAACCCAAAAAAACAACAACCAGCATATTCACATGTTTGCACATATTTCTTACTTTACCTTGTCATGCCACTTCACAAAACAGTGAACAGAGCAGAGCAGTTAGAGCAAATCGACGCCATTTCTGGCAAACGACCGGAGAGCAATGGGAGGGAAAGAGGCCTTCCACATTCGTTGCTGTGCCTGATTCAATAATGCATGATAGTGAGTTTTTTTGTGTGACTTTATGTTAAGTTACCTGTCCCATATGTGGTAAGCATATTGTAAACAAAGAAATAAAAGCTGATGCCATGGTTCATAAATGAGAACAGGAAAATTTCATCAATGGACTCTATGCTCTGTGTTTTTTACTGTTTTTCTTACTGAATTTCCCCATGTGCAGACACACTCAGGAGCAACTTTAAAGGGACATTAAAATAGAAAATAAGATGGACACTGGGCCAAGTACAGATGAGCCAGGTTAGGTAAGAACTACACGGAAGGACCTGGTCAATGACATGAAGTGAGCTGGGACCACAGTTTTAAAGGTTACCGTCGGTAGAACACTGTCATGGTTTAAAATCATGCATTCCCCAGAAGGTTCCCCTGCTCAAGTCATCACATGTCCAGGCCTGTCTGAAGTTTGTCAATGACCATCTGGATGATCCAGAGGAGGCATGGGAGAAAGTCATGTGGTCAGATGAGACCAAAATAGAACCTTTTGGTCTAAACTTCACTCCCCGTGTTTGGAGTAAAAAGAAGGATGAGTTGCATCCCAAGAACACCATCACTACTGTGAAGCATGGGGTTGGAAACATTATGCTTTGGAGGTGCTTTCCTGCGAAGGGGACAGGACAACTGCACTGCATTAAGGACAGGATGAATTGGGCCATGTATTGTGAGAATTCGAGCAACAACCTCCTTCCCTCAGTCAGAGCATTGAAGATTGGTTGTGGCTGGGTCTTCCAACATGACAATCACCTGAAGCACACAGCCAGGATAACCAAAGAGTGGGTCCATAAGAAGCATATCAAGTCAGTCTCCAGACCTAAACCCAATAGAAAATCTTTGGAGGAAGCTGAAACTCTGAGTTGCTCAGCGACAGCCCGAAACCTGACAGATCTAGACAAGATCTGTGTGGAGGAGTGGCCCAAAATCCCTGTTGCGAAGTTCATATTACTACAGGAGACGTTTGAACTCTGAAATTGCAAAAAAAAGCTTCTGTACCAAATCTTAACACTGATTTGATCAGGTGTGCAGCAATAAAATACAAATACATTCTTTAAAAATCAGAAAATGTTATTTCTTGATTTTTTTATGCTGTCTCTCACAGTGGAAATGCACCATAAAGAATTCCAGACCCCTACAAAAAGCAATCTGAAGTTCTCAAAGCAGACTTCTCTGATGTGCTAAAGAGACTTGGTGGACTTAACATAAACTTAAACTTAACATAAACATCTTTATCAGTGGACCAGTCCCTGAAGGAAATGATGAAAGGTACAGTAGAATTGTAGCATGCTCCATAAATGGTTGAAGAGAAAATCTGTTGAAAAATCGATCCTATTTATTCATATCTTTAAAATATTTCAATAGTTCAAGATAAATTGACATTATCTTAATAGAGCTGGACTGAGACTGTTGACCTCAAATATGTTCTGTTATTTGAAAAAAAGCTCACCACAGCACTAAGACTGCCCACGTCAAAGTTTTCAATGACATCCGCATAAATACAGACCGTGGTAGAACCACAGTGCTCGTATTGTTGGACCTCAGTGCAGCATTTGACACTGTTCATCATGATATACTATTGGAATGACTGGAGAGCTGGGTCAGACTATCTGGTAAAGTACTTGGCTGGTTTGAGTCTTACCTAAAGAACAGGGACTTCTTTGTTTCAATAGGAAACTTTTCATCAAAACAAACAGAAATCCTATGTGGGGTGCCCCAGGGCTCCATCCTGGGGCCCCTCTTATTTAATATCTACATGCTCCCACCAGCCCAGATTATAACAACCAATAAGATTGGCTACCATAACTATGCAGATTATACTCAGCTCTACATTACAATGTCACCAAGTGACTTTGAACCCATCCAAACCCTAAATAAATGCATAAAGCAAATCAATGGATAGATGTGCCATAACTTTCTCCAGCTGAACAGAAACAAAACAGAAGTAATTACTTTTGGACCTAAAGAGGAACAATCAACAGCCAGCACACAGCTTAAGTTAATACAGCTAGAAACTACTGATCAGGCCTGAAATTTAGATGTAGAAATGGACTCAGACCTGAACCTCCAGGGTCCCATGAAGGCAATAACAAGGTCATCTCCTGAAGAACATTTCTAGGATTAAAGGACTGATGTCGCAACAGGACCTAGAAAAACTAATCCATGCGTTTATTATTAGTTGGAATGATTACTTCAACAGCGTTCTCACAGGTCTCCCTAAAAAGTCAATCAGACAGCTGCAGCTGATCCAGAACGCTGCTGCTCACTAGAACCAGGAAAGTAGAGCACATCACCCCAGTTCTAAAGTCATTACACTGGGTCCCTGTAGCTCAGAGAATAGACTTCAGAATACTTTTACTAGTTTATAAATCCCTGAATGGCTTAGCACCAAAGTATATTGAAGATCTGCTGTTACTATACCAACCCACCAGAACACTCAGGTCCTCTAATTCCAGTCTACTCAACATCCCTAGAATTAGAACCAAACACGGAGAAGCAGCTTTCAGTTTCTTTGCTCCTCCAATCTGGAACAAACTTCCAGAAAACTGCAAAGCTGCTGAAACACTGAGTTTTTCTAAATTACAACTAAAATCGTATCTGTTTAGAGCTGATGTATCATATGTTGTGTGCACTTCTTGCTTTATTACTGTTTTTACTATATATATGCTTTGTCTGTGATTTACTATTTTTATTTTACCTCTTAATCATGTAAACCACATTGAATCACCTTGTTGTTGAAAGTGTGCTATACAAATACAATTACCTTGCCTTGCCTCCAAGTGGGACCAAAGGAAGAAAAACTGTGGCAGCCTTTCTAATGTTGAGATCAAATTGCAAGCAGCATTTGGTTGATGCTGGAGCATTTCAACTTTGGGTTGTCTATGGAATGAAATTCAAATAAGATGAACAATAAATACTGTGATATATAAAAGATATAGGCCTAAGATTTTAACTAAACATAGCAGTGGATAATGTTTTGCTTGCTTCTTTTTTTTATCCAATAGCAATAAATGTGGCCCTGGGTGCAGTTATATTGGCGATTTGATAAATTGACTTTTTTTTATTTGTGCAGTATTGAATGAAGATCCTCGAATAGCTTCCATGATAGGTGTTGGACTGGACCCATTAGCGGTAGGAGGCAGAGCAGCATATATAATGAACAATTTTTTGTATGATACAGCTCTTCCTTTTTATTATTTTCACCAGTGCTCACATGCTTGCAGAGTTCAGCCCAGCAACACATTTTGATGGTAAATGGCGCCTTTTATACTGTGGAACTAATTATCACTCTGGACTCAACCATGTGAAAGTGCATCTTAAACAATTACACTCCCTACTAAATAATCATACCCCAAACTACATTACTTCCACATCTGACAAACAAATTCTAAAACATATTCAAGCCCTCACACCAATTATAAATATCTATAATTATCCTTTTTACACCATATACATTCTAACAGAAAGACCCAACACCCCTTCCCCCTCTTACTCTTGGCTCCTCCCAGAACCTTTAAAATGGTGCCCATGCTGCAGGTGAACTCCCCAGCAGGACACTTTGGAGAAGACAAGACAAGTAAGTTGGGTTTCATTTACAAACATTTAAAATACAATTCCCACTAACAATATACTACTATATGTCAAGGTGTTTTTCTTGGTTTCCAATAATAAAACTAGTGATGGTGAGATGAAGCCCCATGAGGCATTGAACCACTTGAGCCAATTGGTTCAAGGAAGGGTTCATCTCATGGGGCTTCATGTGAACACAAATCTCCTACTGGCCAGGTCCATAATCACAGGCAGCTGTAGCTCAGCCACTTAAAGAAGTCATAACCTAGTATTACCTTGGATACCCACCCTCTATTATAGTCTTTCAGGCCCTTTTAAAAAAGAAAAGTGGAAAAAAAGTGAAAAAAATAAACACAGAGCTCCTCTGACCCTTATTGCCGAAGGCATTATTGTCTCGCGAGATCTGATGCGATATTTTGGATGTCGTGGACGGGCATTGTAATAATGCAAATGAGGGGCGCGTTGATTGGTGGCAGGAAGGATGGGGGTTGACACCGCAGGTAACGCTTCAGCATATCTAACCCATATCTACTACTCCCGCTAACATACAATAGCCACATTAGCAGTTAGCTGCTGTTTGTTATACACAGCAGAGCAAATAAAACACAGCCTTATCGTTTCAATTGCAGGCAAGTCTCTGATTGTTGGAATTGCCCCTTTTTCCAAACGGAGCTTCGATGCCAACTTCTCCTGATATTGTCCCAAATTCGTAAAGGATTCCGTTGTAAAAAAAATAGAAAAAATATTTCCATGTTGATTCTGACAGCCGGCTCGTCATTGGGAGCCGTTTTTTAAAATTTTCTTCATTCCCCCCTGCTGGTTTTGGTACATTTGGTACACATCGTTTTGCATTAATATTGATAATATTTACACTTTAAGCAACAGAAAATCTGAGGAGCCACTTGGGAGCCGAACGAGCCGCCTCTTTATGGTGAGCCAAGCCAAAAGAACTGGCTCTCCAAAAAGAGCTTAAATTCCCATCACTAGAATTCAGTAATGGCGCTCGACTTAATATGGGGGGGAGAGGGGAGAGGGGAGAGGGAGAGGGGAGAGGGGGGGGGGGGGGGAGGGCTTCCTTCAGCATAGGTCTGCGATGTCTATATATGGTTTATCCTACGCCGACTTGACATCAAGTCGGCCAGAAATTAAAATCACGTATTTGAGTGCGCGTGCACGTGGGCTGGTTGACGAACCCAAGGGTAAACAAATGCTTCACTTTAAAATATTGGCTTCCCAGCCAGTGTATAGTCCTTAGGCAGCGCATCGTTAGGGGGCAGTTTTTATTTAACCCCTTAACGCTTTTACCTCCCGTTGGCTGTCTGTTAAATATTTCCGGGTCAAAACAGCCCTTTTTGACACTCTTTCTATGTAAATATTCATATCATACATAATTTAAAAAGGGACTAGCTGAGGTAGGTTCTGAAGTTTTTCCGAACAATTGTTCTGTTCTAGATCGATGGTCAGAACGTTTGTTTTTGTTCTCCAAAAGTAGCCGCGGTTGAGCCACTGTCATAGAAAACACAGCAACAAGCCCTGATTCTTCCATATAGATTCTTTTGTTATTTTTTTGCTGCTTTGATCAGTGACGCTGCTAAAACTGTCCTGATACACTCTGAAAGAAAAATAATGTCCAACTCACCCTTCTTAACTGCCCCTGCACCTACACATAAGCCATCATCTCGAACAAAAACAATCATTTTATGTCCAGTTAATGTACTCCAATAAAGTACTTAATCCGCAAGTCTTCCTCGATCCAACCTTGCCGCTAAAAACCTTTGTAAATTAATTTCTTGCGTGTATTTCTCTAAATGTTTACATCATGACAACCAGTTAGCATGCTCTTAATAGCGCCTTCTTGGGGGGTCTGACAAGATGGCGACTTGGTAAGACTTCTGCCCTCAAGCTCTGCTAAAAAACTACTTTAAGCCAAAACTAAAGACTTTCTCTGAGATTAAATAAGTCGAGTGGGTACCGTTACAATGCCTAAGGCCGAAAAGAAGAGGAAAGGCCGAGAATTATTTCCTACTATAAGCCAACTTGACTTACACAATTACGCTAGTACATCGGCTACTATGGAAGGCCAAATAGAAGCTGACGCATTGGCTCTTTCCGCTCTACCTGATACACCTCTGAAATCCCCGCAGACAAAGAAAGGGAAATCATCTGAAGAAAATGACCCTGACAGTATTGTATCCAAACTTTCTCGCCTAATTAATTCGAGAGCCGACTCGATTGATAAAATGGTGGGTGAGAACTGCATTAAAATTGAAGGTCTCAAAAAAACCATTGACTTCATATCGGAGGAAATAAGAGATGTGAAATACAAGATGAAGGAGGTTGATACTAAAGTTAAGTTGCAGGAGCAGCGACTGGAGAAATATGAAAGTCGCATAGCAGAGTTAGAGCGCTACTCTCGGAGATGTAACTTGAGGCTGGCGGGGGTCCTGGAAAACAACGAGGAAGATCTGAAAGATAAAGTTATTGGTATCTGTCAAAATACTCTGTTGAATGATAACATAAAAATATCAGAAGGAAATGACATCGTGCACAGACTTGGGAGAAGAGACCTCAACAAAGCCACACCGCGCAACATCATTATTCAGTTCTCCTCTCGCACCCTGAGAGATCCACTCTGGAAAAGCGCCAAGAAATCCAAATTCTTGAAAGACAACAAGATGCGCTTTGCCGAAGACCTCACCGCTGCCGACCAAGAGAAACGCTGCCTTCTATGGCCTCTGGTGAAAGAAGCTCGGGCTCAAGGTATAATTGCATAATTTATCGCAGGACGGGTCTTCGCCAACGGCACCGAGATACTCCTGTCATCCACCATCTGATCTACTAAAGTCTCAGGTAGATTTATCTGGATGCCTAGACGTCAGCCTGAAAACAACCTGTCGGAGGCGCTAACTCCTACAAAGATGATTCTACCGGGTTTCTAGGTTCAGCTATACATTTTTCCCTAATCTGGTTTGTTGAGTATGTCACAAAGTTTACAACTTTTTAATGTGGCTTGATATTTGTTAATACATTGAGCTAGTGGAGTTTGAGCCCAAATGTGTTTATTTGTTTAGTAAGAAACCACTTTTCTACTGACATTTATATACTTTATTGTTCTCTGTTGAGAAATCGTTCTGTTGTTTATGTCTTTATCTTTTCTTTCCTTTAATGCCAGGGGGTTAAGAAATGATCTAAAAAGCAAGGCTGATTTTTTGTTTATCCAGCAATTTAAATGTGATTTTTATTTTATTCAGGAGTCACATAGCACGAAAGAAGATATGGACTTTTGGAAAAATCAATGGGGTAATTAGTTATGGGGAGCACATGGTTCCGAAAAAACTGCTGGTATCTTGATCTTAAAAGACAAATTTCCTGGGGAAATCATTAACCACTACAGTGATCCAAAGGGGGATATGATCATCATGGTTCTTTCAGTCTACCAAAATATATTAATAATAACTAATATATATGGATACAACTCTTCCTTGGACGATAGTAAATTATTTGAGTTATGGGATGAAAAAAATATTTTCTCGCTTAAAAAATATCCTGAGGCCCATTTAATTTTTGGTGGTGATTTCAATGTTGTTAATGACAATATTTTAGACAGATACCCCCTAAATGTTCCAACTCCAATAATGGCTACTTGAAAGAGTTTATAGATAAATTTGATGTAACAGATAAGTATTTAGGAAAAAATTCCCTACATTAAAATCATTCACTTGGCACACCAAAGATCTTTCTAAACAATCACGTATTGACTTTTGGCTACTTAAAAAAAGTGGACTTTAATAACATTGACATAAAATCCCACGCAGCTCCATTTTTCAGACCATAAGATAATTACTCTAAATTTATCTCTTCCCTCTACATGTAATATTCCCCGAGCCATTTGTTGGAAACTAAACAACAGTCTTCTTTCCCACAACGTAGTTATAGAGGTGATCAGAAACTTAATTAAATCTCGTTGGGAAGAAGCGTCTAAACAAGGAATATACAGTCTGTAGTAACCACTACACTAATTTAGGATTTTAAACTGGTTGGAGCAGCCAATATGGACAATTGATTCTGGTCAAAGAGTCAGGGAAACTGGAGGTAGCCTCAGCAGGTTTATTAATGCCAATCTTGAACAGCAGGCTCATTTAAAGTGCCCCTGGCATGAAACTTGCATTTTTTGAGTTTTTTGGTCCTATTTGTTAGTTTCCCCAGCCTGCCTATGTCCCCTAAGGGGTTAAAATGACTGATTAGTGTTTCCTTTGTCCCCGGGTATGTCTGCCTACATAGTGAAATTAGCACTCAGAAACGGGCTGTTTTGCAGTTCGGCATATGACCCCACATTTCGGCATATGTCGTTACTGAGTTCCAGCCAATCACCCCCTTCTCTGAACTATACTCTCCAAGTCCCTCCCCCCGCGGCGCGTATTGCAACCTAAACAACGAGAGCTACGGTAAAAGGCAGACAACTAACCGACAACATGGAGTCCAGACCGCATCGACACTGTCCTCCCCTCTTCCGAGCCACTGAAAAGCTTGTGGATAGACTATATTTATGCAGGGAATGAACCCGATCGACTCCCGTAGCACGTGCTCGTTTGTGGCAAACATTTCTCTGACGGATGTTTTATTAACTTGGGACAACACAGCAGTGGATTCGCAGATCGTCTTAAACTTTTACCAGATCAATACCAACCCTCCGTGAACCAGTAAATATCCCTATACAAGTAAGTAGCCTATATTTCCGCAATAATG
The DNA here is from genome assembly GCA_963556495.2 of Valencia hispanica. Lineage (NCBI taxonomy): Eukaryota > Metazoa > Chordata > Actinopteri > Cyprinodontiformes > Valenciidae > Valencia > Valencia hispanica. The sequence goes on from OY747704.1 coordinate 48,700,283, forward strand.
TCCTTCAGCAGTTATATACCAGTGCTTCCCAAACATGATGAATCTGTGGCGCAGCGCCACAGATTAAACTCCAACCGCCACAGATTCAACACCGACCCGTCATATATTGCATTTCGTTTTTCTTTTTTACGCTATTTAAAACACGCAGCGCATTCATCTCTGCTCTCTTTTCGTCTCTGTCACTCACGCGTCTCTTGCACACACATACACACACACACACACGCGAACACACACACACACACACACACACACATATGGCAGAAAAGGTCCTAAATATACAGTGGCCGGGAAGTGCAAAACAAAATTACATTAACCTGAAACACTTTTACATTTTTACCCAAACACATTTACAAGTTTACCGAAACACATTTACAAGTTTACCAAAACACTTTTACAAATTCACCAAAACACATTTACAAGCTTACCGAAACACATTTACAAATTTACCGAAACACATTTACAAGTTTACCAAAACACTTTTACAAATTCACCAAAACACATTTACAAGCTTACCGAAACACATTTACAAATTTACCGAAACCCATTTACAAGTTTACCGAAACACATTTACAAGTTTACCGAAACACATTTACAAGTTTACCGAAACACTTTTAAAAGTTTACCGAAACACTTTTACAAATTTACCGAAACACATTTACAAATTTACCGAAACACATTTACAAATTTACCGAAACACATTTACAAGTTTACCGAAACACTTTTACAAATTTACCGAAACACTTTTACAAAGACATGACCTGGAAGTGATACTGCAGGGATGAGGTTAGGGTCGGGACAAGACCAAAGTAGTAACAGTAATGGAATCGATCCTGCCAGCAGCTCAATCTGCAGCGATGTTTTGCGGAATCTATTTTCAAGTTTTAGGGACATTTTGTGGTGATTGTGGACATAGTTTAGACTTTGAGAAGGGAGAGGGAGAAGAGGTAAGTTTTATGGACTGCCTCGTTAAATATTTAAACGAAGGCCACTCATACAGTGTGATTGTTGACATGATGGAACGGCTTCACAGTGTCCGCCTGTCTTTGTGGACCGTGAAAACGAAATAAAATAATGCCGGATTCTACCGCAGAAAAAACTATTAATTTGAAGTAGATATCAGAAACGCCATCAGACCTGTTACCCCTAAAACTTGAAAATAGATTCGGAAAAACGGGCAAAACATCTCTGCAGATTGAGCTGTAAACTTGTAAATGTGTTTGGGTAATTTGTAAAAGTGTTTCGGTAAACTTGTAAATGTGTTTCGGTAAGATTGTAAATGTGTTTCGGTAAATTTGTAAAAGTGTTTCAGGTTATTGTAATTTTGTTTTGCACTTCCCGGTCACCGTATGAATAGCATAGCAATATAAGAATACGCATACACACACACAGCCCCTTCCCTCCGCGCAACACGTCTGTCTGAATCAACTGTGGAAGACGTGCTCTACTATTCTGGTTCCTCCTCAGGTGCCTCGCCGTCCGGATGAGATTCCGGATCAAATTGAAACGTCATTACATAGTTATAGTAGCCGTTACTATCGTGGTGAAGCTAGAGACGTAATGAGGACGGATGGATGTGGATATATGATCTAATATTTTATTTGGCCTGTAATTTGTAAACATATTATTGTTAAACACACAATATAATTAGGCCTAAACCTAATTACATTTCATACATAGGGTAATTTGTGGTGCGCAAATGCATGTCTGTCAATGTTTCATCAGATGCGGACGTTAGATACTCAATTGACAATAGAGGCGCATGGCTTGGGCCCCGCCCACCAAAACTTGGTCATTCTGTGCTAATGCTAAAAGAAGGGTCTCCTAGCAGGGGCTGCAATTCTACAACAAGGCTGAGTTATGGCTAACGATCCTTTGATACAGTATTAAGGTACTTAGAGTGTGACTAAAAAGGGCCCAAACGTCGCAAGGAATTTCATGCCAGGGGCACTTTAAGTATTTTTTAATTGAAATTTTCTGACTAATAGAGGGATTATTTGTTTATCAACACCGAACCTTTACATTACTTCCTGATTCCCACTGTTATTATTTGCAGTTATCAAACAGTTGTCATGCTGTTTACGTGACAAGCGAGCACTGAAAGCAATGTGGGTTTAATTGTGGGGTAAACAGGGCAGGTCATTCTGTGCATGCGTTAATTGCGTTAAAAAAATGAATGGCATTAATTCCACAAATTAATCGACCCGCATTAATGCATTACTTTTGACAGCCCTACAAAAAACGTTAAGTCCTCTTCGGACCCCAGGGCTGTCAAGACTCTTGACACCTTGGAGCTTTTTGGTCTTGCAAATCTATAATATATAGCCTATAAATTATTTTTATTTTATTATTTTTATTTTTTATTTTTTCCTTGTTTGTCTGTGTTACCCCTGGCACGGATGTTCATGTATTTGATGTTTTGTTGGAAGAATGAACACTATCAATACAATTGTTAATAAAAAAAATAAAAAAAATAAAAAATAGTGCCTTCTTCTTCTTCTTCTTGATAATTATTCAGAGCTGGCAAATGAATTGGTACGTTACTGCCACCAACTGGTATGTGTGGACTAGAATGTCATTTTAGGGTCATGTCCATTTTGCATCCTTCTAAGGACCCATTGGATTAAATGAAGTATTTTTGAACTTGAATATATTGTTTTTTTTACCTGGTGATGTCTTGCAAATCTTTACTTTCTGAATGAATAGACTGAATAGATTTTTAAACAACAAGTGCAACGGTAACATAAAATTTTTAAGTTTTTAACACCATTGCAGGTCATAACAGCAGGACCTCTTCTCCACAACATCTGCCTCAGTGCTGGTGACATTGTGCCCCCTGGGGATGAGCTTGAGGAAGATGTAGCAGAGGATGAGGCTGGTTTTGGAAAAATCAGTGGTGCTCTCTGGTGGGACAAACTGTCTTCTGAATGCGTCTTAGTGATGTGGAAGCCGTTGATTGAGTCACCCCTGGACGATGCAGTGGACGAAGAAGCTGCCCTAAGCCCCAATGTTCAACCAGAAAAAAACAGCCAGAGGTCTCAGCTGGAGTTGACCGGAGTTGTGTTTTCAAACACACCATTTTTTTCCGGAACACTGCCTTTTGGCTGCTTTCACTCAGCAAGAAATGTACCGGAGGATCCTGATGAATGTCTGGGGGGCACGGGGTGAGGGGGAGTGGGGGGCTGTATGTGGATATTACGTGATCTGAATGCAAACCCCATACCGCGAAAAGTCTGTTCTTGTTACTAGTTCTTCATCTGTAAAATTACCGGTAATGGGTTTCCGGACAAAGTCCGGAAGATTGCTTTCAGACTCAAAAGCAATACAGACAAAGTCCGGAAAATTACTGTTTTTCATGGCCTGTTTGAAAGGGGCTTAGTTGAAAGGAATTGCTGATATTAAAAAACACACAGTAATGGTCAGAGACAGCCAAGTCAACAACAGAGGACACACTGGTGGACAGGCCATATGTGATGACCAAGTCCAGGGTGTGTCCTCTGTTGTGAGATGGCTGTGTGACATGTTGACTAAAATCCATATAATTCAAAATCTTTAAGAAGTCTCTTGATAGGGATCTAAAAGGTTATCTACATGTACATTAAAATCACCAGCTAAGATTATTCTTTCATTTGAGTTGTACAAGATTGATAAAAACTCTGAAAATTCTTGAATAAAAAATGCATTCTTTTTTGGAGGCCTATAAACTGTGACACAGACTCCTAATCCTAGCTACAGAGCTAAAAGTGATACTATAACATGCAGCCTTCTGTAAAAACGAATGTGTTGCTTGTGACATACTGATCATCTGACCAACAGACGAAGTGCCGGAAAAACATTGGTATGGAAGGTACTTTGAAAGAGTGAATAAAGGAGTTCAAGAGTGCATGCTGCAAGTCGATGACTCGACACAATCTGATGGGATTCCTTAAACAGAAAACTTACAAGTTGATTGGAATCTACGTATAATTGAAATGACTTTTTGTAAAGTGCTTTGAAATTACATATGTAATTAATTGGTGCAACATAAACTGAACAGATCTGTATTTTAAAAGCAATTATGTAAAAGCCAGCACGCTCCAACCATAATGTATTTTAATATATCTTTTTATATATTATATGTTCACACATTTGCTAAACTGCAAAACTTTAAAAACATTTCACAAGAACATACTTCATTAACCATTTAGACTATTCTTCATGGGCCATTAGTTTGTTTCCTATCCTTGAAAAACACATGAATGAAGAGATATTGAGTCTCCAAACCCATTACCTGGTTGTCTACCCTAACTTGACTGATTAAGGCACCTCTTTCTTGCACGCTTAGAAGTTGCTTTGTTCATTCCAAGGTTTTAAGGGGTAACTGGCCTTTAGGCAGTGTCATTTCCCTGAGTAAAATGGGCAATTAGCCGAAACCTTAGAAATCACAGTAAGGGAAAAATAAGTAATTAGCCATTGACACATTCCCTCCTGTGGAATGGTATTGGGATATACAGGAGTCTTCTAGTTTAATTACTCAGCGGGGGTAATTTAAGGTATCAATTTTGAATTTTAGGAAACATGTAAAGGCAGGAACAACCCAATTAGGTGAAAATTACTTTAAGATTGTGGCATAAACATTTCTTGACCATTTTACAGGTTTCTTTGTTACTTGAAATAAAAACATGTTTGTAGTAGTTTCAGGTTAAAAAGACCTGTTCATAGCTGATCCTCATCCAACCTGACAGACCTTGAACTGTTTTGCTAGGAAGAATGGAGTAAAATTACAGTGTCGCGATCAGGGGTCACATTAACCAAATATTTTCTGCAATTGACAGTTTTTTTGTTTTTTAATGGCGACGGAATAATCTAAAGGCCATATGTCATTTTGATAGGTTAGTATTCACACCTCTTACCACTTGGTGCAAATCCACAGACATTTCTAACTTTACGCAGTACAGATAACTAAATAAAAATGATTAAAAAACTGATTCCCATGAGAGCATTTAAGCATCATCTCAAAACTGGACACCGTACTCCATGCATCTCTCTAACCGGTAGCTGACAGCTCATTGCTCCCAAGAGTCCGGTAATATACCAACAGAGGTGGATTGTAACTATTTACTATTTACATACTCAGTTACATTTATTTGAGTGACTTTTTGAAAAAAAATATTTTGGAGTAGTTTTTTCTAGGCTGTGCTTTTTAGTTTTACCTGAGTAATATTCTTATGAAGTATTCTTGAGTAAAGTTATTGGCTACTCTACCCACATAAAGTAATTTTAGGGCATTTGGAGCGAGAGTGAGGGTCTAACATATTTGCATTACTGTAAGTAATGGTTTCATTAGTTGTACTTTAAAATAAATTGATTTGGAAATATTTTTCTTCTAGTCAAATTTACTTTACAATTATGTCACATATTTCTATTTATTTTAGTCTTTAGAATTTGCACATAGGTTTATATTATTGTCCAATTACATAATTTTTATTAAATAATATGTTATGATCTCAGAAAAAGTACTCAATACTTCAGTAGCATTTTTTCCAAATACCTTTTTACTCTTGAGTAGATTTTTGGATTACTACTTTGTACTTTTCCTTGAGTAAAAATGTTTAATTAGTGCTACCTTTACTTGAGTACTATTTTTGGCTACTGTACCATCCTCTGCATGCCAACCACTGATGCATACTGCGGGATTTCCTCCCTCTGAATCGATAGCTTGTGGGTCGGGAAACGACAGGTCCAGAGATTCTTTCTGACTTCTGATCACTTCAATTGGAGAAATATTTCAAAACTTTGGCTGAAGTGGCCCTTTAATCCAGTCTCCAGTGTGGCAGAGCAGCACGGATTGAGCCTCCAGAACAGCATCTACAACCCCATAAGAAGACATCTGTCCATGGCAAAAATCCAAAACCTCATGACATTAATCTCTGCAGCAATCCCACTATTTGATTACGCACAAATGTGTGCCCATTTCAGTTCCACGCGAAGCAGGAGGAACTGAAACTGAGACTGTGTGTTTAGGCCACAGCCGGTGAGCTATTCGTATTTAATGTGCAATCATTTAATTTGATCGTTTATATGTAGTTCTCTGCTCAGCTTGCTTGGATTAAATATTCTTTAAAATGAATAAAAATTACTATTGAAAATGTAATCATTTAAAAATTGATGTGTAAAAATAGATTATGACCAGATTTTTTGGGATCCAGTCGGTCAAACTGACGGACAACCAAAATATCTAGCAAAACCTCTGGTCCAGATGTGAAGCCTGATTGAGACCTATCCACAAAGACTGTACTGTGATTGCAACCAAAAGTGCATCTACTAAATACTGACTTGAAGAGGGGTGAATAATGTTGTAATTGCTTATTTTATGTTACATATTTTTGTTTGTTATTTTGTAAAAATCAGTTTTCACTTTGAAATTAAAGGGTTTTTTTCTTCTAAAAATGTTACTCTCTGAATTATTTTGTTTGCCCCTCAATCACAATTGTAGATGGAGCAAAGATTGATTTAGATTGACACTTTTTTATCTTTTATTTTCCCAGATAAATAAAATTTTCTGAAGGACTGGGACTGCATATAAGATTGTGCTTATGTGTTTTGTGAACCTTGCTTTAATCCTTTTCTTTCTGTATCTAATTATAAGATGTTCTAATCATGGGGAAATTGTGATGATGGAAAGTTGATCTAAGCTGTGTGGGCTATATAATTGTCAAGTTGAAACTGGAAGCAGTCAATGGAAGATTATTTTTAATAGTGGGAAATAATCAATGATGAATGATAAACAATAGTATGGGACAAAGGTGATGTTTGAAGTAAACATTTGTGATCTAAATTATGATTTTTATCCATCCATCCATCCATTTTCTTCTGCTTATCCAGGGTCGGGTCGCGGGGGCAGCAGCTTAAGCAAAGAGACCCAGACTTCCCTCTCCCCAGCCACTTGTTCCAGCTCCTCGGGAGGAATCCCAAGGCGTTCCCAGGCCAGCCAAGAAACATAGTCCCTCCAGCGTGTCCTGGGTCTTCCCCTGGGCCTCCTCCGGTTGGGACATGCCTGAAACACCTCAACAGGGAGGCGTCCAGGAGGCATCCTGACCAGATGCCCGAGCCTCCTAACCTGACTCCTCTTGATGTGGAGGAGCAGCGGCTCTACTCTGGGCCCCCACCGGATAACTGAGCTTCTCACCCAATCTCTAAGGGGGAGCCCAGACACTCTGCGGAGAAAACTCATTTCAGCCGCTTGTATCCGTGATCTCGTTTTTTTCGGTCACCACCCAGAGTTCGTGACCATAGATGAGGGTAGGAACGTAGATCAGCCGGTAAATCGAGAGCTTCGCCTTTCGGCTCAGCTCTCTCTTCACCACGACAGACCGGTACAGCACCCACATTACTGCAGATGCCCTACCAATCCGTCTATCGATCTCCTGCTCCATTTTTCCCTCATTTGTGAACAAGACCCCCAGATTCTTAAACTCCCCCACTTGGGGAAGGGCCTCATCCCTGACCCGGAGAAGGAACCCCACCCTTTTCCGGCTCAAGACCATGGTCTCGGATTTGGAGGTGCTGATTCTCATCCCAGCCGCTTCACACTCGGCTGCAAACCGCTCCAGCGAAAGCTGTAGATCACGTTCCGATGAAGCCAACAGGACCACGTCATCTGCAAAAAGCAGAAACCCGATCCTGAGGCCACCAAAACGCATCCTCTCAACACCTTGGCTCCGCCTAGAAATCCCGTCCATAAAAGTTATGAACAGGATCGGTGACAAAGGGCAACCTTGGCGGAGTCCAACTCTAACCAGAAACAAGCCCGGCTTACTGCCAGCAATGAAAACCAAACTCTGGAACCGGTCGTACAGGGACCTAACAGCCCGTATCAAGGGACTCAGTACCCCATACTCCCAGAGTACCCCCCACAGGGCTCCCCGAGGGACAAACGCCTTCTCCAATTCCACAAAACACATGTAGACCGGTTGGGCGAACTCCCACGCACCCTCCAGGACCCTGCTGAGGGTGTAGAGCTGGTCCAGTGTTCCAGGGCCCGGACGAAAACCGCATTGTTCCTCCTGGATCCGAGGTTTGACTATCCGTCGGACCCTTCTTTTATTGAAAATGTTTAAAATGTATTATTCAGTAAGATAAGGATAGGATTTGACTAAACTGTATGTATTTTCTTGTGAATGATGAGAAAGTACAAGCATGCCATTGTTTATTGATGGAAGAGTTATCACCTATTTTAAAGGACAGACATAAAAAAACTAAAGAAAATGTCAGTAGTTTTGTTTGTACTTATTCTGTTGCCCTTTGCGACAGGTCTAGACTCATTTTACAGGACCATGGAAGACAGGGTGGCAATATGAATCTACCTTTCAACAGGGTATCAACAAACTCTTGCTGACCTATATTCTCAGACACAGACAATAACAGCAGTGACTATACTGTGGAATTAGGAGCAAGCAGAGCAATTTTATCAGGATGCTCTGGATGCGAGTTTGTTCATAGTTCTTCCAAATCTCTAGGGAAAGTCACTCATATTACAGGAAGGCAGATGATGCATTCTGTCAGGCATTTCCTGCCTCAATAAGACAGCTATTGTTATTTTTGCTCCTCTGTGAGCGGAGAGTTTCAAAGGGCGAAGTAAAACTGTTTCAAGGCTTTCAAAATCCATTTTTGATGAGCTTTATGGCCTTCAGATAAAACTATGGTATGTAGGACACAAATGTTCAAAAAAAATTTTAAGCCATTTAAAGCCTCAAGGCAAAATCTAAATTGCACAAGAAAAACTAAGCTATCAAAGATAAAAATCCGTACACCATAACAATGATTAAAGCTTAAAGGGAGCAACTAATTTCTCAAAAGAAACAAAATAACAGTAATTCAATTCAATTTAAATCAATTCAAATTCAATTCAAAAATACTTTATTGATCCCAGAGGGAAATTAAGTGTTGGTATAGCTCATATAATTAATTCTTTAAGGAGTTGTTGTAGATGATGATGGCTGTGGGCAGGAAGGATTTTCTGTAGCGGTCTGTATTGCAGCGAAACTGAAGAAGCCTCCGACTGAAGACGCTCCGTTGTTGTATGACAGTCTCATGAAGAGGATGCTCAGGGTTGTCCATAATTTTTTTGATTTTATGAAGAATCCTTCTTTGCATTATCATCTCCAGATTTTCCACAGTTGTCCCAAGAAAAGATCCAGCCTTCTTTATCAGGTTGTTTAGCCTTTCTATATCCCTGGCTCTGATACTGCTACCCCAACAGATGACGGGTGAAGAGATTACACTCTCCACAACAGACTTGTAGAAGATCTCCAGCATCTTGCTGCAAACCTTGAAGGACCTAAGCTTCCTCAAGAAGTACAGTCTGCTCTGTCCCTTATTGTAGAAGGTTTCACTGTTGCGCCTCCAGTCCAGTCTGTTGTCAAGGTGAACTCCGAGGTATTTATACTCCTCAACCACCTCCACTTCTTCTCCCATGATGGAAACAGTTTTTGACTTATCCCTTTTTCTTCTGAAATCTACAATCATCTCCTTTGTTTTGTTCACATTCAAGGTGAGACGATTGTTTCCACACCATGTCACAAAGCGGTCCACCAGCTCTCTGTATTCAGCTTCTTGTCCATCTCTGATACACCCGACAATTGCAGAGTCATTTCAGTATTTCTGCAGATGACAGGTCTCTGATTTGTACTGGAAGTCTGAGGTGTACAGAGTGAAAAGGAATGGTGAGAGTACGATCCCCTGTGGTGCTCCTGTGCTGCTGACCACCTGGTTTGACACACAATTCTTCAGTCTCACAATTTGTGGTCTGTTGGTCAGGTAGTCATTGATCCAGCCGATTGTTGAGGGCTCTACCTGTGTCTTCAGGAGTTTCTGACAAAGCAAATCAGGCTGAATTGTGTTAAATGCACTGGAGAAATCAAAGAACATGATCCTCACAGTCATGCCTGCTTTGTCCAGATGACAGTGGGTTGGTTGAAGTAGGTGGATTATGGCATCTTCAACTCCAACTCCACAGCGATAAGCAAACTGCAGTGGGTCCTGATACGTTCTTGTTTGCTTACTCAGGGGTGCCAACAGGAGTCTCTCCAGGACCTTAATGATGTGGGATGTCAGGGCAACGGGTCTATAGTCATTGATGACTGATGGGTGACTTCTTTTGGGTACTGGAACAAGGCAGGATGTCTTCCACAACACTGGAACCTTCTCCTGGGTTAGGCTAAGGTTGAAGAGGTGCTGCAGAATCCCACAGAGCTGCTCTGCACAGGCCTTCAGGACTCTGGGGCTGACACCATCTGGACCTGCAGCCTTGTTAATTCTAATGTAAATGTAAAATCTAAGGTTTTTGTAAATATATTTTGTACACAAAATATTTTGGGGTGCTGTTTTATGTTTTGGCTTAATTTATCTGCAATAAATATTGACATGGTAAAATCTGTGCTGTGATGTTTTCTATATTTAAGATTAAAATTATTTTACTCATCCATTGTCTTCCAATTATCCAAGACTGGGTCAAAAAGGTAAAAGATCAAGGAGGGAAACCCAGACATCCGTTTGCCCCAGATACACTCTTCAGCTAATTCTAGGGGACTGATAAATCCTTGAGGTTCCTAAATTAAAGATCTTCATCTCTGCAACAGGAAATTGAGATATTGACAACAAACAGGATAGGGGACAATGGGCAGATCGGACTCAGTCAGACCCCTGAAAGCTTCACTTTGAGTCAAGAGTACAGATACAACTCCTGGGTTTAGTTATACAAATACCAGAGAGCCTATACAAGGAACTTCAGCACCTTTTACCCAGACAACACCTTACACAAAATGCCTTGAAGACACAGTGGTCTTCCGAGGTTGTGTAGACTGGACAACCTAACACTCATTGAATTCAAGGCTTGACAGTCTGCTGGAGAATCCTTTCCAACACCCTAACAGTAAGCTTGAATCAGAGACTGAGAAGTACAATCTCTCAAAAGTTGAAACACATTCTAGGATTCACTTTCTTGAAGATTGGGACCATCACCACACCCTGGTACTCCACAGGTATGGTCCTAAATAATTCTATGTTAACTGTTAAAAGAAATAATCAGTTGCATGTTTTAGCACTTTTGGTCTAATCATTTTCTGTACTTAAATAATGATTGACCATCTGGTTATAACGGTCAACAATCTATACATAGTCTACAGTATGTCATGTTGTTCATGGTGAGTGGAGGACCTAGGTTCAGACAGGACGAGCATAAAGTCCAAAAATTGAAACTTGAAGAGGAAATACAACACAGGGGGCAAGGAACACCATTAGCGATGAGGATCTGTTGTGACAACACATGCCCCCACAACCCCACCTTCTTCCAAAAACCCTCAGTAATGGACAAGTTATCCCAACTTGTTTACAGTCACTGTGCATAGTTTCATGTTGATTAGGTTAAGGGTGTAAAATAGAGACTTTTCCAAGTAAAACATTACACTTCCTGTTCTCAGTGGACGAGGCTTAGGTGATATAAGCAAATGAGCCCATAAATACCTGTTGAGTGCAGGTATGTGATGAGACACAGGAAGTTTGGTACAGCTGTGACCTTGTGAGAGGGAAGTTATTCCACCTTTTACTTTTACGGCAAAAAGATATACTAAGCCCACATGCTTTGGCGCAGCAAAAACCTTTGAAAACCTTTAATCCACAATGTTTTAAGGACTGTCCTCACTCATGTTGAAGTATGTAAGTATAATGGCACTAGGAGGAGTTTGTTCAAATATGACGTGTAAATGGCACAAAATGGCAGCTTTGATCCAAAATGGTCGACTCCCTGTGGAGTTTGGACCAGGAGACTTTTTTGTAGGTTCTGAGACACCACCGTGTCTCAGAACTCGGTAAACCTACATGTTTACTGAATTTCATAGTCCTCGGACAAAGTATGGCATTGGACTCATTGTTTTAATGTTTCTAGGAGGCACTGTGTTGTAATTAGGCCATGCCCAACAGAAATTTGCATATATATATTTTAGGGGTTAGACTCATAACCATAGATCAAAAAACTTTTGTGGAAATAGAGCCAAATGTACGGCCATGGAATGAAGCCGGACTTCGCCATGCCACCACAGCCCCACTCACTTTTGAAAACTTAGTACTGGACAACCCAACTTCCAGCTCTACCAGAGCTAACCCGAATGGCTGCTTGGTTAGAAAGCAATGACTAAATCACTGAAGGTTGGCTGCCTTTCATTTGTAAATGTAGCCAGCCACAGATAATGGACGAGTGCAATGTCCTTGGGTGTTGTCAGTCTTTCAGGCTGTCTTTGTCTCTCTTCTCTGTCTTGAATCTGGTCAACTGAACTTCGGAAATGGGGAAAAAACCACACGGTATAAGCATTAAAATAATTCACATTATCTTAGAATCATTCAAGGTTCCTGGTCAAGCCTTGATCACTGAAAACTGCGGTTACCTATAATGCTCACTTGCCTTCATTATTAAACTTGCTAAATTGTACCTCCAGGTTGCAAGTTAGTTTTTACATCTAAGATTTGCTTGCAAGAACTTTTGCTGATGGTTTGACTTTCTATAAATATTAATGCAGTAAACTTCTGTTTTAATTCCCACTGTCCACAAACATACAAATCTTGAAATTCACACACATGATATTTTGATGCTTTATTTCTACTTTAACTATTTTTCAGACCAGTCACAGACTGTTCCTCTATTAGGGTTTTTCCACTGAAGAAATGCCAGTGCCAGTGGTTAGCCGGTTCTTAGCTGGTACTTTCAAAGAACCTGTTTGCTTTTCCACTGACATGGAGCTTAGTCGGTGCTGCATCATGACGTCATCTAAAGCGTGGCAACACAACTGTATAGGCCCGTGTGTTGAGACGAAAATGTGAAGCCCGAACAGAGACAGATTGTAACAACAGAGTTGTTCATCATGCCCTTCAAATGCTGTTTTTGCACTTCCACACATTTCTGGATTTGCAAAGATGTGTACAGAACATGGGCACACTTTGCACAGTGGTGCAGCTGTTAGCCCTGTTGCCTTGCAGCAAGAAGGTCCTGGGTTCAAATCCCAGCCTGGGGTCTTTCTGCATTGAATTTGCATGTTCTCCCTGTGCATATGTGTGTTCTCTCCGGGTTATCCAGCTTCCTCTCACAGTCCAGAAACATGACTGTTAGGTGAATTTGTCTCTCTAAATTGTCCTTACGTATGATTGTATGCATGCATAGTTGTTTGTCCTGTATGTCTCTGTGTTGCCCTGCGATGGACTGGTGACCTGTCCAGGGCATACCCCGCCTCTTCCCCCATGACCGCTGGAGATAGTCACCAGCAACCCCGCATAGGATGGACGGATACAGATAATGGATGGATGTACAGAACATGTTCTTGGTGCACCATCAACATCTGCTTATAAGGCGCAGAGACTAGTTTGCAAATGAAGATAAAAATGCAGCATTACTGTATAATGTTTTTAACTGCTGTTTGCTACATCATTTAGCCCTTCTTAGCACTAGCTATATTTGTTTCCAATTTAACAGCAGATCTAGATTGTAATACTATTTCTGACAATTATTTATGTTTTATTAGATGCTGTTATGGCGGGTATCAATGCAGGGTGTTCTTGCACACACACACAAACAATGGATCTTGCATATTTGTGACAATTTATATTTCTCTCAGAGTGGTACATTTGTATGCATATTTTGTTTTTGATCTTTTGACTGGAATATGAAAATAAATATTTTGGATCTTGAGATATTTGAATATTTGAATGAATTGTCACTTATTGCTTGGCCCTGCCCCTTCAATTTACACGAAAAGTCAGGATTTTGATCACTTTAGATACCCCATGCCTGAGGGCCATCTTAACCAATTTTGAAGGTGATCGATCAAGATCTCTAGGAGTTCTATCAAATGCAAAAAGCTGCAAATGCCTAAAGCAGGGTCATAAATATCATGTTCAATCCAAGATAGCTGACTTCCTGTTAGTTTTGGACTATGAAGTATATTTTCTGGGGGCGGGGGCGTCCTTGAGCCATTTCTGTTGTGACTTTTTGGAAACCTTTAAAATACGTAAATTTCACAGACACCTGAGGCATCTGCAAAAAACTGTGAGTTTTCATGTAAGCATAGCCCTCCAAATAGCCAATTCATTTTCGGGAAGAATAAACAGTACAGTTACAATAGGACTTCACAGTGCTTAGCTGCTCGGGCTAAAGGCTAATGTCACATTGAATGGCAGAGACTCTGAATCAGGCAGCAACCACAGACAGTGAAAAATAGTTTTAAAAGGTTTATTGAAATTATTTTGGAACAGGAAAAAGAGGTAATCAGCAGTGGAATCCAAACGAGGTGACTGGACTGAACAGGACAGGTAAGTGATTAGTTGATCAGTGGTTAATCTTATTTTCCAGGACGGTTCTGTCACAGAGGAAGATGATCTTACTGTAGGATGAGTTAAAGAGTTCTTTGGAGGAGGCAAGTAGGATGCCAATGATTGAGATTGGTGGCGCGTGAGTGGTTATTGAGATGTTTGAGTCTGTGTCTCTTTATTGCAAATGGAATGGTGTTGGAGGGGGGGAAAGGCAGGAAGGTGGCTGGAGCGGAGAACAGGTAAGTGAGGTAAATCACCACCATTGATTGCGCAGCTTCAACATACTGACAAAAGGCCATGATCACTTATCTTGTTAAAAGCGGATTATTGGCCTGTTTGGATCTTGTTACACCCATAAAGATTATTCTTCCTCTCTTTTTTTCCTTTAACCTTTCAACACATTAGCTGTTTTTTGGCCTAATTTGCTGAACAGATGATCCTCCATGTTAGTTTTTTGTTTCAAGGGATGAGTTAGATTTTTTGTATACTTTTTTATTACTGTTTTCTACCAAAGTGATCGATGGTGTAGAGATGTTAATTTGTTACTTGGGTACCTAAGTTTTCTTGCTGGTAAATTAGATTAAGGCAGTGTATGCTGTGAAGTTACTGGTTCTACCTGTTTTTTTGATGCTGCCAACTGATACTACTGATACTACTGAAACCTGGCACTGACATACATGAACGTTTGATATTAATCAAAATGTTCTGCTTGTAAGTATGACAGTTCAACCACCTAACAACATTAGCTTCATTTTATCATTATTGATTTCCATCGTTTATAATTAGATCACACAACAGTGAAATAGGACTCATTGGGGCTCGTCTATGGAGAAGCTGACTCATCAGCATAAGTGTGTTAGCTGTTCTGTTTCACCTCTTGTCTCATAGAAATAAGCCATCTGCAAATTTATTCAAAGCTGTCCAAGGCAGGAAAAAAGAGATGTGAATTTTTGCAATCTGGTTAGCAAGGGTGCAATGAGATATCAGTGCCAAATCCTAATGTCACCAGAACAGAAACTATTTACCTTCTTAAAATGTGCTCACAAAGAGCCTAATCCAGACAAAAGGCAAATGAATCACAGAACACCCGCATGGCAAAACTGTTGGTGAATAAACCAAATGACTCCATTGTTTTGCTAATTGTTGCTTTGACATTATTTCTCTGGTGTCTTAGGTATTCTAGTTGAAAGTTTACAGCCAAGGTATTCAGAATAAAATCTCTGAATGCACAACACTTGGAACATTGAAGAAGATGGACTACATCAGCAGAAGGCCTCACTAAGTGCCACTGTTGCCAGTTAACAACATGAAACTGAGGCTGCAATTCACACAGGCTCATGAAATCTGGACAATAGCAGACTGAATAAAACCTTGCCTGGTTTCAAGATTTTAGATGGAGCATTTAGTTGGTAGGTTTAGAATTTGACTGAAAGAATTTGAAAGCATGGGTTCATCCTGCCTTAAATCAATGGTCAAGGCTGCAGCCGTGCTTGGTTTTAATCCACATTAATGTACATAAATATTAATTTGCAAAAACTACAGTTTATTAGGGGCAGTGTACATGTTAACAAATGATGTTTTTGTTTTGTCATGCATTGTGTTTTTTCCGTGATGGCCCTAAAGCCACATATGTAATTGCATATGTGGTTTTATTTATTGGGGATGTTGTGGCCTAATGATCTGTGTCAAATCTTAAACTCTCTGGCACATGGCCTGTTTTCCTGCTTAAGCTCTTTGTCCAAGGCAAGCACTCAACATAGGAAAATAACGAATGAATCACAGGACAAAATGGAGCACCAGCATGTCAGAGGCACTAGTATGCAAATCTGTTGTCAAGTGGAAGTGCCTCCTCCATCTAATTACAACCAATGGAGGTTAATCCCTGCTTTTGACAGAAAAAAAGTGCTTTCTCAGTGAACCCCCACCATCTATCACATTTGATAATATGTGGTCGCAGAGAGGATATCCAACCCACCTTTTAACCACAAACCATCATTCTGCTTCTTTTAATCCTTTCTACATCCAGTTAAAGGCCTCAGCCTTTACTGTGACAATATTCAGTGCTATATTGTGAAACACTAAAAATAAAACAAGCAACATTGTGTTTGTCAAAGTGTTTGGCATCTGGTCTCTTCATATGTCATACCAACAAATTAAAAAGCAAAATGTCATAATTTTATTCTATGTTAAAATGGTTGATGAAAAAGTGTTATTTTAAGCAATAGGTGACATTCAGTTTCCTTTGTCATCTCTGTGATTGCAAGCTAGAAAGCACACCACTAAATACTGAGCTGTGATCATCTCACAGTGAAGCGTTTTGAATTAGTGTGCCCACTAACAAGGAAAATACCCACAAAAGCTCAAGGCATGATTGATGGGTTGTCGTAGCAGCATATAGAGAAGGTAAAGACGTTTAGGAGGGGATATTTAAATTAATGATACTGACTCAAGGGGTGTGGAGTCATCCATGCAAGAGTTAAATGAGGCAAATCCTCACTGTTTGGATTAAGTTTCACATATGTGCATGTTGCACTGTACCATGTGAGGTTGACTTTCCATTTGTTCACAGTACATTAAAACTAATTGCACAATTTTAATGGGTTCCTAAAACTGTTTTAGAGGTACTTTGTAGATATTTTTTTCGCAAGAGGATCTGCAGGCTTTACTTGCAGACTTGCATTAAAAGATAACTAGTAGAAAAAACATAAACACATCGTAATGTAGATTCTGAAAAGATAAAGTACAATGAACTACATAGGCCTTGAACTTCTTCACATTTGTATGTTACAACCTCAAATATTAATATTAAGAATTTTATTAGGGTTGAATATCGTGAAACAAATCAAAATAGTGCCTGATTGCGACAGAAGAAAATTAGCTGAATTATTTTAAACTCCCTCACAGGGAAAACTCTAGCAGCAACTCTGCAGCAGCCATTGACATGGTTATATATATATATATATATATATATATATATATATATATATATATATGTGTGTGTGTGTGTGTGTGGGTGTGTGTGTGTGTGTGTGTGTGTGTGTGTGTGTGTGAGTGATTATTCAATATAGTTGAGTTATTTCACTCTTTCTAATGGACTATGTTTTGATAAGATTTGATCAAAGTATAAATTAATTGAACTGGTTGAAACTAAACTTGGTTAATCATCATTTAGAGTTCAATTGTAAGAAATCTTTGTTTTATTTTTATTTAAATTCTAAATGTCATTCAGA
Organism: Valencia hispanica; assembly: GCA_963556495.2. NCBI lineage: Eukaryota > Metazoa > Chordata > Actinopteri > Cyprinodontiformes > Valenciidae > Valencia > Valencia hispanica. The sequence continues at coordinate 48,717,844 of OY747704.1, forward strand.
TGAGAGCTGCCATGGCTCCCATTCCAGGAGCAACTCTTTTGCGGTATGTCTCAACCAGCTTTGCCCTTCAGGAGACTAAAGTTTTTGTCTGATTTCAATTGCAACATAGCCAAAGCAAAGTCGACTGGATGGAAATATTCTGTAAACAGCATATTTTAGGTTTTGCACCCAATTCCTACTGGATCTACTTCTTAATTTTGACTGGGCCATTCTAACTTATGTAAAGGGGAAACATTTTCTTCTCCAGGATTCTTCATTTAGCTTCACCAACCTTTACATCAACTTTTACCACTTTACCTCTCCTTGAAGACGAGAAGCATACCCTCAGCAGATTCCTACTACCACTATGTGTCACAGAAAAGATAGTGTGATCAGAGCGATGCATTGTTAGTTTTCCACTATACATATCATGTTTCATATAGGCCAAAAGATGGTTAATTTTGTCTCCTCTAACCAGAGCACCTTTCTGTCCATGTTTATTGGAGTGCCTACATGACCTACAGATAGGAATTCTTCTGTCGTGTTCTGCACATTTTCTTTGTTTATGTTTCCCTCAATAGCAATCATGCCAGACAGCATGAACACTTTGAAAAACTGGTGATTTATTGTTGCACTTCCAAGCAGAGATTTGTAGTGGTGGTCAATAAGAACTTAATAAGCCTATTCCCTTTTATTCTATGTTTGAATTGGTATTAAAAACTAATTCTAAAACACTTATGGGAACCCCAAAGAGCTGTTCTTGAAATATTATTCTATTACATTAATCTTGTAATTATCTAGATAGGCTAGTAAATAATTTTAAAAATGAACCCAATAAGGTCAAACTGTCCACAGTAGTTTCAATCTAAAAAATGTCAAGTTATTTTACCCAAGTAAACACTTGAACAGCAGGGAAAACACAGTTCACTAAGACATGAAATTACTTTTCTTTTATCACAGTGACCTCTGCGCAGTACTGAACTGATCCTTTGAACTTCACCTGGAAAACTGTCAAAGATTGATATTCCTTGTAATCCTCAACACACATGGCCAGTGGTGTAGTGGAGGGCATACAGAATGTACCCACTTACTATTCAGTCAGCACTGAGTATGCAGTTCTGTCCCCCTTTGATGTGCATCCCATTCAGGACTGTGCATCAAGCCAAATATTTTTTTCAAGCATGTCCAAGGTTTGAAGAGAACTCTCTATGCATCTCGCTCGCTTGTACTGAGTTTGCATTCTGTGTGTATGCTGGTTAGGTTAAGGCACAAATAGCACAATTACTCTTTGGAAACATTAATTTTGCAATGAGCAAACAATTTTGGAATAAACCAAGTGTTGTGGAGGATAATAAAACATTTATCATATTGCTTAAAATTGGACAGAGGATGTTTGGATGCCAATTTCTGATGTCATGCAATGTATACAGCAGCAGTGTTTTTAAACTTATTTTCTCCAAAATGATTCAGCAATTTTGCGAACTGCTGGTAACGTTTGACATGAACAGGGATGGCAACAGCACATTTGCAAGTTTGCATGTGAAAGTGTTTGTTCAATTATTGGTTGTATGTTTTCCTTTCGATCTTTTTTTAATACTGTTGTGGCTTGTAGCTCACAGTAGTTGTGGTAGAGTAATCAGATGCAGTATAGCAAACCTTGGTGTAAAACAACTGCCAACAAAGTTACTGTAATGTCTCCAGCTGTAATGATTTTAGCAGGTAAAGATTCATAAGGTGATTGTTCAATGAGGAAGAGGAAGTCAACAGAAAGGCTGCCTGAAAACTTTAACTTGGAGGCCTTAATAGACCGACAGCAGAATTGTTCATTACCTGCACAGACTGCCAAAAGACAAATGCCTGAAAATAGTATCCTTCAGGGCGTTTACATGCACATCTAAATCGACCTGGGGCAATAATCGAGCTAATACCTTAACCAGAATAGGAGCCTTTATCCCAGCTTACATGTCACTCAGATAAATCAAATAAGTAAATGAAGTACGTTCGACTCCGCAACGGTAGATGGCGACATGAACCCTTTCGTGTTGACATTCTTTCGGTTGGCCTATTGCGTCACACAATCAGTAAACAAATGCTGATGGCAGTGAAGTAAAAGCAGGATAGGCACAATGAGCGAAGAAATGGATGACAACAATGCTGCAGCAGAGTAAATTTTGTAAGTACTTTTCTGTTCTATTGTGTTACACTTGTTGTTGCTGCTGTGCTGTTGCTGTACTTATGTTGTTTTTCACGCTTTTGCGGTTCTCCTGACTTGTAGTAAGGGGAGTGCCCAGGCCGGTTATAGCTGGCTTTACATGCAAAGAAATTCGGCTTTCTAACCGCATTATCTGGGTGGCATATCTCAGCACTGTTAAAGGGATATTCCACCCCTAATTTAGTCTGTTGCCATATTGCCTAGAGTTAGACAAGTGTGAAAAAACATTTTGTAACCAGCCAAGTCATTCTCCCAATCTGGCAGTAGTATTTTCACTTTAGCTTAGCATAAACAATGGAAGTGAATGGTAATGACTAGCATTTCATGTGCAAAAGTCATCTAAATGACTCAGTAATAATCCTAATTATTCCTGGTGACCTCAATAATCATATAAATTCCCAATGAAAATTATAAGCAACAGGACGCAATTACAATACCAGATTTTGACTTGGGACTATATCAGGACAAAGCACCGCTGTAAGCCGTCGCTGCTGATGTGGGAAGAAAATATCTTCTTCCTTCCATAAAGATGAGGTTGGAGTCTGGATTGGCATTTCTCATATTTTATTACCGCCAGTCTTGTACATGAGCCCATCTGGGCCAACGCTCAAACTCTCTCACATACCAGATCATGTCCGACCTCTCTGCAAGCAGCTTCTGCCTTCAGTCTCTTCAGATTATATTTTCATTGCAATGTTAATCAAACCACTCCTCAAAGCTGAGGAGTCACACAGTGATCAGAGTAAGTGAAAGGCCTCTTCCCTGACCAATAATTTATGCCATATTCCCCAGATGCCTTTACTAATAATTACTTGGAAGAAATTTAAACTTTCACTGTTGGTGCCAAATTGTGCCAAAATGTGCCAAACTGCAAAAAAACTAGCAATTAATTTTGGGCATGTCCTATTTGAGCTAGGAGCATGGTGAGACCCTGAAGAGACCCTGGGGCTTAAGAGGTTAACATAAGCCTTTATTTCCACTTTAATTCAAACCAAAAAGGCTATTACCAAAAAGCTCATATTCTAATTATTAGAGTCAGGGAAGAGAAAAGAAAAATACATTACTGTAAAATAATGTAACCTGAGTTCCAAGTTATCCTTTTCTGCATTAGCCGTTCAGAAAAAAACTTCTAAATATGTATCGTTCGCAAGCCATTTCTGGAGTGCAGGTGCGTTGTTGTGCCACAGATAAGTAGAATTTGGCTATGAATAATTATGAATAATTGCTTAGAGCAATTATAAATTAGATTAATAATTTTATGTAAAAATTACCCAGTTTAGGGCTACCACCTGGATTCCAGTAATACAATAGCCAAAGTGTTCAGTCTCAGTTTATGTTTATGATTACCTGCCTGATAAGGCTGAGATAATTAAACAATATATGAAGGAATAGGTTCTTGGCGTTCCTGAACAGCAAGTTACTACACATGTAGGTGAAATAACAACAGTTTTCCAAAACACAAGAGTTTATTACAAAAAGAATTGAACTTTCAGTTAACATACTTTAATCAACCAACTCACCAAACTAGTAACACACAACTAAACCACTAAGAAAAGAAGAACTATAGTAAAACTAACACTCAGAAGTAAAACAGTAAAAGTGATAAATATGCACAGAAATAGAAACAATAAACAATAAATTGATAACGATGTCACAGGTCAGAATGAATATATTTGTTCAAAGACCAAGGCTTGTAAACAGTGTTGGGAATGAAGCTAAGTTAGTTTTAAACTAACTGTGATTAGTTTAAGACTAATCAGCACATTCTGGTTTGTTTTCAGACCACCAATTCACAATGCAAAGCAGAAGTAAAGAAAAACATTTTTTGGAAGAAGCACTGTTTCATTAAATCATTTGCTGGATTAGAAATCAATAACCTTTAGATGACTGATTTTATTTTATGGACCGGTCACCGCAGTGATTGGTCTAATTTATTATTTAGACTTTATGTTGAGATTAACGGCCGTACCAATTATGTCGATCTAATTTAGTATTTTGACTTACCAAGAAGGCGGTCTCAAAAACGACTTAAAAGATTACTTTTAGTGTTCAAACAATCTGTTTTAAAGTCGATCTCTAGTTTGAATAGCATCAATGGCAGTCTATTGTTCATGAATTAAAAAAGCCGTCAAAGGCGGGCCCACATGGTTCGCTATAGCATGTAGCCTACAGCTAACTCACGTGGCGCTGCTTAAAGTCGCTCTGGATCATTTATCAAACATCAAACAAGAAAAACTGTCGGATTGAGTAACTCAGGTTGTAGGATATAAAACGACTTTCTATCGGAAACCTCGAAAATCACAGTTTAAGCCTCCAGGCCGACCGGCCTGTTTGTACCCAAACAATAAAAGAAATCTTACACAAAGTAACAAATCTCAGTGAAAATAAACAACCCTTAAATCTTGTTTAAACTAAACTAATCTCGCCTCTGCCCAGACAGACCTTATTGAACGGTTAAAGTTCTCCAAGTCACTCCATGGATGATGGGCAAAGCTAACACAATGTTAGCTGGCAGGCTAACAATAGCTGCGGTCGGTTAGCAGCGGTAGGCCGTATGCCTGTTGTAGCGTAGCAGCCATGGAGCTTAAAGTTCACTTATGGTCATCTTAAAGTGTAACTGATCCCCCTGAAAAATCATAACCCTGCCCCCAGACAACATTCTACAAAGTGGGCGGTGCCAGGAAGAACGAAGGGGTATGTCTGTGAGACCATGCCTGTGACACAGTCAATGCCTGTGACGTAAAGATGTACCGCTCTCCACCAATCACATAATTCAAATGTAGTAGCCACCCTTCAACCCTAAGGGGGCAGCACTAAGACGTTTTTAGACCAAAAAGTGTAGAATTAAACAAGTTTACCCGAATATATAAAAAAAATCCCAGAAACTGAAAGATTGCATTGGTAAATACCCATTTATACAGTTTAGAAGCAAAAAAAAGTTGTTTTGGGGTTTAGTTACTCTTTAACACTAATAGACATGGATTTAATGCCTAAAAGATTATTGGATTACCATTGGGAGAATTAATAATGATACTCATTCAGCCTTAACTGACATCCATGCTGGACTTTCAACATAAGGGTCAAACAGTATCTTCAAAATAAAAGCCCTCAGATCATAGCAGCTTATTGTTTTACACTACTATTGCAGTGAATGTTACATAGAGGTTCTGTCTGTCTCTCTCTGTCAGCGACTGTCGCGCTGCGAAATCAGCGCTCGAAAAGGGGACTGTCTCCTGTCTGTCTATAGGTCTCTCTCAGAAGCAGCTGCACCTGGTGTCTCATTGGAGAAGCGCTCATTAAAGTTCACTTAAGGTCATCTTAACACTAATATACATGTATTTAAGTTCTGATAGAACTGGATTACCATTGCGAGAATCGCTATATATAATTATTGATACTCAGCCAGTCTTATCTGACATCCATGCTCGACTTTCAAAATAAGACTCAAACAATCTCTTCAAAATAAAAGCCCTTAGATTTTTCAATAGAAGATCATAGCGGCTTATTATTTTACACTATTGCTGAAGTGAATATTACATAAAGTTTCTGTCTGTCTATAAAAATAAAATGAATAGAAGTCATTGGAGCGATACAAATTATTTTCTGGTCTGCTTTGTCTTACGTCCTGAATCACACATGTACCTCAATTTAAATGACAACTAATGATGTGCTGTTCGACTGTGTTTGCCAAGGGATTTGGGATTTAGTTGATTGTAAAAATTCACAATTAAAATGCCTACAAATCAGAAGTCGCATATATGACGTCACAGAGCTAACGATAGCTAGCAGTAGCTAGCATTTAAAGTACTCATCGTGACCTTGTGGAGCTGCATGCCTGCTTTCACTCAACCGACTATTTCTCCCTCAACATAGCTGCCATTTTCCACATTTATGGTGGTTTTCTCCGCGTTTAATGCTCCTTCTTTCGTCCAGGAGGAAGGAGCCGAAGCCGGCTAATCTCACCGCCATTTTCTTCTTCTTCTTCTTCTTCTTCTTTGTTGTCGGTCGAAAATTATCATTTTCTTTGCATCAAAATGTGTCTTTAAAATTCACGAACATCATATGTTCAATCCATGGCGCATTTCAAATGGGATCAGAAGATAACTTTTATTGGTCCATTGACTATTACTCTTTTTTTGGGGCAGTAAGGGACCGATGGACCGGAAACAGAAGGGCGTGACTTATGGTGCGTTCACACCGCACACTTTGTCTGCGTCAGGCAACGCTCTCAACGCATCTAGATTCCCGCATGTACGTTGAAGCTTGCAACGCTTGCTTCACACCGCACTACGTCAGGCAACGCTCCCAACGCATCCATTTTAACGAATGTTCGTTGAGCAAAAAAGAGCGCGAAGAAGATACGTGTGGTGAAGTCGCTACAGTGAGACGCTCTGATTGGTTGGGGCACTGCGTCAAGTGCGTCAAAAGTTCAGCTAGCTGAACTTCTGCGTTGCTTGCGTTTGCTGCGTTGCCGCTTGAAACGCAGGTAACGGTTGAAAAGTTGACGGAGCCAACGCACACAACACACCGCAGAGACTCTGACGGACCTCTGACGGACTCAACCGTAGACTTAACATGTAATCTTGCCGCAACTGATGCTGACGTTTGGGGCGGTGTGAATGCCCCATTAGGCTCTCCATTGTCCATTCATTTCTAAGCACGTTGCTGCCTGTGCTTTTAAAACAGACCTCTTTTATCTTACTTGGGAGAGTATTCTACCAAACAGAAAAGTATTCAAGCCCCTTACATAAAATTATGCTAGTTAGCATTAGCATGCTAGCATTTTAGCAAATTTATTTAATTCTCTTAACTTTTCGTACTGATTACTTCGCGACTAATGGTAGCACGGTAGCTAGTATTAGCGTGCTAGTTAGCATTACTTATAACTACTTATAATTACTTGCTTCTTTTTAGCTATTTAAGGTTGGAACCTCAATACATATATCTAGCTTAATCTAACTCGCCAACAGAACATCTGATTGGGGGTCTGGCTGGTTATGCACCACTTGGCAGGAATCGTTTAAATTTCCTGAAATGTTCTAGTGAATTACTATAATTGTGATATCTGGCTGACATTGTCACCTCCAGGTGTACTGTCTAACATTTCCAACGTTTCACCCTAATAACTCTAAATGACAACTGTTTTGTAGAGTAAATCCCTTTTAGGTGTCTTTTGCAGGCACTGCGTCATGTCCTTGAACCTTGCAGCAGCAGTTTATAGCGGTACTTTGTTGTAATGTAGTCCTAAATCTAAATCTAACCCTTTAATTCCTTTGTGTTGTTTATTATTTTCATTTCCAATCAATATAATTTTTGAGGTCACCAGGAATTATTGGGATCATTATTGAGTAATTTTTTTATGACTTTAGCACACAAAAAGGCTAGTTGGAACCATTTACATCCATTGTTTATGCTAAGCTAAAGCAAACGGACTGCTGCCAGATTAAGATAATGGCTGGGCTGGTAACAAAATGCTTTTTCATACTTGTCTAACTCTCGGGTATATGGCAACAGACTAAATTTAACTTAGTGGTGAACTATCCATTTAGGTAAAAACTCAAGGTTGATGACTGGCCAAACAAAGCACCTATTTTTCGTTTGCATTTTCCCTGTTAATGTGCACTTGGTTAAAGCAAAGAACTGCCAAGTTCAGCTCATATCATTTAAGTTGGGGAGCATGCAGAGTTGAAGGTGTCATTTTAAAAAAAGATTAACACATTTAGCCTAAAGGTTTTAAACACTTTAAAATATTCTGCCAGTGCAGAAAAGTGCTTGTCACATCTTATAAAACTTTATCTACACCACATGCCATGGACTCCCATTCCCCAACTATCTGTGACAAAAAATTTATATATGTGAGGGCGTCAGGCAGGAATAGCAGAGGAGAAATTGTAAATGAAACTTGGCTTTGGTTTTTTGTAGCTCTGGTTATAGCTGAGGGCAAGACATGTTGATAACCCCAGTGGGGCGGTGTTGTGAGGAGCAGCACAGAACTTGTCTGATTTATCTTAGAGACCATATGTGAAGCAGATTAAAGTAGCAAACTACCAGATTAACAAACTGTTATCCTTGCTATATCTGACGTTTAATGAAGCAAATGTGATGGCTTCTCATTTTAGTGACAGAGTAATATGTTTTAAGCACCCCCCATATTTGCCATCAGATATGCATGATAGAAAAGTTTAACAGGAGATTTCCAAAGTGAGGGGACACAACAGATTGTAGAAGTGGAAGGATTCAGTTTGGTAAAATTAATTTTACTTCCCCCTCCAGGGTCTATGAAACTGGAATTAAATCAAATGGCTTCCTTCAGGGATGGGCAGGGGGTTGACTAGTTTGTTTACTGCTTTTTGCTAAGCCCATAAACTGTTCACAGTAGTTGTCAGTGTTGAACACTTGTAGGGGTACAAATCGCTTCCCGTTGTGCCTAAACCTGGTGAGACATAGTGAATATGCTTGACAAGCTCAAGTGAATTAAGATGCTGTGTAATTTACAGCATTTCTAAATGCTGAAACACAGTGCTTTGTGCAGGAGGGCGAGCAATAAACCAGACCCAAGCTGTGGAAATCACCATTTAAATGTGTTTCCAGAATAGAGCAGCAATATTAGTTTCATGTAATGCAGTTCAACTCAATGGTATGCATTGCTCAAATAAAGTCAGGAAATACATTATGATGGTTCATTTGCAATTTAAATAGGTACATGAAAAATGTATCAAATAAGCTTGGTGTTTTTTCTTGCATAAGATTAGCAATACATCTGGTAGAGAGATACATAATGATAATCCACATATTGGAACATGTAAATCGCATTATCAATATCGCTACACTGATTTATATCAAACCTTTCTCGAGACAATATCTGCTATCTATCTAAGCTGCTTTGAAGCTCTGCCACCTGCCCGGTGTCTCCACTGATACTATCAGCTACGACTCCTACTGCTCTATTCGTTTTTTTTCTTTTAACCACCTGTCATGTTCAGTTCTGTGCTTTGTGGGCACTTAGCTATCACTTTCGAAAAAGTCTGTAGTAAATGTGTCATAGAACAGGTTATCACAAATGCAGGATATGTTACAGATTGAGCTTGCCTCCTACTTATCAGGTTACATGTGCAAGAGAGACACATGCCTCGCTAACAGCTACATCATGACTTCATCACTTTATAGATAGTTATTGTTGATTCTAAGTCTGTTACATTTGTGACCCATTCCTAAATAGAGACAGTAGGAATACTACAAACTCTTAAAGTTATTCCTTGTATGTCACGCAACATGTCTCAATTACAGGTCTGGAGCCAAATATTAACGGACACTTAGATTTCATTGATGAGTTAAAAATTATTATCATTTGTAATGAAAGCTATTTTAACACCAGTACTATTTTGGCACCAGTGTTAAGCTGTCTCAGGGGGAAAAAATGGTTTGATTTTTCCATTGCTATACAGGCAAAAGAAAACATTTCCTCTAAATGACTAAGTGTGATTTTATGGAACAGACTGCGTTTTTGAATTTCCTTAAAGTACAGAATGACATTTTCATTAACGGATTTGTATTTTCGAACAGTAAACAGAAGTCATTCACGTTGTTCCAAACAGTAGTTATGAATGCCAGATAGAGATATTAAAACACCAGACAAGTTCTGCAAAAAAATCCTTGCAAACAAGCTTTTTAAAAATAAACTGAAAGCAATAATTGTTAATGTTACTTTCTAGAATTTACAAACCAAAGAATTGGAATTAATAAGAGAAATAACAACAGAGCTTGTTCTAAAAACTGGTGCTTTGACATTAACCTAACTTGACATTAACTTAGGGGTAAATTTAAAAGCTGTTCCCACGTCATCTTCACATTGTAATACATAGATCTCAGGGTCCCAGTTAAGAATATTGTTCTGGTTGGTATGTCTAAGAAATCTATCATTTTAAAAAGGGTTTTAAAGCTTTTGAAAAATACTTTGGGACTATAGAGAATCAACCTGAACTCCAATATGTACAAATAACAAAAACATAGAACAGTAATGTCTATGTCTAGGTGGTCAGAAATCAACCCAGAACAACATCTAAAGAACTGCAAATGTCTCCTCTCACAGCTAAGGTCAATGTTCATGATTCAACAATAAGAAAGAGAATGGACAAAGCTGTCATCCATTCTGGAGTTCCAGCGCCAAAATCACTACTGAGCAAAAAGCATCAAAAATGTTTGTTTCACATTAGCCAAAAGAAAACATTTTGATGAGCCTGAAAAATATTTAACAAAATATTCTATAGGCTGATGAGACAGAAGTGGGACTTTTTGGAAACCGTGTGAATCATTACTTCTTGCAAACAACTAACAGAATTTTTGAAAAAGAACAATATACTGACGATCAAGCATGGTTGTAGGCTGAAGGTCTGGAGTTGCTTGGGCTAAAAATTGATGCTGCAATTGATGGGATCATGAATGCTGCGCTCTCACAGAAAATCTAGGAGAATCAGATTCTGTCCTTCAAAGCAGAAGACCAAGTCTACCTCCAAAGGGCCAAAAAAGTTTAAGGAGTGACCTAGTGGAAGTCTGGACTGAAATCCAATTGAGGTGCCATGGCATGACCTTAAAAAGGCAATTCAAGGTCAATAAATATTTGACATAATTACTGCAACTTATTGATGGCAGTTGTTGTTGTTGCAAGGGTTACACAAGATATTTCTAGGTTTAGGGGTTAATTACTCTTTCACATAGTAGCAGGTTGGTTCGGATAACTTTTCTGCCCTTAAAAATGAAATCATAATTTGAAACTGGAAAATTTTATTTATTCAGGTTATCTTAGTTTGATGTCGTAGTTATAGTGAGAATGAATTATTTTCCCTATGAACTTCTGTGAACACTGATGCTGAAATAAATGTTTTAAAACTGTAAGGCTAAAATTCCTAATAAAAATCACAAGCACAGGATTTTACCCACCTGTTTAACAATTTTTTTTGTAGATAAAGTAAATAGTTTGCAACATCTGACACACACTGAAAAAGAAGATGTATTTTTCTTTCTGTGAGAACTCTGTCCTTGATTTTGTAAAGCCAAGGCAGTATTTCAGGGAATCTGCATGTCCCATATAGCACTAGTGAGGCAGGCACGCAAAATGGTGTGCACACATTTAATGCCTGCATAACTATTTGTGACTTCACGCCATGATTCTCTTCAGTTTCATTATAAATATTGCATGCTACACTGGTGTTGGATTTTTATTTTCAGTGGTTTGGATTAGTTATTCTGTCTGGCTTCTATAACCTACATGCTTCAATTATTCTGGATAAAATCTTTATCTTTTATCATGCATATTGATATTTTAGAGCTATGGACAGCAAATATTCTCCTGATGGAAGACATGCTATCTGGTGCCTCTGTGTTAGTTTATTTATCTTTCTACCCCATGTGACATTCAAAGATCAATGGTATTTTGTGTGGCTAGAAAAAATATTGCACTTTGATACCAGAGGGAAATGATGCCAAAGCCTGACTTCCACTATTGATGGATGGATTTCCAATAAGCATTACCTTGGATCCAGTGACATTTTTTGTACATCACTGGTTATGGATTCTGCAGAAAATAACACAGGACTAGATAAGAAACTAGATCAAAAAGTTTAAGCTCCAACACCAACAGCTGTATTTTACCAGTGTAAAATGTTTCACAGCTGATTGTTAAATAACCAGAGGGAAGGGCAAATGAGAGGTGTGTGTTTGTGTGTAAGTGCACGTGTATATGTTGTGTCTGGCTGGCAGGAGAGGTTGCGTAACAAACACACAAGCGGGTGGTGGTGTCCAGCCGTGAGCACATACGGATTAGGAGGAAACTCACCCTGTGGATATCTGGGTTAATTAAAATTGTTTTGCTAAGCTTGGTGTAAAGAAATGCGGGCTCCATCTGTTTTAGCGATGATAAAACTCTAAATGACTTGGCGTAATGCATAAATGCACTGTACATACAGTTCATATTTTCATTTTGAACAATAATTTTGGATCCTGCAGCTAGAAAAGCCTCAAATGTGGTGAAATATCATACTACAAATAGTAGTGCTTCAATTTTTTGAGCAAACACTTTCTTTAGCAGCTTATAGTACTGTACAGATATTATGCCAAATTGGACAAAAAACATAAATGTCTGAGGTTGTTTCCCTGTACTTGAGGTTTCATTCTGTGACACACTATAACTCTTCTACAAATTTTCATTTTCCAAAAACAGTCCTTCCAAGTATCATGATCTCTTGGACTTAGTGATTACTTTTGTCTAAGTTCTATATTTGGGTCTTGTATTTTAAGATATTTTTGTATTTTCTATATTTAATTCTGTTTACTTGTTTGCTTTTCTAGTTATAACATGTTTATGTTATTAGTCTTGCTCCCCACTCAGCTGCCATTCATTGTTGATTGTACTCAAATGTCATAATCACACCTCCTCTGTATTCAGGCTCATTGGAATTCATCGTTTCTGGTTGGTTTGTGCTGTTCTTGTTCTAGTCCCTCTGTCCATGAGTTCAAAGTCCAACTTTAACATTAATTTATTTCAAGGCTTCAGTTGTGTTTTTCATTGATTTTTAAAAAATAAATTGGAAAATAAATTAGAACTTTTTTTTCGGCTCAAAGAATTTTTAAAAAAAAAGGTGTTTTAAGAGAGCAATTGATTTAGACTCTCAGTGGATAAATGGTTAATGATTGTGTTTATTTTGTACTTTAGATGTGTCAAATTCATAACTGTAAAGTTCAGAACCTTTTTGCAAGCTGGTTTCTTTTATGACATGGTAAAGTGCATTTAAAAGAATAATTTATTGATGGATGAGAAGAAAATTTAAGACATGCTTCTATTCTTTAAGATTATGGAGGAGATTAGGGAGGTAATGTGTTGCATGTGATGAAAAGCAGCTTTATTTATCTAAATCTATCTCTTTTTCCAAAAGTCAAGGGTAGAAATATGATGGATTGTGCATTCTGCCTGGGATGAATTTCAATTTCACAAGCTAGCATAGGCCCATATAAGCTGAATTTTTTCAGACAAGCCCCCCCCCTCCCCACCACCTAACCACCATCGTTTTCTCTGTGTCCTTCAGGTTGCCTTGCTGCGCTCTGTTCATCTCTGCTACCTCTCCTTTCTCACATACAGCCTGCATCTCTCTTACTGTGTAGCGCTCACAGTGTTCCCTATCTGTCTGTCTCTTTCTGTTTCTCGTTCTGATCTGTATCCTCCTGAGCATGTCTTGGAGGCAAATTGTTGCAGTCAGGCAGACTGCTGTGCGTTGCTGGTCCTGTGCCACCACAGAGCCGATGTGGTTAACCTGTTATCTATTTATTTTGAGGAATTAAAGGATGAATTCCTTCTCAGGACCTTTGGCCTCTGAGGTGCCAGTAGAGAGCTGCACAATTGCAACTAATAAATCCCCACTCATGCACACACACACGTAGGCATGCACGCACGCACACACACACACACACGCACACACAACAGGTGTAGGATAAACTGATAAACGCATCTCGGACCCTTGGGATTCTCATCACATTTGATTTCCCTCCACTGACCGCAGCATCATGTCAAGGGACACGTTAGCAGTGTGGGTTTTTGATGTAGCTCTCATGAGTGTCATTATACTTACTACTTGGCTAAGTTCATTTTTTCCCCTTAGCTCTTAGCAGACCACAGGAACGATTCAAAATGATTTCTGCTATGCCGTTTGTGTGGCACATTAATGCAATCCATTTGCTATTTTCTCCCAGAGCCTTTAGTTATGGGACAGTGGGGGAATTGGTTCATATTCAGTTGAATTATGGACTGCATTTTCTCATCTTTAACATTACACAACATAAATGATATTCAAACAAACAAGTAAAAAAAAAGCTTTTCTGCACTATATCTCGAGCTGAATTAGAAAAAAATGCCTGTCAGATGTCTGTCAGCATGCTTTGATGACATTATTGACTTGAAAATGTCCCTCCCTCAAAAAAGAGATATTATATCATGGGACTTCCTGGTAAAATAATGGTTAAATAAAAAAAAGAAACAGGGCAACCAAGTCTCAATTTTTTTGAGTGAAACTTAAGCTTTTCTTCAGCTTCTTATTTTCTCACTCTGACTAGAAAAATATATGAAATGTGTCTGTATTCAAACTATGTTCACCCTGCTTTTTTGTGACTGCTCACTCTAATCCCTTTTTCAGAGATTGGTACCATGGATGTGAAGCTGACAAAACTGCATGGTGCTGTTAAGTCAATATAGATAAAAATCTCAAAGAAATCCTTCCAACAATTTGTTGAATGATGAATTAATGCCATTCTAAAAGCAATAGGGGATTACACCCAATACCAGCGAGGTATACTTGATCTATGGTGCAACTTGACAATACCTGTTTTCTTTGTTAATGCTCCCTTACCATCACGGGAACGGGCATCCAGCTGAAAAGTTTGTTGAGAAGTGTAGGCTACATAGGCTAAACTCTGGCAGGAAAAAAAAGTTGAGTTAAGGCAGACTTCTATGAATAAAGGAGCACCTTTCAAAGACACAAAGTAAAGACACATAATTAGCTAATTGGGCTAGTCTGGAGACAAAGACCTGCACTTTGTCATACACTCTAAAAAAGAATTAGGCAAGGATTGCAAAGCTATTGATTTTTTAGAAACTCTGTCTTGCTCTTTCTTTCTGGACAAAGGTAAACAAGTGATCCAATGCCTGAAAAGTATTATACCTATATAACTGGGGAGTATACAGGTGCAAAAGTACAATCTATTCAGGAACAAATTTTCTGCAACTTTTTTGCAGGACAAGGGAAATACTCGACAATGCCATCTTTCTAATCATTTAAATAAGGATTTTTTTAAAATTTGTATTAAAAACAATATATATGGGACACCTTTACCTTTGATGTGGATAGTAATACTTCTACCCCCAAATTTGATCTAGGATGACATAACAGTTTATTTTTTTATTTGTCCTGTCTGGCAGTGTGGCACTCCGAATTGGTGCCTGAGTACTGTTGCGATTCCATTACTCATAAGATGAATTGAACAGACTTTTGGATGTCTGGGACCCATTTCAAAGACCGCATTTCCCAGCAATCCTAGCAGTGACCCCCAACACACTCCTAATGGTCCGTGACCACCCATGGTGACATCGGCGATGACATCACGGCCAAAGGGGGCTATAAGAGTGGGAGTCAAACATTTTTAAACTGTTCTCCAGCTAGAAGTTCTTGGATGAACTACTGCTGAACAGAGGACATTTACCGGTGAAGATTCTCTTTTGTTCTGACCCGCTGGACCGGGGAAGAACTCATTTCAAAGCTTCGAAGTGCCCTTTTTGCTGTTGGTATATGCAGCTGGGTTATATCAGAACTGTTCCAAGACAGTTTGTTAGACGTCAACCTAAAGGCCTTCCAGCCTGCATTTGGGCCACACGGTACTTAAATCCTGTACAGGTTTTTTTATAACTCTTCCTTTTCTTGCTCAACCACGGACACAATTCACTCTCCTCCAAGTGGACTGGACCTCCTTCAAGGCAAAGTAGGACTGAACCGGTTCATTTATACTAATATTGTGTCTCGGCGGAGATAAATAGAGAAATTGAGTTTTAACGAGTTAGATCTCGTTCATTGTTGGTTAAAGTGTCTTTAAGCGCTGTACCTGTTCATTTTTGCTCATTTTTGCTCATTTTTGCGTCGCCGCACGTATACAGGTCCTTCTCAAAAAATTTGCATATTGTGATAAAGTTCATTCTTTTCCATAATGTAATGATAAAAATTAAACTTTCATATATATTTAGATTCATTGCACACCAACTGAAATATTTCAGGTCTTTTATTGTTTTAAAATGGATGATTTTGGCATACAGCTCATGAAAACCCAAAATTCCTATCTCAAAAAATGAGCATATTTTATCCGACCAATAAAAGAAGTGTTTTTAATACGAAAAAAGTCAACCTTCAAATAATTATGTTCAGTTATGTACTCAATACTTGGTCGGGAATCCTTTTGCAGAAATGACTGCTTCAATGCGGTGTGGCATGGAGGCAATCAGCCTGTGGCACTGCTGAGGTGTTATGGAGGCCCAGGATGCTTCGATAGCGACCTTAAGCTCATCCAGAGTGTTGGGTCTTGCCTCTCTCAACTTCCTCTTCACAATATCCCACAGATTCTCTATGGGGTTCAGGTCAGGAGAGTTGGCAGGCCAATTGAGCACAGTAATACCATGGTCAGTAAACCATTTACCAGTGGTTTTGGCACTGTGAGCAGGTGCCAGGTCGTGCTGAAAAATGAAATCTTCATCTCCATAAACCTTTTCAGCAGATGGAAGCATGAAGTTCTCCAAAATCTCCTGATAGCTAGCTGCATTGACCCTGCCCTTGATAAAACACAGTGGACCAACACAAGCAGCTGACATGGCACCCCAGACCATCACTGACTGTGGGTACTTGACACTGGACTTCAGGCATTTTGGCATTTCCTTCTCCCCAGTCTTCCTCCAGACTCTGGCACTTTGATTTCCGAATGACATGAAAAATTTGCTTTCATCCGAAAAAAGTACTTTGGACCACTGAGCAACAGTCCAGTGCTGCTTCTCTGTAGCCCAGGTCAGGCACTTCTGCCGCTGTTTCTGGTTCAAAAGTGGCTTGACCTGGGGAATGCGGCACCTGTAGCCCATTTCCTGCACACGCCTATGCACGGTGGCTCTGGATGTTTCTACTCCAGACTCAGTCCACTGCTTCCGCAGGTCCCCCAAGGTCTAGAATCTGTCCTTCTCCACAATCTTCCTCAGGGTCCGGTCACCTCTTCTCGTTGTGCAGCGTTTTCTGCCACACTTTTTCCTTCCCACATACTTCCCACTGAGGTGCCTTGATACAGCACTCTGGGAACAGCCTATTCGTTCAGAAATTTCTTTCTGTGTCTTACCCTCTTGCTTGAGGGTGTCAATGATGGCCTTCTGGGCAGCAGTCAGGTCGGCAGTCTTACCCATGATTGCGGTTTTGAGTAATGAACCAGGCTGGGAGTTTTTAAAAGCCTTAGGAATCAATTGCAGGTGTTTAGAGTTAATTAGTTGATTCAGATGGTTAGGTTAATAGCTCGTTTAGATAAACTTCATGATATGCTAATTTTTTGCGATAGGAATTTTGGGTTTTCATGAGCTGTATGCCAAAATCATCAGTTTTAAAACAATAAAAAAAACTGAAATATTTCAGTTGGTGTGCAATGAATCTAAAATATATGAAAGTTTAATTTGTATCATTACATTATGGAAAAGAATGAACTTTATCACAAAATGCTAATTTTTTGAGAAGGGCCTGTAAGTCTGAGTTGAAATTGCTGTTTGTTCTCTCTCTCTCTCTCTCTCTCTCTCTCTCTCTCTCTCTCTCTCTCTCTCTCTCAGCTGAAAAGTTTAACTCCCTCTCTCTCAGCTGAAAAGTTTAACTCCCTCTCTCTCAGCTGAAAAGTTTAACTCCCTCTCTCTCAGCTGAAAAGTTTAACTCCATTGTCTTTAGTCTGTCGCTAAAGCAGAGGCCTACCACATGGACGCTTTCCCCATGTGCTCCTTTAGCTAAAGCTAGTTTTATGACTCTTTCTTAGGGTCCATGTGTTGTTCTCCATCTTGGCACAGAGCTGAGATTTATGACTTTTGTCCCACAGGCTATCTGTGACTTGGTCTCCCTAGAGTGAGGGCCCCCCCTCCTTTTCTGACCCGAAGCTCAGCTGTCTCACTGATTTCATTTCACATTAATTGTGTTTAATGTTCACCTATTATTGTTGTCTAAGATCTGTAGTAGTTTGCATTCTTTACAATAGATGTGATTTTCTATTTTCTAAATAAAGTCCCCTTATCTTAAAGAGAAGTTGTCTGGGATTACTTGGAGTGATGCGTACAATTAATGTCCACAGCATAAGAACTTATTCCTTCATCTGTTGTTTAATTACCTCAGCCTTATCAGGCTGGTAATCATAAACATAAACTGAGACTGAACAATTTGGCTATATATGTAATTGTTCCTGGAATAAAACAGGATGGTGCCCCTAAACTGGGTAATCTTTACATAAAATTATTAATCTTATTAATAATTGCCCTAAGCAATTATTCATAATTATTCATAGCCAAATCCTACCTATCTGCGGCAAAACAGTACCAAGTACAAGCCCAACAGATTTACTTTCTCAAGAAGAGCATTACAGCTTTTGCTATAGTACTCAACTTGATATATATGTGTGAAAAATATTTATTAGAGATTGCTGTGGGTATAAATACCTGAAGTTATGGACACGGAAACGAAAAAACAAGAGAGAAGAAAGAAGATGAAGAAGAGAGGCAGGAAAGGTAGGAGTGTGAGTTGACGATACAAGAGAGGAAGGGGAACAAAAAGTACACAAGAAAAACAACCCAGTCCTTCACATCCACAAGACGGCAGAGAGGTGGAAAAAAACAACCAAAAAAAGGGCAACATTGATAAAAAAAAACTAATAATATGAACTAAGTACTACACATCCACAACACACAAAAATGGATATAAATACAACAATAATACTAAAGATCTATTGATGATAACCTCAGCCTAAGAATATATCTGTAGAAACTGATGTCCCCACACCTATGTGTGTGTGTGTGTGTGGGCATGCTGGTGCATATAAGGTTTCCCCATACGAGTGTTTGATAGCTGGTGTGAGGAGCCGTCAATGAACACAGACGTCCAGAGGGCCCCAGAGCCCAGGAGCGCCAGGCGGAACAGCGCAGGGCCGACCACACCCCCCCAAGAGAGGAACAGAGGGAAGCCCCAGGGGAACATCCAGCAACTACAATGCAGGGGCCCGGGAGGCCGCAGGGACGAGCCCATGGGCTTCGTCGGCAACCGGCTACGCCAGGGTAAGGCAAGGCAAGGCAAGGCAATTTTATTTGTATAGCACACTTTCAACAGCAGGGTAATTCAAGGTGCTTTACATGATTTGGTGATTTAAAAGAAACACATAAAAGAAATACACATTACACATGATACACAATAAAGCAAGAGAAAAAAAAAAAAAAAGCAAGAGAGCATGAACACATTTCATACATATAACATCAAGCATTTACTCAAAGGCAATTCTAAACAGATGGGTTTTTAGTCTCGATTTAAAGCAGTTCAGAGTTTCAGCAGCTCTACACTCGTCAGGAAGTCTGTTCCAGATAAGGGGAGCATAGAAACTGAAAGCTGCTTCTCCATGTTTAGTTCTGAGTCTAGGGATGTTTAGTAGGCTAGAGTTGGAGGACCTGAGTGGTCTTGGTGGTTGGTACCATGACAACAGGTCTTCAACATATTTTGGTGCTAAGCCATGTAATGATTTATAAACTAGTAGGAGTATTTTGAAGTCTATTCTCTGAGCTACAGGGAGCCAGTGTAAGGACTTTAGAACTGGGGTGATGTGCTCTACTTTCCTGGTTCTAGTGAGGACGCGAGCGGCAGCGTTCTGGATCAGCTGCAGCTGTCTGATTGACTTTTTAGGCAGACCTGTGAAGATGCTGTTGCAGTAATCAATCCGACTAAAGATAAACGCATTGATGAGTTTTTCTTGGTCGTGTTGCAAAATCAGTCCTTTAATCCTAGAGATGTTCTTCAGGTGATAGAACGCTGACCTTGTTATTGCCTTTATGTGACCCTGGAGATTCAGGTCTGAGTCCATTACTACACCTAGGTTACGAACCTGATCAGTAGTTTCTAGCTGTATTAATTGAAGCTGTGTGCTGACTCTTGATCGTTCCTCCTTGGGTCCAAAAATAATCACTTCAGTTTTGTTTCTATTCAGCTGGAGAAAGTTATGGCACATCCATCCATTTATTTGGTCAATGCATTGATTTAGGGTTTGAATGGGTTCAGAGTCACCTGGTGACATTGTAATGTAGAGCTGAGTGTCATCTGCGTAGTTATGGTAGCTAATGTTATTGGTCGCTATAATCTTGCCTAGTGGGAGCATGTAGATATTAAATAAGAGGGGCCCCAGGATGGAGCCCTGGGGCACCCCACATGTGATTTCTGTTCGTTCTGATGAAAAGTTTCCTATTGAAACATAGAAGTCCCTGTTCTTTAGGTAAGACTCGAACCAGCCAAGTACTGTACCAGAGAGTCCGACCCAGCTCTCCAGTCGTTCCAATAAAATATCATGATCAACAGTGTCAAATGCTGCACTGAGGTCCAACAGAACCAGCACTGTGGTTCTTCCACAGTCTGTATTTATGCGGATGTCATTAAATACAGTCTCGGTGCTGTGGTGAGCGCGGAAACCAGACTGAAAAGCATCAAAACGGTTTGTCATTGTTATGAAGCCATTTAACTGCTGAAACACAGCTTTTTCAATAATCTTACTGATGAATGGGAGATTAGAGATTGGCCTGTATTTCTGCATTAACGTGTTGTCCAGATTTTTCTTCTTTAGCAGTGGTTTAATAACTGCTGTTTTTAAAGCCTGAGGGAAGACACCTGATAGCAGTGATGAGTTTACTATTTGAACAAGATCAGAACCAATAACAGGAAGAACCTTCTTTAGAAAAGCTGTGGGTAGGATATCAAGACAGCAGGAGGAGGAGCTTAATTGGATAATGATTTTTTCAAGGCTGTTCTGGTTTAATTCGTGGAATTCAGACATTTTCTCTACATTGTTGTTGATTGGGGATGGCACTGGTTGTGGGTTCGATTTTGAGGTACAGATTGACCGTCTAATTGTTAGAATCTTTTCAGTGAAAAAGCTGACAAATTCATTGCAGGCCCTGGTAGAGTTTAGTTCTGGGGCTACTGTCACTAAAAGATTAGTTAGTCTTTCCACTGTTGCAAATAGAGTCCGTGCCTTATTAATGTTTCTGTTGATGATTTCAGAAAAGAACGATTCCCTAGCATCTTTTATAGTTAGCTGATATCTATTCAGTCTCTCTTTGTAGATCTCACAGTGAACCTGGAGTCGAGTTTTCCGCCATTTTCTCTCGGCTCGTCGACACTCTCTTTTTTCACTACGTACCAGTGGATTACGTGTCCACGGAGACTTCTTTCTACCTGAGACTACTTTCACTTTAGTTGGAGCAATGGAATCCATGATGTCTGAGATTTTCGCAAGGAAATTATCTACCAACTTATTTACTGAGTTTGAGTTGGGAGATGAGGGGGATGTGGTGGAAGGATAAATACGTTTAAAGGTTTCTACTGAACTGTCCCCTAGAAAACGCTTTTTAATAGTGGTCTTACTGTGGCTGGATAATTTAGCAGAGATGGTACTTTGAAAGAAAATACAGAAATGGTCAGATAATGCAATATTAATTACAGAGATGTCAGAAATATTTAAACCTTTGCTGATAATTAAGTCCAGAGTGTGTCCTCTATTGTGTGTTGGTTGTTTGACATGCTGGATCAGTCCGAAGTTTTGGAGAGTATCATCTAACGTTTTTGCTTGTCTATCTTGGGGGTTGTCGGTATGGATGTTAAAGTCCCCCACGATGATTAGTTGGTCATAGTCGATGCATATTACAGAAAGAAGGTCATTGAAATCATTAAAGAAGTTAGAGTTAAGTTTTGGAGGTTTATATAAACTTAGAAATAACGCTTTGTTAGGCTCATTTATCTGGGTGGCTAGGTATTCAAAAGAATCAAACGTGCCCAGGGTTACCTTTTTAAAGTTCATTGAGTTGTGAAAGATGGTGGCTACACCTCCGCCTCGTTTGTGTTTTCTGTTCTCGCTTAAGAAATTATAATTTGGAGGACTAGATTCTATTAATGAAGTTGTTTCGTTATTTTCATCTAGCCAAGTTTCTGATAAAAAAAGGGCGTGTAAATTATGCTCAGTGATGAAGTCATTGATAAGAAAAGACTTCCTGGATAGAGATCTAATGTTTAATAAAGCTAACTTAAGTATTGTGATGATGGGCAGCTGAACCTTCTGACAGGTTATCAATTTGATATTTTGTTTAATATGAGAGAGTGTGGTTAACGGTTTATGTTTCCTGCTGCTGATAATCACTGATATAGCCTCAGGGGTGCCCGGTGAATTCTGGGAGACAGTAGGGGTGGATTTATTGCCCGGTTCCCTCAAATATCAAATATCTGTAATAATCAGTGGGGGGAAGCTCCCAGGCTTATGGACACTAGTCCCAGGCGTTTGGTGTAGTCTAAGTTTAGGTGTTAATTGTGTCCCAAATTTGATTTGCTCATTCAGTCTGTCTGTAAAGTTTCTAAATGGAGACTCATTTGATGTGGCTGAGTCACAGGAAGATGAAGACTTAATCTCTGATGGTTGTTTATCTGTTCGGTCCTGTGGTGTCATCATGACTTGCTGTTTTTGTTCTCTGATATCCATGGGCGCCTCAAGGTCAGCTTTTGGGAGCAAGTGTTTTGCTTTATGATGTTGATAAGAAAAAATGTTGGCTGCTAACAGCCTTACTCCGGACCTATTCAAATAGCGCATTCCTGCTTTGAACAGATGATTAGCACTTCCAAATACTTTGAAATTATTAATAAATGTGAACGACTTCTCAGCTGATTGTTTCTTCAACCATTTATGGAGCATGCGGAGTCTGCTAAATCTTTCATCATTCCCTTCAGGGACTGGTCCGCTGATGAGGATGTTTACGTTAAGTCCATCAAGTCTCTGTAGGAGATCAGAAAAGTCTCTCTTCAGAATATCTGATTGTCTCATCGCGATATCTGCTGATCCAGCGTGAATGACAAGCTTTTCCAAAGCAGGATGTTGGTCCAAGATTTTAGGGATTTTTTCTGATATTTCTCTCACTGTATTTTTGTAGCAGCTATAAACTTTGGTATTCTTGCTACAAAAAGCCTCAATTCCATTAATTGATCCGTCTTGTATGATAACAGTCTTTGCTGGCGCAGTCCAGGGCCCGGGGGGGCTGGGGTGCCCCACCCCCCCAGCAGGGCCCCGACCAAGGACCGGCCGACAGGGGTCCATCGCTGCCGCCACAAGGCCTGGAGGCCGCAGCCGGCCGATGGACGACACACGCCTCCGCCACCCCGGGACAGCCTCCACCGCCGCCACCCCAGCCAGTCCTCCGTCGTGGTGCCACAGCAAGAGCCACAGTGGACGGACAGCTCCACCAGGCCACGCCCAGCCAGCACCTGGACATCAAGATCTACCAGCTCCCGGGCCCAGAACCCGCCCCACGCACAGTGCCGAGACCAGGCACCCAACCAAGGCCAGACAAACCCACCAATGAACTGACCAGGCACCCCACAGAACAGTCAGCAGAAAGGGCCAGGTCTGACCCCCACCGAGCTGTCTCAAGACCAATGTCCGCCAGTGCAACCCCCCTATCGCACCGCATGCAGTCGTCAGGAGTCACCACCCACAGCCACCATAGTCCCACCCCGGGTGAGATCCGCAAAGTGATCCCACCCCCAAGGACCCCCCATATACGCCCCCAAGCCCAAAACACCCCACATCTGCGACAATGTCCCACACGACAAAATCAAGGGCCCCCCACCCCTACTAGGAGATGGAGCTGATCAAGGGGGTCCAGAGACATTGATCAGATGTGGAGACAGAGGTTGTCTCAAGACCAATGTGGTCCAGCAGGAGATCTCTGTTCTGATTAATATTAAGAGCATTTTTTTTCCAGTTCAGGAGGATAGTTTTCTTAGCGATGCATAAGGCAATACGAACTAATTGCATTGACTTTGTGTGTATGGTGACATCATTAAAATTTCCTAGCAGGCAAACTGAGGGAGAAGGTGGGATATTACATTTCAGACACTTTGATAGGTCCTCACATATCTGGCACCAAAATCTATTAACAGATGAACAGAACCAAAACGCATGAATATAATTGTCTGGTATATTGCTTGTACATTGTGAGCAAGTATTAGATGGCGTAAAACCCATCTTGAACATCCGTTGACCTGTATAGTGTACTCTATGAAGGATTTAGTGTACTCTATGAAGGATTTTGTATTGTATTAATTATAAACTGGGATTTGTTTGTTATTTTAATGGTTCTTAGACATATCTGACACCAGAGATTTTGGTCAAAGGTGATGGAGAACTCCACCTCCCATTTTGAAATAGGGAGGGCTATTGATTCGTCTAATGTAGTTAATGTTTTTTAGATTTTAGACAGCAGTTTGGGGGGGTTGAGATTAAAAAAATCTAAGACTCTTACTGGTATTTGTAATTCAACTGTATTGAGCCTAAATTTACCTTTTATAATAGATTTAATTTGTTGATATTCTAAGATTTTTTTAAAATTTATTCCATATTGTGTAATTAATGTATTAAATGGGATAAAGTCTGTTCCATTAAATATGTGTTCCAGGTATCCAATTCCTTTACACCTCCAGTCTGAAAAATGCATCATTAATTTTTTTTGCAAGATGTCGGGGTTATTCCCGATGGGTGTATGTCTGCATGGGATCAGTGTGGAGTCTTGTCATTTTAGAAACTCCCACCATGCTGTCAGAGAGGAGCTGATATTTAAGCTTTTAAAGCATTCATGTTGTTTTATATTTGAGGTAATAAATGGTAGGTCTGAAATCTTTATGCATGTCTGTTCTACGTCTATCCATGACTAATTTAGGTAGCTATGTTTTAACCATCTTGAGATGTATTGGAGCCTATTAGCTAAGAAATAATGATGAAAGTTCGGTAGATCTAGACCTCCTTTATCTTTGGTCTTCTGCAGTGTTTTTAAGATGATACGTAGGGGTTTATCTTTCCAAAAAAATTTAGAAACAGAGGAGTCCAGAGATCTAAACCAATGCAGTGATGGTTTGCTTGGGATCATTGAGAATAAGTAATTGATTCTGGGCAAAACCATCATTTTTATTGAAGCAACCCTTCCCATAAGTGATATGGGTAGGGATTTCCATCTAGAAAGATCATCTTCCACTTTTTTTAAAAGTGGGATGTGGTTTAGCTTTGTTAAATCTGCCGGTCTTGGTGAGACATTGATACCTAAAAAAGTAAGATACCCTGACTGTAGCTGTGTATTAATTGGATTCTGGACAGAACAATTGATTGGAAGAACCATCGATTTTAACCAATTTATAGAATAATCTGAGACTCTTGAACAAGAGTTTATCAACCTGATTACCTGAGAGAGAGAGGTTTGTGAATGCTGGATAAAAAGTAATACATCATCTGCATAAAGACTGATTTTATGTTCTATGTTATTGCATTTTATGCCTTTAATATTGTTAGTTTGCCTGATTGCTGCTGCTAGTGGTTCAATAAAGATAGCAAACAGGGAGTGAGAGAGTGGACATCCGTACCTGGTACCTCTCTGAAGACAAAACCTAGATGCTGTCGGTGAACTGTAAAATATTTTCAACCAGTTTATACAAGACTTTCCAAAGCCACATTTGTGTGAAGTGGCAAATAAGAATTTCCAGTTAACTCTATCAAATGCTTTTTCTGCATCTAAAGATAATATATTAGTTTAAATGTTTTTACAGTGAGAAAAATCTATTAAATCTATTAATCTACGTGAATTTGTGAATGAGTTTCTCCCTTTTATAAAACCATTTTGATCAGGATGTATTATAACAGGGGTTACTTTTTCTATCCTTCTTGCGAGAGCTTTGCAGATTATTTTAAGATCAACATTAATGAGGGATTTGGGACAATAGCTAGTAGGAAACACAGGCACTTTACCTGATTTTAGTATAAGACTAATGTAGGCAGAATTCATATTTGGTGGAAGTTTGTCATTTTCCTTAGTTTCCTGCAACATTCTGTAGAAAGTGGGTGCCAGAATATTCCAGAATTCCTTGTAGAACTCTTCTGGAAATCCATCTGGGCCTGGAGCCTTTTTATTGAGCATGCTTTGGAGGGCCTCCTGATGTTCAGCCGCTGATAGTGGTGAATACATGGCCATCGCTTGACTATCCGATAATTTAGGAAGTGTTATTTTTTCCAAATATTTTTAAATTTCTTGATCGGATGGGTTTATCTCCAGAGAGTATAAAGCCTTGTAAAATTCTTTGAAAGTGTTGTTTATTCTATCAGGATCATATACTGTATTCACGGTCGGATCTTTAATAGCATATATATATTTGTTTTTTCTTTATTTATTTTAAGCTGGTTAGCTAAAAATCTACCTGATTTATTCCGTTGTTCAAAGTTTTCTATCCCAGGTTTTCAAATAAAGAGCTGGGTCTGTTTATTAATAATTTCATTTAATTCTAGCTTTGCTTTACGGATTTTGCCTAGTCTCTCCTCCTCCAAGGAAGCTTCTAATGATTTAATAGTTTCTTCTAATTCCTGAATAGGTTTGTTTTCTTTTTATTTGATGAAAATGAGATTATTTTACTTCTAAGCACAGCTTGTCCTGCCTCCCAAAGAATGAATGGCGACGTACCAGGAAGGTCATTATACTCCAAATATGAAACCCACTCATTCGAAATATTTAATAAGTTCTTTATCCTTAAGTAACGATATATTAAATCTCCAATTTTTGCTGTGAGCCATTTCTTTATTTACTAAAGTTAGAGTAACAGGAGTATTAGATTTAAGGTCATCTGCAGCAGATTTATGGGTTTCTTGTAATAAGACGACATCCACCTTCAATCTTTTAAGCTGGTTAAAAATCTTAATTATTTTCTCTCTAGTGCCAGCTCCATGAACATTCCATGTGACAAACCTTAGAGTAGCCATAGTTGTGAGACTAAACTTGGAAAGTGCAGGTCACCATAGAAACAGATAAACGCAAGAGGAGTCATAGTTTGTGTTTGGGGTTGCCTGATTAAAAATCCAGAAAGAAACCTATAAGAACGAGAAAAATAGAAGAACGTTAGGAAGGTGTTAAGGGTGAGAGAGAAATATATAGTTATGTTATGAAAAATGTATGTGTGTGTGTGTGTGAATGAAAGAAAAAAAAGAGTGACAAAGAAATTTGGTGATAGACATGTGAAGATGAGAAAATGAAAAAGATCCAATATCCCAGTGCGCAGCCCTGGCCCCGCCCACATCGAGTAATGAAAGCACCTTTACAGAGCTGTGCTAACATTAAATTATAGTTGACTGATAAAACAACTCTTATCTAGCCAGTGTTACATGACTAATAAAGCCAAGGAGTAAGCTGGGGGTCCTTGAACAGCTGCCCATTAACACACATACTGATTGGGAACAATATGCGCCTTCTATCCAGGATCTCTATCGGATATTGACAATTCCGAACATCTGGGCATTTCCAACATTACCCAGAATGCAATGCACCTTGTCGGTGAAAAGAACCGTCATTTTTGATAGCAATTTGCATACAAACCTCTGCAAATCATGCCTAAAAGTTGTTGTGCGGTTGGTTGTTCCAACCATAATTTGCTGGAGCGGAAATTATCTTTCTTCACTTTCCCCACGGACCCTGTTCGATGGAAAAAGTGGGTTAGCGCTGTCAAGAGAGTGAAACCGGATGCTTCGGAATGGAGGCCAAGCAGGACTGCAGTCCTATGTAGTGAACACTTCTTAAGTGGTAAGAATCGTTTTGACTCTTGATAAAATCACCATCATTTGGGATTTCAGGAATACTTAATACGTTTAGCTTCAACCATTGTCAATATAAATGGCATTAATTGACGATGTGACCAGAAGCCATGGGCTAGCACCAAGGGGTAGGTTTGTTAATTAATAATATGTTCGCCCCAGAAGAATGCGCAACAAACAAAACAAACACATTTCCCTTGCAACCCTTGCCATTCTGTGCACTGTGCGGAGAAACTTCACTACAGTTCTGCTTAAAATAAATATCAGCTGTGCAGCATTCCAGAAAACAGTGACAAAAAAATCTTAAGTGCGTCCATCATTTTGACAGTTTACGATTCACACCCCTGAAAACTTGGTGCAGACGTGCAGACATTTTCTATTTTACCCACAGAATTCAGGTAACTGAATCAATCAAAAAAAAGATTAGACTACTATGAGAGCATCTGACTGATTATCATCTCATCTTCTGGACACTGTACTCAAAGCATCGCTATCTGACAGCTCATCTGACAGCACCATGGAGAGTTTTGGAGGCACTGGAGCGTGTAGCTGCGATGGACACAGACTGATGGCGGTTTTAAATCAAACCGGCAGGTTGGATTGGGATTTGATTTGGAGATAACTGCGGGTACCGGCTCTTGTTCAAAAATCCTCTAAACAGGTGCGGGTTAGTAAAATTGGACCAGTGCAGGACTCTGCAACAGTAAACTGCATAGGCTACTGTTACTCCTATTATTTTGTATTCAACAATGCAAGAAATACAGAAATTAGATATGAAAGGATATATTTTTGGGGCAACAATATTTACTTTTATGCCCGTTTTCGAAATATCGAAAGACATTACTTATTTAAGCCTCTAAAATCTATTGAAAAACCACCCACCGCTCCTGCTGATGGTTTGTTTTCACCGACACTATCCGCCATTTTGATTTGTGACGTAACTATGAAGCTGCGCTGGAAATGTCAATTGATGAGTGTGTACCAGACCGGAGCGGAGCGCATGCAGTGGAAATTCGTTCCACGCAGCTCTCTGCCTCTGACCTGCTCTTTTTGCTCGTAGTGCTCGAATTTAGCAACAATTGATCACGGCCGACTGTTGTTGGGCTTCTTACCTCCGAGGCGGTGGACACGGTGAAAAGTGATGTTTTTTACCATGTCGCTTGGGAGTTTCAGCTGATGTTGGAGAAATTCTCGGACGGTGGATTCAGCGTCTTCCTCTGCCTATTCTGGGATCCCGGAAAAAACAAGATTGTCCCACATTCCCCTGGCCTGTATATCCAAGATAGTTTATTTCATCCTCTTACTTTCTCCGGACAGCTGCGTCATCCCCTCAGTGAGTTTCTTTACATTGTCTCTCAGCGTTTGATTTTCTGTAGCGAGCGATGCTACCTGTTGTTGGCTGAACTCCAGAGATTCCCTTAGAGCTAGAAAATGTTTTGTGTAGAACCTCAACCAGGACCAGACGGGCATCTAGGCTGGTTAGTTTCCTATCTATTGAGTCCAGGACGTCGCTATAGCTTTTCTCTGGAGAGATGGTGGAGGAGCTGGCCTCAGAACGGGTGTGTTTTTTGGATGGTGTGCTTGTCGGCAGAGCAGAGGTGGATTTTTGTGGCTTGCCCATAACAATGTTGTCAAAGCACTCCAAGGTTTCCTTGTCCAGTTTGTTTTATGGAGAAATATGTAATGGTTATTATTATTATTAAACAATTGCTATATGTGGCTCGAATGTATTGGTTTGATTTTACCTGAGTTTGTTTGTTTAACCAGTTAAAACACTTACGCACAGCTCTTGCGAGATCTCAGCAGCAGCTCATCCTCTCAGCAGACTCCTTAACAGTTTCAAAATAGATATTGCCCAGCACATGTAGCAGAATTGTCAATTTATCGCAAAGTATTTATCTAATAAATAAAACATATATGTTGCCAGGTAGGGTGGAAAAACTAGTTCATTTCTGTATATTTACCTTGACCTTCACATTCAGTGGGCTGAGCAAAGCATAGAATTGTCTGCTCCCATCCTGTCAACTAAACATGCACACCATGCTGAGCTTCCAGGAAGCAATAAGCTGAACTCACACTGGGTGATATCTCCTTACTTCCCATCAACTCTTTCGGGACTTGCATAACTTAGAGTCGAGTGAAGGCAGGATTTAATTCTGACAAAAGACACGCAGAAGCAACATTTGCTCTCTTGGGTTTCTGTAAAAATGTTAGCCAGCCTGTGTGACAAAAATCTGCAGGAAAATAAACTGGCTATTTACATGCAGGGGCAGAGGGCAATAGAAAACAAAACTCTAGTTGCTCTCTTGGGTCTAAAAAAAACCCACATTTGATACAAGCTCCTATTCCTTGCAAAAACTGGAACCCAAGGGCATTCTGATGTGGGACAGCACTGTACTTTCTCCTCTTTACCTGACTTGTAACATGAATTAATTATGTTGTGTATTGCTAGGAAAAAAGCAACTATCTATATCCATATGGCTGGAGATAATAAGTGGGGCAAAGTGCTCGGCATGGACTAATTATTATTGATGTAGATTCACTTTCACTTAGCAGCCGGATAACTGGCCGACTGCTGATGCTCAGAAGTGGAGCGCTGCATCAGAAGTGCTGCTGGTAGATTTTCATTGCCTATTGAAGCAGTCGAGGTGATGGTATGAATGCCTCCTGTCAGGTGCCACCAGAAACGTTCTAGAATCTCTGGTGAAATTTGGTCTACTTCCACCACATTCATCCTCCCTCCACTTCAAAGCCATGTGTGTATATTAAACTCTGTCACAACAGTGTGAAACCACTTCCGGTTAAATACACTTTAAGAGCACTGGAGATTTTTTATTTTTTAGGTTGCTTCTACAACATTTCTGAGCTGCAGGAAAACTCCCAGTGTTTTTAAATTCGTCTTTTCCTCAGGGTAACAAGAAGAGAAACAATCTCCATGAGAAAATGTAAATACATTTTGTGGGTTTTTACAGGAATGTACTGCTCTGCTGGTGTGTTATGTTAATACATCACAGGATTCCAATGTACTGCTAGTTAATATTCATGACTCAGTCTGGATTTTATTTTTTATTAATCCTTCAAGCTATTTAAACAGTGCTCTAAAATATTCTTCCATCACTGTATTTATGCTCTAAGTGCACCACTGACTGATTATGTCTTTGCTTTTTGTGTGAACACTATGATGACCAGCAGCAACACAGTTGCAGCTACCAGAATGTGATGCCTATGCACAAGCCTAAGTGTTCCCTGTGCACCAGAGCATGAAAATATGTACCAGCTCTAACCACTTTTAATTCATGAAAACATTCCCAATGCGAGTTATCCATACAGGTGTGAAGCCTGCAGCGGGATGTCACAATGACTGCAAGCTGAAAGAACTGAAGTGGCTGTATGCATGATATATACAGTACAGTGTAATATATTGCACGCTGCAAATAGAAAACATACCTCTACACAACATAAAAATTAGGCCAACTTGCATAACCTTTGTGCTATATCCACGTTGTGCCAAAACATATCCACAAACTGCAGTATATTTTATTATAATTTTATGTGATAGACAAACACAAAATATTGTATTCAGTGAGAGAATAATACGTAATAAGTAAGAAAATAATACAGGTTATTCTAAATTTGTAAAACGGACCAAGACCAAGAAACCTTGCAGACAAGTCATTGATATGCAGTAGTGAAGAAGTCTAAAGCAGGGATATGTTATAAAACATTATTCCAGTCTTTGAACATCTCAGTTAGCACCATTCAGCCAACCTGCTAAAAATGGAAAATGTAACTGCTAACCAACCAAGACAAGGCCATCAACACGCTTAAAAATAAGATCCATTTTAGAGATGCTAACACTATTTAAAAAAAAATCCCTACTCTAAATATTTTTTTTAGAATTAAACCTAAGAACCACATTTATTTACGATTTGGAAAATAAAATACCATCAAACATTTATAAAATTAATGTTTATAAAATTAATGTTAATGATTTCTACAGCTGTAGAGAGGAATGTTTTGGTTAACCTTGCAATGAAGACATAACATTGGGACCGAAGGCAAAAACAGCTTGCAGAGAGGGCAGACATGATCTGGGGTGCGAGAGAGTTCAAGTGTGGGCCCAGACGGGCTCATGTACAAGACTGGCTGTAATAAAACATGAGAAACGCCGATGCCGATTCCAGTCTCATCCTTATGGAAAGATGAAGACATTTTCTTCCATAACACTTGTTTTTTTCTTTTTTATCTAAATAAAATACATAGTAGTTTAAAATGAAAATAATTTTGTTCCAAAATATTGACAGGTACTGTGGAGGGCCTAAAGAGCCACATTCATTTGGCCTTAATTGACAAACCAGGCAGGAAGATTTAATAAAAGAAGCCGCCAAGAGGTCTACAGTAATTCTGGAGGAGCTTCAGTGTTACACTACTCAGGTAAAATAATCTATTGGCAGAACTGCTATTACTCCTGCACTCCAAATAACTGGCTTTAATTAGGAAAATGGCAAAAGAAAGCCATAATTAAAAGAAATCATATGAAGTGCTATTTAATGCTTACTACGCGTCATGTAGAGCTCACTCAGGATTGTGAGAAATCCCTTAGCAGAATTTCATTTGGAGGCCCACTTGTACAATGAGGCCCACTGTCCACATCAATGACGCTGACCTCCCTTTTTGGTCTGAACTTGATCATATTTTGCTTTCTGCTTTAACACAACTGTATTTGCATTGTGAGGCAACACTGAATTAAATTCCTTACAGTGACAGATGTGTATTGCTTGATAAATACATCACAATATTCACTAAATAACCAGCACGTCATAGAAAGTAAATTTTTTAACACTTTTTATTTTTCTAATATTTTATTTCTGTAATTCTCTAAAGCTTTCCGTGAAGAATATACAGGAAATAACACTGGGTTTAAATTATCAGATTAGATATTCCTTCCTTTCCTTCTTATTTAATATCTACATGCTCCCACTAGCCCAGATTACAACGACCAATACGATTAGCTACCATAACTATGCAGATGATACTCAGCTCTACATTATGATGTCACCAGGTGACTTTGAACCTATCCAAATCCTAAGTAAATATTTTACCTAAAGAGGAACAATCAAGAGTCAGCACACAGCTTCAGTTAATACAGCTAGAAACTACTGATCAGGCCCGAAATCTAGGTGTAGTAAAGGACTCAGACCTGAACCTCCAGGGTTCAGGGCAATCACAAGGTTTGCCTTCTATCACCTAAAGAACATTTCTAGGATTAAAGGACTGATGTCGCAAAAACCCATCCATGTGTTTATCTTTAGTCGGACTGATTACTGCAACAGCATTCTCACGGGTCTGCCTAAAAACTCAATTAAGCCTCTTTCAAACAGGCCATGAAAAACTGTAATTTTCCGGACTTCGTCTGTTTTGCTTTTGTGTCTGACTTTGTCCGGATACCCTTTTTACGGCTGAAGACCTAGTAACAAGAGCGGACTTTTCGCGGTATGGTGTTTGCATTCAGACAGTCAGGTAATGTTCTGCGAAAGCTGGAGGGGTGTGGGGTGGTGGGGGAAAGGGGAGGAGGCAGGGAACGCTGTGAGCGCACACAGTGATGACATAAAAATGTCACTATTTTCTTTTCAGCTTTTTCATCGATGTCGCTTAAGTGTTTCCATGTGTGCAAAATTGCACACATCCCAAAGACGAGCCCTGCGAGTAGATCTGTTGTTTCGTCTACCATCTTTTCAATAATGCATTTGTTTGGGGAAATGACATGTACGTCCGCCGCACTAAGTTTACGTAATATCTACATACAACCCCCCACTCCCCCTCACCCCCCACCCCACAGACATTCATCAGGATTCTCCAGTACATTTCTTGCTGTGTGAAAGCAGCCGAAAGGCAATGTTCTGGAAAAAAGTGGTGTGTTTGAAAACACAACTCCGGTTAAAGACCGGATGGAATTGTCTGCAAATATTCCAGAACTTCTGTCTGAAAACGGCTTATGATTGCTGCAGCTGATCCAGAATGCTGCTGCTCGCGTCTTCAATAGAACCAGGAAAATAGAGCACATCACCCCAGTTCTAAAGTCCTTACTCTGCCTCACAGTAGCTCAGAGAATAGACTTCAAAATACTTTTACTAGTTTATAAATCATTGAATGGCTTAGCACCAATGTTGAAGATCTACTGTCACTATACCAACCCCCCAGAACACTCAGGTCCTCTAATTCCAGTCTACTCAAGATCCCTAGAATTAGAACCAAACATGGAGAAGCAGCTTTCAGTTTCTAGTAATGTTGTGATAAGGTCTTTTTTCAGCTGTTGAAAATAATTATTGTGATAAGTCATAATATTTTATAGTTTACTTAAGCTGTTTCTAGAATGTGAAGCCTAATCAGCCTCAAGTTAATTATCTCAGAAGAAATGTACTATGTTGCAGCATAATGTGTCGAAAGAGATCATTTTTGTTCTTAGGAAGGAGGAATGAATTTTAAGTTGTGTTCACAAACAATCACAGAAAAAAGTACAATACTTCTTGATTTATTTAAATAAAGTTAGAATCCCTGAAATTTTTTTAAAGCTTAGAAAGAACCAGCAGAACCTACTGAATTTAACTTGCAATATAACTATTAACTTAACCAAAACTGTTTTCCTTAGTATGTGTGCAGCTTAAGTGTTTTTCAAAATGTCGCATGTGAATTAAACTTTTCTTTGGGCCCTCGGGTCAGGGGGAGGTCCTATGCTGCTTTTCACACTTCCTTTACCTTGGGCTGGCCCTGCATGTATGGAAGACGTCAACCATTTGGAAGCATATGCTATAGTCAGATGGGAACCAAAATTAAACTTTAAAAACTAGCACTGTACTTCACTCTGAACGAGCCATCAGTTTGCTGAAAGATAATAGTGGCGGCGGCATCCTGCATGTGGGAATGTTTTTGTTCACCAAGGAAAGGGAAACTGGTCAGAGCTGATGGCATGTTTGAACCTAAACAAGTGCCCTAAACTTTCAGCCAGAGCTACATTATTTTGGTTTTTATCCAAGCATGTTTCTGTTAGTAAGGCAGAGTCAAAGCACAAAGCTAAATCAAATTGATTAACAGACAATCGATCTGACTAAGCATGGGCCTTTTTGCAAAGAAGATTGGGCAAAAAAATGATGTCCCTATATGTGCAAAGCCTACACGCCCCAAAAGACCTGCAGTTGTAATTGCAGCAAAAGGTGGTTCTATAAACTTTCGGCTCAGGTGGCCTAAACACAAAGGCACACCATGCTTTATAGATTTTGATTTGTAAAGAATATTTTGAAAACTGTTTTTGCATTTGTCTTCCCCATCACAATTGTGAAATACATTGTGTCAATCTATTACATAGCGCATAATAATACTTAGCTTTGATATGACAGACATGAATAAATTTAGCAAACACGTTTACAAGTAATTATATATCGTGAGAAAAATGGTACTGATACCTTTGATTACTTGAAAATCATGCAGTTGGTGCATTAAAGCTAAATAATATTATTTAAAGCTTGAAATCTATATCTGAGAAAAAGAAGACTTGAAATTTAGTTTAAGATGTACTTTTAGTTACCGTGGAGTTCAACACTATCATGCTACCAAAGTTAATGTCTCCAAAATGTTATTGCCATTTGGAAAAAGCAATAAATAAAAAACAATTTGTCTTTGTGATAAAGGACCTCATTTTAGACAAATGCTTTGTTGAGTTTAAGCCAAAGACCAATGCTTTATACGGTATGTTAGAATGGTCTATTTTTGGTAGAAATCATCAGTTTTCTAAATGTGACAAAAGATCATAACATTTTATTTTAGGAAGACAGTCTTCAAGAAACAGTAAATTACTTAATGCATGGGTTACTATAAATACAATTAACAGCACCAAAGGTATATTTTGAACAAAAATGCTAGGTTTTCAAAAGTAAACCCACTCTGAATTGGGTTTACCTTGTACCTCCCTTTTGCACCATCAGTAGGGAAAAAAACAGCATTCACCACCTTTGAGTCACAGGTAATAACAATCTGAGCAAAGCTTTCCAATCTTGGTGGGCTGGCTCAGAGCTGTGCCAAATTAAGGACCTGGGAATTACTCCTGGCACCGAATAATGATGAGGCGGTCCCTATCAGGACAAGGAAGACTGTTTATAATGAGATCGTAAACATATGCTCATGCCAGCACAGCAGCTTCCTGTCAGCTTAATTGGCTCGATGTGAAATTTTAGCCTTTGTTGGTCCTCTCCAGAGGAGGAGAGGTGTGTGGAGGGGAAAAGTAAGGAGGTGTTTTCCGACATTAGTGAGATGTAGCTGGAAGGAAACAAATACAAATGTAAAGACATACAAACTGATGTGATGATACGTGATGCATAGAAGGGGATTTATAAACAAACGCACCTGCTAACATCCAGCCCAGCAAACTGGTATTTGCATGGAAAATGTTGAGGGCAAACAGACCCATTGTGCATTGTACTGGTCTTTGTAAAACAATGTAATTTCTAAGCCAAGTAGGGCGCAATATGAAATGAATTGGGAAAACAATTGACAAAGTATGATTTATGCATGTATCTGAGTTTCATCAGACTAACTGAGGCTGGATGTGGTCTGGAAAGTGAGACAATGAGCAGGGGTTAAACTGTACTAACCCCTGTCTGTTAAACTGCTATTGGGAACAATTTGGAAGTCTGGAATAACACCAATGCAATTAATCATCACTCTGTACATCTCACGTGTGTGGGCATACAAAAGACTCTAATGCCCAAACTGCCTATCTAACTCCTTAATACAAAGTGTAATGACCCTGAACTTCACTAAGTTGAACTCATTTGATATTACCTTATTTAAATTAACTGCACTGGTATTTAGCATTGGTTGTGGTTTTGGCTGTAGTTTATTCTGGATTATGGGACCAAAAAAAGAAAAAGTGTTCTTTTTATTCGTCTTTACAAATTATATATCCAAATCAATCAAATCAAATCAACCCATTTTTACAGTAGATTGTCATTTGCGTGTCAACTACGCAATATTTCTAAACTCTATAAAAAGACAAAAGAAATAATTTACTGTTATCATTGACATTAAAAATAAGACAAAAATGCCTTCTTGGAATTTTCTTAAAAAAGAAACCTAATTAAGTTCTAAAAACATTTAAATTGGATCGAATTGGACTCTGACACTAACAAGATGGCACTTAATTCCTCCTGGGTCCTATTACATTTTTTGTGCTTTCTGAAATTTATTTTTGCATAACTATGGCTGTGTTGATGCAAATTGCATAAATTTTGGCCAGATTGTGTATTTAGAAGTAAATTTAAATCTTTTTTTAAATCTTCAGTTATACAATAGGCCTTTTTAAATAAAAAAAGAGCAATCGGTGTTTCTGGAGCATTTTTGTGATTTTGGTTCAACATTCATGTTTTTGAATAGACAAGCTTTGCTATTTCATTTCATTTAATTTCTCATTCCCTGGCATTGAAATCTCTTCATTTTTTTCATGTACAGTAAATTGACCAACATGTGTATATATAGGATGGAAAATAACACCTTGTTTGTACAACAAGTGATCAGAACCAATGCCATCTTTCCATTATCATCCATGTAATTTGGAATCAGTGACAGCCGCCTGTGCACAGATGCCCAGACTTCCTTCTCCTCAGCACTTGGGTCAGCTCCTCTAGGGGAATCCCAAGGCGTTCCCAGGTCAGCCAAGAAACATAGTCCCTTTTTAGAACACCTGTGTACCTTGGACATTTGCTATATCCAAGTGACTCAGGTGGAGCACTTTCTGTAAAAAGTAAATAACGGCACAACTGTTGCTCAGGAGTCAGGAGTTCGTCTTGAAACCGGAGGCCCAGCCCCAGCTCCATCCGTCTCAGGGGCTGTTTACATGACAACATTTTTCAGCAAAACTGAGGTTTTTCTCTGCGATTTGGCCTCCCGTTCACACGGCAACGGGAAAATGGGGGCGTGAAAACACAGCTTTTCAAAAACGGCTTCCAAAGTGGAGAGTTCTGAAAACGCTGCATGATTCATTGTCATGTAAACACAAGCCGGAGACTTATGAAAATGATGACGTCACTGCCAGCCGCCAACAACAACAATGGCGGATCCAGGTATGCTGTTACTGCTGATCAAATCAAAATTTTATTTCTAAAGCGCCTTTCATACAAGAAATTGCATCACAAAGTGCCTTATTAAAAGTGCAGATTAAATGTGCAGATTAAAATGACCCCACATAAACCACATTCTCATCCCTCCCCCACAGATTTAAAAGCATGGTCACAGTTATACCCCCTCCCCCCAACCCAACTCCCATGCACACACACTGTTAAAAGCAACAGTAAAAAACGTCATTGGGCCGAGTGCAGATGCAGACCTGCCAACCTTTATGCATTTTGCGGAGCAGGTACGTAAATCTGACATCTAAATACGCAGATACGACCCGCCCCTCTAAACTACTCAAAAAGCTGCGGACATGTGAGTTCTGTGGCAAATGTGGATGTGTGGTACTCATGTCTGACTACACCGTGCAGCAGCGTGGTGAAGCAGTTTCAGCCAATCATTGTAGAAAAGCGGAGAATTGAGTC
This sequence comes from Valencia hispanica, assembly GCA_963556495.2. NCBI lineage: Eukaryota > Metazoa > Chordata > Actinopteri > Cyprinodontiformes > Valenciidae > Valencia > Valencia hispanica. The sequence continues at coordinate 48,756,061 of OY747704.1, forward strand.
TACCCAACCGATAGCGTAACATCCCCACTTCTCCGACTCCATTCCCCACTCGCTGCTGCGATTGGCGCTTAAAAAGGTAAACTGTGTGTGTGAGTGTCAGCGGACCTGCAAGCTTTTGGCAAATGTGGCCAATCTCTGACTCTGGTGCGCATGCATCGGCGTCCTTCTACAGAGAGACTTGCCAAACTTCGGCTCCCTAACAAGCACGGTTTTAAATCGTTTTTGATGACTGGTTTTAACTGATTTTAACACCACTGACTTTTAGCAACTTGTTTTTATCGGGGGCGTTTTTAATCCGAGCACGGACTACTTTTTATTTTGTCATGCCTTCACTCACCTGCACCCCCGGATGTGATGGCTGTTTTAAATTAACACAGAAAGTTCTAGAGCTGGAGCAGAGGATCTCCACGCTCCATCAAATCCAGGACCACGAGCGCGACGTGGACATCATCTTCGGCCGGACTTTCGCCGCCGCCAACAGTGCTCAGCTGGCAGACACAATTCCCTGCCAGCCCGGTGAAGCTGCGGAGGGGGAATCCATCGCTGGAGTCGAACTGCTGAACGCTGGAGGAGCAACAACAACTGCAGAGGAGGACTGCTGGTTCCATCTGGGGGCTAAGCCAAAAGCCCCCATCAGCTCAACACCGGTGCTTCAGGGTGCCTGGTCCATGGTTGGGCCCGGCCGCGGTGGGGGGGCCCGGAGCAGCCGCCTCCGCTCTCTTTCACCCGGCCTACCATTGTCAAACCGCTTCGGTGCCCTGGAGCACGGCTTTCCTCCTCTGACTGTCCCTCCGGCCGCCCTGAAACACCGCAGCTCCGCACGACTGCCGCCCATCCCCTCCCAGCAGCCGGAGCAGCAGCCGGACTCCCGCAGCCCTCCACGTCGCGCTAAACCCAGGACTCACCGAGGAGTGCTCCACTATACCCCGAACCCACGGAACGAGCCCTCGGCGCCGACTACACATCGCTGCAGTCCTGGGGAAGCTAATCCGCCCAACATCCAGCAGGTCCTGGACGGTGAAAGATCCTCTGCCCAGCATCAACTTGTTGACCAGCCGCCCACCACGCTCATCATTGGAGACTCTATTATCAGGAATGTAAGGATGAGAGGAGCGGTCACACTGTGTTTTCCTGGAGCCACCGTAAAGGATATTACTGAACAGATCCTGGACCATATCCAACATCACCCATCTGTGAGTAGAGTTATTATTCACGCTGGAACCAATGACATTCGTAGACAGTAATCTGAGCTCCTGAAGCTGGATTTTATTCATTTGTTTAATCTTTTAAAATACACACATGTGTCTGTACTTATTTCTGGTATTGGTCATTTTAGCAGACTTTTATCTCTTAACACCTGGCTTTCCTCTGCCACCGTGATGCACAATATTGGTTTTATAGACAATTTTAACATTTTCTGGGGCAGGAGTCAATTGTTTGGTCCAGATGGACTACATCTTAATAGACAGGGTGCCCGCATGCTGTCAATGAGCCTGGCATGCCCTCGCCCCCCCTGTCTACCACACCAGCCCTAGCTGCACCTGCCCTCTCTGCCCCTTCTGCCACATCCTGATGTGCAGCTGGTCCCTGCTCCTACGAACTCAGTTCTGATATTAACAGTAATTCACATATCGGACTTGGACCTTGCCCTAAATCATCTATACACATTATTATCAGCAGAGAGCGGACAAATAATAAAAAAACGTAGCAAATGCAACTCTAATAATCTCAAACAGTTACCAAAAGTCCTTCCCCCAGTAAATCATACAGTCACTCCATCTCCAACCACTATTAATATGGCACTTTTAAATGTTCGCTCTCTGCTGAATAAAACTTTTATAATAAATGACCTAATTTTAGATAATAATATACATTGTTTATTTTTAACAGAAACATGGCTGAGTACAGATGCCCCTGTTGTTCTTACAGAGGCGTCCCCACCAAATTTTAACTTCACTTATTCCACGAGGGGTTGCAAAAGGGGAGGCGGAACTGCTTTTATTAGTTCATCAACGCTTTCTGCCAAACTTGGTCATCACGCATGGCCTGTCCACCCGTGTGTCCTCTGTTGTTGACTTGGCTGTCTCTGAACATTACTGTGTGCTTTTTAACATCACCAGTTTTATCCAGCATGAGACCTCTGTGAGAACTGTCAGGAAGTGCCATCTAACCCCTGAAGTGGCTGCAGGTTTTATAGAAGTTTTCCAAAAGTTTCCTCCTACTCTCTTACCTGCCCCCTGTGATTTTATCGCCAGTGATTTTAACAGAAGACTTCAGTCCGCTCTTGACCTGCTGGCTCCACTTAGAGTGAAACGCTCACATTCAGAACTTGCAGCGCCATGGAGAAATAACAATCTTAAAAAACTAAAGAGGGACTGCAGGGCGGCAGAGAGAAAACGGAGAAAAATTAAAACCACGATAAACCATCAATTATACACAGAACTTCTCAAATCCTATAATAATGCTGTAAGAAATTCAAGAAATGCTTACTTTACAAAAATCATATCAGACAATAAAAACAATCCTGAAATTATTTTTTCCACTATTGATTACATTTTTAACTGTACTACTAATGCATTTCAGAAAACCCCCTCAAACAATCTTTGTGAGGAGTTCGCAGACCACTTCAGAGGGAAGGTAGACACCATCAGATGTAATATTTTATCTTCTCAAAGTCACATGGTTTTAGACAAATCTGATTGTCTGTCTCTACCTCTACCTTCCTCTGTGGGAGCCCTCTGCCCTGGGAGCGGTGGACGGCTGTGGCTCCCTGGGTGCTCTCCAGGTGGAGCTTGGGTGGAGGTGGGGGTCTTGGCCTTGCCTCCACTGGGTGCCCTGTGTCGGTGCCTCGGCTGCTGCTGTTAGTCTACCGCTGCCGGGGCAGATGGCTCCTCTAATGGCGTTTCCTTGCATGGTTCATCTACACTTGGCCCAATGTCCTTTTTAACTTTTTCTTTTAACTGTGTGTGTGCATGGGAGACGGGTTAGGGGGAGGGGGGTATAACTGTGACTATGCTTTTAAATCTGTGGGGGAGGGAAGGGAAGGTGGTTTTATGTGGGGTCATTTTAATCTGTAAAGCACTTTGTGATGCAACTTCTTGTATGTAAAGTTTGATTTGATTTGATCAAGAGAAAGATGAGGCAGCGGTGCATGTGCGTGCGTATGCGCATGCATGTGTGTTTGTATTTTAGCCTTTATATATGTCCATTTCAGATAAAATAGGACTGTATATGAGGAGTGTGATTATTTTTACAGTTTAAACATGCAGCCAACAAATCTTTTGCAGCAAGTTTTGCAACAAGTGCCATGGCAGATGTGGGAGAGGAAGACAGGGAGGGACAGGGCAGCAGCAGACCTGCCAAAAAGGATGAGGGTCCATATTCCCCAGAAGTTTTTGATTAAATATCAAGAACAGTGGCCATGCTTGCGACCCTCTAAACTTATATCATATCATATCATGCATTGTGCACAGTGTGCAATTATGATGTGGACATAAGCCACCAGGGAGCTGCAGGTAGTGTATAAATAAGCCTCGGTGATGTGTGCATATGTGCTGTAGGCCAATTTAACTATTACATTCATGAAAACAAAAACACCTATTGCAATATAAAAAATAAATTGCCATTTGAATTGAATATATATAATTTATTTGGTTTTATTGTTTTTCTCATAACCAATTTCTAGCCAGTGAATAGGGAAATTGCCACGCGCAAAGCAATTGAGTTTCAACAGTCTGAAAAAAGCCACAGCCGAGGCACCAACACAGGGCGCCCAGTGGAGGTAAGGCCAAGACCCCCACCTCCACCCAAGCTCCACCTGGAGAGCACCCAGGCAGCTACAGCCAACCACCGTTTCCGGGGCAGAGGACTCCCACAGAGGAAACACTGGAACGGGGATTTAGATAACAAATTAAAATATAGAAATAAGCAGTAAATAAATGTGATAAGATCAAATGGTAAAACACTGATAAGATATAATCATATAAAACATGCAGAGCAATTAAACAGACAATAATAAATAATAATCAGTTAAAAGCTAGGCTAAAAAGGTGAGTCTTGAGCCTTCTCTTAAAAACATGACTGTTCTACACGGCCCTGAGGTTCTCTGGCAGCCCGTTCCAGAGGTGAAGGCCATAAAACTGGAAAGACGCCTCGCCATGAGTGTGTCCTGACTTTTGGGATGACAAGGAGACGGCTGCCAGAGGAGCGCAGAGACCGCGAAGGTTCATATGGTAAAAGCCACTTAAAAACCATTAAAAGAACCTTAGAAATCGATCCTAAATCATATGGGGAGCCAATGCAATGAATTTAAAACAGATGTAATGTATTCCTGCCTCCTGGTCTTTTTCAGGACACGTGCTGCTGAATTTTGTAGTAGTTGTAAACATGTGATACTCTTTTTGGTAAGACCAGAAAGCAGGGCATCACAGTAATCAATTCTGCTGGTGATAAAACCATCAAATCAAACTTTATTTATAAAGCGCTTTTCAAACCAAAACAAAGCTTCTCAAAGTGCTTTACAGATTAAAAATGACCCACAACCCCCCCTTCCCAAAACCCAGAGACCGCGAAGGTTCATACGGTAAAAGCAGCTCTGAGAGATAAGGAGGCCCAAGACCCTTAAAAAATTATTAAAAGAATCTTAAAATCGATCTTAAAACATACGGGGAGCCAATGCAATGATTCTAAGACAGGTGTAATGTGTTCCCGCCTCCTGGCCTTCGTCAGGACGCGTGCTGCTGAATTCTGTAAAAGTTGTAAACTTGAGGTAGTCTTTTTGGGAAGGCCAGAAAGCAGGGCATTACAGTAATCAATCCTACTGGTGATAAAAGCATGCATCAGCGTCTCCGTATTGGCCCGAGAGAGAATGGGGTGGACTCTGGCAATGTTCTTTAGTTGATAAAAACCTATTTTAGTAACATTTCTTATGTGAGGAATAAAAGTCAGCTCAGAGTCAAAAATCACGCCCAGGTTCTTCACTTGTAAAGAAGGATTAAAAGACAGTGATTGCAGTTTTGGTAAAAGTTTCTCTCTCTGAGCCTCAGGACCGATGACTAAAACTTCAGTTTTGTCCTGGTTGAGCTGGAGAAAGTTTCCTGCCATCCAGGATTTAATGTCTAAAATGCAGTTAAAAAGTGCATCCATTGGCCGTGTGTCATCGGGAGACATGGAGATGTACAGCTGTGTATCATCAGCATAACTGTGAAAGTTAACTCCATGTCTTCTGATGACACTGCCAAGAGGGAGCATGTAGAGGTTAAAAAGCACTGGGCCTAAAATTGAACCCTGAGGCACACCACATGTGATCTTGTGGACCTTAGAGGAGCAGGTATCTAAACTTACCATAAAAGTCCTGTCTGTGAGATAGGATGTAAACCATTTATGAACAGCACCAGAGAGGCCGATCTGTTTTAAACGAGTTAAAAGAATAGTGTGGTCCACTGTATCAAAGGCAGCGCTTAGATCCAGTAGAACCAACACTGTCACCTTCTGACCATCATAATTTAATCTAAAATCATTTAAAATCTTTAAAAGAGCCGTCTCTGTGCTGTGGTTCACCCTAAACCAGACTGAAATTTCTCTAGGACATTATGAGCGTTAATAAAATTATTAAGTTGAATTAAAACAAGTTTTGAAGGAAGTGGGAATCGGGTCCAAAACACATGTGTTGGGCCTCACTGAGGAGAAAACTTTATCAAGAGTCCCAGCTTCTACCAGGACAAAACTGTCCAGCGTTCCTCTGGTAGAGACACCCATTCAGATTTGTCTAAAACCATGTTACACTGAGAAGATAAAATATTACATCTGATTGTGTCTACCTTCCCTCTGAAGTGGTCTGCAAACTCCTCACAAAGAGCATTTGAGGGGGTTTTCTGATATGCATTAGTAGTACAGTTAAAAATGTTGTCTATAGTGGAAAACAGAATTTTGGGATTTATTTTTGTTGTGAGATGATTCTGGAAAAGTATGCATTTCTGGAATTTCTTACTGCATTGTTATATGATTTGAGACGTTCGATGTACATTTGATGATTTATTGTGATTTTATTTTTCCTCCATTTTCTCTCTGCCACCCTGCAGCTCCTTTTTAATCTCTTAAGGTCTTCGTTTCTCCATGGTGTTGTTGGTTTTAAGTGTGTGTTTATAACTTTAACTGGAGCCAGCAGGTCAAGAGCGGATTGAAGCCTTCTGTTAAAATTATTAACAATAAAATCACAGGGGGCAGGTAAAACAATAGGAGGATTCTTTTCAAAAATTTCCAGAAAACCTGCAGCCACTTCAGGGGCTAGATGGCGCTTCCTGACAGTTCTCACAGAGGTCTCCTTCTGGATAAAACTGGTGATATTAAAAAACACACAGAAATGGTCAGAGACAGCCAAGTCAACAACAGAGGACACACTGGTGGACAGGCCATACGTGATGACCAAGTCCAGGGTGTGTCCTCTGTTGTGAGTTGGCTGCGTGACATGTTGACTAAAATCCATATAGTTCATAACATTTAAAAATTCTGTTGATAAAGGATCTAAGATGTTATCTATATGTAGATTAAAATCACCAGCTAAAATTATTTGTTCATAAAAGTTGTGCAAAATTGCTAAAAACTCTGAAAATTCTTGAATAAAAAGTGCACTCTTTTTAGGAAGCCTATAAACTGTGACACATAAAATCTGAGGAGTGCTAAAAACAGACGCAGTATATTCAAAAGTGCTAAAATTATCAAATAAAACAGGTTTGGCAGAAAGCATTGATGAACTAATAAAAGCAGTTCCGCCTCCCCTTTTGCAACTCCTCGTGGAATAAGTGAAGTTAAAATTTGGTGGGGACGCCTCTGTAAGAACAACGGGGGCATCTGCACTCAGCCATGTTTCCGTTAAAAATAAACAATTATTATTATGATCTAAAATGAGGTCATTTATTATAAAAGTTTTATCAGTGTCTCCGTGTTGGCCCCAGAGAGAATGGGGCGGGCTCTTGCAATGTTCTTTAGTTGATTAAAAACCTGTTTTAGTTATGTTTTTAATGTGAGGAATAAAAGTCAGCTCAGAGTAAAAAATCACGCCCAGGTTCTTCACTTGTAAAGAAGGATTAAAAGACAGTGATCGTAGTTTTGGTAAAGTTTCTCTCTCTGAGCCTCAGAACCGATGACTAAAACTATTTTGTCCTGGTTGAGCTGGAGAAAGTTTTCTGCCATCCAGGATTTAATGTCTAAAATGCAGTTAAAAAGTGTATCCATTGGCCGTGTGTCATTGGGAGACATGGAGATGTACAAATGTGTATCGTCAGCATAACTATGAATGTTAACTCCATGTCTTCCGATGACACTGCCAAGAGGTAGCTATACAGGTTAAAAAGCACTGGGCCTAAAATCGAACCCTGGGGCACACCACATGAGGCAGCTTTTGAAGTTATTTGGTCTGAATTTAGTGTGAAGCACTTCAGGGTCCTCAAGGACTGAATAAAGTGCTATAAAAGCACAAGCCATTTTTTTTACCATTTAAAAATGACTAGGTAGAAGAAGTTTAACTATAATCAATGTTGCAGCCAATTTTTAACAGTCCACCTACTGCAGGCTTACTCCCTGGGCAGATAGCCAAGACTATTAAACAGCTAATGTCGGTTTTTACTACTTGTGTTACTCTAGGTCAAAATCAACCTTATTTATACGGCACACTAAAACAACTTTGTGGTAATGGTGTGCAGAAACATACCTATCAGCAAAGTACTTCAGTAAAACATAAACGATCTGTCACCAGTCCAGTAATTAAGAATGCTTAAAAGCAGAACGCTAAATTAAGACAAAGTAAAAACCAACAACAACAAAACATGCAAAGGTAATTGAGAAATTGATTCAAACTCAACTGGAAATAAATCTCAAACAAAAAAAAGAGTCTTTAATGACCTTTTAAAGATTTACCGACTCAGCACTTTGTATTTTTAGAGGCAGGTTGTTCATATTAAGGGAGCAGCTATTGCAAATGCTCAGTCACGTTTGCTTTTTAGCCACATGCTTAAAAAGCTTAGTAAAACCTGCCCTGTTGATGGCAGAAATTTGATACATGGGGGTTTGGGAGACTGAGAAGATCTGCTATCTGTTACCATTAAGCCATCTAAACTATAAAAGTGAGCTTTAAGCAGGGTTTGAATTACGGGGGAGCTAAGAGGAGCTTGGCTCCCCTTAAAGGAAGATGGACTCCCTTGAAAACCCTCAACTGAAACACCAAGGGGGAGCTCAATAATAGTCCAGTTTCTATTTAGTTTGCATTGTGGTTTTTTTCTTGTTTTTTTTTACAAGAATCCTAATGTGTGTTAGATTAAAATAAAATCCTGATTTGTCCGCTTTGTGTGTTAAATTTCTCACATTAAATTTTCTGAATACTGACTTCTCCTGAAATTAAGTTTTACTTATTTCTTTCTGAGACCATACATCTTTGGTGGTGCTGTGTTGATTGACATAGAGCTCCGGACATCATGTGACTCTGAGAACGTAGGCGCCAAGCTGGCCGGCATGAACGTCATCAAAATGAACGTCGCTGGCTGTAATTTTACATTGCATTTTTTATTTTATCATTTTAAAACGGAAGACATTATTGTATATACTGGCAAATTAAATAGATTAAACATACCCGACCCTAACCATGCCCCTGGGATACTTTTTAAAACTTCAGAAACTGTCATTGCGGACCTTTTACCGGACCTGAGACAGCCTACTCTGACACAAGGGCGTCAGTTTGTTTTTAAAGTTGCTGGGGACAATAACCATAAACTTAAGTGTGGTTTGAAGATGGCTGGGGACAATTATTAGTAATTATTCATTTAGTCTATAAATATTCATCTGTTTCACGTTTATGCGCTGCAGTGTATAAACAGGTGTTGAAAATAGCATCTTTATTCCATCAACAAAAGTTGAAAGCCATAGTCTTACGTGTTTTGTTTTACAAACAGCACTGAAAACCATCATTAGGCTGTTGGCTTGCATGGCTTAATTAAAATCCACCTCATACCACAAAAAACAATGTAATGCAATGCAAAGGGCGGGTGACCCGCATAAGGTTTTTACATTATAAAGTTGTGAAATTAAATTTCACGGGTCCGGGAGGAAGTTTCTTTAATGAAGGCGGGTTGCGAGTGACATATGTTTAATTGTTTTTAATATTTTGTTTAAGACTCCCAAAGAGGATTGTGTTGATATATTGTGATATGTGGAAAGAGCATCCCAGAATATTCTCCCAACTTTATGCTGACGGTGGAATATTCTCACTATCTAGGCATCCAGTGCTGCCAGAGAGACTTTAATGCTGCGGGATTTGCGATTTAGGAATGGAGAACACAGTTAAAGTCAGGGAATGTGGACAAATTTTCATTTCTGCACAGTGATCTCTGCATCAAATTAATTTCAGTTTTCATAAATTTCAGAAAAATCTCTTTCTGGCAGAGCAGGATGCCTAGAAAGCGGGAACATTGCACGTTCAGCGCAAAGTTGGGGGGAATATTCTGGCATGCTCTCTGCACAAACCAATTATATCAACACGATTCTCTTTGGAAGTCTTAAACAAACAAAAACATTACATAAATATTTTTTCACCCGCAGTAAAGAAACCTCCGCCAGACCCTTGAAATATAATTTATGTATTTTCCATCTTTCAACTGGTACCCAGGACATTGCAGGACTCTGAGCCCTGAACATGTTTGCAGCGCACTACGAGTCTTTTAAAACCTCAACATATCCACTGCTAAGAATGCTGCAACATCTTTGCAGAAAGAAAATATGAACGGGTAAGAAAGTGGAATGAAGTGATTTAAATAATAATCCGTTCACACACCGATTATGTAGAAATTGTGCTGGGAGCACAAGTGAAGGTAAGAGCTGGTAAGAAATTCCGCATCAGGTTTTTAAAAGTGGTCGGGAAAAATACGTCAATCATAAATATTGCTAGGGATATGTCTCCTGCTAAAATGACACCTAAGCCCTGATATAAACAGTTTTCCCTCGTCCTAATCCGGAGCATCGCATGAAGCATATAAAAGTCTGGAGGGATATAAATGGACACAATCGGGGTTTGTTATTGGGATCCAGATCTGGAATCTTCCTGCAAAGGATTGCAATGTTGTCACCAGGAGGGAGACCTGTCCTGATTCTAGTTACCATAAGCAATGGGCAGTAGGTAGGTTATGTCTGTGTGCAACATCGTGTGTTCATTAATCTGAGGAAATAATCAAAGTATGTTTATTACTAAAGGCATCATTGTGAAACTGAGAGCTGTCAATTTGCATCACTTAATGATACAAGAGTAGATATCAAACAAATGGTATTAAATCTCAATTACAGGTGAATCACTCCCAAAAGACTAAATGAAACTGGTTCATTTTTGTCTGAACTCTTGGCAATCGTTTTCTGCATTCTGGATCCTTGGCAATCCTTTAGAACGGTCTTCCCTTATCTCGTCCGCGTCTGTTATGGCATCCTGGGGAACAATAGGTATCCACCATATTTACCATTTCTAAGTTTGGGTTAGCTGCAAATAACTGCGGGAGACTGCCTCCCACAATGGCGCCCATTCGATTTAAAGTGTTGCATGCTGGGAGATTTCACGTTAACTCCCGGAGCTCCATAGGCTTCATCAAGCATGCTCATGCGAATCTGTGTTGGTTTTTTGCTAATTAAGCACGTTTGGAAAGTCACTACGTGGGATTAGATTGGGCAACATTTTACTCAAGTTAAGGACATCATGGCTAAATGTTAACTGGAGCATTTCAGTTTTATTTGCCAAAAAAGTGAGCAGTGAAGAGGACGACTGCTCCCAGGTAATACAGGTGAAACTCAAATTGAATATTGTGCAAAAGTTAATTTTAAACAAATTTCTTCTTATGGGTTTCTTTTAACAATGGCTTTCTTCTTGCTACTCTTCCATAAAGGCCAACTTTGTGCAGTGCACGACTAATAGTTGTCCTATGGACAGATTCCCCACGTGAGCTGTAGATCTCTGCAGCTCGTCCAGAGTCACCATGGGCCTCTTGGCTGCATTTCTGATCAGCGCTCTCCTTGTTCGGCCTGTGAGATTAGGTGGACGGCCTTGTCTTGGTAGGTTTACAGTTGTGCCATTCTCCTTCCATTTCTTAATGATCGCTTGAACAGTGCTCTGTGGGATGTTCAAGGCTTGGGAAATCTTTTTGTAGCCTAAGCCTGCTTTAAATTTCTCAAAAACTTTATCCCTGACCTATCTGGTGTGTTCTTTTGACTTCTTGGTGTTTTTGCTCCCAACATTCTCTTAAACAACCTCTGAGGCCGTCACAGGGCAGCTGTATTTGTACTGACATTAGATTACACACAGGTGCACTCTATTTAGTCATTAGCACTCATCAGGCAATGTCTATGGGCAACTGACTGCACTCAGACCAAAGGGGGCTGAATAATTACGCACACCCCACTTTTCAGTCATTTATTTGTAAAAAATGTTTGGAATCATGTATGATTTTCGTTCCACTTCTCACGTGTACACCACTTTGTTTTGGTCTTTCACGTGGAATTCCAATAAAATTGATTCATGTTTGTGGCTGTAATGTGACAAAATGTGGAAAAGTTCAAGGGGGCAGAATACTTTTGCAAGCCACTGTACATATGACAATCAATTACTTGAAGGCAATTCTAAACAGATGAGTTTTTAGTCTTGATTTAAAGCAGTTCAGAGTTTCAGCAGCTCTGCAGTCGTCAGGTAGTCGTTTCCAGGTGAGGGGAGCAGAGAAACTGAAAGCTGCTTCTCCGTGTTTGGTTCTGAGTCTAGGGATTATTAGTAGGCTGAAGGTGGAGGACCTGAGTGGTCTGGGTGATTGGTACGGTGACAACAGGTCTTCAACATATTTTGTTGCTAAGCCATTTAATGATTTATTAACTAGTAGGAGTATTTTGAAATTTATTGTCTGAGCTACAGGGAGCCAGTTTAAGGACTTTAGAACTGGGGTGATGTTCTCTACTTTCCTGGTTCTAGTGAGTGGATCAGAGCAGCTGACTGATTGACTTTTTAGGCAGACCTGTGAGGACGCTGTTGCAGTAATCAATCCGACTAAAAATAAACGCATGGATGAGTTTTTCGAGGTCCTGTTCCAGCATTAATCCTTTAATCCTAGAAATGTTATTCAGGTGATAGAAGGCTGACCTTGTTATTGCCTTTATGTGACCTTGTAGGTTCAGGTCTGAGTCGATTACTACAAATAGGTTTCGGGCCTGATCAGTAGTTTCTAGCTGTAATAATTGAAGCTGTGTGCTGACTCGTGATTGTTCCTCTTTAGGTCCAAAAATAATTACTTCAGTTTTGTTTCTATTCAGCTGGAGTAAGTAATGGCACATCCATCCATTTATTTGGTCGATGCATTGATTTAGGGTTTGAATGGGTTCAGAGTCACCTGGTGGCATTGTAATGTAAAGCTGAGTATCATCCATGTAGTTATGGAAGTTAATCTTATTTGTTGCTGTAATCTGGCCTAGTGGGAGCATGTAGATTTTAAATAAGTGGGGCCCCAAGATGGGGCCCTGGGGCACCCCGCATGTGAACGTTTATTTGTATAGCACACATTCAACAACAGGGTAATTTAAGATGCTTTACATCACTAGGGGCAGGGGTGGACTGGCCATCTGGCATACCGGGCATCATCCCGGTGGGCCGTTGACTCATTGTGGGCCGGTCCGATTTTTTTTCTCTTCCTCTCTCTAAATTCCCTCCAATTGGACCGGTCAATTTAAAGGGCTAGCAGTGTGTTGCCAGCATCGACACATATTATTAGTCTATGTTTGTCATCGTCAATCAATCATAGGCTGACAGAGTATGAGAGCCATGAGTGCTGTTAATCACAACACAAACCAGGGTGGGCGGGACCTCATGACATGGGCAGGAGTGGTGGGACGGGATGCTGCTGAGCTGAAAATGGAGAAGGGTAAGAAACGCCCCGGTGGCGCTGAAAAAGTTGCTCATAAAGCTGAAATCTCTGGAGGTGGAAGCTACTACATGTTTAAGGTTGACAGACCTATTTGGTGCTGGGGTCACCACGCCAGCAGTAGGTGCTGCTGCGCCAGGAGACGTGCAAGTGGAGACATCCATGGTAAGTAACATTAGTGTGGGGTTGACTCGGCTACATTTTGAGACATGCCCAAAATAAAGTATAACACGGTTTTACATTGACTGCGATGTGACCTGAATAACTGAAAACTTGTGACAACGTATTAGCCCAGAGTTGAAGGGCTGACTGTTGGTAGTTGCGGTTGATTTTGTTAAATATGCCAAACTGTGATACTTTCGGTTATTATTGTTCAGATGATTTAGCTAAGCTAGCTAACAGCTACTAACGGCAGCGTTCTCTGGTTGCCATAGCAACGGTAAACATTAAGGGGAGACACTATAGGTGAATAGGGAAAAAAGTTAGCTTCAAGATACCTTCATGAAACTTGACAAACTTAGTCCTAGTATTAAAACAAACATCTTTTGTATTAGAATTTTTGATATAAATTTTGTTTAGATATGCACATGAGGTGTAATCTGGTTAAAAATGTGCTAATTTGCATATGTTTGTAAACATATCTCAAACTTGGTGAGAGACAGATTTAATTTTTCTTTAATTTTCTAATCATGTATGTTATCAAAAACTTTTTACAGAGGTAAATAGGTTTATTTCATTTCATTACTTCATAAATCAAAAAACAGTCTCAGTAGGTCCAAAAAACTCATTTTTGCCCTGTTTTTTTTACACAAAATAGCACATATATATTTTTTAGAACGATGGTTTGAGAAATCGCTATGTAATTTTTTTTGCAGCTCATAGCATATAACAATGGTGGAAAGTTTGGTGTATATAGGTAAAACTGATTTCAAGATTATTCGTTTTGAATGTTGGAAACAACTAATTGTGAGAAAAACGCAATTAAAGATTTGCATTAGATAATTCAGTGCAATGTGAAGTAAAAATGACCCTCGAATCCCTCGTTTCGTGTTTGTTATTGGTGATTAATTTAAACAGGCATACCCATTTTTGGACATTTTTCTTTTTACTTTTTCTTTTTATGGGGCTTTTTGTTTAGACTGCTTTGTGTCAACAAGCAACCGGAAACAGTGAGACAGAAAATAGAATGCCTAATCTGCTGTCGGACCCACACTAAAATGATAAAAATAGTCGAATTTATCAGACGATTTATCATGTTAAGAATGTTAAATATCCACAAATCTCCAAATTGAGCAGGTCACGAAAAATCCATGTTTTTGCCTGTAGTGTCTTGCCTTAATATTAACTAATGTGTCAAGCCACATGTGCTTTATTTGTTAAGTGCTATCAAGGAATATGACTCATTTGTACTGTAGTATAAGAGGGAATGCTGCAAGATTTGTGGACTTTTATGTAGTGTCGGCTGATAATGTAGTGGGCTGGTCTGGACAGAAAATGCGAGGGCTGAATTTTTGTCCCAGTCCCCCCCTGACTAGGGGATAAATATGACATCATAAAACATAACATTAGAGTCACAAAACATATGACATTCGAGCTACTATTTATCACTTACTCAAATCAAACTTTATTTATAAAGCGCTTTTCATACAAGAATTGCATCACAAAGTGCTTTACAGATTAAAATGACCCCACATAAAACTACATTCCCATCCCCCCTCCACAGATTTAAAAGCATGTTCACAGTTATACCCCCCTCTTCTCAACCCAACCCCCATGCACACACACAGTTAAAAGCAACAGTAAAAAGGAAATTGGGCCGAGTGTAGATGGACCATGCTAGGAAACCCCATCAGAGGAGCCATCTGCACCGGCAGCAGCACATCAACAGCAGCAACCAAGGCACAGACACAGGGTGCCCAGTGGAGGCAAGGCCAAGGCCCCCACCTCCACCCAAGCTCCACCTGGAGAGCACCCAGCCAGCTACAGCCGACCACCGCTCCCGGGGCAGAGGGCTCCCACAGAGGAAACACTGGAACGGGGAATACGATAACAAATTAAAATATAAAAATAAGCAGTAAATAAATGTGATAAGGTTAAATAGTAAAACACTGATAAAATATAATCATATAAAACATGCAGAGCAATTAAACAGACAATAACAAATAATATGCAGCTCTAAGCAGATGGGTGTTTAGCCTTGATTTAATGGTACTCAGTGTCTCAGCAGCGGTCTGGAAGTTTGATACTGATAAGGGGAGGATATAAACTAAAACCTGCTTCTCTATGTTTGGCTCTGATTCTAGAGATGTTGAGTAGACTAGAATTAGAGGACCTGAGTGTTCTGGTGGGTTGGTATAGTGACAGTAGATCTTCCACATGTACTTTGGTGCTAAGCCATTAAATGATTAAAAAATTAGTAAAATATTTTGAAGTCTATTCTCTGAGCTACAGGAAGCCAGTGTGAGGACTTTAGAACTCAGGGTAAGTGCTCTACTTTCCTAGTTCTAGTGAGGATGTGTGCAGCAGCAATCTGCAGCTGTCTAACTTTTTAGGCAGACCTGTCTGGTCAGATGTTCACTCACCTGTGATCTGCTCCATTTAAATGCACTTCAGTCTTCAAGTCTGCCAGATTATCAAAAGGTTCTGCCAGTAGACGTCCAGTGTTTTTTCCTGTCTTATCTCCTCATGACCTAGTTTCTGTGTCCTTGATTTCCTGCCTTGCCTTGCCACTGACTTCTACGAAGCTACTGATCACAGGACTTTGACCTTGTTTATGTGCCCTGACATCTGAGTTTTGCCCATTTCTTGGATAGGTAATCAAATATCTCCCTTCTCGTGCATGACCCTTGCCTATCTATTGTTTTACCCTCTGAATTCTGTAAATTTTGCTGACAGGTTCCACTGCATGTTTAAACCGAATCAAGCCTGCCCATGACTGTTTCCACATTACGTACGTTGTGACCCTAGTCTGCTGATCCCCAATTTCTCTCTGAAGAAGAACTTTGCAATGTGCAGGTTGATGAGGATCTGTCTGAAGACAGACACACTCCTTTTGAACTCATCAGCTCTTTCCCGGAGCTGACGAGTTCCTGGAGGAGCATTCCATCAGGATCAAAGACCTTATACTGATCATAAAAAGTTAGTGGATTGCTGTTTGAGTCCTTTGAGATTCACTTACTCTTTAACAGCCCCAAACCTGTCCTCTCCCCTTACAGATTTTCTGGTGTGCTCCTGCAAGTGTTTCCTGACTCCTGCCAATTCTAGATTTAAAATAAATTATTTCAGACATGCTCTCTGATGGTCTTAATTCTCAGGTAGTTTTTTTGGCTTATTACATGATTTCAATGATAATTCTCATGTTTATGGTATTTTAGAGTTTCGTTTTGAGAAATATAGGATGCTGGTAATTTTTTTGACATCTTGTGTGAAAATTACCCATATTAGTCTTGTTGAGGGTTGTTACTCAATGTTTAAGTATCCTTTGCAAATAGATCAGCCTGGTTAGTGTTCTGAAACATCTCAGATGTGGCTGTAAGATCTGGCATTAGCGTGCTGCAGTCTGATCAGCTGAATGACTGTTGTAAAATCCTTTTTTGCTTCCTAAATATTGACTGACTCCGTTTTAAATTGCTGAGACTTTTTCTTTGCTAATTTTCTCAAGACATTTTTATGCAACTCCTGGAAAATCTCTGTCCCCTTATTGCCACCTGTTAAAACCTCCTTTGACTCGACCTAGCAACTAACCTATTTCTTTTATCTGCTTTTAGATTTTTACATGGTTATGGGCATGGATACCAAACACTCATTCGATCCAAACATCCAAAACATGTCAAATAGAAACTTGATGCCTCCTCTCAGTGCTCAGAGCAACTCAAGCTTTAGCGCAACAGGCTGATGTTCCTTTTAACAAAGAGATGAAGAGCTGGACAATTATCTTGCTTGATCGCTGATATCAGGAGAGCAAGAGAACAACGAGAATGATCAATATTTTGTTTTAAGTTCAGTGTTTTTCTGCTGATCTGGAACTAGTTATGAACAGATATTGAGGAGAGAATTATAACTCCTGCTCCTACCAGAAGGTTATTTATTCTTGGCTTATGCTTATGTTTATGTAAGTTTATTATTAATTATCAGTACATACAATTAAGTGATTTGCAGATATAGATTAAGTTATCATTATCATGAAGGGATACATTGACATTTGTTGTATTCTACTTTTTTGGGGCTATTTTTTATTATGCAGTACATATGTTTTAACTATATCTTTAGTAAGCTTTAGAAGTAAATAGGCCTGTTTATATTATTCAGGGTAGTAAAACATGACTCTTTACCAGTATTTTATGGGGTTAAGGTTTTAAGTAAATAAACTCTTGGGTAAAGATATGAACTGAAAGCAGGGAGGATCGGTTATAACTCTAGTTCATGCTACGGCTATAAAACCAGGTCAGGAGACCTGGAGAAAATGTATGACCTGTCAAGATGTAGAAAGAGGAGAGAGGAGTCATGTGATATGTTCTTTTTTCTTCTGTAATAAAAATGGTACACCCTTGTAGAGAAGGGAGTCAGATCTTTTCTGGCTCCCATCTGAAGGTGCGTCCACTGTGAAACAGATATCTGTTTGTGTGTGTTGTTTTACTCTCTGTCTCTCAGTTCTGGGTCTTATTTTGAAACAGTTCCCGCCAGGGTTTTGGAGTTCGGCGCCCCCACCTCTCTGAGTAGAAAGTGAGTTGCAGAGCATATTATGGTAGGAAGCCGACAAAATGGTGGAGAATGCGGGCATTAATTTGGTTTTGAGTTTTCTCAGGGCTGGGAGAGATTGAGTGTGAGTAATGAGGTTGGTATAACTGATTGATACATGTGTTTGTGGCAATTATAGTAATTTTGTGTTTTTTCTTTGAGTTCAACAGAGAATCGGAGAGCGACTGGATTGATCCTTGCTAATCAACACCCGGGTGGTTTTGTATCAATTTGGAAAAGCGCTAACACCAAATTAATAGGTATTGATCGATTTAAACGTTCTCCATTTAATGTTGACGTGTTGTTCTTTCGGTTGAGGGCCGACCAAAGTGCGGACCAGAGCTTGAGGGTTGGCCGCCTCGCCTCCGGTAGGACGCTGTCGGAATTCTCCAAGGCTGGCAAACGGAAAAAGTAGACAGCAGTAGGGCCTGTGTGCTCTCTGTGTCGAGACGGATTCCCTTGGAGAGGCCGGCGTATCTTCCAAACGCACGTTTGAGCCACGTGAATTGGATTGTGTTTAAAGGTCCGGCTTTAGGTGGCTCCGGTAGAGGTTAGTGTTTGATGAAATTGTAAAATTGTTGTACTTTCTTTCTTTCTAGTGTGACTGTGTGTGTGATTGGAGAAAGTGGAGGTAATGGAATAGAGCTACCAAGTAGCTCTGTGCACACCGGCCTCATATAAACTTCTCATTTAGGGGAACTAACCGACTGAATCTAAAACCATAATTCCTCTGCGAATCTTAAACGCCTAGACAATGCCTGCGCTTCTTGTATAGACAATAAGCGTAGAAGCTTGACATTGTAGAGGAATAGGGGAATATCATTTTCAGTCAGCTAAAGTACCACCATAAGCTAGTTTACGGGTAACATACAGTTTGGATGAGTCTCGCCTGGAATAAAGGCGTTCAACCTTGTGCAACTACGTAAACACGTCTAAAGCCTTGCCTAACACATATATATATAGGACTGTTATTATGGATAACTGGTAGTAAACTCTTTAGAATATATATAAAATAACTTTTTTATGGTAACAGAGCGGTCACGTTTGGCTTCCGGTTGAGCTAGGTTGCTCATGATGACAGCTAATCTCTGGTAGCTTAGCTTCCGAACTGTATTTATTTGGCTCGGTTAAACAGTCATTCGAGTATTGATGGTGAAGTGTGGTTTTGTTGGAGACATTTTGTTCTTGTCTTTGGTTGGTTTACTTATGATTACGGTTTGTTAAGTTTAGCATCGTAGTGAAGAATTAGCCATCTGTGCACCGGCGTATTCATTCCGCGGTGTGACCCGGAAGTTTTATTGGGCCGGACTTTGATCTGTCAGTCCGGCGGAGTTTTTTTTTTTTTGTTTTTTTTTTTTTTTGAGCAAACTGTTGACGATTTTGTGTTGCAAAGCGAGTTTTAAATGTATTTCTTTCGGTATATGTTTTAATGATAAATAAAAATTGCTTTATATTGGGAGAATTCTATTTCTTCGTGTGTTTCGCCGAAGTGTGCGTCCCGGGTTTTGGCGCAGGCCGGACTCTATTAGGAATTCTTTGATTTTTAGACGAAACGGCAATAATCTCCGTATATAAATAAATTAATGATAAGATAAACAGTGCGTTATAAACCTTTTTAGCTTTCCTTCGTTTCGGCTTTGCCTAAAACATTATTAAGGTTAATGTTGCATGACAAAATAATACATAAACCCCTTCACTATAAAAAGAAATAAATGAAAATTAAATAAATAAAAACTGTGCCTGCCTTTACTGTTAACTGCATTAATATTGGGATAAATTTGGGCCTACGAATTGATAGTTTATCAATTAAAATAAATAATTTATAGAGTTAATACAAATAACCTACTTTGTTAAATTTTAATCCATTTTGGATTTTTGTTACGAATTTTCAATGGCAGCCGAATATAAATTACTCCCTGCTCCACAGGGACAAGAGTGGCGCACTTTAGATGCCCAATTGTTAGTATACATTTCTAAATTATATTCTGTTTTAGTTGATAAGCCCGGTAAAAAAGATAAAAACCAGTTCCAGGGCCTTATGACGGCCATGTGGGCTCGTCATGGTGCCCGAGGGGATGAGAAAAGGAGTCTTTCACAGATGTGTTTTGAGGAAGGAAAACGTTTTGCAGATAAAGCTAAAACAGCAAAGAGCATCACTGGTGCTAAAATGAGACACTTAAAAGCTGAGAAAATGTGGAAAACATGGGGTTTAACAGGACAGGGTATTGATCATTTGTGTGTTACTGCAGAAAATAGTTTTTTGGCAGACCATACTCCTCCCCCGTATCAACCTATGTACCCCATGTTGACGACCTCTGGTCAAACACATATTTCATGGGGCTTGGAGACAGACAATGGCCAGATTGTACTTCAAAACACGCAGGGTGACGCACAGAGTTCACCATCTCCTTGTGAGCCCCCCCCGGTGGGCATTACTCCCCCCCTTCCTTCACGCAGTGCAGTGTTGCACTGGAGTGGCCTCCCACAGAGGTCTGTAGCCCATGAACCATTGACTAATAAACCACAGGGTGATCTAAAGGTAAAAGATGATGGACAAGATTATAAATTGCGTTTTGAAGTCACCGGTAAAGGGATTGTAGAACACACTGGGGAGGAAAAGCGACAGCTACTAAAATTAGTTAGCAACAAAGTAGAACAGGACACCGATAAATTGTTCTTGGCGTATAATGCTAAATTGATGGACGAGATGGAGCAGCACGAACACAGGTTAACTAAAGTTCAGCGACAGATGGATGAGGTGCTGCAGGATCAGGAAAGATTAGCATCTGTGGTAAGGGGGCAAGCTGCAGACCTTCCAGGGAGTGCCAGCCCCAGTCAACGTGATGAATGTGCAGCAGTTGTACAGGTCGACAATATGCAGAGTTTGGTGGACAAGGGGAGTCAGGGGCCATTTAAGAATACCAGATCTAAGTTGCCACTGGGGGCATGTGGGGGCCCTGATTTAATGCTTCCTTTAGTGGGAGCATCGGATGGTTCAGTAATTTACAAACCATGGAAGATGGCTGACATATCTGCCATCATTCTGCAACTCCCTGCTTTGACTGGTGGAGGAAACTGTTGGATAAATAAATTAAATCAGCTGACTTCAGGGCAAACCCTAGCGGTGGGAGATTGGAAAGACATTATGGGTAGGATGTTGACATTGACAGATTATAATGAGATGATGCTCCAGTGCCAGTTAGCACGTGTACTTGATGAAGCCCCATTCACGCATCATGCACATGATCTTGCCGAGTGGGTCAGAAGAAAATATCCTACTCCGCCTGCGTCTAAAATTTTGAAATTTCCCTGGTCAACTGATGTTACTCCCGCAGAACATATGGCAAAATGTAAAGATAAATGGGTTGCCGTTACTGGGGAACACCCTCGAGATCCGGGGAATAATCGGATTTGGTTTAGAGAAGCAGTTTTAGCAGGTATGCCAGAGTCTGTTGCTACATTAATGAAACGGAATCCTGATTCACACATTTATGATCAGCCTACATGGGAAAGACACGTAACATATTATTTACAAGACGTGCAAGATTCTGCGTTAAAGGACGCTGAGGAGAATAAGAAAATGGAGACTGCTTTGTTAAAGCTACAGTTAAAAGAGGCTCAGAATAAATTGACTGACTTGTATCAGTCTAAAAAAGTGAAGCAGATGGTGGCTGAAGCAGCACCTACTCTTGGATCAGCGACAGTGCTGCCTTCTTTTCCTGTGATGTATGCTGGAGCTGCGCCGGATCCGCCATTTACTGCTCCTTATAGGACATGGCAGCCCCGTGGCAGGCCGCGTGGCAGGGCCAGGTTTGGGGATTTTAGAGGCATGGGGAGAGGGCAGCCAGGTGCTAACGGTTGTCGCAGGTGTGGCTCCAATGAACACTGGGTGAGGGAGTGCCCACACCCACAAGGGGGCGCTATACCTCCCGGTCAGCCACCTCTACATATGGCTCCGAATCAGCATATGGCTCCTCCCTCCTATCCAGGAGGACAGAGTGGGCCTCAGTATTGACAATGCCCACAGAGTACCTTAGTGAGCAGGACAAAGGGGGATCCGATGCTCACAATAGACGTACATGGACATTCATTGCCATTCCTTGTCGACACTGGTGCTACTTTCAGCACGTTGGACAGAGTTTTACCAGACGTCAATTTTTCTGGGAACACAGTGTCTGTGATTGGAATCTCTGGGGCTCCAATGATTCTCCCTATCACTCAACCATTGCCTGTTTCAGTGGGAGATCAAAGACTATCACATCCTTTTGTCATTGCTCAAACCACGCCTGTCAACTTGTTAGGCAGAGATCTGCTTATCAAACTTGGTGCTTCGATCCTATGTACCCCTGATGGACTTATGGTGACTTTTCCGAATGGACATACGCATTGCTGTGACACCATGAGTGGTCAATTTTTGCTGAAGGATGACACTTCACAAGTGGCTGATATTTTCTGGGCCAGATTGACTACGATGTCTGCACATGAATCTTCTGCGGCTGAATTTCTGAGCTGCTGGAAGCCTTGGCTGCTTGAACTCCAGCCTTTTGTTCCACCGCCTGACCCGTTCCATGTGACCTGCCTATATGAGAGAGGCGATCCTACTTTATATCAGGAACAATTTGAAACAGAACTTGAAGGCCAAAGTTGGTCTGTGGCTTCGGGTCCATGCTTTGTGGGGAAAGAGGGTGTTGCACTGTATGCTGATCTGACTTCAGAGCAGCATAAGTGGTATATGATGGAAGCTGAAGCGCTTCCACACATATCGCTTTTGTTGCATCCGAAACATCAAGCTAAAGATTTGGGGGGAATGGTTAAAAGGGGAGTTGAATTAAAGGATTGGGTTCCTACCCAGATACCTTCAGTCTTTTTTTCTCCTTCTACTCAGATGTACAAAATAGACACGCAGCTCTCAGATACTACCATTCTGGAACATTTGCAGCTTTCTAGAAATCATGGCAGAGAAAAAACAGATCATCCTGATGCAGTGGAGGCCTTAAAGGTCGTGCCTGACTCTTTGTGGTCAGATGGTCCCACTGATGTCGGTCTAGTGCAAACCACACCCATCACATTTGAGATGAAACATTCTGATCCAATCTGGCGTTCGCAGTATCCACCTAAACCTCAGGCTGAGGAAGGTATTGCAGACACTATTGCAGGCTTACTTGAAGTTGGAGTTTTAGAACCATCAAACTCTTCATATAACACCCCTATTCTTCCTGTGGAAAAACAAGGTACTGGTAAATACAGAATGGCACATGATTTGCGTGCTATCAATGAGGCCCTTAGAACCCCTCCCATTTTTACACCGAATCCGTATACAGCTCTGGCATCCCTGACTCCTGATTTAAAATGGTTTACCTGCATAGATTTGGCTAATGCATTTTTCTGTTTACCGCTCCATCCTTCTGTCAGGGATATTTTTTCATTTACATTCAGGGGCAGGAAGCTACGTTATAGTAGGCTTCCGCAGGGCTTTGCTTTATCTCCAGGTATTTTTAATCAGGTGTTGAAGCAGTCATTAAGCACTGTACAGCTCCCTCCAGGCTGTGTACTGACCCAATATGTGGACGATTTACTTTTAGCATCCCCTACTGTTGAAACGTGCATAGAAGCTACTCTAGTTGTGTTGCAACATTTGGGAAAAGAGGGATTCAAAGTCTCCCGCGATAAGCTTCAGTTGGTCAGGCAGGAAGTCCAGTTCCTGGGGCGAAGGGTGACCGCTCAAGGCGCTGGACTGACGGACACCCACAAGAATGCTATTTTGGCCCATTCTAAACCTCTCACTGTTAAATCAATGCTGTCATTTCTGGGATTGACAAATTTTTCCAGACATTATGTGCCTAATTACACAAACCTTACCACACCACTCAGGGCTCTTGTAAATGCTCATGGTATGAAATATCTGCATGCTAAATTAGAATGGGACATACCAGCTGAGGAGGCATTTATTAAGTTGAAACAGGCTCTAGCACAAGCAGCTGATTTAGCCACTCCTGACTATACATGTCCATTTTTTCTTAACACATCAGAAACAGATGGGGTGGTTAATGGGATTTTGTTTCAGAAAAAAGGTGGTCAGAGACACATTCTTATGTATCTTAGCATAAAGCTGCAAGCTATTGAAATGAGACAGCCGCCTTGCACGAGACATGCAGCAGGAATTGCACATCTAGTGGAAAAAACATCACACATTGTCAGGGGTTATCCACTTAATATTTTGACATCTCATGGAGTCATGGCATTGGTTAATTCTGAGACGTTTACTCTTTCTACTTTGCGTCAGCAGCGGATTAGCAGAGTTTTGGAGGCACCAAACATTATTTTTACGCATGAAGGAATAAACATGGCTGACCAAATCACCGCCTCTGGGGAGCAGCATGACTGTGTCAGGCTGAATTCTGTTGCTCAAAAAATACGTCCTGATTTACGGTCTGATCCCTTACCTACAGGTTTTGTGCTCTATACAGATGGTTGTTGTTTTAGAGATGGACAGGGCCAGTTGAGATCAGGTTTTGCAGTTGTTGAGCAAAATGGGGATTCACTACAGACTGTCGTTTCAGGGAAGCTGGACGGCAAGCAGAGCGCACAGCGTGCTGAGATAAGGGCTCTTATTGAAGCATGCAAATGGGGAAGAGATAAAGACGTCACGATTTACACTGATTCGAACTACGGGTTTTCTGTTATACATTATGAATTACCACAGTGGAAAAGAGCAGGTTTTGTTACTGCTACTGGTAAGCCTGTACACCATCATGCAGATATTATGGAGCTTTTGGATGTTGTACAGTTACCAGCTAACCTCGCTGTTCTTAAGTGTAAGGGTCACAGCAAGGCTGACACTGTTGACGCGTGGGGAAATAGGGCAGCAGATTTGGCGGCGAAAGGAGCAGCAGGTTACCTGTCACATGTCCACACGCAGCTGATTGTCACGTCAGCACAGGAAATGTCAGACAGTTTTGCTGAGGAAGTAAAGTTGGCACAGCAGGCTGCTGCGTCGCAGGAGATAACTGTGTGGAAGGATAGAGGTGCGATTTTTTCTGATGGCTTTTGGCGTGGGCCTGATGGCCGTTTGGTTTTACCTGCCGCGTTAAAACCCACCCTTTTTCAGGAGGCTCATGGTGCGGCACATGTGTCATACACTCAGATGAAACGTAATCTTTGTTTTTGGTGGCATCCCTTCCTGCCACATTTAATTAAGCGTTTTTTGAGTGAATGTGTGGTGTGTGGTCAATTTAATCTTAAACCTACTATCAAGCCAGAAATGGGCGCCTTCCAGGACTTGTGCAGGCCTGGCGAGGAGGTCGTTATCGATTATACAGATATGGTGACCCCTGTTAGAGGTTTCCGTTACCTGTTAGTGATGATTGATCCACTGACCTCGTGGGTTTCAGCTTTTCCTGCTAGACGGGAGGATGCTCAGACAGTGGTGAAATCTTTGATTAACCACTGGATTCCGTGCCATGGCTTTCCGACTAGGATCAGGTCTGACAATGGCACACATTTTAAAAATAAACATCTCCGACAGGTTTAGGAACAGATGGGAATAACCCACAAGTTTACCACTGTTTACCATCCGCAATCTCAGGGCGTCATCGAGCGGTCTAATTCAACTTTAAAGTTAAAGCTGGCGAAGATTTCAGCTCAGACGGGACTTAATTGGTTAAATGCACTCCCCATTGCTTTGATGACCATGAGATCATCTGTCTGTAGAACAAAAGGTCTCACTCCTTATGAGATGTTAACCGGCAGAATTTTCCCCGGTCCGTGGGCTGGCAGAGAACCACAGGTTTCACCGCACCCTGACCCGGACCCTCGCAGTGATCATCAGCAGCTGAAGGGCCTCGTCTCGTCTCCTCCTTCCTTCCGGCTCCCCGTGACGTGCAGGGACCTGCGGTGTCTCCTTCCGAGGCTGGGCGTGTTTGGCTAAGGGTGTATAAAAGAAAGTGGCAGGAGCCAAGGTGGTCTGGCCCGTTCCAGGTTGCTGCTCGTACAACCCATGCTGTCCAGCTGCGGGGAAAGGGTTCTACTTGGTTTCACTGGTCTCAGTGTGCTCCGGCCCCCGACCCCCCTCCTGTCCATCACGCTGCAGCAGCTCTCTGCTGACCTGGGAGAATCTCTTTGCAGTGGGTGGTGTCGGTTCTGACTAGGCGGTGTTGACTGCCGAAGCCAGGAGGCGGGGCCTGGCCCACCCAGAAGATTGGTTGAAGTTGCTGTAATCATCCAGTGTAATCTATATGTGCAAAAATTGGGCGAGATAAGCAATTTGGACTTGCTTTTCTCGAAGAGGGATTATACCGAAGAGAAAAGATTGCAAGAAATCTAACACATTTCACAGCAGGTTTTGACCACCTCACAATCGGTGGGGGAAGCTATTGGAGGCGGGGCCTGTCTGTGCATTTGTGTTTAGTGGGGGCAATGTTCAGTTAATGAAGTAACTGTCATTTCAGTGAGGGCGATCTGCATAAAAGACAGTAACATTGGGAAAAATAAAGAGTCCACTGTACTGAATCATTTCATCACTCTGGTAGCCGCCTGCTGCCAGAGAAATAAACAAGAGCGAAGACTAGAGAACAAAATAATAAAGACTGAACACTTATTAATCATTTTTCTTGTATTTTACAGGTTGTTTAACCAATTTTTATTTACAGGTGAAGATTGTTAGACACTGCCTAAGAGGGTGTCAAAGAATTTTTAAGTAGTTAATTTGTAGGATTTTTTCTTAATATTCAGTTTTTACGATTTTATAAAACTTTTTAGTAATAAGCTAAAACATTTTAAGGGGTGTTTAAAGTATAATCAGGTTGACTGACTACTAATTTTTGTTTTACTTATTCTTTTTTCATTATGATGTGTTTTTTGTAGGATGCTTTTGGGGTTGGTGACAATTGCTAGAGTTTGCTTTTTACTAAAAGAATATTGAGAATTAGGTTAAAACATAAAAAACAATAATAATAAATTAGAAAAAAAAAATATTGCTTAAAGGTAAAGATAAAAAAAAACAAAAAAAAAAACAGACACCCTTCTTTTTTGGATAAAATAAACATAGGATCACACCACAGACAGAAATATGCATCTTTGGGAAAATAAGAAGGTGCTGTACGCCACAGGTTTTTGCATGGTGTTATTGGTCAATATTATATTTTACTGTTGTGATGAATGGCCCTATAATAGTTCTACAAATCAAACGCAGGTTGGAGTTCACTCAATTAGACAGAGAAGAAACTTAATGGCTAAACCATCTCCCTCTTCACGGTGCGGCACTTCCGAGGCACATCATGGATTTTCTCAATTTTGTATACCAAAAGGACGATCTGCAGTGATTACTATTCCTTTAAATACATTGGTTTATAAGGGACAACAAGCAAGTAAATATAAAACCTACCCCTTGTGGTACATAACAAATGATCAAAAAGATACTAGTTGGTCCACTTTAATTGCTGATCCTTTAGGATATGACTGGAGAAGGTATACACCTACCTCTTTTGCAAAACACATGCGTCCCTTGGTTAAATTGGATAAGACTGCAGATAAATTACTTCTTACGGTTAATTTAACTAAGAGTGATCTCCTCCCCTTAAAATATCTCCAGAAGGGGGAAGGTTGTACTCTCTTTATAATTTGGGTTTATAAAGGGGGAAAAGATGTTCAATTTCCTATTACAATATGTCAAGACTCTCTTAATGTTTCCACCTCAGTAAGTCAAAATCAGGCCTCAGCAGCAAGAGGTAGTATAATTAAAGAAGAACCATCTGTGGACGATTACTTTGAAATGATGACAGGAGTGGGAGGCTCCACTAATAATTGGTTGCTTATGGTAGAACATGCAGGACGAGAAGCGAGACAGGACTGTGTTGTGTGCATGGGAGCCCGACCTGTTCTCAAGGTGGTCCCTGCACCTTTTGAGCTCAACACAACTTGTCTGGTTTCCCTGCTATCTAGTGAAAATCCAGTAAAAGATTGTAGCAACTGGGAAAAATTATTCCCTATAGCTGATAACAGAGCTACCCCACCCTTCTTTGATAGTAATGTAGCTCCAAATAATTTTACTTGTTTCAAAAATGGTGAGCCTGGACATAAACTAATGGGTTCAGTCAACATTACATATTGTAATTCAATCCAAACTTTCCTTAAATCTTTTCAGGCTCGTGCTGACATCTGGTGGTGGTGTGGAGGAAAAATTCTCCGCTCCATTTTACCTAGTAATTGGACAGGATTGTGTGCACCTGTTACATTAATTATGCCAGTAGCAATATTTACTTATGATTCCACAGGAGACCAGACTCTTCTCACTTTGAATAATCATGTTAGAAAGAGGGACTTAAGCCACGAAGATGATTCAACTTATATTGATGCCATTGGAGTTCCTAGAGGTGTTCCAGACGAATATAAATTGGTTAATCAGATCTCAGCAGGATGGGAATCAAGTATTTGTTGGTGGTGTACCCTGTACAAGAACGTGGATAGAATAAACTATATACAGTATAATGTACAGAAATTAGCTAATAATACTAGAGATGGGTTTGAGGCTGTTCATGAGCAACTTAAAGCAACCTCCTTAATGGCCTTTCAAAATAGAATAGCGGTCGATATGATCCTGGCTCAGAACGGTGGCGTCTGTTCCCTCTTTGGTGATCAATGTTGTGTTTTTATCCCTAATAATACTAATGCAGACGGTAAATTAACTAGGGCAGTAGAAGGACTCAGAATACTTTCAAATAGGCTAAAAGAACAATCAGGTGTAGATACCTCAATGTGGGACGATTTGTTAAATAATATGTTTGGTAAATGGAAGACTCTGGCAATGTCTATAATGGTTTCTTTAGCAGTATTTGTGTCAACTATGGTGTTATGTGGATGTTGCTGTATTCCTTGTATACGTTAATTGCTCACAAAGTGTATTGAAAAAGCTGTTGGTGATAATATGCAAGGTCAATATCTGTTACTCCCTCACATGGAGCCTGAAGGAGAAGTACAGAGGAGTGATCAATCTATTTGAAAATAGATTGAAAGAGGGATTTGTTGTATTCTACTTTTTTGGGGCTATTTTTTATTATGCAGTACATATGTTTTAACTATATCTTTAGTAAGCTTTAGAAGTAAATAGGCCTGTTTATATTATTCAGGGTAGTAAAACATGACTCTTTACCAGTATTTTATGGGGTTAAGGTTTTAAGTAAATAAACTCTTGGGTAAAGATTTGAACTGAAAGCAGGGAGGATCGGTTATAACTCTAGTTCATGCTACGGCTATAAAACCAGGTCAGGAGACCTGGAGAAAATGTATGACCTGTCAAGATGTAGAAGGAGGAGAGAGGAGTCATGTGATATGTTCTTTGTTCTTCTGTAATAAAAATGGTACACCCTTGTAGAGAAGGGAGTCAGATCTTTTCTGGCTCCCATCTGCAGGTGCGTCCACTGTGAAACAGATATCTGTTTGTGTGTGTTGTTTTACTCTCTGTCTCTCAGTTCTGGGTCTTATTTTGAAACAGTTCCCGCCGGGGTTTTGGAGTTCCTCGCCCCCACCTCTCTGAGTAGAAAGTGAGTTGCAGAGCATATCATGGTAGGAAGCCGACACATTCTATGCAGTAGCATAATTTAACATCACGCTAATGTCACCTGCAAAGCTAAACCTTACAGTGAGTGTTGCTAATATTGGGATCATAAAAAGTAAATAAAATACAGCTTGACACAACTGATGTCTTTGTGATATTTGACAGTGACATGTTTTTAATCAATAAATCAATCAAACATTATTTAAGAAGTGCTTTTCATATAAACATTGCAACTCATAGTGCTTTTTAAATTAAAATGACCCCACATAAACCACATTCCCATCCCTCCCCCACAGATTTCAAAGCATGATCACAAATATATCCCTCTCCCCCCAACCCAACCCCCATGCACACACACACTCAAGTGCAACAATTAAAAAGACATTGGGCCCAGTACAGATGAGCCAGGTAAGGTAAGGAAACGCCATCAAAGGAGCCATCTGCACTGGCAGCAGCACATCAACAGCAGCAGCCAAGGCACTGACACAGGGCGCCCAGAGGAGGCAAGGTGGAGACCCCCACCTTCAACCAAGTGCAAACTGGAGAGCAGTCACAGCCGACCACCGCTCCCAAGGCAGAGGGCTCCCATAGAGGAAACACTGGAAGGAAAATTAAAATAACAGGTTAAAATATAAAAATAAACAGTGGATAAATATGATATGGCTAAGTAGTAAAACACTGATAAAATATAAGCAAGTAAAACATGCAAAGCAATAAACAGACTCAGGTCATGAGCCTGCTCTTAAAAACGTAAACGTTCTCTGCAGCTTTGAGGTCCTCTGGCAGCCTGTTCCTGAGGTGAGGACCATAGTACTGGAAAGATGCCTCACCGTGAGTGTGTGTCCTTTCTTTATGGATGATAAGGACACGGCTGCCAGAGGAGAGAATGGCACATTGACTCTGGCAACGTTCTTTAAATGATAAAAACCTATTTTAGTAATGATTTTAATGTGAGAGACAAGAGTCACCACAGAATCAAAAATCATGCCCAGGTTTTTCACTTGTAAAAAAATGATTAAATGACAGTGATTGTAGTTCTGGTAAAAGTTTCTCTCTCTAAGCCTCCAGACCAATGACTAAAACTTCCGTTTTGTCCTGGTTGAGCTGGATAAAGTTGTCTGTCATGCAGGATTTAATGTTTAACATGCAGTTAAAAAGTGCATCCATTGGCCGTGTGTCATCAGGAGACATGGAAATGTACAACTCTGTACCATCAGCATAACTGTGAAAATTAACTCCATCTCCAACTCTTTCTTCTGATGACACTGTCAACAGGGAGCATATAAAGGTTAAAAAGGACTGGGTCTAAAACTGAACCCTGGGGCACACCACATGTAATCTTGTGGATCTTAGAGGCGCAGGTATCTAAAATTACCATAAAAATCCTGTCTGTGAGATGTGATGGATGTGAACCGTTTTTGCATAGCACCGGAGAGGCCAATCTGTTTTAAATGGGTTAAAGGAATAGTGTGGTCCACTGTATCAAAGGAAGTGCTTAGGTCCAGTAGAACCAACACTGTCACCCTCTGTGCATCATAGTTTAATCTGGACTAATTTAAAATATTCAAAAGGGCCGTCTCGGTGCTGTGCTTCACCCTAAAATCAGACTGAAAAATTATCTAGGGCATTATGAATGTTGTGCAGTTTTAAGTATAGCTGTATTTAAAATGAACCTGTTTATTCATTTTTCCCTGGGATTATGTTTTGTTATGAAGTGGGACTATACAGATAAACTGAATTTAATTGAACTTTTCACACCACGCTAAGTACTTAATGGGGTGATTTAAGACAGGAGGACCCAGATATACTCCCTACTTTGTATTGACCAGCTTTTATAGCATAATGTTCACATTGCAGTAAGCAGATTATGCATGTTAGCACATTCTATTTTCCCGGTGGTCTTTGCGGGCTTCCTTGGATGCACAGTAGTGTGATATTGTTTGCTGCTAGTCATGTGAAATTAAAGCTCTTTTCAGCCTGTGAAGTCACCACCTGTTTGTAGTGACAGAGAACTGATGAGCCTGTGAGCACATCTGAAATGTTAACCTCCTTTTAAATGTGCCATGACGCTTTGCTGCACAGAAACATGGTACTATTAGAGCATGTTAATAGTCTGTTCTCGTAACAGCCAGGGACTGAAATATTATCTACCCGAGCAGACATGCTTATCAGTTGCAGTTAGTGTCTAATTATTCATTAGAAGATTGCTCTACAGACATGTGTTGGGTAAGTAAAAGGATTTGCATTTCTAAATTGAGCAAATGTGTGAAAGGCATAAAAAACAGCTTGTGACATCAGTGTGTCAACATCTTTTTATGTCCCACCTCTCAATATTTAATTATTACTTTGTTGAATTAATTCTTGTATTTTGTGATAGGTTTGGTCATGAGAGCATTAAATTCAATAAACCCACTATTTGATGTGCTGTAGATGTGACAAACCATGGAGAGTTGTCCTACTTGCTTTTATGTAACAGAACAGTTATTTTCACAGTATGCTTGCATTGTTCTGTTTGCTCACACAATCATGACATTTTTTTGTCTTCATAAAATAAAATAAAACTTTAGCTGCTGGACATTTGGAAATATATCTTGTTGACACATTTTCTTTCTAGAGCTTTGAACGCAACATGAAACCAATAAACTATAACACCATCTCCCTCACCTATTGACATTCACGTTCACATGCGGGTTTATGGCCCCCATATAACCCCTAACTATATAAAAGTCAAATAAAAATAACAAAATTGACATTTTATCGCAGTTCTAAAGGCTGATGAGAATTTTTAACACATTAGACATAGCGGCCACAAGAGACACTGTCATGGCAGAGTTTACAACGGACAATATAAAGATGATTGAATAATGACATACCATGTAGATGAACGAGTAAGGTTGCAACAGGATGTTCACAGTGAATGTAAGACCAGCTGAGTTTCTTGTTTATAGTTGTATCTTCTGCTCCTGAGCTAATCTTTGACATAAAACATTAATGGCATTAGTGATGGATTGTTGTGTTTGGGATATGTTCTCTTTTTGGTGTTTCTATGTATTTGTTTTTATCTAAGTTTTTTTCTAGTGTTTTCATTGATTTGTTTGATCAACCACGTGATTAGCTATTTATCCACTTTTCTTTTTTTCTCGGTGTTCAGTCCTTTTCCTCTAGTGCTTTCCCACAGTTGCCTAAAACCTTTTGAGCATTTTTCCTGCAGTTTATCTGTAATCAATTCACCTGTTCACCCTCCAGTATTTATACTCCACAATATGTATAGATCCAAAATTCTTTAGTTATTTTCTGGTCTTCCTATTTTGTCTACCAAAGACATCACTAGGAGGTAAGGAACCAGGAAACACCTGTATGTGGGCCCCACATGGGATTTACTTGGGCTATGGGGGTTCCAAGTGGGCATGGGTTTACAATGGGCATCCAATCTGGGACCCACTTGGGTTAGCCAAATAGGACCCAGCCAGTTCTTTTGGCTTGACTCACCATAAAGATCTGGCTCTTTATGCCCCTCAGATTTTCTGTTGCTTAAAGTGTATTTATTACCAAAATTAATGCCCAACGATGTCTACCAAATGTACCAAAACAAGCGGGGGGGGGGGGGAATGAAAAAAAAAAAAACGTCTCCCAATTACGAGCCGTCTCCCATCGTTCACTTCAAAGGGTTAGCTCTTAGAGTCGGTTCGTTCACGATTGACACATCGAAGTACATGGGAATATTTTTTCAATTTTTTTACGCTGGAATCCATTACGAATTTAGGACAATATCAGGCGAAGTTGGCATCGAAGCTCCGTTTGGAAAAAGGGGCCATTCCAACAATCAGAGACTTGCCTGCATTTGAAACGGTAAGGCTGTGTTTTTATTGCTCTGCTGTGTGTAACAAACAGCAGCTAACTGCTAATGTGGCTATTGCATGCTAGCGGGAGTAGTAGATATGGGTTAGATATGCTGAGGCGTTACCTGCGGTGTCAACCCCTCTCCTTCCTGCCACCTATCAATGCGTCCCTCATTTGCATTATTACAATGCTCGTCCACGACAGCCAAAGTATCGCATCAGATCTCGCGAGACAATAATGCCTTCAGAAATAAGGGTCAGAGGAACTGTGTTTATTTTTTTTCAACTTTTCTTTTTTAGAAGGGCCTGAAAGACTATAATAGAGCGTGGGTATCCAAGATAATACTAGGTTAGGACTCCTTTAAGGGATTGGGACTCAATGTTTTCTTACTGCATCAAAGCCTGTGGGTGTGGCCAAACCTCACATTTTACATTTACATGGCCATTTGCTGATATCCCTTTAGGTCCACCCACTTAGGACAGGAAGTAACTTGATTTCTCCTTTTACACTCTGGCTAATATGTTTCAAGCTGTCTTTGATGACACAGAGCAAGTCGATGTTGAATCATACTCTGAACAGTGACTGTTGGCTGGACCGCGTTGGTGTTAGCTCTAAATCACAAATGCATGATCCGATTTGCTTCAAACTGCAGAAGAGTGATTTTTGTCAACCCCCAAACAGCTCATTAGGATTACATTGGAATTTGAATCAACACCCCCAATAATATTTAAAACAGCTATATCTCTGTGATGCATTTTCAGATCCACACCATTTTCAAATTATGATAAATGTCTTCATTATTCCCTCTCTACCAATTAAGAAGTGGCTGCAGATTCCATCAAGAAGACTGGATTTATGCCAAACTTTTAATACCTCTCACCATAGCTAAAATGACCCTGCTGGAGCATATAGAGGCTTGCTCGTTGTACTGCCTAGTGGCAAAACTGCAGAAGTCATTCGCAGGTTAGGTGGAAGCATTAAGATGGTGCTGAGGAAGTGTTGAGGTGGCGCTGAGCTGCAAATGCAGGTCAAGGCTGCTTCCAACTTTAACTAAACTTTCTCATCACTTTTGAAATTTGATTGTTACATCAAAGAGCCTACAGTGTCAGCAATCAATTTGATTCATTTATTGTGATATTGTGAGTATTGTCATGTTTTGTTATACAATCAGCATTTATAGATTTTTTTGTAAAAATCCTCTAACTTATACCAAATCAATTATCTAAAGTGCACATTGTCGGCTTTTCTCACAATGTGCTCTGCAACTCACTTCCTGCTCAGAGAGGTGGGGGCGCCGAACTCCAAAAACCCCAACGGGAACTGTTTCAAAATAAGACCCAAAGCTGAGAGACAAAGAATTACAAAAATCACACAAACTCAGATCTGTTTTGGAAAAGACGCACCTGCAGATGGGAATCAGACAAGACCTGACTGTCTGACTCATTCTCTTACAGGGCCGCACCATTTTTATTTCAAGAAGAACAAAGAACATATCACGTGACTCCTCTCTCCTCCTTCTACATCTTGACAGGTCATTTATTTTCTCCAGGTCTCTTGACCTTACCATGAACTGTGTTATAACATGACTTAAAAGTTATAGCTGATCCTCCCTGCTTTCAGTTCATATCTTTACTCAAGAGTTTGTTTACTTAAAACCTTCAACCCTATAAAATACTGGTAACAGAGTCATGTTTTACTACCCTGAATAATATAAACAGGCCTATTACTTCTAAAGCTTAAAAAAGATATAATTAACACATATGTAATGCATAATAAAAATAGCCTTAAAAAAGTAGAATACAACAAATCCCTCTTTCAATCTATTTTTCAAATAGATTGATCACTCCTCTGTACTTCCCCATCAGGCTCCATGTGAGCTATTAACAGATATTGACCTTGCACATTATCACCAACAGCTTTTTCAATACACTTTGTGAGCAAAGAACGTATACAAAAAATACAACAACATCCACATAACACCATAGTTGACACAAATACTGCTAAAGAAACCATTATAGACATTGCCAGAGTCTTCCCTTTACCAAACATATTATTTAACAAATTTGTCCCTCTTTCTAACCTGATTATTCAAAATGAGAAGAGTGTCTGTTTTTTTTTTTTATCCTTACCTTTAAGCAATATATTTTTAATTTATTATTATTGTTTTTTATGTTTTAACCTAATTCTCAATATTCTTTTAGTAAAAGCAAACTCTAGCAATTGTCACCAACCCTAAAAACATCCTACAAAAACCACATCATAATGAAAAAAGAATAAGTAAAACACAAATTAGTAGTCAGTCAACCTGATTATACTTTAAACACTCCTTAAAATGTTTTATCTCATTACTAAAAACGTTTTATAAAACCGTAAATACTAAATATTAAGAAAAAATCTTACCAATAGACTACTTAAAAATTATTTGACACCCTCTTAGGCAGTGTCTAGCAATCTGCACCTGTAAATAAAAATCGGTTAGACAACCTGTAAAATACAAGAAAAATGATTAGTAAGTGTTCAGTCTTTATTATTTTGTTCTCTAGTCTTCGCTCTTGTGTATTTCTCTGGCAGCAGGTGGCTACCAGAGTGATGAAATGATTCAGTACAGTGGAGTCTTTATTTTCCCAAAGTTACTGTCTTTTCTGCAGATCGCCCTCACTGAAATGACAGTTACTTCATTAACTGAACATTTCCCCCAGTAAACACAAATGCACAGACAGGCCCCGCCTCCAATAGCTTCCCTCACCGATTGTGAGGTGGTCAAAACCTGCTGTGAAATGTGTTTGATTTCTTGCGATCTTTTCTCTTCGGTATAATCCCTCTTCGAGAAAAGCAAGTCCAAATTGCTTATCTCGCCCAATTTTGTTGCACATATAGATTACACTGGATGATTACAGCAACTTCAACCAATCTTCTGGGTGGGTCAGGCCCCGCCTCCTGGCTTTGGCAGTCGACACCGCCTAGTCAGAACCGACACCACCCGCTGCAAAGAGATTTTCCCAGGTCAGCAGAGAGCTGCTGCAGCGTGAGGGACAGGAGAGGGGTCGGAAGGAAGAAGGAGACCAGGCCCTTCAGATGCTGATGATCACTGCGAGGGTCCGGGTCAGGATGCGATGACACCTGAGGTTCTCTGCCAGCTGTAAATTTAAAGTTGAATTAGACCGCTCGATGACGCCCTATTTCCCCACGCGTCAACAGTGTCAGCCTTGCTGTGACCCCAGTAGCAGTAACAAAACTGCTCACTTCCACTGTGGTAATTCATAATGTATAACAGAAAACCCGTAGTTCGAATCAGTGTAAATCATGACGTCTTTATCTCTTCTCCATTTGCATGCTTCAATAAGAGCCCTTATCTCAGCACGCTGTGCGCTCTGCTTGCCGTCCAGCTTCCCTGACACGACAGTATGTAGTGAATCTCCATTCTGCTCAACAACTGCAAAACCTGATTTTAACTGGCCCTGTCCATCTCTAAAAACAACACCCATCTGTAGAGCACAAAACCTGTAGATAAGGTATCAGACCGTAAATCAGAACGTATTTTTTGAGCAACAGAATTCAGCCTGACACAGTCATGCTGCTCCCCAGAGGCGGTGATTTGTTCAGCCATGTTTATTCCTTCATGCGTAAAAATAATGTTTGGTGCCTCCAAAACTCTGCTAATCCGCTGCTGACACAAAGTAACAATGTGTGAAGTTTTCTCCACTAGGTGTGCAATTCCTGCTGCATGTCTCGTGCAAGGTGGATGTCTCATTTCAATAGCTTGCAGCTTTATGCTAAGATACATAAGAATGTATCTCTGACCACCTTTTTTCTGAAACAAAATCCCATTAACCACCCCATCTGTTTCTGATGTGTTAAGAAAAAATGGACATGTATAGTCAGGAGTGGCTAAATCAGCTGCTTGTGCTAGAGCCTGTTTTAACTTAATAAATGCCTCCTCAGCCGGTATGTCCCATTCTAATTTAGCATGCAGATTTTTCATACCATGAGCATTTACAAGAGCCCTGAGTGGTGTGGTAAGGTTTGTGTAATTAGGCACATAATGTCTGGAAAAATTTGTCAGTCCCAGAAATGACAGCATTGATTTAACAGTGAGAGGTTTAGAATGGGCCAAAATAGCATTCTTGTGGGTGTCCGTCAGCCCAGCGCCTTGAGCGGTCACCCTTCGCCCCAGGAACTGGACTTCCTGCCTGACCAACTGAAGCTTATCGCGGGAGAGTTTAAATCCCTCTTTTCCCAAATGTTGCAACACAACTAGAGTCGCTGCTATGCACTTTTCAACGGTGGGGGATGCTAAAAGTAAATCGTCCACATATTGGGTCAGTACACAGTCTGGAGGGAGCTGTACAGTGCTTAATGACTGCTTTAACACCTGATTAAAAATACCTGGGGATAAAGCAAAACCCTGCGGAAGCCTACTATAACGTAGCTTCCTGCCCCTGAATGTAAATGAAAAAATATCCCTGACAGAAGGATGGAGCGGTAAACAGAAAAATGCATTAGCCAAATCTATGCAGGTAAACCATTTTAAATCAGGAGTCAGTGATGCCAGAGCTGTATACGGATTCGGTGTAGAAATGGGAGGGGTTCTAAGGGCCTCATTAATAGCACGCAAGTCATGTGCCATTCTGTATTTACCAGTACCTTGTTTTTCCACAGGAAGAATAGGGGTGTTATATGAAGAGTTTGATGGTTCTAAAACTCCAACTTAAAGTAAGCCTGCAATAGTGTCTGCAATACCTTCCTCAGCCTGAGGTTTATGTGGGTACTGAGAACGCCAGATTGGATCAGAATGTTTCATCTCAAATGTGATGGGTGTGGTTTGCACTATACCAACATCAGTGGGACCATCTGACCACAAAGAGTCAGGCACGACCTTTAAGGCCTCCACTGCATCAGGATGATCTGTTTTTTCTCTGCCATGATTTCTAGAAAGCTGCAAATGTTCCAGAATGGTAGTATCAGAGAGCTGCGTGTCTATTTTGTACATCTGAGTAGAAGGAGAAAAAGAGACTGAAGATGGGTGTGAACCCAATCCTTTAATTCAACTCCCCTTTTAACCATTCCCCCCAAATCTTTAGCTTGATGTTTCGGATGCAACAAAAGTGATATGTGTGGAAGTGCTTCAGCTCCCATCATATACCATTTATGCTGTTTTGAAGTGAGATGAGCAAACAGTGCAATACCCTTCCTCCCCACAAAGCATGGACCTGAAGCCACAGACCAACTTTGGCCTTCAAGTTCTGTTTCAAATTGTTCCTGGTATAAAGTAGGATCGCCCCTCTCATAAAGGAAGGTCACATGGAAAGGATCAGGCGGTAGAACAAAAGGCTGGAGTTCAAGCAGCCAAGGCTTCCAGCATCTCAGAAAGTCAGCCGCAGAAGATTCATGTGCAGACATCGTCTGGCCCAGAAAATATCAGCCACTTGTGAAGTGTCATCCTTCAGCAAAAATTGACCACTCATGGTGTCACAGCAATGCGTATGTCCATTCGGAAAAGTCACCATAAGTCCATCAGGGGTACATAGAATAGTATCACCAAGTTTGATAAGCAGATCTCTGCCTAACAAGTTGACAGGCTTCTTTTGAACAATGACAAAAGGATGTGATAGTCTTTGATCACCCACTGAAACAGGCAATGGTTGAGTTATAGGGAAAGTCATTGGAGCCATATGTAGAGGTGGCTTACCGGGAGGTATAGCGCCCCCTTGTGGGTGTGGGCACTCCCTCTCCCAGTGTTCATTGGAGCCACACCTGTGACAACCGTTAGCACCCGGCTGCCCTCTCCCCATGCCTCTAAAATCCCCAAACCTGGCCCTGCCACGTGACCTGCCACGAGGCTGCCATGTCCTATAAGGAGCAGTAAATGGCTTATTCGGTGCAGCTCCAGCATACATCACAGGAAAAGAAGGCAGCACTGTCGCTGATCCAACAGTAGGTGCTGTTTCAGCCACCATCTGTATCTCTTTTTTTAGACTGATACAAGTCAGTCAATTTATTCTGAGCCTCTTTTAACTGTAGTTTTAACAAAGCAGTCTCCATTTTCTTATTCTCCTCAGCGTCCTTTAACGCAGATGCTCTCACTAAAAGAAGCATTAAATCAGGGCCTCCACTCGCCCACAGTGACACCTGAGATCTGGTATTCTTAAATGGTCCTTCACTCCCCTTGTCTCCCAACGTCTGCATATTTTTGACCTGTAAAACTGTCGTACATTCATCACGTTGACTGGGGCTGGGACCTCTTGAAAGGTCTGTAGCTTGACCCCTTACCACAGATGCCAAAAAAAAAAAAAAAAAAAACAATTTATCGGTGCCTTCTAATTTGTTGCTAACTAAATTTAGTAGGTGTCACTTTTCCTCCCCAGAACACATTCTGTGAGAGACTTCTCTTATACTCCCCTCGGGCACCATGACGAGCCCCCCTGGCCGTCATAAGGCCCTGGAACTGGTTTTTATCTTCTTTTTATTTTTTACCGGGCTTATCAACTAAAACAGAATATAATTTAGAAATGTATATTAACAATTGGGCATCTAAAGTACGTCAGTTTCGTCCCTGTGGAGCAGGAAGTAACCTATATTCAGCTGCCATTGAATATTCGTAACAAAAATCCCAAATGGATTAAAATTAAAAAAAATAGGTTATTTATATTAACTATAAATTATTTATTTTAATTGATAAACTATCAATTTTTAGGCCCAAATTTATCCCAATATTAATGCAATAAACAGTAAAGGCAGGCACCGTTTTTATTTAATCTATTTATTTCTTTTTATAGTGAAGGAGTTTATATATTATTTATTCATGCAACATTAACCTTAATAATGTTTTAGGCAAAGCCGAAACGAAGGAAAGCTAAAAAGGTTTATAACGCACTGTTTATCTTATCATTAATTTATTTATATACGGAGATTATTGCCGTTTCATCTAAAAATCAAAGAATTCCTAATAGAGTCCGGCCTGCGCCAAAACTCGGGATGCACTTTTTGGTGAAACACACGAAAAAATAGAATTCTCACAATATAAGGCAATTTGTATTTATCATTAAAACATATACTGAAAGAAATACGTTTAAAACTCGCTTTGCAACACGAAAACGTCAACAGTTTGCTCCAAAAAAAAAAACTCCGCCGGACTGACAGATCAAAGTCCGGCCCAATAAAACTTCCGTGTCACACCGCGGAATGAATACGCCGGTGCACAGATGGCTAATTCTGCACTACGATGCTAAACCGTACTCATAATTAAACCAACCAAGAACAAAATGCCTCCAACAAAACCACACTTCGCCATCAATACTCGAATGACTGTTTAACCGAGCCAAATAAATACGGTTCGGAAGCTAAGCTACCAAAGATTAGCTGTCATCATGAGCAACCTAGCTCAACCGGAAGCCAAACGTGACCGCTCCGTTATCATAAAAAGTTATTTTATATATATTCTATAGAGTTTACTACCAGTTATCCATAATAACAGTCCTATATATATGTGTTCGACAATGCTTTAGACGTATTTACGTAGTTGCACAAGGTTGAACGCCTTTATTTCCAGGCGAAAAACTCATCCAAACTGTGCGTTAGCCGTAAGCTAACTTATGGTGGTACTTTAGCTGACTGAAAATGATATTCCCTTATTCCTCTACAATGTCAAGCTTCTACGCTTATTGTCTGTACAAGAAGCGCGGACATTGTCTAGGCGTTTAAGATTCGCAGAGGAATTATGGTTTTAGATTCAGTCGGTTAGTTCCCCTAAATGAGGAGTTTATATACGGCCGGAGTGCAGGAAGCTACCTGGTAGCTACTTTTCCGTCACCGCGACTTCTCCAATCACACACACAAACATCCGAGAGAAAGAAAGAACAACAATTTTCACAGTCTCATCAAACACTAACCTCTACCGGAGCCACCTAAAGCCGGACCTTTAAACACAATCCAATTCACGTGGCTCAATCGTGCGTTTGGAAGATACGCCAGCCTCTCCAAGGTAATCCGTCTAGACAACAGAGAGCGCCCAGGCCCTAAAACTGCTGTCTCTTCCGCTTGCCAGCCGAGGAAAATTTTCCGACAGCGTCCCATCGGAAATGAGCGGCCAACTCTCAAGCCCCCTGGTCCGTACTTTGGTCGACCCTCAACCGAAAAAACAACACGTCAACATTAAATGGAGAACGTTTAAATCGATCAATACCTATTAATTTGGTGTTAGCGCTTTTTCAGATTGATACAAAACCACCCGGGTGTTGATTAGCAAGGATCAATCCAGTCGCTCTCCGATTCTCTGTTGAACTCAAAGAAAAAACACAAAATCACTACAATTGCCACAAACACCTGTATCAATCAGTTATGCCACACTCATTACTCACACTCAATCTCTCCCAGCCCTGAGAAAACTCAAAACCAAATCAAATGCCCGCATCCTCCACCATATTGTCGGCTTTTCTCACAATGTGCTCTGCAACTCACTTCCTGCTCAGAGAGGTGGGGGCGCCGAACTCCAAAAACCCCAACGGGAACTGTTTCAAAATAAGACCCAAAGCTGAGAGACAAAGAATTACAAAAATCACACAAACTCAGATCTGTTTTGGAAAAGACGCACCTGCAGATGGGAATCAGACAAGACCTGACTGTCTGACTCATTCTCTTACAGGGCCGCACCATTTTTATTTCAAGAAGAACAAAGAACATATCACGTGACTCCTCTCTCCTCCTTCTACATCTTGACAGGTCATTTATTTTCTCCAGGTCTCTTGACCTTACCATGAACTGTGTTATAACATGACTTAAAAGTTATAGCTGATCCTCCCTGCTTTCAGTTCATATCTTTACTCAAGAGTTTGTTTACTTAAAACCTTCAACCCTATAAAATACTGGTAACAGAGTCATGTTTTACTACCCTGAATAATATAAACAGGCCTATTACTTCTAAAGCTTAAAAAAGATATAATTAACACATATGTAATGCATAATAAAAATAGCCTTAAAAAAGTAGAATACAACAACATATATCAGCTCTTTCAGAATCTGTTGGTTTTTATTCCAGTTTCATAGACATGTCTTCCAGATTATGCTCATTTGCTGTTATATCGGGGGTTGCTTGTATTTTCTGCTGTTATATATATGCAGCAGTCTCAGTTGCATTCACCTAAGTGAATCAACATTTTGCCTGGTAACAAGTTCTGAATTTAGACATATAATGGTCTGAAACCATGATACAACAAGAAGCTGACTTGCATTTGGTTTGAGCAAAGAAGAAAAAAAATCTTTTGAATGTCTGTTATTCACTTCAACAAAGGCCCACCAAGAGGACCTGGTACTTAATATCCTGTAAATGCTCTTTGTTGATAAGTGATACAGAATACAGATCAAAAGAGTGATGCATAATTAAGAAAAGATGGGAGCACAATACATGTCTTTTGCAGTATATTCAAACCAGTCAAAGAGGTAGAATGCCTCATTCCTTGCGAAACCTGAAAGAAAAAAAACATCATAGTGCCCATTTCCATTTGAAAATCGAGTGGATAGACATGCACTTTTTTAAGTGGCCATTCACGGGTAAAAGTGAGAGTTCTTTGTTTTGATTTTTCTGAGTAAAAATATGAATAGAGAATATGCTCGTCATGAAATCCAAAGTCACTTTATTATATCTTAGTAGAGACATGCATAAAAACAAGCCTTATTGTCATTTATGTTCTGCATATGATATTTCTGACAGTATTGATGACAGATATAGTTAAACCAATGTAATGTACATGCAACATACTGTCTTTCTCTATATTAATCGAGGTTAAGTGGATGAAGCTTGAACATGAGTTAGTGACAGCACCCTTTTTTGATGGTCTTTGGTAAACTAAAGAAGAATCATGTGAGCATACAAAAACAAAGATGAAAAAAGGGAATAATCAGTCTAAACATGTCTGTGCAGGATAACTTTTAAATGTCAAACACAAAAGAGCAGCCTTTTGGTCTTGAAAGAGGGAGAGCAGAT
Source organism: Valencia hispanica (assembly GCA_963556495.2). NCBI lineage: Eukaryota > Metazoa > Chordata > Actinopteri > Cyprinodontiformes > Valenciidae > Valencia > Valencia hispanica. The sequence goes on from OY747704.1 coordinate 48,799,094, forward strand.
CAACATCCATTAAGCCCCCATACAAGTAGTTTTTTTTCTTTGATAGGCGTCTCATTTGTCAATAAGCTGCTTCATTTGCTGGCTTCTGGCAGTGTGAGCATGGGTGTGTGTGTGTTGGTGTGTAAGATGGGGCATTGTCTGTTAATCAGTTTGAGATAATCAGGCCTCTTACTGTCCTTTTGGACCACAGGGGAAAACCCAGAGCTTGCTGTCATTAGACACACAAAAAGTGACACATACTGGGAGCTTGTTTGAGAAAAAGAGAGGAAGGAACGGACACAGAGGTATAAAAAGACAAGAAAGTTGGAACATTAATTATAGGGGAATTTAACGAAGAATCTGATAATGCAGAATATTGCAATGTTGGGCACAAGTACATTGATTGTACTACTGTCTGATGCATACATAAAAGTGCTAAAATATACGGTGGCCCCTAGAGACAAAACACATGCAAATTCCAAAACACATACAAATCCCAAAAAACCCAAAACGCATAAAAAATTCCAAAACATATACAAATCCCTGAATACTTGCAAATTCCAAAACACATGCAAATTCCAAAACACATTCAAATCCCGAAAAAAAAAACACATAGAAAATTCCAAAACATATACAAATCCCTAAATACTTACAAAACCCAAAACACATAGAACATTCCAAAACACATACAAATCCCTTAATACCTGTGAGTTCCAAAACACATGCAAATCCCACAACACATGCAAATTGCAAAACATGCAAAACCCAAGAGGCAGGAGATCTCTAAGTAAACTGGTCTCAATAATGGACAATACATCCACTTCACCACATACTGGAGGGACAGCAGAGCTTGTTTTCCACTAGACTGCGACAGCTCCGCTGTCACAGAGAGAGGTTGGGGAAATCATTCTTCCCATTTACTATAACACTCTACAACAACTCCTCACTGTGTGGGAGGTGATTATCAGTTTTATTTTTATTAGTTTTAATAACAATTGTACTTTGTTGTATATACTGCTATTGCTTCTTAATCATCACGTGTTGGTCCTACATGTGTGTATATTGAGCTTATTTATTTGCACTGTTTTTTGTGTGTTGTTTTTTAATTGTGTCTTGAGTGCTTCTGCTGTAACAAGGAAATTTCCCTTCAGGGATTAATAAAGAATGTCTATCTAAAACCCAAAACACATGCAAATTCCAAAACACATGCAAACTTCACAATGGACGGGCTCCAGGACGCTAGGGACAGTTATGAGCTTTTGTTGCCTAGTGTCTACACAAACCAGAAGTAGATCCACATTCCAAGGGGAGCCTGGTTTTCTATTCATCCCGTTCCAACCTCTGGAAAACCTCTGTTTGCTTCATAGAATAAATATGTTTGTACTGAGTTCCAAATCAAAAGTTCTCCTGTTGTAATAGCGCTGTTTTTTATGATCAATATTTTTAATTCGGCACTAGTTTGTTTTGACTATAATGAGAAAGTAGTAACGTTGGAGAGTGGATTTGGAGAGTAGCAGCAATGATGAGGAAAATATCCCTGAAACTTCTACAAAACCGAGTAAACGTGTATGTTGAAGGTGCTACATGCATTTAACATCCGCGAAACATGAGCAGGAACTCAATTGCATACTGAAACATTACTCATAAAAAGGCCTTTGTTTAAATGTTTATGTTCATAAAGGTGATAGTTTCCAGGGGAATACTTAAGGTCCATGAGTGATAATAATAAACTGAACAGATGGATCTACATATGATTGTTTTATTTACATTCATTCATTACACTGCAGTAATTAACAAGAGAAAAACGAAGGAGTTGGAGATGGATTTCCATAGGTGCAGCCACAGAGCACACTGACACTGGTGAAGAACAAGGGAGTGGACAGAGAGAATCTAGTATCTGGCTGTTCACCTTAACAATAAACTGGACTGGAGCCACAATGAAGCTCTCTACAGCAAAGTTCAGACCTGATGAGGAGACTGAGATTTTTCAGAGTGCAGGAGGCGCTCCTAAAGACCTTCTTTCATTAACTTATATAAGCTCCATTGATGAACCCTTGATCAGGTGACCATGCTCCCAGTTGTAAATTCGTATTATCTTATTCTATACATTTGAATACACTTTTATTTTGACACTGTCCTTACCCCATACACTTTCGTTGTGAAGTTTGCATGTGTTTTGGGATTTGCATGTGTTTTGGGGATTTGCTTGTGGTTTGGGGATTTGCTTGTGTTTCAGAATTTGCATGTGTTTTGGGATTTGTAGGTGTTTTTGAAATTGTATGGGTTTTGCTAGGCAAGGCAATTGTATTTGTATAGCCCACTTTCAACAAAAAGGTGATTCAAGGCATAGCTGAAATACGGGATACGGGATAAAAAACCTGAGCCTCCTGAGGTTAGGTTATCGCAGGAGTTAAAACCTCAATATCGATGCGATTAAGGTTAATCGTGCAGCACTAGTAAGCGCGTTGTGGTACATCCCCCGTCTCCAACTTTTCACTTTCTTTAACATAGAAAGTACTCTTATATCAGATCTTCTGTTCTTTCAGTGTCTCTGCTCTGTCTTCTTAAACCCCCAGACGGTTGTGGTAGATGGTCATTTGCACTGAGCCAGGTTGTGCTGGAGGTTTTGTGGTGGAAAATTCTTATGTAATTAGGATTTAAGTATATATTCTCTGTTTAGTGAATGCTTCTAGGGTAAGATGACAAGGTTATTGTTCCAACTTAATGTTATAAAAAATATGTGTCAGGTCACCATTGAGACAGACATCGGGGCAGCAAGATAACAGTCTGCCCTTCGGATGTGCTGCTTCATGCGTCGCTATCAGACTCTCATGAACCAGTTCTCCAGAGGCTGGGTGTGAAGGTTGGAGAAGACGTCTGCAGAGATAAACAGTGATTGCTGAATAATATTTAAGCTGTTAGTTACAAAGGTTGGGGGGGGGGGGGGGGGGTGATGCACAAGTTATTCTCTGTCCCCTCTATGTTTTGGCCAAAATTTTTGTATTAAATACTTAAACACCTTCCGGGATTCAGTCTTCTTAATTATGGAAACCCTGAGATATTTTTTTGCCATCACAGTTTCTTCCTGTTAAAGGGGAATTTTTCCTCTCCACTGTCGCTACATGCTTGCTCAGTATGAGGGTTCGCTGAGGGATTGCTATTCACAACAGATGTCATCTCAAGGCACTTTAAAAGAAAAGTCATTTCATTGCAATCATACAAACATTCCAATCATCTTAAAGTTTTAGTTAGTTTCCTATTTAGGGAATCCCAGCACATTGCATCGAGTCATTGACTGGCAGTTGCGCCCTGTTGATGCAGACTCCAACTACAACAATATTTCATACTGAGCAAGCATGTAGCAACAGTGGAGAGGAAAAACTCCTCTTTAACAGGAAGAAACCTCCAGCAGAACCTGGCACAGTACCATCTGCCACATCCGTCTGGGGGTTTGAGAAGACAGAGCAGAGACACAGAAAGAACAGATCTGATATAGGAGCCTTTTCTATATTAGAGAAAGTAAAAAGTTGATAACAGGACATGGGGGATGTTCAATTACTAGGATCATCATCCCAGTTGATGCCCCCCGTCCAGCAATCTAAGCCAATAGCAGCATAACTACAGAGATAGCTCAGGATGACCTAAGCCACCCTAAGTAGGAGCTTTGTCAAAAATGAAACTTTTAAGCCTGTTCTTAAAAGAAGACAGCATGTCTGCCTAACAGACTAAAACTGGGAGCTGGTTCCATAGGAGAGGAGCCTGATAACTGAAAGATCTGCCTCCCATTCTAGTTCTAGAAATCCTATGAACCACCAGAAAACCCACAGTCTGACAGTGAAGTGCTCTGTTAGGAACATATGGAACAATTAGATCTCTGATGTATGATGGACAGCAAGTTCCATCTTGTCAGAATTTAAAAGCAAAAAGTTTAGGGTCATCCATGTTTTTATGTCTTCCAGACATGCCTGTAATCTACCTAACTGACTGGGTTCATCAGGATTTATGGATAAATATAGTTGTGTATCATCGGCATAGCTGTGGAAATTTATCCCATGCTGTCTAATGATTCTACCACTTGGAAGCATATATATGGTGAAAAGAATTGGTCCAAGCACAGAACCCTGTGGAACTCCACAAGTAACCCTTGAGAATGAAGAAGATTGATCATTTAGATGAACAAACTGGAATCTGTCAGACAAATATGATTTAAACCAGCCTAGTGCCGTTCCTTTGATCCCTGCAACATGTTCAAGCCTTTCTAAGAGAATATTGTGATCGACTGTGTCAAAAGCAGCACTGAGATCTAACAAAACCAGAACAGACACCAGTCCATTATCTGAGGCCATGAGAATATCATTAGTAACCTTCACCAGTGCTGACTGAATATATGGAACAATCAGATCTCTGATGTATGATGGAGCTTGATTAATAAAAAATATCTCGAACCATACAAGTGCGTTATCATAACAAAACCTCAGACAAACTGTTTAAACATACAAACAGACTGACCTAACAAACAAGGAACAAAAGTGGGTTTAAATACTGGCTAATCAGACCAGACTGACAGGGGGAACACATTATCTTCACAATTAACTAACAAAGAAGAAACAGTTTAAGAGTTACGGTAACCTAAATACAAGGTTAACAAAATAAATAAACCATGAATCTAACTTAATTGATACAGAAGTTAGAACAAATAACTCTTGAATGGCAGATAGTTTTAAAAGGTTGAAATGGTAATATTGATGAAACACTAATAATGAGAATGAGAAAAGGTGGAAACCTAATGATACAATTTTAAACTTATGAAGACAGGTACAGCTACACATAAATGACAATGTAAATAATGTAAGGATAATACATGTATTAATTGGACTGGGGTGACTTGACAATATAAAAGCTCTGAACTTTCCAAATTAATTACCAGGATCAGAGAACTAAAATGGGGAACTCTGTGTTCCCCATTTCAACAATTAGATAACATCTGTTCCCTTATGGCCCGCAGATTCAGCTTGGGAAACTGTTGAAGTTTTTTCTTTGGAACAGATTCTGTTCAGCAGCAAACTGGCTGAACAATTGAGTTTTGAAATAAATTATCCTGACAAATAAAATACAAGCTGAAGATGTTTGCAAGTATTGATTTGAACTAATTTTGAAGTATTGAGGTTTAATAAAAATAGAGCTTCCGGGTTGTCTCATGAACTAAAAGCAGGTTCTAAAAACAAGTTGAATAGCAGATTCTAAATAAACTGGGGATTTCATTAAACATAGTCTAAAAGCGGGTTCTAAAAACTGGTACTGGAAGAGTTAAATTATTGGAATGATGTCTCAGGGGTTCCAGCTGCGGAACTGGGATCCCACAATGATTAATGGGTACTTTTCAAGTTACATTCATAAACTTTGACTTTGGTAAATTTTTTCCCCAGGTACAAGAGGCAGATGAAGCTAATTTAACCACTAAGATTTCCTTTATTGTGTATTAACTTTTCATCTCCACAGCTCTCATCAAACTGATTTCTTTGGGAACGTTTTCACATGGGGTCATAGCAATGTTGAGACAGGGGATCAATATTTTGAAGAAAAAGAGGGGACTGGACAACCAATTAGGAGTAATTGGATTCTCTAATTGAATTTTTGGGTTTGATTAGGTTTTTGATCAAATTTGGTTATAATAATAATTAATCAGAAGAGGTTATAGTATAGTGGCTATATACTAGAAAGGGAGCAGAATAGGAGTTTCAAATCAGTTCAAAAAAGGGTTAAAATTCATTTTAATTCAAGTTAAACCAGCTTTTTGGATAGAGGGATCTTTAGTTTTATTTATATATATATATATATATATATATATATATATATATATATATATATATATATATATATATATATATATATATATATATAAAACGAGTTCAAACAGGTGCCATTACTACAGGTAACGGGTGGAGGACAGAGGAGCCTCTTACAGAAGAAGTTACAGGTCTGTGAGAGCCAGAAATCTTGTTTGTTTGTAGGTGACCAAGTACTTATTTTCCACCATCTTATTTTGTCTCTCATGAGGCATTCCTACGATGAAAATTACAGGCCTCCCTCATCTTTTGAAGTGGGAGAACTTGCAGAATTGGTGGCTGACTAAATGCTTCTTTACCCCACTGTGTATATATATATATATATATATATATATATATATATATATATATATATATATATATATATATATATATATATATATATATATCAGGGGTGAAAGTAGTTTTAAATTCTTGCTGGTACTATTAAATAGTAAACTTTTTAACTGATTGGAATGTTTGTATAAATGTATTGAAATGACTTCTTCTTAAGTGCCTCGAGATGACATCTGTTGTGAATTGGCGCTATATAAATAAACTGAATTGAATTGAATTGAAATTAACAAAACCTTCATCTCTCTCTCACTTCATGCATTTTTAAATAGCAAATGGTCAAAACCCAAACTAAAACATTTCAATATTTACCTGTAGGCCTAGGGTTAGGGTTAGTTGACAAGAATTAAAAACAATTGACGATATTGTAAAATGATAAAATGATGGTTTGGTAGATATTTACCTTGGATTATGACCATTTAATTCTGTGGATTTGAAGAAGTTTGTCCAAGGATTAAAAAAGTTACCTGGGGGATACATATTCTGGCGGACAGAATTATCTTGCCTGAAATAATTTGTATCCTCCCCCCTTAAAAGGGCTGTGAGTATCCCATCTTCAAGTGGTTATATATTTATTTACCTTGGATTATGACCATTGAATTCTGTGGATTTGAAAAGGTTTGGCAAAGGAATAGAAAAGTTACCAGGGGATACATATTCTGGCGGACTGTATTATTGTGCCAGATATAAATTGTACCCCCCCCCCCCCCTAAAAATGACTGTGAGTATCCCATTTTTTACATCTCTAAAACATCACTAAAACGTTTTCTATTAATGTTTGAGAGTACAAATGATGTTCTACATGCCATTTCTCTTTTCAACCACATCAACTTCCTAATGTTGTGAATCTGTTCACATATTTGGCAATAAAACCTTACCGATTCTGATTCTCTTTTACTTTGTTATAGTTATTTATTATAACACTAAAATAAACAGCGTTTTTCAGTGTTGAACTCAGGAAGGTGGATTTTTGTTTCTAGCAGACAGAACTTTGGGCGATGTAAAACAAGAAAATAGTATTTTTATAAGAGATTGTGAAAGAGTCGTTTACTTGCCGAGATTTTTTTTTATTGAGTGTAATTTGATGAATCGAGAACACAGACGTGACCATTTTCTTATTAAGCCAACCGTGTGATACCACGTTAGAAAAATAAATATGTTTATTTCTGTGGTAACCCACAAACAGAACGATGAAGTAAATACACTTGGTTTTCACTTTTTCAAAGATAAAACATCACTAGTTCAACGTGTTGTTGGTTGTGATTAAGGCGGAGTCAAATGGAACAGCACTTCCTTCTACTCGCACGCCCGACGCAGGGGGATACAATTTGGGGATAACTACCTTCGCACGACACTGGCATTAGCTCATAAGTTTCTTTTCTGAGCTGTTCTGTATGGTTAAAAAAACAAAATAACAATTCAGAAACAATTCAGTATGAGTTAAAGAAATTTTTAAATAGACTGGTTCTGAATGAGGACTTTAAGACAGGCAGCCACTCTCCCATCTTCCTGGTACTGCGTACCACCACAGAATCTTTACCGGAATGTATCGGCTTACTTTCACAACTTATATATATACAGTACATGGTCAACAATATGCCAACAAATTGCCACGCTTGGATAAAGTTATGGTTTGCTGTGGGCTACCCTGTTGGCTGAAAGATCAAATGTAGCATTGATGGTGTTCCCTCAGTCATGTTTGTCTGTTGAGATGATCGGACCAGTGACGACATGTTTAGCCGCATGCTGTCATTCCATCAATGGTTGTCTAGGTGGTGTCCTGCAAACGATGTGGGCTACATTGATAACTGGAGAACTTTTTGGGGAAAACCTGGTCTGATCCGGAGAGACGGCATCCATCCCACTTTGGATGGAGCAGCTCTTCTTTCTAGGAATATGGCCGAATTTATTAATCCTCCAAAACACTGACAACCCAGGGTCCAGACCAGGAAGCAGAGTCGTAGTTTAACCCACCTCTCTGCTGCTTCTGTACTGTTACCCACCCATTACCCTATAGAAACAGTGTCTTGCCCACGGCCAAAATTAAATAGATTAAAAGTTAAGCCAACAAAAGCAAATTATGGAAATCTCATAAAAATAAATACAACTTTGACTGAAAATAAATCTATTAAATGTGGTTTATTAAACATAAGATCTCTCTCCTCAAAGACTTTGTTAGTAAATGACTTGATTTGTGATAATCACATTGATTTCCTTTGTCTCACAGAAACCTGGTTGCAGCAGGAGGATTATGTCAGTATAAATGAGTCAACTCCTTCCAGTCATTTAAATTTTCACATTCCTAGAAATACTGGGCGAGGAGGAGGAGTTGCAGCCATTTTCCGTTCTGATTTACTAATTAGTCCCAGACCAATTGATAGCTACAGTTCTTTTGAGCATCTAACCCTTAATTTTCCTCATCCAAGTTGCAAAACATTAAGACCATTTTTGTTTGTGGTTTTGTATCGTCCACCAGGCCCTTACTCTCAATTCTTGGATCAGATCTCACATTTTTTATCTGATTTAGTATTAAATACTGATAGGGTTATTATAGTGGGGGACTTCAATATTCATGTGGATACTGAAAGTGATAGCCTAAATGCAGCCTTTAATGCTATTTTAGACTCAATTGGCTTTACTCAAAAAGTACAGGGATCGACCCACTCAGGTAAACACACTTTGGACCTTGTACTGACATACGGTATTGAGTGTGAGGAAATAACAGTCCACCCACATAACCCGGTCCTGTCTGACCACTTCTTGATAACTTTTGAATTTACTTTAACTGACCATCTTAAATCTGAAAGAAAATTTCATTATAGTAGAACTTTATCAGACAATGCTGTAACAATTTTTAAAGAATCTGTACCATTCTTACTTTCCTCAGTGTCTCAGAGTAACACAGTGGATGGCAGCAATTCTATCTCTAACCCTTCAGAAATTGATGGTCTGGTTCACAGCGTTACGTCATCCTTGCGTTTGGCATTAGATAGTGTAGCCCCATTAAAAAAGAAAGTGGCTAGCCATAGGAGGCTGACTCCTTGGTTTAACGCAGAGTTGCGTACTTTAAAGCAGAATACTAGGAAGTTGGAGAGAAAATGGCGCTTTACACATCTAGAGGATTCCTATTTAACCTGGAATAACAGTCTACTGCTGTATAAAAAGACCCTTCGACAAGCTAGAACAGCATATTTTTCATCATTAATAGAGGCGAATAAAAACAATCCTAGGTTTCTTTTTAGTACAGTTGCCAAACTTACACAGAGTCATAGCTCTGTTGAGCAAACTATTCCCCCGGCTCTTAGCAGTGATGATTTTATGAGATTCTTCATAAATAAAATAAATTTTATTAAAAATAAAATCATTGGCACCCTCCCAAACATGATTACTTCTTCCTCAGTAAATGAGTCAGTATCGGAAAGAACTGTAGAACCTCAGTATTGCTTAGGCTGTTTTGATTCAGTCGAGCTTTCAGAATTATCAAAAATATTAGCCTCATCTAAATCTTCAACTTGTATTTTGGACCCAATCTCAACCAAATTATTTAAAGAAGTGTTCCATTTGGTTCCTGGCCCCATTTTGGATATGATGAATCTATCCTTAGTAAACGGATACGTACCACAGGAATTTAAAATAGCTGTAATTAAACCTTTACTCAAGAAACCTTCCCTTGATCAAGATGACTTAGTGAATTACAGACCTATATCTAACCTTCCTTTCTTATCCAAAGTCCTTGAGAAAATAGTTGCTAATCAAGTCTGTGAACATCTAAACAGTAACGAGCTGTTTGAAGAGTTTCAGTCAGGTTTTAGAGCTCATCATAGCACTGAAACAGCACTGGTGAAGGTTACTAATGATATTCTCATGGCCTCAGATAATGGACTGGTGTCTGTTCTGGTTTTGTTAGATCTCAGTGCTGCTTTTGACACAGTCGATCATAATATTCTCTTAGAAAGGCTTGAACATGTTGCAGGGATCAAAGGAACAGCACTAGGCTGGTTTAAATCATATTTGTCTGATAGATTCCAGTTTGTTCATCTAAATGATAAATCATCTTCACTCTCAAGGGTTACTTGTGGAGTTCCACAGGGTTCTGTCCTTGGACCAATTCTTTTCACCATATATATGCTTCCAATTGGTAGAATCATTAGACAGCATGGGATAAATTTCCACAGCTATGCCGATGATACACAACTATATTTATCCATAAATCCTGATGAACCCAGTCAGTTAGGTAGATTACAGGCATGTCTGGAAGACATAAAAGCATGGATGACCCTAAACTTTTTGCTTTTAAATTCTGACAAGACAGAAGTTGCTGTCTTTGGACCAGAAGTTCTTAAACAGAAACTGATTAGTCAATCACTTCATCTGGATGGCATTAAATTGGCCCCCAGTAATAACGTAAAGAACCTCGGCGTTATTTTTGACCAAGACTTGACATTTAAATCCCATATTAAACAGGTTTCTAGGATTTCCTTCTTTCACCTCCGGAATATTGCTAAAATTAGAAACATCCTGTCCAGGAGTGATGCTGAGAAACTAGTCCATGCATTTGTTACCTCAAGGCTGGACTACTGTAATTCTTTACTATCAGGAAGTCCACAAAATGCCATTAAAAGCCTTCAGTTGATCCAAAATGCGGCAGCAAGAGTTCTGATGAATATTAAAAAGAGAGATCACATTTCTCCTGTTTTAGCTTCCCTTCATTGGCTCCCTGTTAAATCCAGAATAGAATTTAAGATCCTTCTTCTTACATATAAAGCCCTTAATAATCAAGCTCCATCATACATCAGAGATCTAATTGTTCCATATGTTCCTAAAAGAGCACTTCGCTCTCAGACTGCAGGTTTACTTGTAGTTCCTAGGATCTCTAAAAGTAGAATGGGAGGCAGATCTTTTAGTTTTCAGGCTCCTCTCCTGTGGAACCAGCTCCCAGCTTTAGTCCGTGAGGCAGACACTCTGTTTACTTTTAAGGCCAGGCTTAAAACTTTCCTTTTTGATAAAGCTTATAGTTAGAGTGGCTTAGGTCATCCTGAGCTATCTCTGTAGTTATGCTGCTATAGGCTTAGACTGCTGGAGGACAGACTTACCAATTTTCTTCACTCTGCTACTTCCTTTTCTCCTACGACTCTCCAGTTGTATTACAATACATTCTGTTATTTCGACTGTTAACTTTGTTTTCTCTCAGTGTTTTTCTCCCCATCGAAGATACACCTGGTCTGGTATCCTGCTTGGCTGCAATGCCCTGTTGGACGGGGGTCATCGACTGGAATGATCCTCTCAGTAACTGAAGATCCACTGTGTCCTGTTATCAACTTTTTCCTTTCTGTAACATAGAAAGTTCTCTTATATCGGATCTTCTGTTCCTTCTGTGTTCTGCTCTGTCTTCTCAAACCCCCAGACGGTCGTGGCAGATGGCCGCTCCTACTGAGCCTGGTTCTGTTGGAGGTTTCTTCCTGTTAAAGGGGAGTTTTTCCTCTCCACTGTCGCTACATGCTTGCTCAGTATGAGGGATTGCTGAAGGATTGCTGTGGTTGGAAATCTGCCCAACCTCACGCCAATGACTGACGCAATCTGCTGGGATTCCTTAAATAGGAAACTTTTTAACTGATTGGAATGTTGGTATAATTGTATTGAAATTACTTCTTGTTAAGTGCCTTGAGATGACATCTGTTGTGAATTGGCGCTATATAAATAAACTGAATTGAATTGAATTGAATTGAATAGATAGAAGAAGGGCAGACTGGCATCACGACAGTACTGTCGGATGCTTTTATTAGATCAACGGCGATTGACTTACTGATATGTGGTTGATTTCTTGGATGGTTAATTCATGGGAAGATTAAATAATTGATTTGTAGAGTAATTGGTGCACAGATGTAAGCCAACAGTAAGCCAACAATGACAGTAGAGAAAGTCTTTGAGATGTTTACTCAAAATTGTGGCACTAGCTCCATGGTATTGTATGTGCTGCTGAAGAATTTAGATGAAAGCAGATTTATGGTGTCAGCAGCAGAGCACCTTGTCATGCCATACCTTTTTTCAGAATTAGCTGCATTGTGACAAATGTTTCTTCTTTCTCTCCCACACCTAACCCCTGTCCTCTACTGTGTGATGAGCAATGCAAAATGGTGATGCATTGCTTCAACACCTCTCAGAATTCAAAGCTTGTATTTTCACCATGCTAAACTTTGCTCTATATGTAGCCTGGCAATGTGCCAGTCAAGCGTTATAAATGTTCACAGTGAAGCCTGGGGCTGCTAATGAGCTAGTAAGCAGTAGAATTCTCAATGGAGAAAAAGATGGAGATGAATCCCCGGACTTTCAGACTGAGAACACCCACTCACATCTGCAACATCTGCTTCGTGGCTCAGCAGAAACCCCTCCCAACTGCTACAAAACCCCACACCACCCAGCATCTCTTCATCACCCCTCCTCTCCCCTAAGCTTGCACACCCACGCACTCCTGACATTCACTCACACACTACTGATACTGTCAAAAGCCTAAATGCCAGACCACCTTCCAACTGCTGACTGCGGAGCCCCCATCCCCCTTCCTCTGTGCGCAGAGAAAGCCAGAGGAATACAAATATGCTATCCCACACATTTGTGGAAGGGGACATACAGCTTGTTGTCACTTTCCTCACTCTCTGTGTCTCAAAGCTGTTCTTTCGCTCTAACTTAATTTCTCCAAGCAATAGTTGACCTTTATAATGTTACTCCTACGTGCTACAACTTCGTTATTCATTTTAGACCCATTGTTAACATATCTCTGAGCTGGATTTCATGAGAGGTTGAATCAATTTTTGTCATTTTCCAGAATGTGTCTTTCTAATTGGCGAGTTATCTTTTTTTTTTTTTTGAGAGCCTATTTTATATTGTAAAAATTAATAAAATTAATAAATGACGAATATGCTCGCATATGAATGGAAATCCCTTCAGCATACAGGTCACTGGTTTTATTCATGGCTTAACATGAGTTCATCTAAAGTTTGGATACGTTGTATGCTACAGTATAAAAGCAGCAAATAAGCAACAATCTATAAAGTTTTATTCTGAAAATAGTAATAATAATAAAAATTCCATTAATTTTCTGTAACCACAAAACCTGAGGGCCATGCTAGAGTTAGAGCATGTCCCTGTAGTCAGCTCATAAGAGGATGGGCACACCCTGACTGTGATGATTTTGAGTTACAGCTGATGAAAATCCAAACTTATGTTCTCAGAAAATGTAAATATTACATAAGATTAAACATGGATTTTTAAACATAGAAATGTCATGTTATGACCAGTGGTCACGCACCAATTTTTTGTTGTCGATCATTTTGACTGATGAGGTCAAAAAAATCCGATCATAATAAATTTTTACCAGTCAATATTTAAAAAAATAAAATTTTCAGTAGTTCATTTTCATTCTTTTTAGCTAATATTTAATCTGAACAAACTGATCAGAGAATCCACATCGTGCCATCCTACATCAAGCAGATTATTAAGCTACATGCAATATGAACATTTCACCTGCTGTGGCTTGAACGCTCTGTGAGGAGCTGAACTGCATCTGTGTAAAGGCTGAAGCGCCACAACCATAGTTTTGAAATCAGGGAACATTTCTCTAATTTAAGAGATCAGAATTCGGCAAGACTCTGAACGAGTGCTTTTCTAATCGCTTTAGCAGGAGCATGTGTTCTTTTTGCATCATGCTGCAGCGATCTGTCACTGGCTGCCTTCGTATGGTAAAGTTACAGATGCGCTCCAGCTCCATGCCTCCTTAACTCTTCTTCATTCTTGGAGGTAACAAGATACATTGGGTACAGAGTCCAGATCTGAAATGATGCTCAGATACTCTAATGGGAATCTTTTTTTGATTGATTCAGTTACCCTTACTCCGTGCATAAAGCTAAAAATATCTGTGCATTTGTACCTAGTGGTCAGAGTTCTGAATACTAATCGGTCAAAATGGCGATAGTCTTCATATTTTTCCATCATCGTTTGAAAACTCAGAGTAAAATATGAAAAATATTTGTTTAACGCAACCCCTGCTTATGACCCTGTATGGCCTACAGTCATTGACACCCTCAATAGGAAAGGTAAACCACAAACGGTCATTGCTATATTAGAGTTTTATCCAAGTATATATATATACATATATATATATATGTATATATATATATATTTTTTTTTTTTTTTTTTTTTTTTATACGTGTCCTGTTTGGCAGTGTGGAGCTCAGAATTGGTGTCTGAGTACCAAGTAGAAACCCAACAGATTTACTTTCACAAGCGGAGCAGTACAGCTTTTGCTATAGTACTCCACTTGATTTATGTGTGAAAAATCTTTATTATGAATTATTGGGGTTTTTATTTCCTGATGTTATGGACACGGAGACGGAAAATTAAGGAGAAGAAAGAAGGAAGATGAAGAAGAGAGGTAGGAAACAGAATGTCATGAGAGAGGGTGAGTTGAAAATACAAGAGAGGAAGGGGAACAAAGAAAACACAGGAAGACATTGAAGTCTGCCTCCATACCCACAGGATGCCAGAGAGAGGGGGGAAAACAAAACACGAAAAAGGAACATCGACAAAACCAACCAAACATTGTGAACTAAGAATTACACAACCACATCACACAAAAATAGATATAAAAATACAACAACAATGTCACAGAAAAACTCTTGGTACCGATTAATTAAGCTCTAGTAATGATAACCTCAGCCCAAGAATATATCCTTAAACACCAGAGACCCCACATCTATGTGTGTGTGTTAGCATGCTGGTGCATATAAGGTTTCTCCATAAGAGTGTTCGATAGTTGGTGTGAGAAGACATCAATCCGTCCCACAGGAATCGATGCAGGTATATATCCAAGTATATTAATGAAATCAAACAGTGTGGCAGGAAAAGTCGGAAAAAGAAACAGGGATAAGCCCTATAAAAGTTTGTTAGGCATAGCACATTAAAGAGTTTTGAGGAAATTCAGAAGGCTTTGGCCAAGTGGGAGTCAGCACACACAAATGTATCTATGACAAGGTGCGGCTTTGTACAGCAATTGCTAAACAAAACACAATAGAAGTGTCCGATAGGCCCAGCCATGGGAGAAACAAAACTGACTAAAGTACACACAGAGAACAAAAGCAACTAGGAAAAAACTCTGAATCCTAGAATGCAAAGGACTAACCCATTTTAATAGGGAGCCTAAGTCATGCTCTTCTACTTCAGGTTCATGGGTCCCCTGCTGTCAAAGAAAATTAGAGTCAATAGACTGATGAAAGTAATTTTCTGATCCCGTTTGAAATGTACCATTGATTCAACATATGATGTCCGTGAATTGTAAAAACACATTTTGATGCCGAGAAAGCACCAATTTTTGACAGGTGGCAGCAAAGTTATGTTTTGTGTGAAAACACATAGTGGAGTACAACTGAAGAAGAAGAAAAATGGCTGTGAGTTTAGGGAGCTTTGCATCCTTCTTCTATTATAAAGAAAGGAGTCTTAAACATGGAGAAAACCACAATAAATCTGGCCACGTGGAAAGTGGCAGCTATGCTGGGGGAGAAATAGCCGGTCGAGTGAGAACCAGATTGTGGCATAAGCTCTACTAGGTCTTGGTGAGTATTTCAAGTGCTAGCTAGTGCTAGCTCCATGATGTTATATGTGTGACTTCTGATTTGTAGTCATTTTAAATAAGAATTTTCATGATAAAATAAATCAGAAATCACATGACATACACTCGAAACGCACATCATCAGTTATCATTTAAGTTGAGGTACATCATATGTGTGATTCAGGGAGTAAGGCATAGTGGACCAGAAAATACCTTTTATCACTATTGACTTTCATTCATTTTTTTCAGTCAGGGGACCCATTAGCTGACCGGAACGGAAGGAGACTTAGACAGCTCCCAGGAAGCTGGAGTCACAGCTGGAATCCCTGTGATATCATAGAGGTATATGTGTAGCAGTTTTCTTATTTGCCCACAGCTTCAAAGGCTGCCTTGGGCAGGACACGTGCATGAAAATTTTGAGCTCTGGCCTATTAAAAGACTACATCTTCAAAGAAACCTCGGATCCAAGGTAAATTATAGTCTGCTGCTTGTGTATCCAGTGAAGGTAACCCAGCTGAAAATAAACAGTTCATTTGATCTGCAATCCACTGGTTCACCTGTTCATCAGAGCAGTATGTGTAATAGGTTGTCTGGGCAAAAACTATTGTTCATTTCCTTGTGTTTGGTTCAGGCTTAATTGCTTGAATGCTAAAAGGTCACTGAGCCTGACGTAAAAGTTTGTAGAGTTGATGACTGGAAAAGAGTAACTTTACTCAAGCAAAGTGGGCTTATTCCATGTTATCGTTTCACTACATCTCCTCTCACTAATCAGCACAAAACATGCCCACATAGTCCTACAAAAAAGTTAAATTGTGTCTCCATTACCTCAGCTGCTAGAGCTCAAGATAAAACTATGCTAATGCTAAGATGGTAGCCTACATTAGTTCTGTTGCCGCAGTTTCTTACTACAAAACTCATCAATACATTAATATTAGTATTAATGGTCCTAAGGTACTTAAAGGGGTTGCTAAATTGTGCCGAAGCCACTATTTACTTTGTTGTGAAGCTGACCTGCTAATCCTGCGTGTGACATAATCATGTTTGCGTTTTGTTCACCATGTTGTGATTCTATATCCATTTTAAGCCACTATCTTGGTATTTCATCCCTCCATTCAATCAGTCCCTGTAATGGCTAGGTAACAAAATATTTAGAATCAATTGACCACAATATTATTGATTTCTAATTCAGGAAATTGTTTGTAAACATTTTTAGATTAGGACAAAGTTTTATTGTCCCTGCTTCTTACATTGTGAACTGGTTTTTGAACACGTACCAATTGTTCTCATTAGTTTTAAAGCTTATTTGTAGATGTGCATAGGACTTGCAGTTCTAGACTGGCAGTGCATGAATTCACTCTTATCTGTTGTTCTACAACACCAAACACCTCACCTAACAATTATTTATCAAACCATACAAACAGTTACTGAGAGTTGTATGCCTATTAATTCCTCATAATTAGCTGGTGCCCCGACCTGGTAATTTTGATAAAAAAATTATTCACCTATTTTATAATTGCATTTGGCATTTATTCACAGTTAGTCAAAGCCAAAACAAAGCTATTGTTGTACAACATGTCCTATGTGGGCTAATGGGAAAAGGGACTGGATTGTTGCAGGTACAACTGTGGTTGACTGGCCATCAAACTCAAGTGACCTAAACTCAGTAAAAAAATCTATGCAATATTGTGAAGATTAAGATGATAGACATCAATCATACTAAATTGGAATAGAGAGCTGCTTAAAAACTTGCTGACTTACAATCATATGGTATATGTTAAGAAGCTGTGCTACATGTGGCTGTTAGTAATGGCAGCAACAAACTCATTTCCGCTAGGTGCTAGAATAAATGGGATTAGTCTTGTATGATTGTGTGTGACAGAGGGGGAGGAGGGGTGAGGAAATGGGACAGAACTATGAAAGCTGGATGGATTAGTGGAAACACTGCACCAGCTTTATGTGAAACCGGGGTTAAGAGGGAGCATAGGTGAGGGGACGTGTGTGTGCATGTGCTTGTTTGTGGAGGAAAGGCGACAGCAGGGCCTATTGATAGGCCAACAAACAGCTTTCTATATCTTCCTCTAACACAGCTCAAGGTCAGAAGTGCTTTGGGCAGCTGAGACTTGAATCTGTGTCGACGGCTGCCCAACTAATATCTTTTGTTTTGTTATTATTGTCTATCAAGCACTGTGTCCCACAATCCTCTGCAGTGATTAAACAGCTGAAAGGGAGCGTGAATTGGGATGATAGGATTGAGAATGACAGGAATTTATATGTGAGCCTGCGTGTCGGAGAATATTTTGGGGGTGTGAGTGGAAAAAGAGAGTGAGGCAGATCCGCAGACAAAGACAGATGTGACTTGATGATATATGAGTGTATTGTGTTTGCTTTTAGAGATAGTCGCGTTCACCTCAGCCACACCTCGTTGCTTCTTGCAAATGAAGCTACAGCACCATCAGGAGAGATTTCCTGCGCAGATCCTTTGTCAAGGAGACCCACAAGCGAGGAAAAAGCAACCGGAAAAGTATTTAAGCTCATTCTATCAATGATGCTCCCTATATATCACTGTCGAATAAGCATAGGAAACTCATGCTGCTGTGTTCCCCCTGGTTGCTGGTTTACATGTGGGCAACCAAACACAGCAAATAACCATTTAACAACCAATGACTATTTTGTCTGCATTAGTAGTAGCCGAATCAGCTCAAAAGAAGCATTCCTTGAAGGATTTAGTTAGTCAACTAGACATTTCTCTAACACTGATGAAAAAATAAGAAGTCTGCCAAGAAATTGATGGCTACATGGAAGGAGTTAAACAAATTGGTGCCAACTGTTGTGTTTGTGTGTCCAAATGTGACATTAATTTCCTGCTTTCTTGATATGCCTGGCAGATATTTGGTATGCCAAAACATTTTCTTCCAAAAAACATCCTATAACCTCTAGCAATGCAGACAAATAGTCGGAGCCCTTATCAGTGTTAAAAAAAATATGATTAGAAGTCAGCTGTCAAGGACATAAAAGCATGCAAAACAATCCTATTATACATTTATGCTTAAAATCTTTCATAACTCTGACAGGTTTAGATTTAAAGTTATTTTCATTAAACTAGGACATTTGTTTATGTTTAAAAGTGATAGACATCTCTGAAAACATAAGACCATGTAAAAGTGAAAAAAGATCCCAGCCTTCACAGTAGCACTCATGCTTTTGTGTGGCTACAACACACACATAATGACTAAGTCTAAACCTCAGAGGCACAGATGGAGCATTTTCATTTTAACCTTTGCCTTAAGTGGGATAAAACAATATTACAGCTGAACCGTTATCATGATTATTAAAATACACGAAGCAGTAAATCTACTACAGAACTCCAATCAAGTCGTAATAAATGTTATGCAGAGTGTGAGATCAAGGAATGAGCTGGCTGTAATGCTTACTTGGGACATGGAAGACAGAAAACAATGGGTGTGAGGCAGATCTGTGAAAGTGAAATTGTTTTCTGGGGACAGATTTGTAAACCACCGGAACAGCTTGTAAGCAGCTTTCACTCAGATGAGACAGTGTTTGGTGTTTGGTTCTAATTCTAGGGATGTTGAGTAGACTGGAATTAGAGGACCTGAGTGTTCTGGTGGGTTTGTATAGTAACAGCAGATCTTAAATATACTTTGGTGCTAAGCCATTCAATGATTTATAAACTAGTAAAAGTATTTTGAAGTCTATTCTCTGAGCTACAGGAAGCCAGGGTAAGGAATTTAGAACTGGGATGATGTGCTCTACTTTCCTGGTTCTAGTGAGGACAGGAGCAGCAGCGTTCTGGATCAGCTGCAGCTGGCTGATTGACTTTTTGGGCAGACCTTTGAGAACGCTGTTTCAGTAATCAATCCGACTAAAGATAAACACATGGATGAGTTTTTCTAGGTCTTGTTGCAACATCAGTCCTTTAATCCTAGGAATGTTCTCAGGTGATAGAAGGCTGACCTTGTTATTGCCATTATGTGACCCTGGAGGTTCAGGTCTGAGTCCTTTACTACACCCACATTTCTGGCCTCATCATTAGTTTCTAGCTGTATTAACTGAAGCTGTGTGCTGGCTGTTGATCGTTCCTCTTTAGGTCCAAAAGTAATTACTTCTGTTTTGTTTGTATTCAGCTGAAGAAAATTATGGCACATTCATTCATTGATTTGCTCGATGCTTTTACTTAGAGTTTGGATGGGTTTAAAGTCACCTGTTGACATCGTAATGTAGAGCTGATGATCATCTGCATAGTAATGGTAGCTAATCTTATTGGTTGTTATAATCTGGGGTAGAGGGAGCATGTAGGTATTAAATAAGAGGGGCCCCAGGATGGAGCCCTGGGTCACCCCACATGTGATTTCTGTTTTTTCTGATGAAAAGTTTTCAATTGAAACAAAGAAGTCCCTGTTCTTTAGGTAAGACTCAAACCACCCAAGAACTGTACCAGAGAGTCTGACCCAGCTCTCCAGTCTTTCCAATAGTATATCATGATCAACAGTGTCAAATGCTGCACTGAGGTCCAACAAAACCAGCATTGTAATTCTACCACAGTCTGTATTTATGCAGATGTCATTGAACACTTTGACGAGGGCAGTCTCAGTGCTGTGGCGAGCACAGAGACCAGACTGAAAAACATCAGAGTGGTTGGTCATTGTTAGGAAGCTATTTAACTGCTGAAACACAGCTTTTTAAGTAATTTTACTGATGAATGGAATATTCAATGCTCACGTGGGCAATGACAGTGAGACCTGGAGGGGTGTGGTTGGGCGGAATGGCCCCCCTGATCTGAACCCGAGTGGTGTTTTGGGTCGGTGGATGGAATACTTCAAAGACCTCCTCAATCCCACCGGCATGCCTTCCAATCTGGAAGCAGGGTCTGGGGACTTTGGGTCGGGCTCTCCAATCTCTGAAGCTGAGGTCACCGAGGTTGTTAAAAAGCTCCTCAGTGGCAAGGCTCCGGGGGTGGATGAAATTCGGCCGGAGTTCCTCAAGGCTCTGGATGTTGTGGGGCTGTGTTGGTTAACGTGGCTCTGCAATATTGCGTGGACATCGGGGGCAGTTCCCTTGGATTGGCAGACCGGGGTGGTGGTCCCCCTGTTTGAAAAGGGGGACCACAGAGTGTGTTCCAACTACAGGGGGATCACACTTCTGAGCCTCCCTGGAAAGGTCTATTCAGGGGTTCTGGAGAGGAGGGTCCGACGGATAGTCGAACCTCGGATCCAGGAGGAACAATGCGGTTTTCGTCCTGGCCGTGGAACACTGGACCAGCTATACACCCTCAGCGGGGTCCTGGAGGGTGTGTGGGAGTTCGCTGTTAGGTCCCTGTACGACCGGTGCCAGAGTTTGGTTCGCATTGCCGGCAGTAAGTCGGGCTTGTTTCCAGTGAGAGTTGGACTCCGCCAAGGTTGCCCTTTGTCACCGATCCTGTTCATAACTTTTATGGACGGGATTTCTAGGGGCAGCCAAGGTGTTGAGGGGATCCGTTTTGGTGGCCTCAGGATCGGGTCTCTGCTTTTTGCAGATGACATGGTCCTGTTGGCTTCATCGGAACGTGATCTGCAGCTTTCGCTGGGGCGGTTCGCAGCCGAGAATCAGCACCTCCAAATCCGAGGCCATGGTCTTGAGCTGGAAAAGGGTGGGGTGCCTTCTCTGGGTCGGGGATGAGGTCCTTCCCCAAGAATTCAAAGATTCAAGGAACTTTTATTGTCATACCATCTCACGTTACATGTGATGATATGGACTCCGGAATTATAAGCCATTTAAATGTGGAAAAAAGACAGGCTACAGGTCTCTCGCCAAATCTTAAAGGACTGCTGGGCTCGCTATCAGCATGGCAAGATGTTGGCTAGGTCTAACTACCTAGCCAACATTATTGACTCCAATCCTCAGAACCCTCGTTCCCTGTTCAGAACTTTGAAATCTGTGCTGGACGTCCTGGACCCTCGGGCGCCAGAGGCCTCTGCTGATAAATGTAATGACTTTTTCAAATTCTTTGTTGGCAAAGTGGCAAGAGCTAGAGCATTGATTCAGGCTCCAGCCTATGACTCTCCCACATGTACGCCACCATCCATTACTTTCTCCACCTTTTATCCAGTTTCCCTATCTGCCCTGGAAAAGGTCATTTCCAGCATGAGGCCATCTGGCTCCCCAGATGATTTGCTACCTGCACAGTTTTTTTGAGGATGTTTTCCGCTCAATTGGTCCCTGTGTTTTAACTATAATTAATAATAGCTTAGAGTCTGATTGTGTCCCACTCCCTCTCAAGCATGCTGCAGTTACCCCACTTCTTAAAAAATCTGGGCTGGATCCATCCGACCCAGCAAATTTTAGGCCTATTTCCCAATTACCCTTTCTTGGTGAAGCCCTCGAGAAAGTGGTGTACAACCAGCTGATGGATTTTTTAAACGTACAAGACTGTTTGGAGCCTTTCCAATCTGGATTCAGGGTGGGTCATAGTACTGAGTCTGCGCTTGAAAAAATTTTAAATGATGTGTTCATAGCTAACGATCGAGGGGATGCTGTGTTGCTTCTACTACTTGACTTATCTGCTGCATTCGATACAGTCGACCATGCCATCCTGCTAACCCGCCTAGAGCAGTGGGTAGGGATGTCTGGCCTTGCTCTGGACTGGGTTAGGTCTTACTTGACTGGTAGAATCTTCCATGCGAAGATTGGTGACTCCTCATCAGCTTCTTCCAACCTGTCCTGGGGTGTGCCACAAGGTTCTATACTTGGCCCCCTTCTCTTTTCTCTTTACCTATTACCCTTAGGTGTAATATTTCGTAAGCATAAGGTTAGCTTTCACCTATACGCTGATGACTGCCAAATTTACTGCCCTTTGACAAAAAGTTCTGACAGTGCTGTTAAGACCTTCTTAGCTTGCCTAAAGGACGTAAATGCTTGGTTGGCTAACAGCTTCCTGAACCTGAACGAAGACAAAACAGAGGCTATTGTCTTTCATCCTAATACTAGATTTTCAGGCCAATGGGCTCTAGACCTTGACCAGCTGGCTGTTTTTCAGAAAGACCTGGTCACCAATCTTGGGGTCAAACTGGACTCAGGTCTTAAGTTTGATGCCCATATTAACGGTATTGTTAAGTCGTGTTACTTTCATCTTCGTCGCCTGGCGAAAATTAAGCGTTTGTTGTCCCGTGCCCACCTGGAAACAGTTGTCCACGCTTTTGTTACTTCTCGCCTGGACTACTGTAATTCCTTATATAGCGGTCTTAATCAGGCTTCGCTTAATCGGCTCCAGGTTGTGCAGAATTCTGCTGCCAGATTTTTAACAGGCACTAAACGCTATGAGCATATCACACCAGTCCTGGCCTCCCTCCACTGGCTTCCCATTTCTTACAGGACTCAATTTAAAATTCTTGTTTTTGTTTTTAACTGCCTCCAGGGCACTGCGCCATCATATTTGGTGGATCTTCTTGCTCTGTATGCTCCCCCCGCACGCTGCGCTCTAGTGACCACAATTTGTTAGTTGTCCCATGCGTTAAATGCTCTTCAAAGGGGGGTTGAGCTTTCTCACATACGGCTCCCAGGCTCTGGAATGGGTTACCTCTCATTGTCAGGCGTGCGCCAACGCTGTCACTTTTCAAGAAGCAGCTAAAGACACACTTTTATACTATTGCCTTTAGGTCTACCCAATAAATTTTAATCTGTTTTTTTTCTGGTTTTATTCTGGATTTATAGGCGTTTTGTTGGTTTTTACTGTACTGTTTGCTATATCTGTATGGTTATGACGTGTTCAGCGCTTTGGGTGCCATTTGGCCACTGAAAGCGCTATACAAATAAAGGATGATGAAATACCAGAGAGAGCTAAGCCGAAAGGCGAAGCTATCGATTTACCGGTCGATCTACGTTCCTACCCTCATCTATGGTCACAAACTCTGGGTGGTGACCGAAAGAACGAGATCCGGATACGAGCAGCTGAAATGAGTTTCCTCCGTAGAGTGTCTGGGCTCTCCCTTAGAGACAGGGTGAGAAGCTCAGTCATCCGGAGGGGGGTCAGAGTAGAGCCGCTGCTCCTCCACATCGAGAGGAGTCAGTTGAGGTGGCTCGAGCATCTGGTCAGGATGCCTCCTGGGCGCCTCCCTGGTGAGATGTTCTGGGCACGTCCCACCGGGAGGAGGCCCAAGGGAAGACCCAGGACACACTGGTCGGAATATGTTTCTCGGCTGGCCTGGGAGCGTCTTGGGATTCCTCCCGAGGAGCTGGCCCACGTGGCTGGGGAGAGGGAAGTCTGGGTCTCCTTGCTGAAGCTGCTGCCTCCACGACCCGACCCCGGTTAAGCGGAAGAAGATGGATGGATGGATGGATGGAATATTAGAAATTTGCCTGTAGTTCTGCATTAACGTGTTGTCCAGGTTATTCTTTTTTAGCAGTGGTTTAATAACTGCTGTTTTTAAAAGCGTGGGGGAATCGGCCTGACAGGAGGGATGAGTTCACTATTATTATCAGATCAGACTCAATGACAGAGAAAACTTTCTTAAGGAAAGCTGTGGGTAGGATATCAAGACAGCAAGAGGAGGAGCTTAATTGGTTAATGATTTGTCCTAGGTTTTTTTGGTTTAAATCATGGAATTCTGACATTTTTTCTACATTGGTGTTAATTGGGTATAACATTGGTAGTCGGCTCGGTGCTGCGGTACAGACCAACCAACTAATTGCTAGAATCTTTTCAGGGAAAAGCTGGCAAATTCATTGCAGGCCCTGGTAGAATTTAGTTCAGGGGCTTCTGTCACTGGAGGATTAGTTAGTCTTTCCACTGTTAATGTTTATGGTAATGATTTCAGAAAATATAGATTCCCTAGCTTCTTTTAAAGATAACTTATATCTGTTTAGTCTCTCTTTGTAGATTTCTCAGTGAACCTGGAGTCGAGTTTTCCCCCATTTTCTATGGGCTTGTCGACACTCCCCTTTTTCACTTCGCACCAGTGGATCGCCTGTCCACGGAGACTTCTTTCTACCTAAGACTACTTTCACTTTAGTCGGAGCAATGGAATCAATGATGTCGGAGATTTTCACAACGAAATTATCTACCAGATTATTTGCTGAGTTGGAGTTGGGAGATGAGGGGGATGTGGTGGAAGGGTAAATACTTTTAAAGGTTTCAACTGAACTGTCAATGAGAAAATGCTTTTTTTACAGTTATTTCACTGTGGATAGATATTTTAGCAGAGACTGTACTAAGAAAACACAGAAATGGTCAGATAGTGCAATATATTACCGAGATGTCAGATATAGTTAACCTTTGCAGGTAATTAAGTCCAGAGTGTGTCCTCTATTGTTTGTTGGTTGTTTGACACGCTGGGTCAGGCCGAAGTTTTGAAGAGTGTCACTTAATGTTTTAGCTAGTCTATCCTGGGGGCTGTCAGTATGGATGTTAAAGCCCCCCACAATGATTAATTGGTCATAATTGACACATATTACGGAAAGAAGGTCACTAAAATCAATAAATAAGTCACAGTTAAGTTTTGGGGGTTTATGTAAACTTAGAAATAAAGCTTTCTTAGGCTCATTTATTTGGTTGGCTAGGTATTCAAAAGAGTCAAATATGCCCAGGGACACCTTTTTAAAGTTCACTGAGTTATGAAAAATTTCGGCTTCGCCTCCACCTCGTCTGTGTTTCCTGCTCTGACTTA
Source organism: Valencia hispanica (assembly GCA_963556495.2). NCBI lineage: Eukaryota > Metazoa > Chordata > Actinopteri > Cyprinodontiformes > Valenciidae > Valencia > Valencia hispanica. The sequence continues at coordinate 48,824,509 of OY747704.1, forward strand.
AGAAATTGTAATTTGGAAGAGTAGATTCTATCAATACAGATCCTTCATTATTTACATCTAGGCATGTTTCAGATAAAAAAGGGCATGAATTTTATGTTCAGTGATGAATTCATTGATTAGTAGTGATTTTCCTGATAAAGACCTAATATTTAATAAAGCTAACTTAAGTGATTTGATAAATGGTAGCTGAACTTTCTGACAGGTGATCAACTTGAGATTTTTTTTATAACTGGGTTTGGCTTTAAGTTTTTGTTTTATTTTGCTAATAATGACTTGAATGATTTTTTCGGGGTGGCCGGACAACTTCTGGAAGACGGTGGGAGTGGGATTACTGTCCGGTTCCCTTGCACATCAGATGTCCGTTATTACCAGTTTGGGGATGGGCAGAGTACATCTAGTGTTAGTCCCAGAGGCCTGATGTAGTCTAAGATTCAGTGTTAGTTGTGACCCAATTCTAATTTGTGCTTTCAGTCTGTCTGAGAAATCTATAAACGGAGAGTCATTAGGTGTTGATGAGTCTGATGACATTGGGATACTTGAAGAACCCTTTGCAGAGCAATGTACATCTTTAATGGAAATGTTTGTTCTCAGTCAGTCCTTGCAGCTGTCTGGGCGGATGATGTAATCTTCACTTTTTGTGCTTCTTCTCTGATAGTGTCCACAGGCTGTGGTTCGAGGTCAACTTTTGGTGGTTATCAAGTGTTTGTTCAAATAACAGAACATATTTGAGGTCAACAGTCTCAGTCCAGCTCTGTTAAGATAACGTCAATTTATCTTGATCAAATATTTTGCACATCCAAATATTTTAAAGTTATTAATAATTAGGATACATTTTTCAACAGACTCTCTCTTCAACCATTTATGGAGCATGCAAAGTCAACTGTACCTTTCATCATTTCCTTCAGGGACTGGTCTGCTGATTAAGATGTTCATGTTAAGTCCACCAAGTCTCTGTAGCAGATCAGAGAAGTCTGCTTTAAGAACTTCTGATTGTTTTTTGGCTACATCATTTAATGCTGCGTGGATAACAAGCTTTCCAGTTTTGGGTGTTTCTGAAATCGTTTGAATTTGTTCTGATATTTCTCTCACTGTATTCTTGGGGCAGCTGATAACGCTAGTGTTCCAGCTACAAACATCTTTGATACCATTTATTGATCCATCATGTATGATGAGAACTTTTGGTGGGGGGGGTTCTTACTTTCTTATGTGTCTGCTACATGTGGAGGGATTTCTCCTGGTGGCCTTGACCGGTCCCAGGGGCTGTGTTGTCTTTCGGGGAACTGAGGGCTGCAAATCTGTTTCTCAGCGATATTCCAGGGGGAGTGATATATCTTGCTTTGGGTTGCGAGTTCTTTTGTTTCTTCTTCCTGGGAGCAGTGAAAGCAGGTGTAGATTCAATGCACTTTAAAGCCGGTCAGTCTTCGTCGAATTGGGAATGGGGTGTTCTACCCGTTAAACACTTTTGGCTGGGGGAGTAGCGTTGTTCTGTGGCTTCTGTGGAAGACTGTTGGACCGAGGTAACACCAGGCTGCCAGGTTCTTACTCCCTGTGTGTAGTCATCGGTAAAGTTGTCTCATTTCCATATCTAGTATTTAGATCAAAATTAATCTGAAGATGGTGTAACTTCGCCTTGATTGTTTCAATTCTCTGGAGCAGTTTCTCAAAGTCCTTAATCCACAGTCCTTCAGAAAGTAATCCAAGAAAGAGATCCAGTCTAATACAGTGACTCCAGAGGGAGGGTGTATAAAGTAACTAAGAAAAAAGCTAAGAAAAGCTAAGAAAAGGTGTAGAAACAGACTTCTTGGTTGTTTTCTTGTATTTTCGTTAATCCCTTTCCACTCTTTTATCTTCAACTCCCTCTTTCCCTTTTAACTTTTTTGTCCCACCTCTCTTCCTCTTCTTTCTTTCTTCCCCTTTATTTTCCATCTCCGTGTCCATACAATTACAAATAAACCCACAAAAAATTATTATAATAATTCCATAAATATCAAGTGGAGTACTATAGCAAAAGCCATAATGCTCCACTTGTGAAAGTAAATCTGTTGGGCTTCTAATTGGCACTCAGACATTAATTCTTACTCACTGATGTAGAAGGGGCTCCAGCTTTCTCCAGCTGAAGCAATTAGGAAAGCACTCGTTTAGAGAGAAGTGGCACTTGTAACTTCAGTCTGCACTGTGGCAGCAGTGTGCGGATTCAGCCTCCATTACGCACAAGCATGTGCATAATTCTCGTCCATGGACACAACCAATGAAAGTTGTGACTCTGCATTCAGGCCACATTAGGTGAAATGTTCATAATTTTCACAGACTAGCATACTGCTTGCTGGAGCTTTTATTTTTTTCAAACTGCCTTATTTGACTTTGCAGATCAATCTTAGCTGTGTTCTGTCGCAGTTTCTTCACCTTCTCTCGCATTGCTTGATGAATTACTCCTGCTGTGCGCAAGTTTACTGGGGCACAGACCTCAGTCTGGTGACGCTCATAGCTGTGTGTGCGTTCTGGTATCAGTATTGGCCCAATTGGACTTTGGTCTTGCATCGTTATTACATTCCGGTATCGTTTGATTTACAAATGAAGCACTGCTATGAGTGATAATGTGTGTTCAGGTAACCCTTCCTGGGACCACAAGCAAATAGACAAGCCAACAAAGATACCATTCTGGCACACATTAAAAGAACAAAATGCCACCAAGACACCTTGCAAACAGCCTTGAGCACTTTGCCTCAGTCTTATCAGTGATGGTCCTGAGCAAATGGGGAAATCAGAAGAGCACAATCATGCCCCCATCTTGCCAAACGTATAGCATCGCAAAGGTTGTTATAATGATACTCCCCTTTCTCCTCCTCCTTTTCCTTTCCTAAAAGCTTTAATGTTTTATCACACAGGCAATCAGACAGATAGTAAAGTCCTGAAACCCTTCCTATAGCTCTGTAATGGGTATCGCAGACAGTGGGGCTTGCTAATGAAACCCTCGAGCTTGCTTACCAGAGTCATCCCTGAAAGAAGAGGAAAGGGTAGATAGCAGAGTGTTGGGTAAGTGAGGACAGATGATCACTGGAGGTCCGTGCAAGACAGAGAGAAAAAACTGCAGAGTTGGGAATGTTTTTACAATCATATTTATCTGTGATTTTCACTCCTCAGAGTCAATTCATCTCCTCCCCTTTCCTACTCCGTTTTCATATCAACACAATGTCATTTCATCCCTTCCTACTTTAATTTTGTAACCATAAGACAACTTGTACCCTATGCAGCTGTGTTTAAAATAATAGTTTTTAAAAACGGTGACAAAAGCCTAAAAGACTGTAGTTTTTATTTCCATATATGCAAATACATAGGAAGCACTAAATATCCTATTAAAATATTTCCCAATCTAAACAAAATAAGGGAAAAAACAATGAGGTGGTCAACATACTAATAATCTCTGGATCTTTTTTACAAACTCAAATATCCTTTTAGATTTTGGGAATCAATTAACTACCATTTAGTTGTATGTTACAGGGGAAACTCAAAAAATGTGAATATTGTGCAAAAGTTTATTTATTTCAGTTATTCAACCTAAAAGTTGAAACTACTATATGATATAGACTCATTACATGCAAAGCCAGATATTTCAAGCCTTGTTATAATTTTGATGATTTTGGCTTACATCCCACGCTGGCGAGGGGACAACAAGCTTCTGGCAGAAACCTTTTGGATCCAAAAACACATGTACAGTCTGCTAATCGTTGATCAGGTAACTGTAAATCTGAACCTGACTTGTTCTAAACTCTGCATAAGGAATCTTTTGAATTACAGATTCAACCAAAGAGAGAGAGAGGCCCTCTTTGCTGACGCCCTGTCACTAAGCCGAGAGTTAATCACTAGACGCAGCTGAGCTGATGGCTGCCCTTGACAAAGGACCAGTCTGTGGGAGAAGATAGGAGCTGAAAGCTGCTGATCTGATTCAAGCTGAGAGGACAACCCGATGTCCAAGGTAACTGTGGCTAGCTGCGGCCCCACTATAGCCACACACCCACTAGGCCTGGCTGCTAGTCGAATCAGCTAATCACAGCTGCTTCCCTTTATTGCTGAGTTTTCCTCGACAACAGATTCACCCTGCTACGGAGATTTAAGAATCGTTCAAGTAAGGTTGTGTCTGGGCAAAGAAAAAAATACTATAAGCATAGTTTAAGCATTGTTTTTATTGTCTATTTCACTGTGTTTTTGCTGAATTTGTAAGATTGCATTCTTCAGATTGCTTGGGTCTGAACAGAGCGTTCAGCATAAACAGTGTTTGCAAAGGTTATTGACTGATAGTTATTTTCAATCATGCAACATGAGTTACTCCGTTTCTCTTGAGTCTTCCTCATTTGATAGTGGAAACGCGCCCATCGTTTCTTATTAGTGCAGCCTGCTTTTGCAGACTGTCAACATTCATAACCAAATAGGATTGCTATTTATGGTAATTAAAAATAGAAATCGGCTTTAAAATAGATAATAATAATAATAATAGGTTATACACTGTAAACTAACGTATAAGTCATTTTTGAAACCCCTTTCTTGGTATGTCAAAATACTAAAATTATATTCATCACTGCAGTGACTGATCCATAAAATTAAATCAAACTTCCAAAGGTTATTGATTTTATAATTCAGCAAATTAATTAATGAAACATTACTTCCTCCAAATAATGTTTTGTCTTCACTTCTGCTTTCCATTGTGAATTGGTTGTTTGAACACAACTGTAAGGTGCCAGCTAGTCTTAAACTAATCACAATTGACTTAAAACTAACTTAGCTTCACATCCAAAACTGTTAAATACAAGCCTTGGTCTTTAAGCATACATATTCATACTGAACTGTGACTTTGGTTATTGTTTTTACCTCTTTTCATATTTTTTCCATTTTACTGTTTTACTTTTTGGCAGTCAGCTTTATTATTCAATATTTTACTCAGTAGTGTAGTTGTGTATTACTAGCTTATTGAGTTTGTTGAATAAAGCATTTTGACTGGAAAATTTAAATCTTTAGTCAATAAACTCTTGTATTTTGGGAAGTCATTGTTTGTCACAGTATTATTCCACATACATGTGTAGTTACTTGCTGTTGAAACTACGCCAATAACTTATTCCTTCATTTATTGTGTAATTACCTCAGCCTTATCAGACAGGTAATCATAAATATGAACTGAGACTGAACTTTCTGGCTATTATTATTTCCTGGATCCCAGGATGGTGCCCCAAACATTTTGTCATTTTGATATAAAATTAATAATCTTATTAATAATTGCCCTGAGCAAGCATTCATCATTTTTCATAGCCAAAACATACTTTCTGTGTCACAACAATCTGGTTCAGTAGGAATCACAATCATAGGGAAAACTGCTGACTTAACATCAACAAATATTGACACCCTCCATAAGGAGGCAAAGCCTCAAAAAGTAATTGCAATAGAAATTAGATGTTCCCAAAGTGCAATATCAAAGCACATTATTGGAACGTTATGTGGAAGGAAAAGTTTCACAAGCAGTAGAGATTACCGCATCCTGGAGAGGATTACCATACCATTTTATTTATAATGCGCTTTACAAATGACAGAAGTCAACCAAAGCGCAGAACACAGGCTAGAAACATAAGAAAATAAAACAAAGTATAAAACAAAGTATAAAACACAGTAAAAACAGATAAATAGCAGAGAATCAGAATAAAAAAATAACAAACCTGGTACAAGTGCTAGAGAACACATATGACAGGTCAACCCTCTAAGCTAACAGTGACAGTAGGGCTAATTATAAGCTAAACTAAAATAATACGTTTTCAATCGAGATTTAAAAACATGAAGTGAAGTAGACTGGCGTATTTCAAGAGGGAGCTCATTCCATAGTTTTGGAGCATACATAGAAAAGCTCTTTCCCCACGACATTTTAAACGCACAGACGGGACTCGCAGAAGAAGGTGGTCAGCAGACCTAAGGATTGTCAGGAAAAGGCCATTAAAAAGTGTTGGGGACGTCCACAAGGAGTGGGCTGAGGCTGGATTTAGCACATCAAAAGCCACCACATACAGATGGATCCTGGATATGGGCTTCAAATGTCATTTTCCTCTTGTCAAGCCGCTCCTTAACAACAAACAATGTCAGAAGCATTTTACTTGGGCTCAAGAAAAAAAGATCTGCAAATTTTGCATATTATTTGGAAACCAAGGTCTTAGAGTCACTGGCGACCTGTCCAGGGTGTACGTTGCCTCTCGCCCCTTGACTGCTGGAGATAGGCACCAGCCCCCCCGCAACCCTGCATTGGGATGGACGGGTACAGAAAATGGATGGATGGATAGGTCCCAGTGTCTGGAGGAAGAATGGAGAGGCAAGATGCTGGAAGTCCAGTGAGAGGTATCCACAGTCTGTGCTGGTTCAATGACCATGGTATTGCTGTTCTTGATTAGCCAGCAAACTTGCCTGACCCGAATCCAATAGAGAATCTATGGGGCATATCCAAGAGAAAGATGAGAGGGATGAGACTGAACAATGCAGAAGACCTGAAGGCCGCTATTGAAGCATCCTGGTCTTCCATAACACCTCAGCAGTGCCACTGGCTGATAGCATCCATGCCACGCTTCATTGAGGCAGTAATTGATGCAAAAAGGCCAAGTAGCGAGTACGTATGCATGATTACATTTTTCAGAGATCTGACATTTCTCTATTTAAAATTCTTTTTTATTGATTTTATGTAATATAAAAATTTTCTGAGATTTTAGATTTGGGGTTTTCATAAACTGTAAGCCATAATCCTCAAAATTATAACAAATAAAAGCCTGAAATATCTTGCTTTGCATGTAATGAGTCTGTCTATATCATATATCACTTTAACCTTTTAAGCTGATTTACTGAAATAAATCAACATTTGCATGATATTTTAATTTTTAGAGTTTCACGTGTAGAGTAAATTTATCAGAGAATTGCTTCAGATTTGTGTTACATGGTGCCATGAGACCGGTGAACAGGTCTTTAATTCCATGGTGGTGAGATTGAATTTCTTTGTTCTGCCTCAGAAAGAATCGTTGATGTCCCCCCACTCATTTTCTAACGGATGAAAGACTGAGGATTGGACTGGCAGCTCCATAAGGTTAATCTTTTTGCTCTGAAACCATGCTCATTTACTGGTGTTTTTGGGATAGTTTTCTTGTTAAAGCACCCTTTTCAAAGGTCTTACCTATTTAAACTGACTGATTATCGCTGAAATAGAATAATTAGGCCCAGCGCCATAATATGAGAAACATCCCCATATCATGGGGACTGAGCCACCATGCTTTTCTCTGAATTGTGTTTTGGACTCAGTGTTTAGTCATTGAGAAATATTTTGAGGGACTCTAGACCCTAAAAGGACAGTATTGCTTTCATTGGTCCAAAAAATTTAAATTTTTTTATCATTTCATTGTTTTTCATTTTTTCACTGTGTTCTTTGGCAAATTGTAATCTCTTTAACAAATGTTTTTTCTTCTTTTTTTTAACAAAGGAAATTTGTGGGGGGCTCCTGCCAATATCTTGGCTTCAGGTGTTTTCTCGTTGTTACAGTACTCAAGGGTAACTGCAATTTCTTTGCTTACTCTGGAAATTATTGTTGTCTGATTCTTTTCCTTTTTGACTATTCCTAGTCTAATGTCTGGTTAGTGATGTGAGGCTGAGATTATTTTAAACACAACTCTACCTAATCCCTAGTGGATCTATTTTTTTGTTGTTGTTTATACAGTTTTTTCATAATATATTTGGACACACTGACATAACTATTCTTAAATCTAATGTATAGTTTACATAATTGCATAATAATATCTGAAAACTTTGTGTTACATTTTATTGCAATATATTTTGGTTCTGATCTATATTTAGACCAGTTGCCTCCTATAAAATATGGCCAATTTTAATAACTAACTGACTTCCTGCAGGTAGATGGTAATCTCCCATCAGATTTTATCATCACATTTGTTTTACTGTTGATTATGAGAAGAAAAGATAATTACTTTGAATTATCAGTTGTCAACACGCATGGTCAGCTCAAACCATCGCACAGTAGATGGCACCATTACATACTTTGTTGGGGTAGAAATGAGCAGACCTACAAAGGTATGAAATGGTAACGGAAGAAATGACCAGCACCCTAAAAGAGACACTGCATAAGGAGAGAAAAGTGTCTTTCCTCTGTGTCATAGGTCTGTCTCTTTAAATGAAAGCTAAATCCATCTAGTCAAAAGCGAAGAGAACTTGCTCTCACCCCCATGGTGGGGGACCCACCACAACCAATCCCCTCTCTCTCTTTCTCTCTCTACCACCCCAGCTCATTCTATCCCTACAACTTCGTCTCCATCTTTGATCTGATTGTTTTTCTCTCTCGTCAGACCAAAGCAATCTGCCACCCACACATCATGTCATATTGGAAAGAAGACAAGGACACGTGTGTGAGCCGGACCGCACAACGCTTAATGGTTACTTGCACATGTCTTTCAGTTTAAGCGTGTGTGTGTGTGTTGTTTAAGGGTCCATTTGCAAGTCTTCTTCCTGCTATGCTTCTGAATAAAGATATTAATTTTAAAAACATGGAGGAGGGGATTACTGTGTTTACTATAGGGCATGTCTGTAGCTCTAACCCTGGGGTGGTTGTGTCTTTAGACATCCTAAAAGCTCTATGAAACTGAATAAAAGCAAAAGCAAAAAGTGTGATATATCTATGTGCGTGCATGCTGACAGTGTGATCATGTGTGGCTGCCATATGTTTTCTAAGTTATTTGGAAAAAATAAGAGACTTATTGGAGATGGCAGCTCTATTTTTAGTGCAGAGTGAAAATCAATGCCAATGGTTGTATGTTTTTAAATCTCACCCAAACATTCTCCCAGTATTTTGTCCATCTTTTCAAAAATCCTTATAACTCTAAGATAATGTATGGGCGAGAAAAAAATTATAAATTTTCTGAGAAGCTAACCAATCTTCCAAAATAGGTCAGTTTGAAAGCACAATGAGTTTTCATCCAGCCTTTTAAAAGGGATTTTTAGGAGTGAGGATTTCAGAGGAGAAGATGCATTTGAGAATCTCTTTTTTTTCATCATTCTTTCCTGGGCCGAGGTTCAAGAGAGGGCCATGAAGACTACTACTGCCCCCTGGTGTTTCCCTCTGGAATAAGGCATTTTATTTTCCCTACATGGAGAGGCTCACCTCTGCTGAGTGTGTGGGATTAGCTTCCTCATGTAGGCATCCTGATCATGGCTTTCAGGAAGATGTGGGAGTCAAACACGAAATGAGAACCCATAGGATGTCCCTCCCCTCTCCTCCACCACCCTTATGTACCATCTTCTGTAGCAGAGCATACACAAGCATGAGAGGGAGGGAGAAATCAATGGGTATGCGCCAGTCTTGGCTCTCTTATCCACAGAATCAGAGCTCTCCTAGCCTGCCACCTCACGTTCCGCCTGAGGTTGTATAACAATAGAGAGGCAATCTCTGACTCATCACCCTGAAATAAAACAACCAATTATTCATATCCTGCTTGGAAAGGGATTGAATAAGTTAATAGTGCTGACAGGATTTTCAGCTAACCTCCTTTAGGTGTTCCATGTCATTTCTGTTCATTGTCTGTACTGTACATTCACTGTATGGCACGTTGTCTCATGTTCAAATCTGTTCAGAGTGAGATATTTTATCTGCCAAATTTGATCCTTTCATTCAATAAAGAAAATAGATTTTTTTCTTTATCTTTATAATTTATTTAGTACAGAGTTTAAAGGTGTATTCAGAAAAAAGTCCCGTTGCATATATTTAGAAGGAAATACAAGTGTTTATGCTACATAACATTAAGAAGTATGCTTTTGTCAATGCCCAAACCCAGACTTGTTCATTATTTGAAAACTGGAAACAAATCTGAACAAAATAACTGATCTCAGAAATACATAAAGCGTGCTTTTGTATTTTAAATCTCATCACTGGGTAAAGTGATGGTAAATAACAGATCACAAATGACAGTACAACACCTTTGCCCAAGATGGCTGTAATAGGTCTACTGCTTCTATAAAAAGCTGGAGATTTTCTTAGCCAGGTAGCAGCAGAAATGGAGCCACTGGCATTTTTTAGGCACCAGGATGTAATTTGAGTAACTTACATGTCCTTATCTTATAAAGTGGTGTAAAATATCAAGATCGCTCATCAGTGTAAAGGATCTGGTGGAAAAACACAAAAACAAGTCAATTTGGCTCTAATTTTACAGCACTTTGTCATGAATATGTCGATATTAGTTTTTACTAATGCTTAAAACCAAACCCTTGTCTCTCACCTTATGTCACATTAGTAGATATCATGTGTCTGGGGTGCACAACCCATAAGCCTTGTCATAACAAAAAAGAAAAAGAAGTTCATTGGTTTTCTACTGATTGAAACAGCTTGCTAATCCACCTGTTGTTATACTGCTAAAACAAATGTTTGACGGAGGACTCAGAGGACACTCAGACCCTAAACCTAATTTAAAAAAGATTGGTTGCTTGAATGAAGGTTCCTTAATTTCTTCTCGATATGGAGTTATTTGAAGGCTGATAAGACATTCACTTCAGGAAACATGTAATGGTAACATGACAAGCATTGATATTATGTGGATCCATTGTTTGTAGAAATGTAGTCAGGCAACATTTTATTCATGTAAATTGCTTGCTCTGACAAAACCAAGGCATGGATCAGAGACTGCTGATTTGGATCACTTGCTCAGACAATGACTTTGATGTTTTCCCATTAATCGATTTTTTTTTCAGAGCAAGGACAAAATGTCAACAGCGGACATGTGATTCCTTACAAGGAACCCCCCTTGTGAATTCACATACAACACCAAGACAATGTCCCTAAAAAGCCACGAAGACTGGATAAACAACAGATCAGAAATAATAACTATGGCTATGGACCAGTAACTTTCAAGGGAGATGGAGAAAAATGTGATTATCTCATGGTATGGATGACTTTAATGGACTGTTGATAGCTCATGGTTTATTATGTCCCATGCAAGATGAAAGCTGAGCTAAACAACAGTACCCTATTATGACCCTGAACAGGTTAAAACAAAAGTGTAGCAACAATGCATGGACTACATCTTAACAAATTAGTTACTAATCTAAAACTTTTTCAAGCAAAAAACATATGTAGCATTTATAAACCTCTTCTAAAGCAAAATTATTTTAAACAGCAAAAATAAGGAATCTTTTAAGCTAGTTTCACCATAACGTTGCAGTTTAACATGATTTACTTTGGCTTAGTTCTGCTGTCTCAACAAAACCTCTGTCTCTATTTGTCATGTTTAACAAAGATCAGATCCCATCTGACCTTGGAGAGAGGTTAGATGGTTTGCCAGTTCATCACTGAGGGAACAAAAAACGTTTTGTTCCCTCAGCCTCATTAGAAAAGTCGCTTTCAATCAAAAATACACAGAATATTTTCACAATTCATCAGAATATAAAACTGTGGAGTCATTCATTTTTTGCTGGCATATACATGCATAGCTTACCTGAAAAACTAAGAACGCACAAACACCCCCAGGTAGTGTAAATGAAACATCCTATAATCAGCTGGTCTATATACTGTAAATCTTTGAAAGCTTCCTGCTTCTATTTGAAAGATGATATAAAGAAACACATCACGAAGAGCATTTGTAAATTTAGTTATTTATTCCTGCTCTAATAATGCTTGTTTTAGGTAGCTATTCAAGATCTAAATGACTTTGTGCACATTAAAGTATAATCCAAAGCAAAATAATTCTAAAAGCTGTCCAGATATAACAGAAAATCATTAGAATTATAAATTCTTTAGTTGTCTGTCTGTACTGTGAGTACCTGTCTGAAGGGAACGGGCTACATTGTGTAAAGTTGTCAAATAAGGCTTTTTAAAATATATTATCTATACTAGAAACATCTTTAAAATCACTTCAAGAGCCTTCCCAACTCTCTTTAGTTGGAAAAGCTAAAAGCAAAAGTGTTGTCTATGTTGCCTATGAGGCAGACAAAGTGGAAAAGCCAAAGGATATTGATAAGAACATAGCAAAATGTGCTACAAAGTGGTGACTACGAAGCTGACTAGCACTACAAGAATAGGGAAGCATCTTAAAGACTGAGACTTTGATGTGTATGAGGAATTTAAAAAGCCCAGTAAAAAGCTCAGTAAACCTCTAATGTTTCTAAAACAGCATTGCTGGAAGTTCACTCTTTAATCTAGCCTACAGATAGGCCCATTACACCTCAGTTCTGTTCTGTATTCTCTTTGCAACCTTTTGTTGGTATCTTGAACATTTCTCAGGTTGGGTTGTGTCTCTGGTTTGTTTACATTTCTGATTACAATTTCCTTGTTTCCCTCTTTCCCTGTGTATTTTAACAGCAATTTCTTCCATTTACTCAGCTCAACTTATTTGCCTTCCCTCACAAGTGGCACCCTGTTTCTAATCAACCACCTGCTCCCTGTTCATCAATTAATTCTCCAGCTTAAAAGTCTTTTCATTTAGTCCGTTCAGATCCTGTTACATCCGGCATGTTTCCTGGTCGTTATGTTGCTTGTGGATGTTATTCATGGACATTGGTTTTTGTATGTTTTAGTTTTTTCCCCTATTTTGTAAAGTAAATGGTTAAAATGTTCAACCACCTGTCTCCTCTCATCTCTGCATTTGGTTCCTGCTCTAAACTATTTTGTGACAGAACCTGACAAAAATCTAGAATGGTAAGAAACTTGTTAGAAACCATGGCAACCTACCCTGTCCTCTGTTTGACCATTAAAAACAGACATGTGATGCAAAAAAAATGAAAGAAAGTAAAATGGGGATATAAAAAATATTTTGTTCAAAAACTGAATCCAAAGGGCATAATAGATATTAGCATTTCTAGCAAGTGGTATAGTGCTATTTTCTGTTACAGAAATTGTCCTTTTTTATCTAAATGGCGGCTGATTTGCCTACTACTTATTGGTCTTTTGGAAATAAGGATAATAAAGGCAATGTTTTTAATTTTGCTGTTTTTATTTTAAAGAGTCCTATGCCTTTATTTTTCAGCAGTAATGAAAAGTACATACATTTTTGAATATTTTTCTTGGCGACAGTATAAAGTGTGAATTTTTACTATTGAAATAATGCTGTTGTCCATGACAGTTCCAGTCAAGATTTTACTTCTGATTGATGGACAATTAATGTTTGCAGACATCAACCCGATTTTTGCACTTGTCACCATACATACTTACACAACATACTCTATGAGTACATTGTAGGTCAAATCAATGCCTTGAGACCTTACTAATTTTACATTAATTTGAAGTTATTTAAAATAGCAACAAATTTTTCTCCTTGTTGTTCAACCAACAGAAGAGTGTGAACAAAGCAGCCTGTGTTTGCAATCCCAGGAGCTTTCATTGCCTTTTTCACAATTGTTGCATTAAAATGACTTAGATAAGTGATTTATTTCATGTTGGTTTAGCATCTCCTTGACTGCTTGCTGATAACGTCTGTAGTATAAGATGTACAGAAGTGCAAGACATGCAGCACAAAACAATTTTTACCAAGGAAGAATCAATCCACCCTGCAATGGACTGTCCTGGGTGTGCTCCCATCTCTCGCCCAGTGACTGGTTGGAAAAGGCACCAGTTACCCTGTGACCTTGCACAGACAAGTGGGTATAGACAATGGCAAAGGTGTCAAGTAACGAAATACAAATACTTCGTTATCTTACTTTAGTAGAAATTTTGGGTATTTATACTTTACTGAAGTAATTAGCTATGGGGCTACTTTTTAATTCTACTCCTTACATTTTCACACAATCATCTGTACATTCTACTTACATTTTAAAAATAGCCTCGTTACTCCTGTTTCATTAAGTCTTTTATTAAAAAGATGCAAAAAAAATGCGCCAACTGGATAGAATTTGACAGTGGTTTGATCATAATTTTAAACATCTACCATTCTGACACCCCGCTTGTATGCGCTCCATTGCATACTGTGCACACAGGGGTCCCGTTAACCAAATATTTTCCATATTAGTCGGTTTTTTTTTGTTTTTTTTACAATGGTGACGGAAAATCTGAAGGCCACTTGTCATTTTGACAGATTATAATTCACACCTCTGACCATTTGGTGCAGACGCGGGGACATTTTTAGGTTGGATTTAAAGCGCAGAGTACTGAATCAATAAATTAATAATAAGAGGATTCCCAGGAAGCCATCTGAGCATTATCTCAGACCGGGAGGCTTTGGAATGTGATGTGTGTTGTGGCAAACACCTGTGCGAAAGAGCGCATGCTCCAACATTTTCTGTAGCTGAAGTGATATGAAGATGCGTTCAGAGAGTCTTTCCGACCTCTGATCACTTGAATCAGAGAAATGTTCCCTGCTTTCAAAAATTTGACTGAAGCGGAGATTTTAGTTCCAGTCTCCAGTGCGTCAGCGCGAATTCAGCCTCTAGAACAGTGGTTCCCAACCTGAGGTTCGTGAGCCCCAAGGGGGTCATTAGAGATTGCAGGGGTCTGCACAATCTTGTCTGTGATGAGGTTGTAAGACTTTTGATGAGACTATTCTTAATATATATATATATATATATATATATATATATATATATATATATATATATATATATATATATATATATATATATATATATATATATAAACACTAGGGCTGTCAGACGATTAAAAATTGTAATCAAATTAATCACAGGGTAGCTGTAAATTATTCACGATTAATTAACATTCCCAAATATGACTGAAAAAGTAACATTTTTGGTGTAAATAAAGAGAGATGCATGGAACTTTTGTTTTGAATTCCACTATCACATTTACAGGTGGAGCTTTTCACCTATTAATGTTTTAGCCAGTTGCTAAGGCAAACTAACTCGTTAACATTTTCTGAATGTAAAGCTGACAGTTTCTTATTCAACTTTGGACAACCCTGACCCTCCTCTTCATGGGACTATCCTACAACAACGGTGTCTTCAGTCAGAGGGTTCTTCAGTTTTGCTGTGACACAGACTGCTACAGGAGATCATTCCTTCTTAAAGCCATCAGGATCTACAATAGCTCCTTGAAAAATTAAATAACATGAGCTACAATAACACTTAATTTTTCTCTGGCAGGAATTAAGTATTTTTTAATTGACATTTTCTGAATGATAGAGGGATTATTTGTTTATCAACACCGAACCTTTACATTACTTCCTGGTTCCCACTGTTATTATTTGCAGTTATCAAACAGTTGTCATACTGTTTAAGTGACAAGCGAGCACTGAAAACAGCGCCGGTTTAATTGTGGGGTAAACAGGGCAGGTCATTATGTACATGCTTTAATTGCGTTTAAAAAAATTAATGGTATTAATTCCACAAATTAATCGACCCGCATTAATGCATTAATTTTGCAGTTAAAAAATTAGGATGAAGAAACAATTACGGCAAGATGTTGAACTTCCCCCTTAAACCACAGAAATCACTTATTTCAATAAGTTATGTGGCATGTCATAGCGTTATATAGTTAAACTAATACTATGATGCAACGCCACATAACTGGGAAACTGTCTTGTAGCCCCTTGTCAAAAGTAAGATCCAGCAACAAGCATCAGCCATGAGCCCAAAAGTCCAGAGTGGGCAGGTAGTACTTCTCATTGAGCAAATGTTACTAGAATTAATATAATGAAGAATATGGTGTAGACCTGCTGTATAGAAAAAAGTGTCCTGAGATTGATTTGATTTAGACCTGAATTGATTCAGAAGGCTTTGTGAAAAGGGGATATTTGTGTAGAGAATTATAAAAAAAAAATTAATTGCAAAAAAGTCCACATAACTTTCCCCCATGCCTCCTCTGGATCATCTAGATGGTCTCTGCAAAACTTCAGATGGGCCTGGATATGTGACGACTTGAACAGGGGAACCTTCCGTGTAATGCATGATTTTAAACCATGACGACGTAGTGTTCTACTAAGAGTAACCTTTGAAACTGTGATCCCAGCTCTCTTCATGTCATTGACCAGCTCCTCCTGCGTACTTCATTGGTTGATTCCTCACCTTTGTTATCATCAGTGATACCCCACGAGGTGAGATCTTGCATGGAGCCCCAATCCGGGGGAGACTGACAGTCAACTTTAGCCTCTTCTGAAATGCAGACATGTTAGCAACACAAGCTGGGCTGTTCCATCACGACTTTTAATGGCAGCTGCATTGGACACAGCTTAAATAAAGCCACAGAATAGAGGGACACTCATGCTGATCTTCTAAAAATACCTTGACTGGGACCCCAACTTGTGATCAAATGGGGACAATCCCTTCTCTTTGTTTTGTGCCTTCCTTGTATAAAGACATCTCCTCTTGAATTTTTCGTGAATATAAGTTGGGAAAAAGATTCTGACTTGACGTCAAGAAAAACAGCTTTTGATAATACTACGAGTTAATGAACAAGGGAGTCACTGCATACTTCTGAGAAATGTTGATATTATACATATCTGGAAATAATGTAAAATGGCAACATTTTGCTATTGTGACCTGGCAGGTGGAGTATATTTACTGTGCTCTGTAAACATCTGTTATTCTCCACCATGCTCTATTGTGAATATTATATACTATATTGGCTGAATGAAACTCAGAGGCAAGCAGGCACAAATAAACACTCAACTGGAGAAACACACCAAGATGTTATGCCCTCCATACATAAAGTCCAATTCATCCGGTGATTGGGAATTGTTCTTTTTCTTATTGAAAGAACAGGTGGCCATGAGATAGTGATCTCATTTTTCACTGCTACTGCACTCTATGAGACCAAACTAATGAGCACAACACTGAGCCGCTCAAAATCCTCTCTCACCCCTCGCTGATAGATGTAGGATCTGATTGGGGGTAAAATATGAGCATGAGCCACCAGGAGAGTTAGTGTCAGTCAGTAAATGATTGGTTCCACATAAGATTTTTTGTGTGTTCCTCTGCACATGTGATCATGTATTTAGACCTATGTGTCTTTATGTCTTAGATGTGCATTAGGGGGAAAGTTGGGAATCCTTGAACTCCAGGGAAATAAATTAAACATGGCTATGTGGGCAGAAGCTGTGATGGATCGTTTCCTTCTTTTCTTCACTGGCAGCCTTTTCTGAGCAGCCCTTTTTTCTCTTTAACACACACATATATAGAAGATCCTCCTATCATCTTCACCCTTTTATTGTTTAATCCATGCATGGCCTGTTGGTGAAGCACAATGTTTAGCACTTTCAAAGGAAAAAAAACATGCGTCTCAAAGAGGGGAGATGAAAGTGGTTTAATGACATATAATATGTGGGTGGTGTTCATTGGCACAGAGCAAATTGTTTGTGTGTTCAGGTAAAAACTGTTTTTTACAGTGAAAGGAATGCTCATTCCTCTCAGTCATTGTCATTGTGTTTGAATTCTCTATTGACAGTAATGCACACTTTCAAACGAGATAATAAAAGCACAAACCAGTCACTGTTCACAGAGTGAGTGAAAGAAAGAAAAAAGAATGTGAGAAACATGTGATGTGTTATTTATTTGCATTTTTCCTCCAGCTTTTTTCTTTTGCAAGAACTGTAAGAAATGTGAACATTCTGCCAGAGGAATCCACTCAGGAGATTTTGCAGTGATCTTCGTTTGATGGCTCAGTGATGACACTGATGGAGGTGGCACAACGTGAACCTTTGATGTGTGAAATAAGTGTGTCACGTCATGCAAACTTGCCAGTGTGCGCAGCATAAAACATAACGCGCTCTCTCTTCTTTCCTGCTCCCATGATTATCTGTGCTTCTGCCACTCTATGTAGGGCGATGAGATTAGTGATTGCACCTCCCATCTGTTATCTTTACGACTCATTTGTTTACTCACTGGTTCACATCAGCGCTTTATGGCAGCCAAGGGGCTTCTGTCACTCTGGGACGAGCTCTGGGGTACAGGGTTAATTATGTCCAATGATTCATCACATTTCCAATTAAGTGACTGTAAATGTGAAGTGTTGAAAAAGGATATTCCATTCATGGCTGAATGAAATTTAAAAAGCAATATTTAGAAATCCTAAATAAATGTGTTGGAATAAAAATCTAGAGATCAGATTTTACCTGCTGCCCTATTGTGTATTTGGGAATTTAAAAGGCAACTATTATATTTTATAGCTAAAAAATGTAAAAAATATCATAGTTTGAAACATTATAGATCAGTTAACCTATCTAATGTTTTTCAAGCTATATAGTTAATTTTCTTTCACTTTTGAGTCACACCCTCTGTATTTATGATGACATAGCACCCAGGGGTAGGCCTACTGCCTTAAACCTGTTCACTTTCTATGACTGTATACACTAAACAAACTAGGAATGGATGTGTAGTTGCTTACTGGTAACAGAAAACAAATGAGTACTTGTGGTACAAATGGCATCAATGCAGGAAATATGTGAGCTCTGTGGGAGTACACTTAGATAGTGAGGACAGATTTCTCCTCACTCACCTAAAACATTCACTCTGTTTGACAACTGGAAATTTGGATTTGAGGGAAGTAACAAGCCAGAGCTGAGTACACAACACAGTTCATGCCATGGCTACTACAAACAGCTATAGCTGAGAGTCAACAGTCAGACCAGTAAGGCAACTGTGAGTGTTGTTTGTGTCCATACAATTGATCAGGTAAGAACATTTATTTTGGGGGAGTTAGTATTGTTTACGTAACCTCCCTCAGTACATACCATCGCCTGATGTCCATGGATCATCTTTTTTTAAGAATTACTTTTTCATCTAATGCTCTAAACTTAATAATACTACTGGATCTCATAGAACACTATGCAGCTACTCTGTCTGCTCTGATGAAAATTTACTTATCTTGGCATGCTGAATGTATTAAATGGCTAATATTTTAGGGGTTTTGGAAGTTTTCTCTAATTGATTCCACTAGTATGTTTTTGTCCATTTGAGGGCACTCATAGGTTGTGTATGGAGGTTGAACTCTCATCCCCAAATGGTCAAGTAAATTTTAGGCATTGAAAAATAAATGAGATGGTGACAGGACAAAGTTTTTTTTCCCCCTGTGAATTATATATTTTTACCCTGAATCAAAAAAACAGGTGGACATAATAACCAATGCACACATACCATATTCATATTACAACTTGATATTTCACTAAACCATGTCATTTATTTTTTGATTAATTTACATAGACACAGATCCCAAAGACTGTGACAGGATCTTCAGCAAAAAGGGTTTTAAAATCATATTGTTGTGTGTATTTGTTTTGCTAGTGTTAAAGTTGATTACCTGGCCTACTTCAAAGTTTTTGTTCTTTTAAAGGTTACATACATTCAAGAACAACCTGACAGGTATATGTATTCAATAATTAGTGGGTACCAGCCAAGTGCCAGCTTTGTTTACTCATTCTGTAATCACTTGGAATTTTGTGCACATCTTCTTTTGTGTTGCCAATTATTTTATAGAGAAATGTCACTGTGTAGCTGAATGTTAACAACTTTTCCTCCAGGTTTGACATTTGAGTCATGTTAGTGTCAGATGCTGCTGTTAAATATTGACAAGGTGTCATGTAGCATTTTGACAGACCTACTGTAGACTGTCCGCAGGATTCAGGCTCACCGTGTACAAATAATTTTGTGATCATGGTGCAATGTCAGGAAACAAAGTCTGCTGTCTATTCATGGAAGTGTGATATTTGTCCTTTATGCCAATGATAAGTGTATTTTGTTGAAGTATGGAGGATAACTATATGAGTACTACAGTAGATTGATTAAGCAACCAACTGGATTTTTCTGTTGTTCTAGTAAGGTCATAATCAAAAGGTCAATCAGCTTCTGATTAGAGATGAAAGAAGCTGTTTTATATAATTTGTGGTTCAACCTAAAATGATAATGTTCGTAATAATAAAAATGTGGTTTTAGCTATATAAGGTCCAGTGGGGTGAGGAATGAAAACTCCCTCTGCATTCACAAGGCATACTGCATCAGCCTTCAACTGTATTTTACAAAATTATATTGATAACTCCCCTTGCAATCTCATGGAGAGAATTAAAGCTTTAGCATTATCTCTCCACTGTGGATATGATTGCGGCTTTTAAATTGAATGTGGATGGTTTCCTGTAATCTCTCAGTTTGCTGTCAACAGATAAAAATACATGATACTCCACAGTGGCGCAAAGCCACTATATTCCTTCCTCAGTTCATGTACTGGCACACAATCCCCGATTATGGCTCAAGCAGCAGATGGTATGTAGCAAAGAGCCAATCCATCTATTTCTAAAAAAAAATGTTTAAGAAGTTGTTTCCCTGTAAAGTGATGCTTTATATTTGGACAAGCAGTGCTTCAGAAGACATCAGAGTTCCACCCTTTAAAATAACAAAGGCACACCTAAACAGACTGGACCTACCAGGTAAAGTCAGCATTCATTCTATCACACCTGGTGTTCTGCAAGGTCATTAGGTGAGTCATATTTGCCTTTGCTGACTTATTGTCTGACTGCGTCCTTTAACGCTGTCTTTGTTGATATTATGCTAGGTGCATGATGAGTTTAGCTGATTTGGAACCCGTGCAGAATTTTTCATTTTGTGATCTGTTAAGCAATCCCAAAAGCTTCCCAGGAACCAGTGAGAAGGGATTCTGTTGGCAAATGTATACCCAGAAGGTGTTCCCAAAATCAAAGGCATCTTGATTCTCAATTAAACCAATAGAACGGAGCAACAGTGACAGCTCTGTGGTGCTCTGCTGCAGTAAAACTCACCAGCCGCTAACATTTCTTTTGAGTAATGATTAATGCATCCAATTTCTGTGATCTGCACTGAGTGAAGTATCAGGGGCAATTATATGATGATGGTGTACAGACCACTGACTCCTCGCACAAAATGACAAGGCCATAATTACCATCAAGCTCTGTTTCCCTCCTGACATAAATACTAACTGTGTATCAATAACTGAAGAAATGTATTTCTTGGTGAAACCTAAAGTGTGAAAATAACCACTTGCTGTACAAATTTTGTGAAGAAATCAGAATCATGGTCTACTTCTCCTTTGGTGCTTACACTACCTTGCAAAGGTATTCATAACCTTTGAACTTTTCAACATTTTGTCACATTAAAACTACAAAATGCTAAGTAGATTTAGAGTTTATGGTTGTGAGGTGGAAAGAAAACGACAAAAAAAATCTGAAAAGTATGGTGAGCATTTATATTCAAGCCCCTTTACAATGGTAGCCCTAAAAGAAAAAATGGTAAAAAGTCATGTATTAAGATATATGTTTTAAAAAGTCTTAAATACATACTAGTCATGGGTGTCCACCTAAACTTGACTCATTTTAACTTTGGAGAAGCTGCATAGATCCATAGATCCCTAGGCTTTCAGTGATATCCTACTTAGTCCAACCTAAATTAATACACCTCATAATACCATCAATACAACACCACGGCTCAACAGTACATACAGATACACATTACATCACAGTATCGTCAAGCGACACTTGAATTCCGGAGTATTTAAAATCATTAAGCTTGCATTCACAATAGAGTAGGAAAGTAAGATCACGGATAGTGTCATAATCTCACAAATGAATGACGATTTTGAAATATTAGACAACAAAGTTCTAATAACTCCACCAGAGTATATGTGAGATTAAATAAATGTGTCCAATAAAATGCATTGTCATCATTTCATGTAAGACACCAATGAGGCAATAATGAAACCAACAATGTAAATGAAAAAGTAAAGCAAACAGAATTTGTATTTGTTTTGGAGAACATGCATCAGCAAAACAATTGAACATGTTGGCGCAGCTGCGAGCACCACATTATTTACATTAGGCCTATAATTTATAGTGGATTAGAATTTTTTTTTTCATTTGTAGCTTTTCTGCCAATTTATTTTGTCACAAACACAACAAAATATAATGACAAAAACATATTAAAAATACAAATAGAATGCTTGCACTCTATTTGCTTTCCCGAACCACACACAGGACACGTATGTCAACTTCAGCGAAAGGTCTTCAACTGGCCTTGGTTTCGCAGACTCGAGAGCTGATTGGCTATTGCAACTGAATGTGTCCATTCACTTAGAATGCACAGGAGCCTGTTCTGTTGATTCTGAAGGCCTCAGGCAGATTTCATACATCCTCAAAACCCAAACCAAATCTAATGATTCAGGTCAGCCTCTGGTTGCTGTGCCATACACTACCAA
Source organism: Valencia hispanica (assembly GCA_963556495.2). Classification (NCBI taxonomy): domain Eukaryota; kingdom Metazoa; phylum Chordata; class Actinopteri; order Cyprinodontiformes; family Valenciidae; genus Valencia; species Valencia hispanica. Next base: position 48,846,668 of record OY747704.1, read on the forward strand.
GAGAGGCAGAATGGTGAAGCCACCTGAAATACTACATTTGTGACATTTTTTATTTTATTTTTATCTCTCTATGCAAATAAGTTAGTTGTTTTTTGTGTATGTTATTTACAAAAACAAACACACAAAAAAACGAAGCTTTACACCGGTTACTGGAATTACCGGTAACTGTTTGGGGTTCAAGTGTGAAAAAAAAATCAAAGCACTGTAATTGTGTTGTTTATAAGTATTGCACAGAAAGATGTATTTTGTTCCTCAGTGACGGTTGAGTTACAATGATCAGTCCCTATTGTGCTTTTTGTTTGTTTGTTTTGTTTTGATTAAAGAAAGGAAGATGTAATGTGTTGCTTTACTGATTGTTCGTCCATCAGGCAGGGGCAGTCGTGAGCTGCGGTCAGAAAAGGGGAGCAAGAGAACAATAAAGCAGACATTGTTATGCTGAGCTCCGGTCTGGCTCATGTCTGAAATCAAAACACATTACAGTACTATTGCTATGGAGAAATTTGTCAGTCTGGGCAAAGCTTTGAAAATGCATAATAGGCCGTAGACATACCTCCTTAAATTCACATGTCCCCGCCCACTTCAACGTGGGCAACCCTATCATCATAGGGAGCCTAAGTCCCCTCCCCTTCTGGTCGGCCCATGGGTCCCCTGACTGAAAAAAAATGAATGAGTCAATAGAGCGATAAAAGTTATTTTCTGGTCGGCTTTGCCCTACGCTGTTGATCAAAGTTATGCTGTACCTCGACTTAAATAACTAATTGTGTGCATTTTGACTGTGTTTGTCATGTGATTTTTGATATATTTGTTTGTAAAAATTCGTAATTAAAATAAGTACAAATCAGAAGTCTCATATATGACGTCACGTTCGCCAACATTAACTAGCACTTGCAATACTCACGGAGACATTGTAGAGCTTGACCCGCTAGCTGACTCTCACTCGACGGACTATATCTCCCCCAGCATGGCTGCCACTTTCCACGTGACCAGATTTATAGTGGTTCTCTTCACTTTTAATGCTCCTTCCTTTGTCCTGGAAGAAAGATGTGAAGCTCACGAAGTTTGCTAAAATCACTGCCATTTTTTTTCTTTTTAAGTTGTAGTCTACTATATGTTTTCACACAAAACCTAAAGTTACTTTGGCCGCCTGTTGAAAATTAGTGCTTTCTCTGTATCAAAATATGTCTTTAAAATTCACGAACATCATATGTTAAATCCATGGAACTTTTTAAATGGGAATTTGACAGGAGGGGACCCATGGACTGGAAGTAGATGGGGGTGACTTAGGCTTCATGTCAGGGTAAACCGGCCAAACAACACACAGCTCATTTAATGAAGGCATGTAGTTGAGAAGCAGCGCAGACAAATAAAAATGAGCAAAATCTATACAATCCAATATGGCTAAACCTGGCAAAGGTTGGCTAAATTAACAAAAAATTGGAGTCTCTAAATGTACGAACCAGGTAGAGACTAACCGTAAAAGAATCGCTTTTGTAATGGTCATAAAAGTCAAGTCTACAAAACATTGATTTAAAGGAACTTAATATAAATGTCCACACACAGATTTTGAAAACCACATATGCTTTTCCCTTCCACTTCACAATAATGTCTGTGTGAATTAGAATAACTGATTACAATGTAAATAAAATTCCAATAAATGTAAGGTGGCAAAATGTGAAAGAGTTCTAGGGAGGTGAATATTTATAATGCACTCTATTTGTTTACAGAACACTTTGGATCTCTACAAAATTATGTGAAAAAAAACAATCAAACAAAAACAGCTGCTTTAAATATATTTATTCCAGTGTTATTCATCAAAACTCAGTAAGAAAGAAAATGCAATATTGTGTTAAAATCATAAAAAATAAGTTTGTAGACTCTTGTATAAAATAGATTTATTCACCAATACTAAATTTGCACTTGTAACTTCTCACTGACAGAATCTAGCTTCTTCTAGTAAGAACAAAAACAGCCTCGCACTCCTTATGGAAAAGAGATGAGGGATATGCTGCAAGGTTTATGCTTTCTCAATGACTCTGGTGATACACCTTCAGACACAAAAATACAGTACAGGGATGCCTTCAATGTCAGTGTGTGGCTGACAAGGAGTGGGGAAAAAAATTATAGGAAAAACACCCCAAATATAGAATGCGTCCTTTACTGCAATTTAAATCCAGTCTGTTATTTTTATTATTGTCTTCCCTCTCCAAGATAAATGGAGTAATAAAGAAAGATGCCCGCCCTAGTGTTGTTGACATTTTAGAGAGTCCTTTTGGAGCAGTAAAGATGCCCACTTGATGGATACCAGAGCTCTAAAGATAGCAGAACGCCAAAAATGAGGAATGCTGTTAGCTGTGGCTTTGCATAAAATAAAAGAAGAGAGAACAGTAGAAATAGTAGTCGCACTTATATGGGTTGAAGGTGGCTGAAAATAATAAAGCTCCATGCAGGCCATCTGCAAAAAAAGGAAAAACTGCAGGACATGGTAAAACAGGACATGCACAGGAAGGGAGAGATGTAGCAGACAGCTGCAGCAGTAGCCATCAAGCTAGAGAGAAAGGTTGATGGCAGCTGCTGCTAAAAAAAAAAGAAAGGAAAAAAACCCTCAAGGAACTGACAAACTCTCCTCTCGGTCTCTGCTTCTGTGTTTTCAGTACACTGGTCTGTAGAGAAGCTCCCCAGAGACAAGTCGACGTTTCAACTCCTTCCACAGCAGCTCTCTCTCTTTTTGGGCACCCTTCATGAAGCCTCGGTTCTCCTGTGCCCGCCGGGACAAGTAGGGCATCACCTCACTCACCGGCCCGTAGGGGACGTACTTATAGACCGGGAAACCTGCCTTGCCTGGAATAAGACAAAGAAAACAAAGGAATTCTAGAATTACACAAAATACGATTATTCTTGATTCCTTGTTTCTTCTTCCACAGAGACGTTATCAATAATTTTGTAATACCTTCCCTTGTGGGCTTATTACTAGTCTCAAAGTGTACCAGAGTTTCTTAAAGTTAAGGTTTTAAAATATCTAAACCATCTACTATACAGATCCAAGACTATAAAGTCCAGTTAAAGAGATATCAGAGGAAGTGGAGAGACCAAGGTTTTTTCCTGTTGTTAAAGACTTAAAGTAGTGCAGTATAACCCTATCTTCGCTTGTTGCCGTACACTTTGGGTCAGCTGGCTGAAAGAACCCACATTTGTCCATATCTTTCAGGAAAGATACCATTGACTGTTTATGTTTGTGTTTCGAAAACACCACCGTCGTGGTTTGGAAACTGAAGGAGTGTTACCCTTAACTTTTAATAAAGGTAACACAGTTTCAAAACTATGGCTGCCAAGCTATAGGTGGCATTTCTGAGTGAATGCTGCCTAACTGAGCAGAAAGACGCATTAATTACCTGCATGTTGTATCTGGTTTACTCAGCAAAAAACGTATACTTTGTGTAATGAGCATTTTTGCTATTACTCTTGCTAAATTTAGCCAGTGTTGAATATCTGTTTTTGATTACATCTATGTATTAAAAAAATGTTATGTAGTGACTTTTAAATGTCTCCACGCCCCAGGTAAAATGCTGGAAATTTGATATAAAAAGAATTTACCTTGATAAATCACAGCTAAACTTTTCACACAAAAAAAGGAGAAATTAATTATTTAGTATTTCGCCAGACTCACAGCAACCTTCCTGACCACTTTTTATCTCGTTGCTTGAGTCATTTTGGTGAAATCAGAAAGTCCAGCTGTTGTAATGGAACTGTTGTACTACATTTTCTCTAATTATTTATGATTGAGTTACTTGTGCAATGGTGTAATTAAATAAAGATGTGGAACTATTTGTACCTTTGCCTGAATGATGTCTTTGTAAATTTAGATTCTTTTGAGCCTCTGTACCCTCTCAGCACACTAGGGATTTAGCTAAAGGATCCTGTAAAATATCAAAGTCCAACTCCGACAGAATCAACTCTACTAGGAATCAATCAATGTTTTCTCACAACAGATTAAATAAAAACGAAAGAGTTAAAAAAATAAATCTATTGACAGGTAAATGAGCACTCATGCTTTAGCAGTTAAAGCAAATAAAGAACCTATTAGAAAAACTTTCTTTCTGTTGTGTAAAGAAAAGTTTATTTTATGATACAATTTTAGCCACAGAATGAAGACACAAAGGGGGAAGAAGAAAATGTGAAGCTCAAAGTTTCTGCACAACTGGGATAATTGGTCAATTTTCCATGACAGAACATCCACGAGTGAAATGAAAGACGTCTTAATTTGGTATAACACTACACCCGCCATTGATAGTCATATCTCTTTCAGAACAAACAGTGTCATGCCTGGTCAGGGTGGAGTAGCAGTAAGTGTTCTTTTTGACATTCTCTTCAGATTATTGTTACGAAGACAAGTCCCTTCATAAAAAGTTGCAGAAAACTTAAAAACGTTTGTCATGTGAAAAACAAAGGTGGATTAGACCTCGTCACTGGGTCAGGGAAAAAATTTAATACCAAATAGGGACTTTACCACATCTGCAAAAGAGAGTATAAACAACGATCTTAGTCAAAATAATGATGCTTTAATAAATAAACAAAATGATAAAATGTTTGGAAGGTTGGAAAACATTCATTATTATGAAAATCCAACTTAACATTTTTACAGAGCAGCTCTAATGAATGACTAAAAGTTCAAGAAAAGCAACAGTCTTTGTAGATTTTGGTAGATCAAAGGTCAATAGTAGAATGTTTTCCTTTAATGATACATTTTTGTTAATAAATATTTAAAACCATGGCATTTTTTCTCAAGGTTATTATACCCTGAGAATCTCATACTGGCCCATGGTTATTTCCATGGTACAGGAGTTTTTATGTTGTTTTAGACTGAACCAAAATGACATCTTACAGATGGACTCTTGTTGTTGCTTCAGCTTTCTGCTGCACTGACTTTGAAGTTGTCAGGTTTGCTGCTGAGCATAACAACTGTGTTTTGCTTGGGGTTTACTTTCCAGATAAATGTTTAATCCAGATTCATGGGCATAACATCAAACTAAACATGTTGCATCAAAACAAAGTCTTGACAAAAGCCTCCTGGATAACAGTATTCCTAAAACACAGTATCATAGAAAATACATACATTTTGGTTTACTAAGTGACTGACAAATAATAAAAATCACCATTGTTCATTATTGTTTTGGAGGGAAGTGACTCCAGTCTGGCTGCACTCTCCTTCTCTCTTCAGAAAGCAACAAAAGAATCGGTGTGTCTCTGTTTACATCCATATTGGCCATTTCATCCTGAGCCCCACATTGACAGACAATTGCTTTCCACCAGTGTGTCTGTCTTTGACTGACAAATAAAGTGGTGAGAAGCAACAGTGACGCTTCGTTAAGACAGCTGGTCAATACTGAGGTGTCTCAGTTCATATGTCACATTGCAGGCTGGAGGTTGGCTTTGACATCTGAAATGTTTGTCTGTGTAACCTGCAAGGTGCCTGAGTGTAGCTCGAAAGCCTCGTGGGACGGAGCTGAGAGCTACAGGGGGGAGGACAGATAATGCACATCCTGCAGAGGCTGGCCTGAAACTCTCAAATCATTGTTACATAAGGCAGGAAAGATTGTTGACGTGTCCCTGTGTGACATGGTGGAGAGTGGGCGGAGTGTTTTGTGTGTTTTTCTCACCCAGTGGGAAGCTGATCTGATCACACATGCCCAGTAGTTGACCAAAGAACACCTTGTTCTCTGTTGGTAGGAGACCCAGCTCGTTCATTCTGAATGAATGAGACAAACAAATAACATTAGGTGCTGTACAGGGGAACACGTTTTTTTTTATTGCTTTAAATGGTGCATTTGGTGAGAAATCTAATCATACCTTATTAGGGTGTGGTTTATTGTGCCCTCATTATGAGAAGCAACCATAACATTGACCTTTCTGTTAAGGGCAATCTCGTCAAGCACATAGTACAAGCACCTGGCCAAAAATAAAAAGGACAATAAGCAGGGATTGGCTGTAGCATTTTCTTAAAACATTGTCAGAAGTTTATATTCACTCAGCATTGACAAGGTCATAATTATGGCTTCACAATATAAGGAATATGTGACTGATATTTTTGTCAAATATTGTAAATGCATTATCCATTGAAATAAAGCAACATTTTCCTCACTGTTTTATTTATTTTCCATCAACATAGCGGCCCTGCAGCTTTCTCAAGCTTCTGTATCTTATTCAGTAACATCTATACAACATGTGGACACGAAAGGTTGTGGAAGTCCATCCAGATGGTCAAATATGTTATTGGAAAGTGGGACTTTTAATGCAAAGCATGAGAAAAATATAGTTGCCTACCAAATATTGCATCCAAGCTATCCTTTGCATACATAGAAATTGACTAGTGATGTGTGGTGAGGTTTATGAGTGGTGAGCACTGACTCCTCTGGAATCGCATATATTAAACCCAAATTAGATACTTCTATTTCAGTTTTGACCTTAATTGGAAACTTTTAATTATGGTTTAATCAATTCCATACCATTTAACAATATGAGAGCAAGACAATATATATATATATATATATATATATATATATTCTGAAAAATGTTTTCATTTATTTTTGGCTAATCTTTTTTTTTAAATAAAATTGTAAATCATCTATGATCTTACCTTTGTTTGTATATGAAGTGCGTGCACCTATCCTTCTCCACAAATATCTCAGTCCCTCTCATGAAAAAAAAACATCTTTGTTTGCCTTAATTTTTAAAAATCTGGCTGCTTCACTGGAGATAATCATTAAAGAGGAGAGTTGTCCAGAAATAGTTCTATTCCGATTGCATTTTTTTTACTTTTCCAACTGTTTTCAGTATTTTCGATACATAGAAGAAGAACGTCTATTTCCCATTGTGCCTATTGGATTTATCACTGCCCACTATCAGTGAGGCACTGTATTTTCTGCCTCACCCTAAGTATCTACACTGCGCATTTAAAGCCGATCAGAAAGACTAAATATGTCGCACACATTTGTTTAAAATATTAGACTGTAGAATGTCAACATGTGTTGTACCTGTGTAATCAATCATGTATACTGGAGAGACAGCAATGAGTATGCACCAATTGCCTGCTTCATTCACTGTGCATGACAGCGCCCCCCAGAGGCAAGGCACTACACTGCATTGCCTCACCCGGCAATTCATCCCTGTATTTTGAACTGGCAATGTGTAAATTCATCACTAATTTATATAAATTCTGTGATTTTCACCATAAAAATGTTGAGATATAGATAAAAAAAAAATTATAGAACAGACAAGTAGAAAAATTGATTTTCTATTATCATTCTTAGTGCCCATTTTACTTGTCAGTGCCTCACCTGCCTCCCCTGACCGCACGTCACTGGAATTGACGTTTCTGATTCGATATGTTTTGGTGATTTAATGATAACAGTTTTGGGTTTTTAATTATTCTTTTTTTCCAGGGTGGAAAGATCAATTGGAACACAAACCTGTGTTCATGTTTGTGGGGTAGAAAAATATATAGCGGATAAATGTCTCAGTAAAGCTCAGACATAATGCATGATTAGTGTCAACAGAGGCCCCTGAACAATGGAGCAAACTTCTCATACCCCATTCTCAGACACAAAGTCTATAATTCTTATTGTGATTTTTTAAACAAGTAGGCCAAAACTTGTTTGCTACTTTCACATTCGGGGGTCTTGACATTATGTAATACATACATTCATCATATAATTAATTTTCTATCAACATGCAAAATGTGTGTGTGGGGTATAATTTCATCAGTAAATTTGGTGCCGTAAGAGAAAAGGAGAGAAGACTGGTCAGCAGAACTGGGAATGGAGATCTCTTCGGAGGTATGGACCAATGGTCTATAAAGAGTGAATAACATTTCAATATGCGCCAGACTTAATTTAATACAGTTCAGGGACGTACATCGTATGCATTATTGTAAATCCAAAATGTCAAATATGTACCCTAATACTGACGATAAATGTGATAGATGTCGACTTTTCAAGGCAGATCTAGCTCATATGTTTTGGTCCTGTCCAGAAATTGCTGTGTATTGGTGCTCGGTATTTTAGATATTATCCGAAGCATTTGCAGTAGATTTACAACCGTCAGCCGAAACAGCTATTTTTGGTGCAATGAAAGCTGGCAATACAGGTTTGCCTGGGAAAAAAATAAATGCCATAGCTTTTGCAACTCTTTTAGCCAGAAGAGGAATCCTCCTCGAGTGGAAATCCCCAGAGGCACCAAAGCTATAAATTTGGCAAAATTACTTATCATATATAAATGGGAAAAAATTAAATTTACTATCAATCAGGCAAAAAATACTTTTTACCTTATATGGGGCCCTGTAATAGATTATGTGCAAAGAATGAAAATTCCTTAGTTCAATTGATCTGTTATATATAATATACGTTTTACGTATATACGTATATGTCTTTTTCTTTTGTTTTCAGCTGACGGTTGTACTGTATAGGGCTATTATATCACATGCATACTGTTTTTTTTCTCTGGAGTATTTTGTGCTGTTTTTAATGTCTTGCTCTTTTTCTTTTGTTGTGTTGATTGTCTCTGTCGCATAGATACATTTTATGTTTGATATATATATATATATATATATATATATATTTATTATGTGGGGGAAAAAAATTGGTAAAAATTGAGACTTGAATCTGGGTCTGTCATGATACCCAAAATGTAAGATGTCGCAGGAATATGTTGTGATGAACGATATTATTGTTGACCGTTTTTGTGGTGGCTATGTTGTTAACCTGGGTTTTGCTACAATGAATTCAGTTCCAAAGCAACATATTTAGTCAGTTAAAAGGTGTCTCAAACCTGTGGTACATCCTGCTGGTAGACCGATAGTCAGGGCTTATAGGGTCCTCATATTGGAACTCCTTCGCTCTCTCTCGCTCCTGATACATGTATGCCCCACGCACCAGCTTAGCAGCAAAACACCAACCCTCCCTTTTAGACAGTTCTACATCCATAGTTACATTGTTATAGGCTTCCTGCCAAATGAAAACAGAAGAACAAGTGGGTTTGTTTTAGGTTTTGATGCTTCTACAACTCTCTTTATTTTTGCTTTTTTTCAGATTTATAAGTTTAATTGTTTTGTTGCCCATTTGGTTCTGACCTTTAGATAGCACTGGTAGGTGTTGAAAACAACAGGCTTCTCTATGTTGTAGATTCTCTGTGAATCCAGTGTAAGTTTGCTGATGGCTGGCTGGAAATAGGTTTGCTCTGCATCCACCATTAAGCGAACACCATTTTCTAAGGCACACTGTAACATGATATTTGTCATTAAAATTAGAGAATTCTACTATTGGTATTGTATGATACCAAAAAATCCAAAATTCATGGTACAAAAAAAGCAATGGAGAAACAATATGTTCACAAATACTTTACTGAAAATATCAATGGCAGTTTAAATACAAAACCTAAAAAACATAACTGTAAGGAAAAAGATGGATGGATAGAAAGATGGAAGAACAGCTAGATGGTAAAATGAAGGGGTGGTTAACATAAATAAGGGGATTGTCGGTTGGTGTATGGATGGACAAATAAATGGAAGGATTAATGGATGGATGAATTCATGGGTGGATAGAAGGATGGACAGGTGATGCTATATTTAGACAATTGGATAGAAATAAAGTCTGTAAATAAAGTTTTCTTTCCTTATTATATTAAATTTCTGGATATGTGTTTACGAACAAATTTCATGCTTTTTCATACATCATTGGAACCACGTTTATAGCACTTTTCTAGTCTTCCTGACCATTCAAAGCTCTATCACAGTATGATGACATTCTACAGTTTCAACGCAAAAGCACACACATTTACACAATGACAGCTTTTAAGAGTCACCATTAGCTGAATTACAGTGATGACAAAATGTGTACTCATTTTTTTCATATAGTTAACATATGCATAACATATAGGCAATAAAGTAGGAGCATTGTAAGAATTCGGATTACCTTAGCCAGTACTTCAAGGCGCTGCAAAGTCCTCTTCAACTGATTCTCCTCCTCTACAGTGAATTTTAGCAGCAGAGGCTCCAGTTTACCCAGCTATGGAAACAAGGAGCAGAGACTAAACTATGGACCATTAAAGACCTAAACGTTAAACGGCAAAAGCATAACATTAACGCTTCATACTTTATCTGCCCATCAAATACATTTTGTTTAAGACTTAATGAATAAGGATTGTACAGTAGTAGCTCTATGGATACCAGCAGGAAAAAGGTTTCAACTCTGAACCCTCACACTTCCAGTAATTCTTCCAGTAAAATTTATTTAGCATTTTTTTTGAATCATTTGTCACTTTGTATTTAATGTTTTGTTTGTTTATTTTAAAATGTTGTCACCTTAATAAGGAATGCCTCATGTAGAAGATATTTAAACTTAGTTGACTGTCATTGGTTTGAAAAAATATGTATTTAGCTTCTGTAAAGAGCCCTATTACTTTTGTGATCTTTATTTCAGTGTGTTGTAACTATTTATTTTTTGAAAAAATATCTTTTGATCAAAATGATTTGTTAAAAGGGTCTTAAAAAGACTGATTGATTGTCTAATGGAATACTGTATATTATTTTTTTCAATAAAAAAAGGTGTATTGATATCATCTTAGAAATTAATCTCTGAGCTGCACATTTGGTTAAATTAAAATATGTGCTTTGAAGACTTTGCAATTATAAATAAATGCTTTTTGCAAAAGCACAAATTAATCAACGGGTGCAACCGACAACAAATATCTTGCCAACTCTAACTTTTGTATATATCAAGTTTGCAACAGCTGCGATGGACTGCCCCCGTGACTGTTGGAGATAGGCACCCCCCCCCGCAACCCGCACAGGATGGACAGGTACAAAAAATTGATGGTTGGAAGTTTGCAACTGAGGAAAACTGACACTGTAGATCCCAAATCTAAGGTATCAAAATGCATTTAAACAACCTCTTCATGACAAAATTTTATTTGAAGTATTGTGTTTCTTTTTGAAACAAGTACCTTTACATTTGGAACAAAAAGCAGGTCTGATATCCTCTCTCTGTCATCTATTAGGCTATTCCAGTCAAGGATGTCAATACATCTGTTAGGAATGAAATGAAAGGATATTACATAATTGAATTAAGATATGCTAAAAGTTTTTGAACTACAATTGTAACAATATGCATGATTTCTCATTGATGTCAATAATACAACAAAACACAACTCACAGAAAGACAAGGCATCTTCTCTGTGTACATATGGACATGTGGTTTTAGGTGTGTGTGCTTACCCTGCTGATTCTCCTTTCTTTTCACTAAACCATCTATGGAAATCAGCTTTCGCACCCAGTCTGATCATCAAGTCCTGTAATCACAAACACAGCAAAATTTCTAGGGCCTCATTCACAAAATAGTGAGTAGGACACTTACTAAAATTGTGATGGTGCTCAAAATCCATAAATGTGCAGAGCATCACAAGGACATAATAATAAGATGTAATAAACATGCACATCCTCCCCTTATAAATCATAGTGCTCGTGGAAATGAGCACAGTTGGATTAGGCTTCATATCCAATTAATGATCAATGCAAAGCGCCTCAAGAATGGTAATGAGAAGTAATGTCCCTGCAGATTTCTGACTGCACAGAGAAGCTGAGAGGAAGACCAACAAAATGTATTTATCTGATACAGGTGCTAACAGGCAAGTATTTGCCATATGTCAAAAGCTATTTCCTTTTTATTCTTCTATTCATGTTGTTTTCCAGCAGTGACTGATAGAAGTATTTATTTGTGCAAAAGTATAAAAGCAAATAAATTATACTTAAACTTGCATAAGCCCAAAGATAAGGTAATTTAAAATAAAGTAAGTTTAACAACCAACACACTTTATCAATTTACTTTACCTTTATCGGGTTAAATACAAAGCATAAAGATAATATGAACAGAAGTGGGTAGTAACTAGTTATTTATTTAGTAATTTATTCAGTTACAGTAACCTTTTGGAAAAAAATTACTTTTATGAGTAGTTTTACTACACTGTACTTTTTACTTTTACTTGAGTAATGTTATGTAGTGTCACTTCTCTTACTTGAGTAGAATTTATGACTATTCTACCCACCTCTGAATATGAGGCAGAATCTATTTTCTTAAACTCTATGAGTTCAATTTAATTTGGTATATCATTTTTTTATGTTACCCTTTGTCTGCTTGTGTTTTTGTTGCTGCTATGACATTAAAACATTAACATGTGAGGATCAATAAAAGCCTTAACTTAGCTTTATTACTATAAGTTAGCTTAACTTATCTTAATTTACCTTAATTTGGTATATTTTGGGGTAACTTACCTTACATTATCCGAGCTTTTATTTAACTTTCTTAGCTTTATTTAACATAATTTAGCTTAGGTTCAGTTAATCATACATTTTTTACTGATTTTAGTAGGCCTTAATTTACCTTACCTTGGTTCAGCTAATCTTATGTCAATTCTTCTTACCTTAACTTAAAGGGCAAATCAACTTATTTGCTGATAAACTGTATAAATTAGTGTCTAACAGTGCTGTCTAACATGTGTGGTAATTATTTTGCCATTTTAGTGCATCTTATTAAAAATATTAATTTTCTGACTAAAACCATCAGTGTGGGGCCATCTTCAGGTTAAAAGTTTAAATTAAATATTAAAATTTTTTCAGGCAACGCCTCCTTTTGGCGCATTTTTCAAACAGGAAAAGTGGGTGGAGTAAGACTCTGGTAGGGGGGTGACTCTAACTGATCTTATCTTTATTCAGCTCAGTATAACTTGGCTTACTTTAGATTAGCTTTATTCAGGTGACCTAACTTTCTGTCTTTTTTCTTGTTCATACCGTTTTTAACTTAATTTATCTTACTTTAGTTTGATTTATCTTAACTTAGTTTTATGTTAGCTCACGGTAGTTTAGAGTAGCATAATTTAGACAGGGTTAAAATATATTAACTTGACTTTTCTCACTTCTGCCCTTTTAAAGAAACATGGGGCAGGATTTGTAAATAAAATAAACATGCATGTCCAGTTTTTTAATGCTGTTGGGTAATGAAGCGTTTTAAACCTAAAAGAATGAGCCCACCCACGTATCGTTCCATTATCTTAAACTGGCTGTGTGCTGCAAAATGTGCTGCAGTTCGGAGCCCGAATTTCCCGCGCTGCCCTAATGGGGTGAAGTCAAATGACACTGCTTGTGCGTTCTCGACAGCTTTAAAAGAGGAAGAAGAATGGTCGCCGAGCTCCATTGATTCAACTGTGAGAATGGATTCTTCTGCAACTGGAAAACGACCAAGGACGACTCACAACCCACTAAAAAGAGGCACTAAGAAAAGGAAGTATGTCACTGTGAAGAAGTGTGTTTTTTTTGTGAAGCGTTTGTGCGCGTTCCCGTGCGGCTGGCTGCAGTTACTTGCAGCGCCGGCCGCGTCGCTCATGAGTTTTGTTTCTTCATTCTGCCCCATGCTCCTTTAACTTAGTTTGGCTTAACACAGTTTATCTTGGGTCAGTGTATCTTAATTTAATTTACTTTACCTGATCTTACCTCTACTCTGCCTACTGTGACTAAGCTAAACTTAATTAAGTTACCTTTCGCTTATCTTTGCTCAGTGAAACCGAGGTTAAATTAATTGTCTGTATATATATATATATATATATATATATAGGTGTGTATACGTGTGTCTGTGTGTGTGTTATAATAATAAATTATATATTTAAAATAAATTAAATACATTACATTTCTTCATCTTACTTTTAGTATTTTTTAATTTATCTTTGTTTATCCTAATTTATCTTAGCTTGATTAATTAATTAATTTGTCTTGTCATTCCTTGTCTTGTTTTATTTCTATTTTCTTACTTTCTATCTTACTCTTTGTCTTTCTTTTCTATCTTTGAACTAAAACATTTTTGTGTAAACACCTTTATTATAAATTGCATCTTCATACACTTTATAAGAAAAGTCAGGACCGACTTTAACATGTAATCAAACTGCACTTTCTCACCTCACTGTTTGAATTGCAAATTTTCTGTGTCCTTAATGTTCATACACATGAGCCAATGTCTCCATACCACTACAGACTCCACCACTGAGCTTCTTTCAAATCCCATTACTTTGTGCGTGTGCATTAGGGATAAAAAAAAATGAAGCTCATGCATTACAAGCACTGTTGTAGGAATATCCCGATGCTGTCTATGAATTGTTTGTGAGTGACCAATGTACCCATATGAGATTGAATAAAAAAATGTCTGGCCTCAAGGAAGCTGAAGGAAAAAAAGAACCCTACCTGTAGCTGTGTCAGCTCCAGCCTCTGCTCCAAGGCCTCCATGCCATCCTGCTGTGATGCCAGGAACGTAAAAAATCGCTGCCACTTTATGAGGACCTCCGAGAACTGGAGCTTATCGAAACAAAGAAAATATCTCATTCTTCCTCTCTCCTGCTATTCCTCAAGCTAGACTGTCACACTTCGCTTTACATTCCCATTTACAGCTTACCAGAAGCTGGGGTCGTCCTAGTGCAGTCATTTTGATTGCAGAAAAGCCATTCATGGAACTCCCACCTATGGATAGGAAGCTATTTGATTATGATGTAAAGACATTTGCCAGATAACAATTTCAAAATAAATAAATAAAGCATATTACACAACTATTGGGATCCTATTTAAATTCATGACTTCTATAAAAGGAGAACGAAACCAACTTATTTTCTAGATGTATCACTGATTTAGGTTACCCACCGGATGCTTTGATACACTTCATAAAGGTTTCCATATGCTGGTCACATTTGGCCTCATCAGCATAGAAATATATGCAGTCTCCGATTACTTCCCCCTGAGTGTCACCTAACTGCATGCCTGCTTCATAGTTTTTCTTCCTGTAGTCCTCGCCTGGGGATGAAAACAAATTTGCAAGCCTATTTCTTCTAATTGCATCATGTGCTGTGTACACAAATGAGAACAAAACAAGGCAGCTTACCTATGCTTCCACTCCCTGCAGCGGAAATGCTTGAGCTGAAATAGAAGTGTTGAGAAAAGGCAGTTAATTTGCTTAGTATTGGGGCAACATTAGAAGAGTGAGTTACATCAGACTTTGTGAACAGGCATTTCTTCGTGAACATTTTGGCCTTCTGGCATGTCATCGTGTCATTGTGACGCAATCTGCTGGGATTCCTTAAATAGGAAACTTTTTAACTGATTGGAATGATTGTATAATTGTATTGAAATGACTTCATGTTAAGTGCCTTGAGATGACATCCGTTGTGAATTGGTGCTATATAAATAAACTGAATTGAATTGAAAAACTGAATTGAATTGTTTGATGACCTTAAAGCCCGCATGCTGAACACCATTGACGTTTGATGCTGACCCCTCATGGGGCCTTGAAGCGTCACTCTTCACTCGACCTATTCCCCCTCCACATCATGAGGCAGCAGAGAGAGTTGAAGTAAACAAACAACTGACTTAACAGCTAGCAAGACAGACATCAGAAATTCAGAAGAACTGATGGGAGTTGCATTGTTTAGGGTGTACTTAGAGTAAATTGCTTAGAGACAGAGCAGATTTTGAAAACAAAAGTCATTCATCCATTATCTACACCCACTTGCTGGGGGGGCTGGTGCCAGTTAGATCGCCACTCCATATCAAGGAAACACAGAGGCACACAGGACACACACCCATGTATGACCACAGTCACACATAAGGACAATTTAGAGAGACCAACTGACCTAACAGTCGTGTTTTTGGACTTTGGGAGAAAGCTGGAGTAGTCAGAGAAGAATCCACACATGCACAGGGATAGCATCAAACTCCATATAGAAAGACCCCAGACTGGGATTTGAACCCAGGACCTTTTTTCTGTAAAGCAACAGTGGTACCAAGTGTGCCATAAACTTAAATATTATTGATTAGATACCTTGGTAGTATCTTATTGAGTGACCACTGACTTTTAGCATTAAAACCAAAATTAGCATTGCTGTTTTAGCACTAACATAAAGCTTTAAATGTCTGCTTTTAATTATCTATATTAGGCCATTAAAAATGAGATTATTTTTACACAGACAAAGCAACTTTGGGATTAATGTAGGTATTTCCCTCTTAAAATAAATCCAAGGTTTGTTTCTCTTCCTCTTATCCCCCTTTTCCAGCCCACTGGGGAGCTTATAAAATGGAGCTAACTTAAGTCTATAAAAATTTGCTTTTGTTGCACTTAAATGTTTCAGCTAAGCAAACAAAATGTATTATCGGACAAAGATAATGAGTAAATACAGAATACAATTTTTTAATACTAAAATTCACTTATTAAGGGGAAGAAAATCTATTGAAACCAGCCTGGCCCTATTTAAAATATAACTGAATTAACTCTGATTAGCCACATTTATTTTCTTTAGTTTCACTTGCCGCACCCAGGCCGACTCTCTGTCAGACTTGTAGAATTGAGGAATGAATCAAATAGAACCTGTCTGACAACATGAAGTAGAATAAAAGATCTGAAAAAGCAACACATCATGGTAGGCTACTGTAAAGGGAATATTTAATAAATGACTACATTTCCTGTCTTAGTATGAGTAACAAGTACAGTAGGTCAAGTTAAAGAAAACAAGCGTGATGTTCAAGCACAATGTTTCTGATAGAGATCTGTTAGACTGCAGGATGACAGACGTCAGCATGCTATCTGTAAGTACACAACATAATATACGTTCCCAGTCAAGGGTGTCTGGTCTTAAGAAGGGGGGAACTAATGGAGATAAGAGATAGTAACTTAGTACTATATAATGTTTTAGGATTGGTGGGTTGCGGGGTTCAGGTGATGCGAATGCATTGTGCTCACTTGTCCTCCGTGTTGATACACATGCTGCATTGAATCCTTAAATGACGGAAGTAATCAACCTCATCCTATGATAAAGATTTTTTTCCATAACAGCGACTCAAAAGCTCCTCTAGAAGGTCACAAAAGATCCAGAGCAACATCTAACATCACTGCAGGGATCAGTTAAGGTCGAACTGGTTTCTATAAGAGACTTATAAAACAAAAACGACTGCTAATCAAAAAACATATCAAATACCCCTTTTACAGTTGCCTAAAAACATCTTGTGGATCCGAAAGACTTTTGAAAAAAATATCTGTGGATATACCAGACAAAAATGGGACTCTTTCGAAAGGTGTCCATCCCATTAAAGCTGGAATGAAAATCAACCAAACTTTTCTGAAAACATTATACCCTCAGTCAAACAGGTGGGTTAAACAGACTGCTTACGCTTGAAAACTCTCCAGTGGGGCCGAATTAAAACAATTGTATGACAAAGAATGGGAGAGAAATGTCCACAGCAATGTAAAATACTTTTTCTACCTAAGGCAAGGTTGATTTAGACATCTTTTTTTCACTTACAAAATAAAATCAGTCTTTGAATTCTGCTTTTTTTAATCAGACTTGAAACATTTAACTGTGACAAAAAAAAACAACAGTAAATCTGCAAGAGCCATGTACTTTCTCACAACACGGTAGAATTGGATAAGTAGGTCATAACGAAGTTAATGACATTTGAAAAATGTAAAGAAAAAAAAAGAGGATTTTCTATATGGCACAAGTTGACACAGTAGTCAGCTGTCACTCTACATCAACCTAAAATTATACTGCCTGAAAACCTTAAACTTTATTCAACGTTTTTGACCTTTTAAAAATTTGAGCTGTCATACGACATCTCAGATTTAAAAGGTCTTTGTGCTTAGTATAATACCCTGAATAAATCTGACAAGTTGATTTTTCTATTTTACTTCTAAGAAATGCTCATCAAAATGCTTCTTTTATTCACTCAACTGACTCAAGTAACTGTGGAGCAGGCCGAGCTGTCTATATTTAATCTTGGACTGTGAAAATGTTCTAATTATTCTACACATGCATGAATGCCCTGAGCTGAGAGTGAAGTAACATTGCTGCTGTCTAGAGACAGTGGTTGCATAAGGATTTTACTGTCATCCAAGTTTACATCAAGAGGCAGATCAGATAGCTGCTGCCTTGTGCTGTCCATGTGACCGGATGCCAAACAAGTGACAGAATACTGCCAGCCCAGATAGAGTTCCCACAAATTGGCCAAGAAATTCCATTTATCATAATAATCTTTTTTTTTTCACAGTTCCTATCCAAATTTTTCCAATTAAGGTGAATAGTTGCAAATAGTCGTACTTATGTACTTTGTCATACATTTAATAAAAACTGATTGAAAATACATCTAAAACACATTCAGAGAGAAGAATATTTTTTGTCAAATGTAGTATCAGTTCTAATGTAAGAAAATGCAAGAAATTTTATACGCTGTCTCTTTCTGGTTTGCCTCCTTCTGGCTGATGTCCTCCTCGACACTGTAGTCCAGGACAGAACCAACACCAAAAGCTTGGTTCTTCTGAATTAGAGGTTTGATGGATATGTGATCCTCCCCAGCAACAAATTGGCCATAGAAGGTCATCTTCATGAGCTGATCAAAAACGTTCTTGCCCAGAACTTTCTTACCAAGATCCATTATCTAAGCAAAAGAGAGAGAACATTATTCATCCTGAAATGTGAGAGACAGATAGTGACAGTATGACAGCATGTTGCTCCATTGGCATCATAATAGTACCACATGACTCATAGCATTCAGTGATGGACAATGGGTTGCCATGTTTCAAATGTACCTGACAATGTAAAAACATAAAACTAGCAAGTTATTGTTGAATAAGTAAGAATAAGAAAGACAAGAAAATAGAATAAATCAGAAAATTACAGTGAAGGTCAGGAATGTGTGTGTTGCATGCATGCAAAAAAGTGCACAAAGAATACTGATACCATGCAGGAGGTCTGCTTTTATCTCTAATGCTTCAATATTTATAAGAGTAAAGTGTAAACTACCATGAATTGAGATAAATATCAGCCAGTTATCCAAGTGCAATATATTCAGGCTTTCTATGCCAGCAAAATATTTGCAGATGATTGTTGTTTTGTGAAGCAGAAAATATTTTGGGAGGCCATTAGAGTAGTCTGGTCATAAAGTCATAAAACTACAACTGAATTGTTGCCAAAACAGCAGATATAGCCTGATGCAACTTTTTCCAATAAACAATGTTTTTGAAATTAAAATTATACATTTAGTTTTTCCAGTAGCTGTTTAAACTTCTCAATATCTGAGGTGTATGTTTAAAAGGAAAAAAAGCAGAAAGACATTAATTCAATTTCATAGTTAACATTTTCCAAGTCAAACTACTTTTTGTGACAGTCACACACATCATTGTCAATCAAATGTTTTGTTAACATTGTCCAGCCCTAATTATATTTTAAAACAGTATTTCTGAGCTAATTATGTTTTTTGTACTGGTTTAGCTCTAAAGTAATTTTTTTGTTTCACAAAACGGATAACATTTATAATGAGAACAAGATAACATTTATGAGAACAAGATAACATGCTTAGCAAAAAGTCACAGCACAGAGAGTGCAAGAAGATGAGAAACAACCTAAGAATTATTTGATTCAGTTATCTGTTTGACATGTTAGAAATGTACACACAGACAGTGTAGCTGTTAGGTAGACAAAGTAGTTTTGTCACGAATGACAAAAAGTCAACATTAAATGATTAGTGAACATGAAAAGTGAATTTATATGAGCACTAGTTTAAATGTAACTACATTTATTAATTAATCTCCCACATGTATAATAACATTGTGAACAGAAATATTGGTTCATACAAAGCCCCTGTACTTACTTTGCTTTATAAATAGAATCTAGCCTACATTATGCAACAGATTGCAAAGAGGTTGACACGCAAGGGCAGGTTGTAATTTGAGACATGGGTGTACTGCAGCATGTCTGGTTGGTTAGCAGTTTGGGACACTAATAGTCTCTAAATATTTTGTAAAGTGGTAAAGACACTAATTGGTTGCTACAGCTATAAATAGTTGTGTAAAGACAAAGTTATCAAAACTGACTATTCAATAAATCATATTAGGCTACTGTGACAAATAATGTCTGCAGACAGCAGGCCGGGTGTGTTTGCCAACTGCTTGCTTTGAAGTTTTTTTTAGCTATTCGTCTAACCTGTTGTTAAAGCAGTGTGATGAATATTACTTACACTAATATCATAGTATTAATATAAATCATTCTAAAACCCACTAGAAATAACTTGATTCCTAATTGTTAGGCTGCCAGTGCACCTACATTACCTCTTTATTGTTATCAACCAGGAAGTCATAGGAACACAGTTTGAAAACCACCAGACTTCTTAGTAGCTCTAATGAGTCTTTGCTCCTGTAAGCCTCCTGGCTTCGCTCAAAGTCAACGGATATCTTATTAGAGGAAGGGGAAAAGTTGGTGCTGTCTCTTCCTGCCTTCCCACGGCTCCCAGGAGACTGCAGCCGGGCAGAGGCACGCTGATCCCCGCTCCGGCTTCTGCCATGGTCCGCGTTCTCCGGCCGGTTCGTCGAGCTGGAGGTAACGGTGGAGCGCAGCCTTCGGTTGGATAATAATCGCTTTAAGTGAATCTCTGCATTTGCCCACGTCGGGGCTGACACGGTGTTGACACAAAACATCCGTTAATGGTGATTTGAACGAAGTGTCAAAGTTAGGACACCGTCTTCTTAGCTCCTCGCATGTGTAAATAAACAGGAGGTAGAACTGTCAGAAGAGAGTCACCTGATTGGTGGAGAGGGTGTGAAGTTTTTCCCCACTCCCACAACTTTCCAGCTGATGCAGTTTCTCAGCAGAGGTTTCGATGAGTAAACTCCTCTGTTCATCACAGTGGTGCCGGTTCTCAAATGGTTCTGCAAAATAACTCGTTTGCTTTTCCACCACCTTAGAGTCAAAGTGGAGCCTTTATAAACTTGAATATTCAGTGGTGGATCTATCCCCTGTTTTATTCAGCCTTATTGGGAAGAACGGTAACGCACGGAAACAATTTCAACAACACAAATCATGTTATTTATCCCAGTATCCCTGCAAATACATGCTCTGCTTTCACCACCTTAATTCACCTTGTAAACGAACCGGTTTGGTAGAGAAGGCCCCTTGGACTACTCTCGTATTAAAGCTCTTTGCTAAACCTCACCCATCACTCTTTCCTATTTTGTTTTGGGATTTTGTGTGGCTTGGGTAGAAATTGGGTTATTAATTAGGTAATTGTACTGCATCTGTTTGTTTGTACTAGGGCTTTCTTTCAGTAGGATGTCCTGAGAAAAAAAAATCCCTTTTTTTGCAAGAAACAGAAAGAATTGAGATTCAATGCCTAGCTCATCGCATCTTACTCCTTTTGTGGAGGAGCAGCAGCTCTTCTTCAAATTCTCCTCAGATCACAATGCTAGGCTACTCAACCTCTCTCCAAGACTGACTCCACCCCCTCCAAGAAATAAGCTCCTTTAAGCCGGTTCTATTCAGAATGACATTATTTTAGCAATGGTCCACCTCTTATGAACATAGGTTTGGCCTGGAATGTGGACAGACCACAAAGTGGAGAGCTTTGCCTTTTGACATGGCTTACATGACCACAACAGCCCAGAAGCAGCATCTGTTACTTCAATCCTGGACTACTGGAATTTTGTACGACTATCAGGAAGTCCACAAAATGCAATTAAAACCCTTCAGTTGATCCAAAATGTTGCAGCAAGAGTTCTGATGAATATTAAAAAGAGAGATCACATTTCTCCTGTTTTAGCTTCCCATCATTGGCTCCCTGTTAAATCCAGAATGGAATTTAAGATCCTCCTTCTTAAAGATGAAGCCCCTAATAATCAAGCTCCACCATGCATCAAGAGCTGATTGTTCCATATGTTCCTAACAGAGCACTTCGCTTTCAGACTCCAGGTTTGCTCGTTAGTTCCTAGGATTTCTAAAAGTAGAATGGGAGGCAGATCTTTTAGTTATCAGGCTCCTCTCCTGTGGAACCAGCTCCCAGTTTTAGTCCGTGAGGCAGACACTCTGCCTACTTTTAAAGCCAGACTTAAAACTTTCCTTTTTGATAAAGCTTATAGTTAGAGTGGCTTAGGTCATCCTGAGCTATCTCTGTAGTTATGCTGCTATAGGCTTAGACTGCTGGAGGACAGACTTACCACTTTTCTTCACTCTGCTACTTTTCTCTTTTACTACTCTCTAGTTGTATTACATGCTGTTATTTCGACTGTTAACTTTGTTTCTCTCTCTGTTTTTCTCTCCATAGAAGGTACACTTGGTCTGGTATCCTGCTTAGCTGCAGTGCCCTGTTGGACGGGGTCTTCGACTGGGATGGTACTCCCAGTGGCTGAACACTGTGTCCTGTTATTAACTTTTTACTTTCTGTAACATAGAAAGTACTCTTATATCAGATCTTCTATTCTTTCTGTGTCTCTGCTCTGTCTTCTCAAACCCCCAGACGGTCATGGCAGACGGCCGCTTGTACCTAGCCAGGTTTTGCTGGAGGTTTCTTCCTGTTAAAGGGGAGGTTTTCCTCTCCACTGTCGCTACATGCTTGCTCAGTATGAGGGATTGCCGAGGGACTGCTGTGGTAGGAAGTCTGCATCAACAGGACGCAACCTCAAGTCAATGACTCTGCAATCTGCTAGGATTCCTAAAATAGAAAACCTTTAAACTGACTGGAATGTTTGTATGATTGCACTGAAAGGACTTTTCTTGTAGTGTCTGAGATGATATCTGTGAATCGGCGGAATATAAACTGAATTTAATTGAATTGAATCTGCATAACTACAGACGATGCTTCAATGAAAATATATCCTCAAGTTTGAGCAATATTTAAAATTATATAGGTCGTTGTATGTATGTTCCTTTGTGTTTTTATTTTTTTCTTGAATCTTTGTGAAAATGGAGATAGAAACTACAGACCTTTTGCAAAGTGGAAAATAATGCAAAACATTTGCATTGATCAAAATGTTGAGGCTCTTGATACTTCACTGTACATGTCCTTTTGGTGCAAATTTATATTTCCATTTCTGTTTAAAGAAAAATATTTCCACTTTAGTACATCTGTTTTCCGGGTATATTCACTGGAAACTTTGATGCTAAACACTGAAACTATAACCCTGATAAACAAAATTTTGGGAGCATTTTAATTTTTGAAAGAAAAATTTAAACTTTTGAAATTAAATTTTAGAGTGCTTTTGGTTGCTGATAACTCTTTAATTAGGCTATAAGACCTTTAAATCATTTTTTTTACTTCCCACAATGTCTGATCCTAACCATTTAAAAAGCAAAAAACAAAGAACAACATACTGTTCTGATAATTGTTTATTTTGATTTGTTTTTCATTTGTTTTTAATAATTTCTTTGTTTCTATGTTATAAGCTTCTTGCCATATATAGTCCTTTTCTCTGTCTTTATTATTGTTATCATGATCTTGCCATCGATGTAGTTCTGTAGAACTTGCACGTTTTGTTGTTCTTATCAAAGCAAATTGTGCAACAAACAGCACAACTCATTTCTTTGTGTTTAGTCTTTTATTGTGTTTTTCCCACTTCACATTTTTGTTTGTTTTCTTATGTTTGTGATTGGCTTTCTCCCTTTTTGATTTGTAGATCATTTTTTTGTCTAGATCACCTCTCTATGTATTATCTGTGTTTTCTAATAACCTTCCATCAGTCTCCCTATTTAGCTCTCTTCCACAGCTGTTCCACATTTCCCTGAATAAACTCTTCTAAAGCCAATGCCATTGTCCACCCTTACCGTAGTATATAAAAGCTCCCTAGTTTTCATTGTTCATTGATAGCTGCTTCTGTTACGCTGCCCGTGCTCCACGCCTTACTCTCCCTGGGAAAGCCCCCTGTAAGTTCTCCTTGTTTTTTACTATTAAATCTCTGCTCTCTTCATCAAAGTTAGTCTCTGTGTTTGGATCCTTTACTAATAACAAACATGACAAATGCAGTCCTTCTGCAGTGCCTCTCAGAGGGTGCAGTGAGTAACTCAAGACATGTCATATGATGAGCACATGCAAGTTTAATTGACCCTTAACAATTTCAGCCTGCCTTGTTTAAGTAATAAACCATTATTTCAGGAAATGTAATTTGGGTACAATCAACAATTAAAGAAGAAAAAACTAAAGACTAGTTTTTACAATCAGAACTTTAAATATGTAAAAAGCAGATCATTTCTGAATGACATTTATTTATAATTTAGTATATATTTGTTTTGCTTCATTGTTTGTTTCCTCTAACACAGGGGTGCCCAAGTCCAGTCCTTGAGAAATTTAGCTCTTTTATTTAGTTGTGTTGGTGAAAGGATGCATCTTAGAGTTGTCGGATAGTAGCTAACTTGAGCTTGAGCACCCCAAACCAAAATAACGTCTGATAGTTAGTTTGGATATCAGTAAAGATACTCTATCTTGCAAAAGTACAGTCATATTGAAGACACTGGAACACGTGTTCCAATACTTTTCATGAAACCCATATTTCTGTATTAAAATGTTTTTGTTTTTTTTATTGGTCTGATGTAATATTCTAACCTTAAGTACTGTGTTTTCATTAGCTGTAAGCAAAGAATCATCATAATTCACAGAAATTAAGGCTTGAAGACATCAGTCTTTGTGTAATTAATCAATATGATGTGTTTCACTTAGGTAATGAAATTATTGAAATAAATGACATTTTCAATAATATTCTATTTCATTGACTTTGACTGTAGTTGTATCTCTTGGGCCCTTGTTTTTAAAGATTTTGTCCCATTAAGAGACCAAACCTCTGTATATTTTATTAGGAATTTGTGATAGGCGAACACAAAGTAGTACATCAGGATAAGCATGTAAGGATTTGTTTCAGAGTGTTTTATTTTTTCTTTACAAATATAAACAAAAAAAAACATTCACCATGCATTTGTATTTTGTTATCTTTACTCTAAAATGCTAAAGAAAATCTAGTGCAACTACAGCTTTCGGGAAGTCACCCTAGTTTGTAGTCCTAGTCCACATATGTGCATTTTAATCTCACTATGAATTCAGATGTTTTATGAAGGCCTCGAAAGGATTGTTAGAGAAAATTAGTGAAGAAACAGCAACATGAAGATCAGGGAGCAGAGCAGACAGATCAAAGTTAAGTTGTGGAAATGTTTAAAGCAGGGTTAAGTTATAAATCAATGTCCCAAGCTCTGAACAGTTAACGGAGCACTCTTCAATCCATCACCTGAAAATGGAAAGGGTATGGCACAACTTCAAATGTGCCGATACGTGCAGTAAGACTGAAAAATGCTGTTCACAGATACTCTCCATACAATCTGACTGAACTTGAGCTATTTTGCATAAAAGATTGAACAATAATTTGAGTCTCTAGGTGTGCAAAACTGGTAGAGATATAATACAAAGGCATTACAGCTGTAACTGCAGTAAAAGAAATTGTTCTGCCAAGTAATGACTCAGGGAGTCGAAAACAAGTATACGCCACACTTTTCAGATTTTTATTTCTCGACATTTAAATCTATAGGCTATTGTTTTCCTTTTACTTCACATTTATACACTATGTGTTCCATCAAATAAAATCTTAATCAAAATTATTGTAATTTGTAGATGTGATGAGACGAAATTTAGAAATGTGCTTCTCGGATGGACACTAACTGTTGGTGTCAGATGCCTTATTCACTCACAGCAGAGGTCAGTGAAGGTGCCATCTGCCAGCATCATTTTCTACCTGAGGGGGGAGCTGTTGTACCATTTGTAACACCAATGCTACATCCAGGGCCACACAAAAGCACACTTTTTAAAAGCATAATAATCTGTTGGGAATAGTTCTTATACTGTTTTAAAATCAATTGTTGAACGTATGAGTTGTTTCTTAAGTCTATTTAGACTATAATAAATGTACGATGGTATCTAACTGGCATATGTTAAATAGTTATAACACAGTTAAAACAAGTATAATAGTAATGAAGATTTTCTTTCAATTCAGTCATTGTATTATGATATTGTAAAAAAAAAAATTTAATGTATGTATTTATTTTAACTTGGCCCATTAAAGCAGACCACGTTGCGCCCCTGTTGCATGAAGGCCTATGTACATTTTGGTGGCGGAGGCATGGCGCAGAAAGCCAAAGATAGAGTAACAAATCAGGAATTTCCCTTCTGCCACTCCTGAGAGCGCAAGAGAAGGACGAAAGTTACGGATTAGGTGCTTCTCCTGGAGGGTGAAGTCAAAACCACCCTTTAGACTATTCTTGTACTGTTAGGTTTAACAACTCTTAACGCCCTTCAGGATAAGTTGGGGGGAATTGTTCATGTAGGGAATGTCTTTTGTTTTAATGAGTCTGGAGTCCGTTAGACTCCGGTATGGCATTTTGAAGAACTATTGTGGAATCAACTGCGCACCGAAGTGACACCGAGGGTCAACTGAGTTGAAGTTTTGGACTTTTCTTCTATTTTATTTAAACTATCATTGGGGTTGCTGAGTTTCTCGACTGTTTCAGTGCTGGGACACCTAAAGCTCGAGGATTTAAAGTTTTTTTTTTTTGCATTAAGTTTACACTGTGACCACATCTGGATTATGAAAGAAACAGAAGTGAAAGAAGGAAGAGTAAAACATCGCCATTAGAAAAAAACATATTTGGAGAAAGGGAAATGTGGAACAAGAGTGGCGTCTATATGAGGATGTTGCTGCTCTTACAATGGAAGTGAAGAACTGTTCTGCTGCCGCTGCGCTGCTTTGTCTTTTCTTTTTCACCGTTTTCAGCCAAGAACTCAACGTTAAAGGCAGGAATGTGTGCAAAGCACCCGGGTAAGAATTCATGCTGGGGGAACACAGATGCATTTAGCTATCGGTTTGTAGTTTTCAGTTTAGGTCTAAGTTCTGCTTCTGCGCGTCTGCATTAAATAATTCAGACCGAGATGGAAACCGCTACATAAATATATAAATGGGGGCCGATTTTCTATTTTTTTTTTTTTTTTTTTTTTTTTTTTTGGTGGAGGGAAAATTTCGTTTTAAACTGCAAAGGTGACTTTGAAAACTTCATATAACTTAGTCGGAGTGTTTTGCTATGCCGCTCCTCGCCGTTGGAAAATCATGAAACGTTTTAAAGCTATGTATTGTGATGTAATTATCGGGATTATTTCAAAGTTTTCGACGTTGACCTATTTTTTATATGCATAACACGATTTCTGTTCACTGAAGGAGGGGTTGATTGAAGAAGGCAGCTGTGCAGATGTGCCTACATCTGGAGTGTTTTTTTATCCATAGGTGGCGATCTAATCGACCGCGATGGCATTCGTGGCAGCCTTTTATAACACAAATTAGTTTTAAAAGTCAAGTTTTACCTTTTAGGATACAATGAACCATTTAAAAAAGCTTAATGTTAATTGCTTGGTCTGCAAATCTGCATTTCTTGAAGATGGCTAAACCCTTGCATATCTGGCTTCTCGTCTAAAAGGAAAGCATCCAAGTCCACAATTACTGACTGCAACTTTCAAACATGTTCAAGTGGTGTCGATGAATTCTAAAAATAAAATAAAAACAAGGGGAAAAAAGCTGTTGGTCAGAAACAGCTAATCATCTTTAGTAGACTATTTCTGTTTCCCCCCAAAATTTAATGTTGTATTGCATTTGTTCCATCTTAGAATGACCTCCATCTTTGAGTGCAATGTGGGTTTAGTGAATATTTAATGTGCAGTAAATACAGCTTACTGTAACCACACTGAAAATAACTTGTCTGAAAAAAGCCATTCACTGCAATTTCTGTAGCCTTCAGAATGGACGCAATCAGGAGCTGCTCCTTCATAATCTAAAGTTGTGTTTACATTAAATGTGAAAAAACAAAACAACAACAACATGAACTGCTCAGAGCTTCACCTCTCTGGACAGGGGCACCAAAACGTTTTGCAAGCTGTGGCCGGATGAACAAATATGATTTTAGGAGGTATTCAAACAGTGTTGTTATCTTTGATTGGACTTGGAATTTAAGTCCGAAAAAAAACATCTTCACTTTTCTAAGAATAAACACAATGTTTTCATCTACCTATATACTAGCAGATCTCTAATTTAAAATGTCAAAACATGCTTTTTTAAGCTACAAATTCTGATTCTGGTATAATTTAGGATTTTACAAAGAACCCCAAATGAGCTTGTCATTTCCTGTCTTTGGTTTTTGCCTAAAATAATTCCGAAAAATAACTGGAACAAGACGTAGGGGCATGGTACAGCACAATTCTTGTTTTCAGTTATGTCTAAAATAGCTCTATTCTCGACTGGATCATGTGAATTGGGGGAAGTGATAAAGAATTTATTGCTACTTGTAAGCATTTCCAATGTGTTCTCACATTACAAAATCAGCTGCTGAATTTAGCTGAGCTGACAATAATAGCCTAACTTGACCATGATGTGGCCTTTCAACATCTATTTCCTTCTAGCCCAGCTGTTGCTTGAAATGCTTGGGAACCAAAGAGCTGTGAGGCTAAACATTTTTCTGGATCACAAAAAGAAAACCTGAGCTGCTATGATATATATATATATAGGTTTTGTGGGAATAACCAGGCCCATACGCAGAAATCCTTCAAACACAAAATTAACTGCTGAAGGCATTGAATTTATTGGCTCATCCTAGGTGCTTGCAGAACTTTCAAGAGAAGGTAATCAGTTTAGAGCTGTTGCAAAAATAATACAAATTAGCAAAAGAATGTACCAAAAACAGACAACCAAACAACTCAATGCATTTAGGTTTCTAGACATGGTGAAGAGCACCAATTCATGTGACTTTAACATTGGCATGGTTGGTAGTGCCACACAGACTTGCATTTCAAACTTGTATTTGAGAAATTACTGATTTGCTGGGAGTTTCACACACATCTTTCAAGAAATTGGGCTCACAAGGAGAAAAGTGGCAGTTTTATGGACCAACATACTTTCTTGATGTGAGGGGATAAGAGCAGAACTGGCAGGCTGGTTTGAGATGATACAGAGCAACAGTAGTTTGCCTCAGGTATACAAAATAGCATCTCTGAATGCACGGCATATTGAAACTTGAAGAAGATGGGCCACAGCAGCAGAAAATCACGCCAGGTTCCACTTAGTGACAGTTCACATGGGCTCACCAAACTTGGACAGCTGAATGGACAAGAGATGGTGGTCTGAGTTTCAGTTACAGCTACAACACTGATAGGCAGAGAATTGTATGTAAATATAATGAAAGTATGGGTCTATCTTCTGTTGTATCAATGGTTCAGGTTGGTAGAGGTGGTGCAATGGTAGCAGGGATATTTTCTTAGCACATGCTGGGCTCCATAGTACCAGCTGGGTGTTTGAATGCCAACCTTGGCTAACCTCAGTATTGACTAACAAGGTCGTTCCCTTTTTATGCAGTGTATCCATCTTCTGATGGCTGCTTCCAGCAGGGTAATGCGGCATACCTCGAAGCTCAAATTATGCCAGTCTGGTTTCTTGAGCATGACAATGGATTCACTGTGCTAAAATAGACCCCACAGCCACCAGATCTCAATCCAATAAAACACATTTGGAAAGTGGTGGAACATGAAATTCTCATCACAGACATGCAGTCAACTAATCTGCAGCAACTGCATGATGATATCATGTCAGTATGAATACAAATCTCTGAGGAATGTTTCTGACACCTATGTCATGAAGAGTTGAAAAAATAATGGTGGTGGGGGGAGTCAAATCTGGTACTAGCAAGGTGTCCTGTGAATGCAAAATGCAAAATTAAATTGTTAATTTGTGTTATCTTACTCTTAGGATAAGTATTACAGATGATAAATCTAGACACATGCCTGTTTGGGCAGGATAAAGCACAGCCCTTCTCCCTTCATTCTGCCTAAGAGGAGCCACCATCTTCAAAGCATTAGAGGAAGCTGACGTGTTGCAGGGGCCCGAAGAGGTCGCAGGCGAGGGAGGAAGAGGAGACACATCCGTCCTTTCCTGTCAAGCCTAAAACTGTCTGGAAAATGTTTGCTTTGAATATTCATGCTCCTTCCCCACAGGCCAGGAAGAGTCAGATAACAAGATAAACTGCACAAATTCAGATGTTAGAGACTTAGGAGTTGATTTATAATGCACAGACTACAACTAACCATATTGGGGTAATTAAACAACAAATGTTGTACACATCTGAGCCTTAACACACTTTGTCAGAGGCGGAAAACTATAAGAACTGAGTTCTGACGATGCTGCCTCTTTGATATGCGTTTGTTTTACTTAATTTCAGTGCAGTGCTATATCTTTGCCCTCTCGTTTCGTGTCTTATAGGTTTGAGTTTTTTTTTTTTCCAGGTCATCAAGATTGGTATGCTGCAGTGGATGGGGGCAGCTAGGAGATGAATGCCTGACTCGTAAGTTGGAATAGGTCTTGCATTAATCAAAACATGTCAAACGGCTCATTGTGTGAGCCACTGTAGTAATCTCGTCTATTCCTTTTCATCCCAGCCCTCTGTGAAGGCAACTTCACCTGCAAGGAAAATGAGGTGTGTGTTAGGCCAAATGAATGCCGTTGCCGACATGGATACTTTGGAGCCAGTTGTGACACAAGTAAGAGCTTATATTTCGCCTTTCAAGGAATAGTATGTCTGCGTTTTCTGGTTTGTTTGGGATGCTAAAAACCTATATGAAAATTTATTCACAAGAAAATCTAATACAATTTTATTTGTAGAGGACTTTTCATGATAAAATCAGCACAAAGTGCTTTACATAATAAAAACAGAAAAACAAACAAAGAAAACACATTTAAAGCTAAATCGATCATGAACAACCAGTTAAACTCTCAGCACACACAAGACACATGCACACCCTGAACTCGCCCAATCACTGCAAAAGCGCTGCTCAATCCGTTCCTAGCTCTTTAAATGAACATGCAATAAAAATAAATATCTAGAATTATACCACTGTGAGGAGGAGGCTGCCAGAAGGCATGGCTTTTCCTTAAACAAAAATATAACATTTTCAGGTTATTTAAAAAAGGTGTATAACATCATCTAAATGGATCTATTTAAAACAAAAAGAAACAATTAATTATTTTGTTGTTAAAATATACCATTCGATTAGGATTGTATTAGCATGTGTAACGTGTTTGTTGCTGTTTTGATCATAGATAGATTAAGTAAAATGTACAATTGACACCCTTTAAAGTTAGTACTGGTTCTCAAGTAAACATTTCTTCTGGCCAGAATGCTCCACTATCTTGCTACTGTGTATGAAGTAAAACACAGCCAGCACTTTGATCATAGCCTGCAGTCAGCTACAAACCCGACTTGCCAACTGTAGTTTTAAAACAAGATCCCTTTAATAAGAGTGATATTTTTCTTCTTCTTTAGTTTTCATGAAACTGTAGGGTGATATCAGCTAAATTGGGCCACTTTTTGGTAAATTGCTTGGGACAATAATACAATACCATATATGCCTTTTCAATGTGTGTTTATGATTAATAATTGACTATTTTTGAAATTTCTGGGTTGAAATTTTCGAATAAAATATAACGATTTAGGCCCTACAGTTCTTGAAACATCAGCTGTGCCAACTTTTTGTGCATAGGCAGTTTCAGGTAAAATGGGCCAGCTGTTTCAGGTACAATATGCCAGTCAAACTGCAACGGGAAATAGTAATTTATCATCAATTTCCAAAAACACAATTGCTTATACAGCCACATGACATTTAATCAGCATTAAACAAACATATGTGTGGCATTAAAAACAAACACATGTTGGGTGCAAACCCACACATTCAAATGTGCAATTAAAAAAGTCCATTTTGGAACAGCATAGATCAGTGAACTGATGTCAGTGCTGTGTGTGTGTGTGTTTGTGTATTGGTGTGTGTGTGTGTGTGTGTACGCACACATGCATACACAAACACACGCAGACACACACACACGTACATGTATAGCTATACTTGTGAGGACCAACCTTTGACAGCACAGACAGACCTTCACAAACACACCCTCACACACACACACACACACACACACACACACACAAACACACACACACATATGTATGTGTGTTTGTGAGTGACACAGTTGATGGCCCATTTTAGCTGAAACCACGTTGCCCATTTTACCTCAGTGGGTTAAGGTAAATTGGGCCACCAAGAAAAACATCAATTTTTCAAAAAATATGTTTATATACCAAACTAACAGCATTATTTCTGATTTATGCCATCAATACAGATATTATGCATAGTTTTTTTATCTCCATGTTTGGTTTTTTATAGATTTATCATCCTTATAATAGTTTAGTTAGATTTGGTATGCCAGACTACTTACCATGCAGCTGTCTGGTGCAGTCTTGATTTGAATTATTGCCCTGGCCACCATAGCAACCATAAACCAATCAAATCACCTGTTAATTGTCAAGTACAGTTATGACAACAGTTTTAAATGCTTTGCAGTCATTGGCTCTAAATTCCAGAGGACCCCAAAACCTTAAATGGCCCATTTTACCTGATATCACCCTATGTGCTTTTCGTGAGAAGAAATATTTCCAAATAGCTGAATTTGTCTTTATTTTGAACAAAAAGGAGATGTAGTAGACTTCTTTCCCCCAGATAAATGGCAGTGCCGCCCAGTCGGTGGGGGATGGGCAGTGCTGGATTACTCTATGCACCATAAACCTGGAGACACTTTTTTTTCCGTTCATTAAATGGACTTCAAACCAGAAGAACAGTGTTCTGGAAAATCTTTGAGGCTTTAAAACCAGAAAACATGTTACTAGTGATCAACACATGCATAAATGAAAGACCGGGGGAATCAGGGTGGTTTATTACAAAATACAAATAAAACGAACAATTTAACAGCTAACTGAAATAACATGAGGACAACACAGACAATCAAATATAAACATGCTTAGACACAATACTAAAGTGTAATCAGAATTAGATGTGCTAAATGTCCAGTCTGATCTCACAGAACTAAATGCAATGTAACCTCTTCAAACTGTATGTAAAATATTCAATGGATCATTGTTGCGAACCGCATAGGTGTTATCTTGCTTAATTGGATGGATTAAGACCTTATCTCTTTTAATGGGTCTGCTGCCCTGGTCTGTACTGCTACAGAAAGAGCAGAGAAAAAAAGCTGACACTATCGATTTACCAGTCTGTCTACATTCTGACCAAGTCAAGGGAGGAAACCCCTAGTCAGACCCACAATTCACTTAAGGTAAAGTACTGTATATCCTTTCTGGCCTCGGAATGCCTTGGGATGTTTTTGGGAAGAGATATGTGTGGGTTTCACTCTTGGACCTTTTACTTGACCTATGATAAATGGAAGACAATGGATGGATGGCAACAAAAACACACCTTGAGAGACAAGATAAAGTGCATGGTTCCACTCAGTTCAAGTTAAATCAATCAATCAACCAATCAATCAATGATTATTAATAGAGCACAAAGTCAATTACATATATGTGTGTGTGTGTATATATAAAAAACTTGAAGAAAAAAAATAATACAATAGGTACACAGTATTAAAAAAACTAAAAACAAATTAAATAAAAAGTAAACCATATGAGATAAGAAATAGCTTTAAACTTCAACTAAAAGTCAGTTTATTTTTTGAAAATAGCCAAACTGTCAGCTGCCCTAAGGCCTTCTGGAATGCTGTACCAACAGCTGAGGTCCATAGTAATAGAAAAAAAAAAAATCTCACCATGTGTTTTAGTGCTCCCTTTTCATACCAAGACAAGGATCCTTCCCTGGCCTGGTGCGACTCTGAGAAAATAAAATCTGATAAATTGGGTTGGCTCAGACCATTAAGAGCTTTAAGTACATCTTAAAATCATTTATATAATGGACAGAGAGACTTTAAGTTTGGTGTGACCTGAGCATGCTTTCTTGTGAATGTTAGGAGCTGATTTCTGAAGTAGCTAGTCTTTGCATTGGACTGAGATAAATTGTCAAATTCTACTAATGTTCTTCAGATAATAAAACAATTTGTTTTTTTATTTTTAATGTGCTGTGAAATTATGTGAGTAGAATCCATGTTGAGCAGAGCTGGAATTTTTAAGTATAATTTTAGTTTACTCTTAAGTTTGGTTTAGTTTAGGGAAAAAATGTGTTTTCAACCAGAAACTACTGTGAACTGGTTAACAAGTCACTGACAAAGATGTCTGATGGTTTGGCTCTATGTGTATTCATGACAAAAGGCAGTCATAATAATTTATGTGTATAAGCTTGCAGATACCTGTATGTTAGCAGTACTCTTTTTAATGTGAATGTATAAAGATGTAACTCTGATTACTATTGTCATAAGAGTTTTCACATTCCCTGATTACACTTGTTTTAACAGAGTGCCCCGCCCAGTTCTGGGGCCCTGACTGCAAGGGAAGATGCAACTGTTTTCCCAATGGCCAGTGTGATGACTTGACCGGGAAGTGCACCTGCAACCACAATCGTTGGGGACCCAACTGTGAGAATGCTTGTCAGTGCCAAAAGGGCAATTGTGACCAAGATACAGGAAAATGTACATGTCACCCTGGGGTGTGGGGTCCACTCTGCAACAACAACTGCTATTGCAGCATAAATTCTGTCTGCGACGTGAGTACGGGGCGATGTCTGTGCAATCCAGGGTGGATGTCGAGAAACTGTGCGATCCAATGCAACTGTAATGGATCGCCATGCGAGCAATACACAGCACGTTGTCAGTGCAAGGACAGAATGTGGGGTCCGCGATGTGATCGAGTATGTCAGTGCATCCATGGCAAGTGCAACAAGGCTGACGGTTCATGTACCTGCACTCCAGGATATCGTGGAAAGTTTTGCAGGGAACCATGTCCTGCTGGATTTTATGGCCAAAATTGCAGAAACAGGTGGGGGAAAAATCCTGTCAGAGTAAATGTACCATTTTAAAACACAAGAAAGTTTACAGGCTTTTTATTTCTGATCCATGTTATTTTGTAGTTTAGTGTAAAATGTGGTTTGGGTCATTCCATGATGCAGGGAAATTAATGGAAAAATGATTCAGCTGATTATCCACTAATAATTACAAACAACACTAAAGCAATTAATGTAAAAAGCTTTCCATCTGTTGAATGTGTCTTATAATACAAATTTTCAAAAGTAACAAATTTCAGTACTGTTTATGTTCTATTAGCAATATGTGGCTGAATTCTGAATCTTTACAAATCTCTGACCTGCTGATACCCTATTTTCAGATTGCTTTCTAGCCTTCCTGCTGTGAGTGGTCATTATTTATTTACTCGCTATGTGTATTCGCTTGAGAATGTTGACCCTTACTTAAAAGGCTACAAATATTTCCCAACTCAAAAGAACAAAAAAAAGAGCAACTTTCCTGTAACACATCCAAACTTCCTGTTATCTGCTGAACTCAGCTTGGAATCAGTTGATTCTTTCGCGAAATTAATATAATATTCCCAATATTGGTACGAATTAATGTTTGTTAGCAGATGGCTCACACTGAAAAAGTTGGGTATGAAATAATCACAACTAAATAAGTACAAATTGTTTAGAGGGTAAAATGACTCAGTACCTGACAGAGTTTACTAAAATATATTATAAATTTGATGTTTTTTGTTTTGTTTATTGTAAGGCACCTTGTATTGAGATTTGTTGGTAATTGCTCTGTATAAGCCCATCATTGATGCTAACTTTGAGTCTGCTTTCTGTAAAAACAACTCAGAAGACGATTCTTGTCATCGTCACCTGGTGGCATTTAAATGTGGTGCATTCATTGATTTGAACAAGATAAGATTTTTGAAATTCCAACTGGGCTTTATCAAGCTAAAACAATCATTAAATTCTATGTGAATCTATAAAAATTGAAATTGGTTGATCATAAAAATATTGCTTCTAGATGAGAATGAGATGTTGATACTATAATTAGCTATTTTGCATCTGTTTTCCTTGAATGCTGTCAGGTGTGGACACTGCAAAGGCCAGCAGCCCTGTAAGGTGACAGAGGGCCGGTGCATCACATGCGACAGAGGCTGGAATGGAACACGATGTGATCAGCTCTGCTCCAAGGGCTACTTTGGTGAAAACTGTCAGGAGGTGTGTCCCACTTGCAAGGATGGTCACCATTGTGACCCCATTCATGGCAAGTGTTCTCACTGTAATCCTGGATTGATTGGGGACAGGTAAGACCAAACTTGCCATAACTGTTAAGTTTCTTTGCAGAAAAGCTCTTTTTAATTTTATATCTTTACTATTTGGGTCATCTGAACAGTGTATTGTAAAATAACAGTAATTGTGTCATTCTTCCTATATATAGGTGTGAGGTGCACTGCCCCAACGGCACATATGGTGAGAACTGTGAGAACAACTGCAGCCACTGTTTTAATGGCATCTGTCATGTTGTCACAGGAGAGTGCCTTTGTGACCCAGGCTTTTATGGCACCTAGTAAGTTATAAGACAGTGCATAGTATAATACAAAGCATGTCTATGCCTTCAGCAACATCATAGTAAAATGATTTGACCACTTTCATTTTACTTTTGTGACACAATAGTATATTCTGGAAAGTGAAAGTTTAGTTTACATTTACAGACACATTTTTAGTTTTTGATGATTCTCTTAGACATTTTTTCTGTCTTTGTTCCATTTTACACATTTAACATGTTACTTTTGTTTATCCTCCTCACTCAAGCTGCAATAAGACCTGCCAGCCTGGCCAGTATGGAGTGAACTGCAACCAAACCTGCTCCTGCCATGACAAGAACTGTGACCCCATGTCTGGTGTCTGTTATCTCCGTAAGAAATCCTTTTTTTTAAAGCAGCCTTTTTAATGTATTACTTGAATCAGGAATGTTCTGGTTAAGACTTTTGTTTGCCAACGATACCAATCCAGGTCTATCCACAATAATGTTTTGACAAAGGTGATATTTTCTGTTGCAGTTACACCTCCTGCTCACATGCAATTAGAATTTGTACTGACAAAAAACTTTTTTTTCAAACCCTAGTGGTATATGTATCTGGAGTCAATATATTAGGCAAGGTAAGGTAAGGTAAGGCAAGGCGATTTTATTTGTATAGGGCACTTTCAACAAAAAGTTAATTCAAGGTGAAGTAAAAACAGCAACAAAGCATAACACATATAGAGGATATGAAATGTAGAAACATTACTCAAAAAACTTTAAGCTGCTTCTCCATGTTTGGTTCTGATTCTAGGGATGTTGAGTAGACTGCAATTAGAGGACCTGAATGGTCTGGTGGGTTGGTATAGTGACAGTAGATCTACAACATACTTTGGCGCTAGGCCATTCAATGATTTGTAAACTAGTGAAGGTATTTTGAAGTCTATTCTCTGAGCTACAGGGAATCAGTGTAAGGACTTTAGAACTGGGGTGATTTGCTCTACTTTCCTGGTTCTAGTGAGGATGCGAGCAGCAGCGTTCTGGATCAGCTGTGGCTGTCTAATTTACTTTTTAGGCAAACCTGTGAGAACGCTGTTGCAGTAATCAATCCGACTAAAGATGAATGCAAGTTTTTCGAGGTCCTGTTGCAACATCAGTCCTTTAATCCTAGAAATGTTCTTTAGGTGATAGAAGGCTGACCTTGTTATTGCCTTTATGAGGTTCAGGTCTGAGTCCATCACTACACTAAGATTTTTTTCCTGATCAGTAGTTTCTAGCTGTATTAAAGCAACACTAAGCAAGTTTTGCTCTCTGGGTCCCCCTACAGTTGGGAAAACATTTTTGTTTTCTACTACTGTCGTAAAATCTGTTATGGTTACACCAGGGGATTCACATTGACAAGCGATACCCTCTAACGTTACAGATTTTCACGTCTTGGGCAGCCTTTGTGTCAAATGTCTTCATCCCAGGTACATTTTCTATATTTCAGTATGTCATATGTACAGCGGCGTAGAGCTGTCAGCCATATAATAAAGAAATT
Source organism: Valencia hispanica (assembly GCA_963556495.2). Classification (NCBI taxonomy): domain Eukaryota; kingdom Metazoa; phylum Chordata; class Actinopteri; order Cyprinodontiformes; family Valenciidae; genus Valencia; species Valencia hispanica. The sequence goes on from OY747704.1 coordinate 48,884,414, forward strand.
AGACCATATCACGTTATAACGTTATTATAAAAACGTGAAAACCACTTGAAACTAAAACGTTATAACGTGATAGTTTCACGTTTTTACAATAAGCTATCACGTTATAACGTGATACGGTCTAATTTCTTTATTATAGGCTGACAGCACTGTTCTGACGATCTGTGCTACCTCCTCAGAATGTCTTACCGTAGAAAAGTATGTTTACATGCCGAAAACAACAACTGTTAGCTTTGATGTTAAACATAATCATCGGAAAATATTTTTCAAGTGACGGGATTGAAGTGGCAGTTTAGCAGTAATGCCTAACATAGCAAAAAATTATGAATAACGAAAACTTTTCTTTCAATCCACAGAACATGCTACCCGTTTAATATAAAGCTAAAACTAGCACATAAAGATGCACTAAAAACCATGATCAGAATATCCTACCTGTTAAATAGACCTATAGATGAATAGCACACTCTGGAAATCTGTTAGTTTGTAAAGCAGCTAATGAATTATACCAAGCCAGTAAGACGTAGAGCAGATAGCAGAATTATTACTCCAAAATATTAAAATGTAGTAGGCTATGATTATAAGCACAAATACCCTGCAAAATACACCGCATTTACTGTACGACTCTAATTAATGGGACTTGTTTACTTGCAGTGTAACAATATCACAGAAGTGAAACTAACATAGGCTACAAGGACTGTCATGTAAACTTGAAACTAGTAGCTTAAGGAAAGCCTTAAAATATTTTTTATAAAAATTAGCCAGTAATGAAATAATTTGAATAAAACTCACCGTAAACTTCAAATAAATAAAACAGACAAAATGGATCTTCCAGGTAGGAATTCTTGATGACAGATTTGCTGAGTAAGCGAATTGTGACGTAACATCGAAATGTGCATGTGGGTAGCACAGATAGTCGGAACACCGGTGTACAGATGAATACAATTTCAGCTCTGTCATGATGACAATTGTTCAAGCTACCTGCTGCTAGGTATCTTTCATTTATATGTACCTGCCGAGTATGCTCCACCCAGAGAGCCTTGCAGGACGCTGCACCTACCGGCTTTTGTGAAGCCTGCCGTAAAGCAAGTCGCATTTGAACTACAAATCCGCTACCCGACGACCCAAAGTTACATAGTGCTGTTATGGCCAATAGAGGGCCGCAAAGCAAATGCAGAAGTGCCGTTTCACCCTGTTATGAGTTGATCAACCACTGACATGAGTTCGGAAACATTATTTTAATGTAAAAAAAGTCTTTAGTGTTGCTTTAACTGAAGCTGTGTGCTGACTCTTGATCTTTCCTCTTTAGGTCCAAAAATAATTTCTTCAGTTTTGTTTCTCTTCTGTTTGTTTCTATTCAGCTGATGAAAAGTTTCCTATTGAAACAAAGTCCCTGTTCTTTAGATAAGACTCAGCCAGTCAAGTACTGTACCAGAGAGTCCCACCCAGCTCTCCGGTCGTTTCAATAATGTATCATGATCAACAGCGTCAAATGCTGCACTGAGGTCCAATAGAAACAGCACTGTGGTTCTACCACAGTCTGTATTTATGTGGATGTCATTGAAAACTTTGATGAGGACAGTCTCAGTGCTGTGGTGAGCACCGAAACGTGACTGAAAAATAACCAAACGGTTGGTCATTGTTAGGAAGGTATTAAACTGTTGAAATATAGCTTTTTCAATAATCTTGCTGATGAATGGAAGATTAGAGATTGGCCTGTAGTTCTGCATTAACGTGTTGTCCAGGTTGTTCTTCTTTAGTAGGGATTTGATAACTGCTGTTTTTAAAGCCTGGGGGAAGACACCTGACAGGAGGGATGAGTTAACTATTTGAATCAAATTAGACTGAATGACAGGGATAACCACCTTAAGGAAAACTGTGGATAGGAAATCAAGACAGCAACAGAAGGAACTCAATTGGTTAATTATTTCTTCAAGTTTTTTTTGTTTAATTCATGGAATTTTTAAATTTTCTCTACATTGTTGTTGATTGGGGATTCCATTGGTAGTGGGTTTGCTACTGAAGTACAGGGTGACCGTCTAATTGTTAGAGTCTTTTCAGTGAAAAAGCTAGCAAATTCATTGCAGGCCCTGGTAGAATTTAATTCAGGGGCTACTATCATTGGAGGATTAGCAAAACTGGAAAACATGGCTTAGACTAGAAAAATACACAGAGGCTGGCACCGCTGAAAATGGTTAAGATGTGACATGTATTCACACCCATATTAGATACTTAAAACCTCAATAATAATGAAGACATAATGTAAAGGTCAATGTAGCTCTAATAACCTTTTTTGTATTTTATTTTTTTATTGGTGTCTGAGTACCAAGTAGAAGCCCAACAGATTTACTTTCACAAGCGGAGCAGTACAGCTTTTGCTATAGTACTCCACTTGATATATGTGTGAACAATCTTTATTATGAATTGTTGGGGTTTTTATTTCCTGATGTTATGGACAAGGAGATGGAAAATTAAGGAGAAGAAAGAAGGAAGATGAAGAAGAGAGGTAGGAAACAAAAAGTCAAGAGAGAGGGTGAGTTGAAAATACAAGAGAGGAAGGGGATCAAAGAAAACACAGGAAGACATTGAAGTCTGCCTCCATACCCACAGGATGGTAGAGAGAGGGGGGAAAACAAAACAAAACACGAAAAAGGAACATCGACAAAACAAACCAAACATTGTGAACTAAGAATTACACAACCACATCACACAGAAATAGATATAAAAATACAACAACAATGTCACAGAAAAACTCATGGTACCGATTAATCAAGCTCTAGTAATGATAACCTCAGCCCATGAATATATCTGTAAACACCAGAGACCCCACATCTATGTGTGTGTGTTAGCATGCTGGTGCATATAAGGTTTCTCCATAAGAGTGTTCGATAGTTGGTGTGAGCAGGCATCAATCCGTCTCAGAGGAATCGATGCAGACATGAAGGAGATCGGAGCAAAGACGTCCAAAGGACCCCCAGAGCCCCAGGCGGACCCGGGCGGGGCCGACCGCATCCCCCAAGAGTGGAGAAAAGGAGAACCCCAGGGGAACGTCCAGCGGCTACTATGCAGGGGCCGGGGGGAAGCAGTGACTAGCCCACGGGCCCCGCCGGCAACCGGCCGCACCAGGGCGGGCCGGTCAATGGACCGGGATAGCTGGGGCCCAGGGGCACCCCACCCCCCAGCAGGGACCCGACAAGGGACCGGCCGACAAGGGACCAGCCGACAAGGGGCCCCCGGCACTGCAGGGGCCGCGGCCGACCACCGGCCGCCACGCACCGCCACCACCCTAGGCCAATCCCCACCGGCAACATCCCAGCGCCCCACCCCTGCCCTACGTCGGGGCGCCTCACCGATAGCCACAGGGGACGGACAGCATCCCCAGGCCGGGCTCAGCCAGCATCTGGACACCAAGTTGCACCAGCTCCCGGGTCCTGATCCCGCGCAACGCAGAGCGCCGAGACCAGGCATCCAACGAGGGCCAGGGCCGGTCCAACCCGCCAATGAACCGACCACGCACGGTACGCACAGAACAGGTGATCGAACGAGCAGAGACGCCGGATCCGCATCCCGCCAAGCCACCGAGCAGGCACCACCCAACAATCCCAAACCTGGCACCCCTAAAAGAGGTGCCCCAACCAACCACAGGAAGATATCGGCCCAGCGCATCGGCCGATCGACACACCGGCCCCCCCAGGCCCGGCCAGGCACGCACCAGGTCCGAACCGGATTGACCACCGATGCACCGGCAGGCAGGGCCCCCCGTCACCGGCGGGGAGTGACGGAGGGGAAATAGGCCCCCCATTAAGTGTAAGGCCTGAGGTGCGCCAGGCGAGGGGGCAGACCAAAATCCAACCTGACTGGTAGACAAAGACATATAGACACAGTCATACGTTCCCTCCCTCTTAAACACATACATTCTCACTGACTCACCAAGACACCCAAAAAAATGACGCTGTACCCTCACTCACACACCCCATACACACTTTATGCTCCCAGGTCCAGGTACCGATGCCCCAGTAGAGCCACCAGCCCCCGGACACGGGAGATGGACCCCCTACCTTCTAGGACGGAGACAAGCAGACCGCCAAGGGCCCCACAGTGGCAAAGCAGCCCGACAGCCCAGGACCCCGACCAGACCGCCTGTTCCTCTTCCGGACCCCAACCCCTGATGGCCCGTAGCGAACAGGGGTGTGAAAAGACCCCTAGCCTCCATCGAGTATGGTGTTGATGCGTGTTGTTATAATGTGCATTTAAAACAGAGGGGTGGGATGTGGGGAAGGCAGCAACAGATCCCCCAACCCCCACCCCGAGCCCTCAGTGACTATATGTGGTTTAACAGTGGGCACCGGCACCAGAGGTGAAGCTGATTGAACCGCTCCCCTCTCTGGATGCCAAAAAGTGTGCCCACCCCAAAGTCCCTACATATGTGTCGCGTGAGAATGTTAAAAGTGGGAGTGTCTAAGTTGTATATTAAAATTGGGACCCAGGACGCCACAGGATAGCGAGGAGGGGCTTCCCTCTTCGCACCCCAGTGATGTGCCCATGCCCCAAGACCCTATATGAGTGGTAAAGTGATGGAGCGGGTGGACAGAGGTGTCCAGGGATGGGGAGGGAAGGACTGGGAGACAAAATGTCTTCCCAGGGAGCCAGCTCCCCCACTGACCCCAATAGGCACCGCTGTTCACCGGGATCCACCACAAAGCCCCACAGACCCCAAGGCAGTCCCCCCAACCCCATCCCAGAAGGGGAACTAAACCCACCCTGACATTCGCTCTACTCTCAAAACACAAAAGACACTAGACACCCAGGTTGAGTTCGCCCCCGCTCCCGCACACCCCTCCCCCCCCCCCGTCCAAGTGCCCTCGTAGGGGGAAAGCACCTGTCGCTACACAGCAACAGCCTCCCCGCCAGCAAAGGAGGCCCCCAGCGCCATCCGCACACTGGAGGCCCTGTAGCCTGAACCATGGCTACGTACCCGCCCAGACCAGGAGCAAACCGATGAGCCGGGCGGCCGACCCACCAGGCTGACATCCACCAGCCCCATTCCTTGTGGAGCGACCACTGCTGCTCAACGTCCCGGCAGGAGATCAAACCCAGCGCCCCACCCACCTGCCCTGCACGCCCACCACCCGGCCAGTCCACCCACAAGTCCGACCGAACCCAGCCAAATGCCCGACCCCAGCGCCCCGCACAAAGACCAAGTCCCAGGAGCCAAGTCCAGTGCGAAAAAGGACTGATCCGGCCCAGAAACGCCACCCAGTTGCCGTGACCAGCAGCCAGGCACCCCAACCAGCAAACAAGGCGAGACGCCATACAGGGACCGGCGATGACAATCGGCCCAGAGAAAAAGAGAGAGGCGGCTGCACATGCCGGCCGCCGGCCGGCCCCGACCCCCCCAGCCAGGACCACAGCTAGGGGGTGCGGCGCCCCAGAGCCCCGAATACCCAGGCCCACCCCAGACCCTACCCAGGCGCAGCACAGCCACCAGGCCAGTAACCCATGTCCGCCAGTGCAACCCCCCTAAGCCACCGCATGCAGCCATCAGGAGTTACCACCCAAAGCCCATCCCCAGGCCAGCCACGACGTCCAGCGCCCCATCCGCCCAGTGATCCCATCCCCAGGGGTCCCTCCCAGACGCCTCCAACCACAAAACCCCCACATCAGCAACAGTATCCCAAACGACAAAACCAAGTGCCCCCCACCCCCACTAGGTGATGGAGCCGATCATAGGAGCCCAGAGAGATTGATCAGATATAGAGCCAGAGGCCGTCTCAAGACCAATATGGTCCAACAAGAGATTTCTATACTGATTAATTTTAAGAGCTTTTTTATTTTTCCAGTTCAGGAGGATAGTTTTCTTAGCGATGCATAAGGCAATGTGAACCATTAGAACTGACTTTGTGTCCATGGTCCATCAAGTAAATTTCCTAACAGGCAAACTGAGGGAGATGGTGGGATGTTACATTTCAGACACTTTGATAAGTCCTAACATATCTGGCACCACAATTTCTTAACAGGTGGACAGAACCAAAGCGCATGAACATAAGTATCTGGTATATTGCTTGTGCATTGTAAGCAGGTATTAGACGATGTAAAACCCATCCTAAACATTCGTTGACCTGTATAGTGTACTCTATGAAGGATTTTGTATTGTATTAATTGCAAATGAGGATTTTTTGTTATTTTAAAGGTTCTTAAACATATCTGAGACCAGACGCTTTGGTCAAAGCTGGCTGATAAATCCAACTCCCATTTTTAAATAGGGATGGCTATTGATTCATCTAATGTAGATAAAGTTTTGTATATTTTAGACAGCAATTTGGGGGGGTTGAGATTAAGAAAATCTAAAACTCTTGCTGGAATTTGTAATTCAGCTGTATTGAGCCTAAATTTACCTTTAATAATAGATTTAATTTGTTGATATTCTAAGAATTTGTTTTTATCAATTCCATATTGTGTAATTAATGTATTAAATGGGATAAAGTCTGTTCCTTCAAATATATGTTCCAGGTATTCAATTCCATTACACCTCCAGGCTGGAAAACTTATTATAAATTTTTTTTGCAAGATGCCGGGGTATTCCAGATGGGCGTACGTCTGCATGGGATTATTGTGGACTCTGTCATCTTTAGAAACTCCCACCATGCTGTCAGAGAGGAGCTGATATTTATGCTTTTAAAGCATTCATATTGTTTTATATTTGAGCTAATAAATGGTAGGTCTGAAAGTTTTATCTTATTACATAGTGTCTGTTCTACGTCTATCCAGGACTCATCTAGGTAGCTATGTTTTAACCATCTTGAGATGTATTGGAGCCTGTTGGCTAAGAAATAATGATGGAAGTTTGGTAGATCTAGACCTCCTTTTTCTTTGGTCTTCTGCAGTGTTTTTAAGATGATACGTGGGGGTTTATCTTTCCAAAGAAATTTAGAGATAGAGGAGTCCAGAGATCTATACCAGTCTAGTGATGGTTTACTTGGGATCATTGAGAATAAGTAGTTGATTCTGGGCAAAACCATCATTTTTATTGAAGCAACCCTTCCCATAAGTGATATGGGTAGGGATTTCCATCTAGCAAGATCATCTTCCACTTTTTTTAAAAGTGGGATGTAGTTTAGCTTTATTAAATCTGCCAGTCTTGGTGAGACATTGATACCTCAATAGGTAGTATTCCCTGACTGCAGTTGTGTATTAGTTGGATTCTGGATAGAACAATTGATTGGAAGAACTGTAGATTTTAACCAATTTATAAAATAATCTGAAACATTTGAGTAAGAGTTTATCAACCAGATTACCTGAGAGAAAGAGGTTTGTGAATGCTGGAGAAAAATAACCTTTTTTTAAAACAAAGGTATGTGGAATACCATATCATCTGCAACAGCTGTGTGGTCTGATAGGTATCAGTTTCAGCTGTGACTTATACATGGTAGGGTCAGACTTTGGCTTAAAAAAATAAAAAGCCTTGATCCATTCTGCTTTGTATAACCCAATCTGGCTGATGTTGGTGGTGCAATTCAAGCAGTTCAATTCAGTACAGTTTATTTATGTAGTGCCAGTTCACAACCCTCTCAGGGCCCTTTACAAAAAATAAAAATCAATTCAGACCAGTCATACAAATTCCAAGTCAAGAACATACATCCAAATTGATCCTAGTGATCCTGGCTGAGCTTATAGCAACAAGTGACTTTGCAGCAATCCCTCATTTTGAGCATGCATGTGGTGATGGTAAAAGATTAAGGAGTAGTTTCTATTTTAACGGAAAGTAAAAAGTGGATTGCTGTTGTAGCTCTTTAAGAGTTTCATTTAGGAGAGAAACAGAGCTAAGCAGATAAGCTCTGAGTCAATTTCCTAGTCTATTTAAGGAAACTGAGCACATACATCGTCAAAGTACAAACTTTGCACACAGGCCACTAAATGTCTTCTTGTTTATAGTCGCCATGTTGAAAGAGAGCATCAGTCATAGAGAAGTCGCTCATCTCTGAAATGTACATAACAAAAATGCAATCAGGCTTACTGCTTTCCTCTTTGACCCGCTGTGACACCGCAGGTGATGCACGTGCACAATTGTTGAGGTGGGGCTAGTGGGAGCAAGAGGAGGAGAGAGGAAATAATTTGGGAGGGGCCTTAGTACGTTGTCTCTCTTCCTCAAATAATCAGCAGCTTTAACTGGGAGCCAATGAAGGGAAGCTAAAATGGGAGAAATATGATCTCTTTTTTTAATTTCAATCAAAACTCCTGCTGCAGTATTTTCGATCAATTATATTTGTGGATGGCCTAGTAGTAAATAGTTACAATTGCCCAGCCTTGAAGTAATGGTGTGGGTTTCATATTTTCTTGTTACACTGTGAGCCGCTTTGTACCAGCTGAGCAACACCTAAACACCACAGCCTTTTCAAATTTTTTTAATGTCCATCTGTTTATGACCACAGTGTAGCCATCTTCTGATGGCTAACTCCAGATGGATATTTCACCATGTCACTAAGCTTGAAACATCTCAGACTAGTTTGTTGAACATGTACCCACTGTACTCCAATGGCCTCCACAATCACCAGATCTCAATCCATTACAGTACATTTCATATGTCGCTGAACAGGACATCATGGTGTGCAGCTGATAAATCATGCCAACATGTCGATATGGACCAAAAACTCAGAGGAATGTGTCTGACAACCTTTGAATCAATGCCACAAGGAACAAAGGCAACTCTGAAAGCAGAAATGGATCCACCCAAAGACTAGGTGTACATACCAAGCAGCTGATTAGTGTATTTTTTTTCTACACTAAAAGAGGTAAGTTAGTCAAGAATGACAGTTTAGTGTATTAACTGTCCAATGCGTAGACACTGTGCAGTAACAAATACATCCATTCAGGTCTGGTGGGAGATTCAGGGTCCTTGATTGTATTTCCAGGCTGAAGCTGATGTCCTTTTTATGGCTGTGTTTGTTGGCTCTCTTCCTCATAGGCAGAGTAGAGTCAAAGGAGGGAATGAAGAAGAACTAAAAAAACTGGGGATAGAAAGACGGAAAGAAAAAGAGAATCTGAAATTGAGACAAATGAAAGCAAAAGGTGTTAATTTGGAAAGAGATTTCTTTTTTCAGATAGGCATGCATATTGGGTTAAAGCACACACTATTAGCAGCAATTTTGGTCAGAGGAAAAGATGGATGGTGACAGGTTGGTCAGTGATATTATAAAACCTTGTCATTTTTGCACAACTCCTCTTTCAAAATCAGCAATTACAACCTGCCACACCCATACTTTAGTTTTATTTATGAGAGTCAGCTAGCTCTTGACTGAAGAAACTTTTCCTCATCTAATTCTCATTTGTCCTTGCAAGTGCAATGCAGTGTCCATGCTTGTGAAATATAGTACTTATTATACTTGGGGTGTTTCCTACTCGAGAGAGGGAGGGGTGCAAATAAATCATTTAACGATGAGCGATTAGGAAGAGGGGAGGAAGGTTGCTGCAGGAAATCTACAATGAAGGGGTAAGTGGTTTCATGTCTTTGGGGAGGAATTATGCAACACCAAGCCATCACATTAATAAAGATCCTACATTTACAAGTGTTAGGACTTAGTTCCCATACTCAGGTTATTTGAATGTAGTTTTAAAGTTAAGTCACAAAAATTGTCTGAATTTGACCGTTTTTAGAGTTTGCGGTCCTTTTTTGGAAGCTGGCATTTCCTGCACACATGTGGCACACCCTTTACTTGCTGAATTTTATCTTTCAGATCCCAACCAGCGGATGGGTGTGATTGCAGCTGGATCCCTGGTCTCCTTTTTACTGATTGCCCTTCTTTCTCTACTGTGCTGCTGCTGCCTCTGTCGAGACAAGGATGACCATAAGTGAGTGACAGATAGAAATTCTGATAAAAATTTGTTTTATTATGATTTATCTCACAAATAGATAATTGTTACAAAATAAAGGAGTAGAACTTTAACTATAAAAAGTGTTTTGATTGACATTGCCATCTGAATAGAAACTGGTCCATGAGCCCTCAAAGGAGGCAAAGGGCCAGGTCTAAAATGTCTGTTCTCAATGATTCATTTAGATTTCCATGGCATCATCCCTTTTCAATGCTAACTGAAAACAACTCTACCAACAGTAAAAAAGCCAAGCGGATTTTGTGCGGACGATTCAGCCGAATCAGCACTAAACTTCCCCGTATTCCACTGAGGCGACAGAAACTGCCCAAAGTAGTCGGTAAGCCTCAGAAACTTTTTTTTTCTCCTCATATCCCAGCACATCCCTGCCAGAAGCTGTATGTCAAGGTTTATTTTTGCAAATGACTTAGTAGCAGAGAAGTTTTTATTCTTAAAACATATAGGACTACAGTGTCTGACTTTACAATTGTTTACTAAAGAACTGGATGTGTCCAGCTTTACAGAGAGAAGGACAGCAATCAGTGTGAGACTTTTCCTTTAGTGTTACCTTCGTCTGGTCTGTAGATGATGAATGGAGTTGAAAAGTGTACGGTGGCTGGCAAGCAAATGTGGGGTTTCATTTAGAAGGAATGCACTGTAGTGCAAAACCATGGTTTTAGAGACCCTTATTATTCTTGGCAATCTCAAATGCCATGTGTTCATGTTATTACGACCCTAATCATGTAACTTTTTTTTTCTTCTCATTTTCTTTGCCCTTTTTCAAGCTTCTTTTTCTTCCACTGAGAAGGAGGTTGTATTGTTTAATAATGGGGCAAGTGGTTGTTCAGGGGCCAGTCTGCTGGTGTATGACGCGCTATCAAAGGCCACACTGTTTGGATAGACATTGCAGCTCCATGTGGAGGTCTCGTGGTGTGTGTGTGACAGATCTGTCTATGACCACAGTCTTTTTCATTGTAGTCAAAGGAGATAACTTTTAATACCCACCTGCAAACAGTTTGTCATAAAGATGATTTGCATTGTTGTGGAATTGAAAATTCAAAGCCGGTTCTGATTGAAAACCTTATCAAATAGACTTTGTTTTTAAAAAAATGTTGTTTACACAGGCAGATGTCTTAGTGGTTAAGTTGTTCAAACATTTTAAAGTTCAGCATTTTTTTTCCTGACAAAGTTTATTTCTATTTCTGTGACATAAAGATCCTTGATCACTCATTTTAGAAATTTTATGATTTGTAAACCAAAGTTAGAGATTCTTAAATGACAGTTATTTAACAATCTCTGATGGAGATTCATTAATCAGCCAGTTGCTCCAATCACAGAAATGTGTACTCATTTAGGAATAAAAAAAAAAAAATTTTCAAACCTATTTAATTGAAAGAATTTGTAGATTTGGTTGTGCAGTAATCGGAGCTAATATTTTTACATCAACTTAAGAATAAAATTTTGGACTTGGTAGGGGCTGGTATGTCATTCTTACATTATGATAAAGTTAAGTAAAAATATAATGTTTCATGTTATGAAGGTATTAGGAAAATTAAAACAAACATTTATAACATACTGGTAAGTGCTTTCATTTAAAAAGGAAAATCAACAATTATTTATTTTACTGCTATTTTACTACTATGCTACAAGTAGCTGGGCTGCAGTCTACTGTTTAAAGCCTAGTTAATTTGTCCTCGTCCATTGTACTTTTCACTTCACTGCAAAGTGTGTGTGATAGAAATTTCATCATCTCACCCCTGCTTTCCACTGGACGCTTAAGCGGCACTTAACGTAATAGACGCAAATTAAGCAGCGCGTCGCTTCCCACCGGGAGCGTTTTAAAAGCGTGTCACTCATGAAAGCATTCCACCCAGCTGGTCCAGGAAAATCACAAAATCCCAGGAGAATTGCTATTGCATAACTTAAAGGGTATTATATAGGGGGGAAAATGTAATTCTATGTTAATAAGTATTATAAACTTACCATCCACTCCCAAAACTCCACTCCCAAGTATTTCTGTCCATGCTTTCTCCTTTTTCATGTTGTCCTTGTAAAGATGATCACTGGTATCATATAAACTGGGTGATTCTCCACTTCAAAGATTACCTTCTCGTGTATGATAAAAACCAACAAATTACTCCCACAGACCGACTGACTTCAACCTTGGTGTCACAGGTAATGACGTTTTGTTTTTTCATAGTTAAGCAACCGGATATCTGCACTTGTGTTTTATTTTGAAATTTGCCAGATGCTTTACACTGCTTCCGTGTCTGATTTCATGTCTGGTCTGCTCTAAACTGCTGAGCTTGACGTGTTTTAGAAGCATAAAGTGTAAAAAATGGATCTGCCACGTAAATTTAGGAGAGGGCGGTGACACAACGCTTCTGAGACTCATCCAATTCGCGCTGCTTTGCGCCAGGTAGAAACGGTCCCATTGACAATAATGGCGACTATCAGCTGCGTATTACGCTTCGCAGATGTTATACACTACTTATGCGTCCGGTGGAAAGTAGGAGTGAGACCAGTGGACTTCCACTTGTATCCCTGATTTTTTCTGACCACGTCAGCTGCATTCGCCCACATGGGGTACAATACTCCCAGTCAGAGGATTGCATCAAACATACAGCACATAAAAAATGAGTCAGGTCATGAACAGAACAAAAACAACAACGCTATGTTTTAAGAGATATAGTAAGGAAACATCTGCTGTTTATCTTTGGGAGGTCTATGTGGCTCACCTACTTGGACACAGAAAGACATTTCAAGGCCTTAACAGACACAACGGTTTTAGATTGTCTGCTGTATCTTTGAAACGGTTTTACCTTAATAAGAATGACACTGTCCCTTCAGTTTCCAGACTATGACTTTCAGTGATTTGTTGCAATCAGAAACATTTCTATATAACCAAATGTGTCTTTGTTATAAGTTAAGCAAAGTGTATTAGCCTTATTTCAGTGAAATGATTGTCAGTGGGCAACACATCAAAGTTCCTTTTGGTGTGATGTAACTGTCTCAATTTTTTTATATTTTACCAGACCATTTAAAGATGAAATAATGATCTCCACAAAGTATATGAGTGCCTCCAAGTAGTCAAATAATTGTTAGCTAAATTATTCAGAAAGCGGGTTGGACAGCCTTCAGTTGGAGCCACGGTAAACATTCAATATGCTCTGGTGAATGAATCTCTATTCATGCATACAGAAGGTCTGGATAGCATAGCAGAAGTAATGTTATTGTTATGTCATTGTTGTGACATTTATGTACCACGGAAGTTAATTATATAGCAGTGGTACCCGTGGGCAGCATTTAGAAAATGTTTAGGCTGTGATGCTCATATGCATGAAGAATGCTTGTATGCCTGTAAAATGTAAGGCCAATAAGCAATAGTGTAATGGAGAGGTGGGGGGGGGGGGGGGGGGGGGTTGTACCTGAAAGAACAACTGACCGATCCGGGTCACAGCACCATTTTATATTGCTTTGGCTTGAACACTTTAAATAATTTAACGTAATATTCTTTAAAGCTTTGCATCACTGACAAGCCTGTGCCATCACAGTTTTACTGAGGTTTTTTACTTTATTTAGATTCTGTCTACAATGTCATTTCAGATATAGCTTTCAGCATCACTGTTACAACACAACTTCTTGAAGTGATATTTATAATATGGAAGGAGGATGTAGGAATATATTTAGGCTAAAAGTAATATATTTTAATGCCATTAATAGTTAAAAAATATCAGTTTCCACTTAAAAGAAAACATTCATATCAATTATTACTTATTGTGAATTTTCAATATTTCTTATTTTTCTTGGTGTGTTCAGTTGCATGTTTTGCTTTCCCCTGGTTTCTGTCGAGCTGCCCACAGAAGTGTGATCTGGCAACATTTAGAAACTCTGTCAGGAGCTAGACGGTCCTGAACACATGCATTCCAGAAGGGGCCCATTGGGGCTGGAAACAGGAAGTGGTCAAATTTACTTTAGTGTATGTCAGAGCTGTGATTTATCCACACAGGGTTCAGTGTCAATAAATGTGCCAAGGCAAAACTAAAGAAGGAATAACGGGGTCAGGCAATAGGAAACATAAAAGATTTACTCCTTACATTGTTAGCTTCAGGGAGAAATAGGTGAGCAGTTTGACAAGCCGAGGCTGTTTGCTCGAAAGTTAGCATTCCATTCTGAGCGTATTTACTACACACCCTGCGCTTTTGTGTCTGTCTGGCATTCCTTGCATCCTCTGTGTCCAAATACTTTCTTGTAAATAAGTGTAAAGAGCTACACCATCTGTTGTTTCATCTTCATTTCTTCAGAGAAAAACTTGCTTGCAAATGGAATAGTCAAAATGCAATCATTACCTATTTAATAAAGTATGTGTGTGGGTTGGGGTTGGGGTCTCACCCTGTAAAGCTGCACAGTTTAAGATGGTGTGATCCAGGGTTTTCTTTGTTAGAATGTGTTAGATCTTATTAAGTGTACTTTGTGTACAGCATTTTTTTAAACTCAAAACTAAACTTTAAAGGCCTAAACATATTCCTTTCTATAACTGCTGTCATATTTTAATCACCATCCATATTGCAAAACTTCGTCAAGTTTTAAAGGTTTTTTTCTGTACCCCACCTTTCTTGTTTCCGGACAACCTCAACCCTACAGAGCAGCTGCGGTATTGGTGCTGTGCTGCTGTGATAGGTCAATAATGCACTGTTTTGTGTAGGCCTTCATACAGAGAGGGATCACTGTGGCGTTGAGTCTTCATTGCAAGGTTCCCAACTAAACATTGGTTCTCAAGGCAGCAGCTTTCAGAGGCAGTTGTTGTCCAATACTGCATACATCGAATGATACATGTGTTTGCTTGTTGATTAGCATGGCTGAGGTCTTTGCATACGTTAGCTACTCTACATTCCTCAGTAAGTGTCTCTCTAGCTGACTCCCTGCTGCTGATCTTGTAATGGAAACAGGTCACTCTCTGTTGTATTCTATAGTTTTCTTCTGTATTATTCATTCAACAAGCATATTAATAAAGTTTTTAAAAGTGAGATTATATGACTGGTTAATATTTCTTTCAGAATTCATAACAGCGTGTTACTAAACTTAGTTTTAAACTTGCTGATATTGGCAAGTAGCTATTTTCCAGTAGCCATTTTCACATTTTATACACAGATCTGACTTTCTTGAATAACATTTATGCCTCCATCACATAATATTTTAACCTAAAGTTTGAAGAAAGTGATATATTTCTAATTAAATGCTCCAATACTCTCTTGTCAGTGTGAAAGAAAGCATAGAAAAGCATCTGTACCTCTGAGATTCAATTCGCATGATTAAAACACTTGTTTTGATAACAGAATTTAGAGAAACTACAAAAAAGTTATGTAAATCTGATGGTTTTGAGATGTATTTGCTTTTCCTGCTAACTTTTACTGTTAATTAGATGAAGATTTTCCTCTGGGTAAAAGTTTACAAATGAAAGGCACTTGCAAAACATTTTGTCAACAGCACAATTTATTTTAAACAGTGTCTAGAAACTGTGCAAAAGATTTAATGAGGTCTTCTTCCACCCATATTTCAATCCTCATTTTAAGATCCATTAAAATAATCTCAGTATCTTTGCATAATCTCATCTAACAAAGATTTGGCAAATGTGTCAAGCAATAATGAGGAAACAGGGTAATATATTAAAGTTTTCTGAACTTCAGCTAAACAAATAAGGAAGTTATCATAACTGAGGCAGTCAGGGACAAAAAGTCCACTTTTGCATTTATATGGTTCCTAAAATGGGCTGTAATCACACTGTGATCCTTTTCTTTCCTAATTAAAAACATGTAAAGCAGAAAGATTCAGTGCTGAGCAAACCTGCTGTACAGCCATGCAATTCTGTCTACATTTGGTTTATCAGAAGTTTAAACAAATGGATTGATCCATGTGTCATTGGTTATGTAAACAGGAGCATCTGATGTGGTTAAGTGAAATTGGAATGCAGCCTTGATCTGTACTGAACTGTTCACACCAGATGGGAAGATTGACTCCAAGGATGTCTTAGTAACCACAGCTGTCCTGAGAATGAGGGGTCAGCAGAATGCTGTGGTGCCTGATGGGGGCTGGGAGGCAAGGGAAGGGAAACAGGATTTGACCTACATTGAAATTGAGAAAATGATTAATTAGTAGAAGCCTTACATTGCTCTTTACCAGAATAGTTTAAAACAGAATGAATAATCCTAAAATCTGACTCTTGATAGGACAGCATATCAGTTGCAGTTGTTACAGTTTAAATAATTTTTAGGGAATGGATAACAGAACTTACACAAAGTAACTTTTTAACTGCCTTAAGCAAGATAACCAAACACAAGCTTATTTGTATAGCACTAAATGCACATAATTCAGTTTGGTTTACAGAAAAATGATTTACCACAGGTAAAGACTAAATCGAACAACATCAAGAACAAGAAGGACATTCAAACAATAATAGTAAAACTCTGGCATGGGATTTAAGGAGATAAACTTTAAATTGCAAATTTCAAACAAATAAATTGCTAAGACATTTTAAAAATACCCGCTAAAAATGATATTCAACCTTTATTTAATGAAGCATAATGTTTTAATGTCCAATTTTTCTTTTTTGCAAATCTTTGATTTTTAGAAAGTTTGTTCCAGAGTTGTGGAGCATAATAAATGCTGCCTTCCTTTCTTTAGTTCTAGGCCTTATACTCCTGTGTGAATGAGTATCGGGTGACCTGAGTAGTCTAGAAGGCATACCTGACGAGCAACTCTAAAATATATTTAGTCTCAACACCTATTGGTGCCTTGTAGATCAATAACAAGATTTTAAAATGTATCATTTTACAAAAAGAGAACCAGTGCTGGGATTCTGGTGGGATATGATCAGTCTTCCTGGTGTTGGCCAGGACTCTAGTAGCAGCATTTTGGATGAGAATCAGCTGCTTAATTGATTTTTCACAGAGTGGAAAATAAATTTTTACAATAACCTAACCTTATGAAATTAAATACATGTATCAGTTTTTCTGTTTCCCGTTTTGGCAAAAAAGCCAAATTCTTGCCATGCCTTTTAAGATGGTAATAGGAAGATTTAGCAGTGGACATTTTATGAATGTTAAAATGTTTAGCTCTGAGTCATTGAGATTGTCCTGGTTTATTGTTTGTGCTTTAGTCCTTACCTTGAGTGAGTGGACTGCAGATTTCTAACTGGGACCATAAACAATAGATTTAGTCTTTTTCTGAATTAAGCTGGAGGAATATGTGAGCCATACATTCATTCATATTAAGAAAACACAGACTCAGTGACTTCACTGATCTGCAGTCCTCTGGGGGCACTGAAATATAAAGTTGTTCTTCCTTAGCATACATATGAAAAGAGATGTAGATGTTGTAGTCCAATGAAAGCTAAGGGGAGCATGAAAAAAAACCTTTCAAAATGTATTTACCCCTTTTTATGTTTCATCCTTGTTGTGCTTTTGTTGATTAAATTATTCTCAATGAAATTTTATTATTTTTGACAAGAATCTTAAAAAATATATAATGTTAGAGAAATGTCAAATAATAAAAGTAAGGCCAAGTTAAATATTGCATAAACATTCAATCTTTTTAAAGTGAGTGCCTTAGGTCAATTGAGATCCAGTTTGCTAATCCCAACAGGGTTACAGTTAGTGAAATTCAGTTTACCTGAGAGCAGGTAATGTATTTCAAGTTACTGGTGTATAACACCTATGTATTGAAGGACTATTGTCTGATCCATACGTAGTCCTGCTACAATTAAAACAGGAACACAAAAGAACACTCCAAGCAAATTAATAGCTGAAAACTATAAGTCAGAAGATGGTCACAAATAGATTTTCAACTCACTGGACTCATTTAATTCCATCCATTCATTGTTTAAAAATGGAGGGGGTATGGCTCTTATCTAAATCCGTCTAGAGCTGGTCATACTCATAAACTATGACCACTCTGACAGAGTTAAAGATTAAGTGGGTCAGATGGAAAAGGCTGAATATTTAACTGTTGTTAGGGTTTTTCATCAGTTGAAGTTGTATGGGAGAGTGGCAAAAAAGCAAGTATAAAACTTAACTTGGAATTCATCTAAAGACATGTAGGAGACTCCCAGAATGTTATGATGAGAAAAAAGTTTTTTTTGTCATCAAAGGAGACTTAAACACAAAACACTCTACTTCAAGCAAGGTGGAGGAAGTATCATACTTTGAGGATGCTTTGGGGATGTTTTCAAAACCCCTTGAAGGCTTGTAAAGAAGGAGTGAAACTCGAATGGAGAAACATGTTGCCAAATCCTGATGAATAGCTTAGACTTGGCAGCAGATAAAATTTACATCAAGACAACAACCCCAAATATACAGAAAAATCCACAAAGAAATGGCTCAAAGACAGTAAGATTAAGGTTCTGGAGTGGCGCTATCAAAGCCCAGATCTCAGTGCTAAAAAGAAATCTTCATTCCTGATCCCCGAACAACCTGACAGAGTTTTAGCTGGTTTGTAAGGAAGAATGGAGAAAATTTGTCCAAATTAGGGCAGCTTTTCTATGAAAAAAAAAGGTTAATTTTGGTCAATGATTAAAAAACAATTGTTATTTGAGCTTGGAAAAACAATGCATTTTATGCACTTTAAGTGAAATTTGAAATGCCTTGAAACATAAACTTATGTTGAATATTCAACTAAAATAATTGACAGAATATTTATTGAAACTTGGGCTGATGAAAACTAAACACAAACAAATAAAACCAGCAATATGTTGTATTTCACCATCAAATATAAAATCTTGCAAATCATGTGTTTTTGATTGCATCTGGGTCTTTAAAACCAACAGGCTGTTTCAAAACACAATACCGCCATCAGTGCCGGCATCAGTGAGCCTTTTGGTCATGCATAAGTGGCCAGCCAATGGTGGCAATGTGTCGTGATCAGGGTTTTTTTTAGGCTGTCAACGTGTAGGGTTGCCTATAAGCAGTCAGACAAGAAGAATCCGTGGTAAACAGACAAAATAGCTTGGACATAAATTGTTTTTTTATCCCAATTGAAGCCCCCCTCCTCATGTCTTTTTGTAAGCCGTTCCAAAAGGTGGCTGTCCTTCACAGTCCCCGTGAACTGTCTGGTGATCTGGTCTTCAGCTCTAAAGGCCAGAAGCTCCCGGACCTCTGCATTACTCCAGTTTGCCATTTCAGCTGATACAGTTTAAAAATGCTAAATGAACTCCCCATGTTAACTTGCATTTTAAATACTGTTGCTGGCCGAGGCTCAGTGCACATTCCACACATCATCATGACATCACCCTCTGTTGTGCAAGGCGTGATCTTCATCCATAAGTCCACCATTGTGGCAATATTGCAGTCACATTACTATCAAGCTTGCTGGCACGTATGCCTCAATATTCGCACCTCGCCACAGTGCATTCAAAAGACCATGCCAGCAATATTACCCTAATATGCCGCCATGGTGTGGCTTTTGAAAACGCCTAACATTCTATGTGCTCATGCTGATTTGAAGCAGGTAAATATTTGTGCAATCATTTACTTTACCTTTTAGTTTATAAAAAAAATATTGGTACTTATATCAATCTCTCTTCGAGTTATTTTTTACATTCTGTAAAACACCAAATAATAGTGACCATTATGTGATTTCTAAAAGCAATTAAAGGGGGAAAAATCTAAAGTGGGTATATATTTTTGCACATATTTTAGCAGGCCTGACAGTAGAGTCTTGAGGAACCCCAACATGGGATCTTTGGTTTATAATTGCCAAATGACAAGTTAGTCTTTGCATGCCCGGAAAAACTCTGAACCAACTTAGAACAGGACCAGTCAATCCCCAGCTTAGACCAATACTATGTTTGTGGTCAGCTAAGTTGGTAGCACACCAAACGAATTAGTGCTAAAGTTAGAAGTGATTCAGAATTGTAGGGATAAAAATTATATTTTCCTGAATACCTTTTCACATGCCAATAATGGAGTTTGAGTAGATAACTGAACTCATAAATCTTTTGATTCATGTTTAACCGTCAAACATGAAAATTTGGTAAGCTACCAAATAAGTAAATTTGCTCTTAAAAACAAAGTTAAAAGCAAAAAAGGACCCTTGTTTTGACAGAGCTCCCTAAAAACTTTTTTCCTAACTTCTATGACACTGAGTGGCAACAGACTGTTGCTCTTGTAACAGAGAACAAAACTCTTGAAATGACCTTTTGGCTTCTGCATTTGTTTTCTCTTCTCAGTAGCACACCACGACCCAGAGAACACCTTCAACTGCAGCTTCATTGAGCCACCCTCGGTGGCAGAGCAGCCCTCCCCCTCCTCATGGTCCTCCCAGGAGTCCTTCTCTTCCTATGAAAGTGGAGATGAAGGGCCCGTTTATTGTGATCCACATGAAGGTTGGTCATCACAAAAACAAATAAACAGTTGGTTATCTGAAATGACCATATTAAATTCACAGTTCGTGTTTGCCATAGGAGATCTAGGCACAAACATGCACACACAAACACAGCGCTAAACACATTTCTAAAGAGGCCCATATGTCACCATGCAGTGACTCACGCCCTTCTGTAATTCTCATCATGAAGATAGTTTGCTTCTAATCATAGGCCATCTAGATCCAGGTTTTTTCTTGGGAGCAAGTGGAGTATAAGCAGGAAATGGAATGGTTTAGTCAGCATATGGCACATATCCATTGAGAGAGTTAAAATTTATGGAAAACACCAGGTTCATCGGTTTCTGTTTTCAAAGTTTGAAACTGCAACTCAGTCTTGATTTAAAGGGACTCTCTTATCTTTGGCAGATGTAATGGATTTGTTTTAACTGTACAAATGTTATTACCATAATTTTAAACCATCAACTTACACATCAGTCCAACTCATCGCTTACGTTTTAACACAATTTACCGATACAGATGGTGTTAAGATAAGATGTGTTGCTGTGTCTTCTATTTAAGAAAAAAAACCATAAGGAAAGAGGAATGAACACATAGGAAACAGAGCATACAGGAAACAACCCTGTCATGGCTCATGCGGTTGAAACCAGATTAAAAAAAACGACACATACACCTTTTTCCCCCTTACTGTCTGAAGTCATATTAGAATAAAAACTTTAGGTCAGTTAGAATTACCTAAATGACTTCTGTTTGCTAAATGCCACAATAATGAGAAAAATAATGTCATTATTTTTATTATGTCTTCAACCTGACAGTCTGTCAGGTATCTCTTTTATTCAGTGTAAACCTGTGGTATTATCTGTAAATAATAGGAGTATAATGATCCCTTCAGCTTACGAGACAACTCCTTGTCAACCATATAAGGTTGTCAAGGAGTACAACACTAGATTTGAACAACTTTTGTGGGAAAATTGACACTTTTATGAGAAGCATATAATCTACTGTTTCTCACAGGGATGTTCTAGATCTCACATGGCACCCTAAGAACCACTTCTGTTCTTGCATCAAAAAAGTCTACAGCATAGAGGGAGTGTGTCATTCTTGTAACAAACACTGTATCTAAAACTCATAGCAATTGTTTAGATGTAACTACCCAGACAATATCTTGCTTTCACAACAAATGTAAAGTGCTGAGCAACTCAGATATGACAAGAAATATCAGTAGGCTTTATCATTACCAGATCTCATGCCAAGTGATCTTGTTATATCCCCCAAAAATAACACACGATTTTCTGAGTCGTGTACTCTGTCTGAAGTTTATTTTATTGCTTAGACTTTTTAATTGCTATGGCCTTGTGTACATACCTGACCACATGATGGTGTGTTTTCTAAATCTAAAACTAAATTGAACTTACAGTATCTTTCGCTATTCATCTGCCAACAATCCACAGAATCCATGAGTGACAGCAAAGGGAAGCAGAGCCCCAACCCTGTGGAAGAAAACACAGAGGATGACCCTTACAAGGAGGATGCAGGGGAATACACCTCACTAAAAGGTGCAAGTGTCACTAAACCAGAGAGCAGTGAGCAGTCCCTACCGAAGTGCTCCGACAGTGAGGTTTCAAATAGCGGGTCTGAGTCTGCTGTCCAATATGCCTGCATTGCCCGCCACTCCAAGCAGTCTAAGGAGGATGATTGCATTGGCAAGGATGGTGATGGTACCCCTACACCAGAAGCCAAGGGGATCGGAAAACCTCCCCCTTCACCTGGCAAGCCCAAGCCACGGCCACCAGATCCATCTACTAAACCTAAAGTCTCATGGATACATGGAAATGCAACAGGGTCTCAACAACCAGAGCAGCAAGGGGGGAATAGGGCACTTGCATTGTCGAAGGAGAAAAAGAGAAGCTCCAGTGATGGCTCATCAAAGAATGAAGAGCGTCATAAAATCAAAGAAAAGTGTCAAGGCCAACAGAAAAAACAGGATGGAAATGATACCC
Organism: Valencia hispanica; assembly: GCA_963556495.2. NCBI lineage: Eukaryota > Metazoa > Chordata > Actinopteri > Cyprinodontiformes > Valenciidae > Valencia > Valencia hispanica. The sequence goes on from OY747704.1 coordinate 48,906,646, forward strand.
ATGCAATTGGATCACCTGGCAAACACAAACTGCTACAAGGTAAAAAGTCTGGAGAGGAACACAGCAGTCCAAGTCACATGGAGCACATCAATGGTGTTGTTCAGAATGCTCTAAAAATGATAAGCAACTTCCGTAGCTCTTCGCCTGAGAAGAAGAGCGTTGAAAATCCAAAGCAGAGTCCTAAAGAGTCACCCAAGAGCCCGAAGGTCATCCACCCTCACATGAATTCTGAAGCTGCCACTTTACTGGCTGCACAGCTCAAGGAGAAAACTCAGAGCATCAACAGGAATGAGGGGACTGGACTGACAAAGACCAATGGTCTCTCACTACCAAAAAATAACCAGGAGAAGCCCACACCTCCACAGAAAGCCAAGAGGACCAACTCTAGTGGACTTAACCAGCAGGGCTCCACCAAGCCATTGCTGCCCACCACGAGCAACCTCCAGAAAATGGTGGCACCTATTACCAACAACTTTGGGACCCCTGAAGCCAAGAGCCCGGAGAAGCAGGACTTGAACGGCTCGAGGACAGGGGACCTGCTGGACCCTATGCCGAAGAAGACTCCAATAAAAAAGCCACCTAGGAAGAAAGGCAAGGGTGGTATCCTCGATACACCAGAAAGTAAAACACCCCAGCAAAAAACAGCCATTATGCCACCACAGGTTGTGAAGTAACTGTCTGGAAATATGAACATTTGCCAGTGATTTTCTAAAAGACTGAACAGTTTGTTTGAAGCTAGCAGCAACATAGCTTTTTAATCAAGGAACAGCATGAGGTCAGTGCCTCCAGGAACATTCAAAAGTAACAACTTCTTTGGAATAAAAGGCGCAATAAAATCACACCAGAAGAGTGTTTTATAATAACCTTGACGCCATTGTTAAATTTCAAGAATCATCCTTTTATTTCTTAATGTATTCAAGTCACAATACAACCTTGTCTTGAGCTGAACACAACTCTGTGAACACGGACATTATCTAAAACTCCATTCATCTCAGCTGCTGGGCTGTGAGCCCGCATTTATATTTATCTACTGTGTTGGAAATGATTATTGATTACATCAACATTTTTTGTAGATTCATTTCCAATGAGACCTTTGATATGAAATGCACACTGGGTGTCTGTAACAACTGAAGTATTCCATACATATCAGTCCATGCATCAAGTGGAATAAAGTAGAATGGCACAGGGAATAACTTTTAAAAGTGCTTACTAAAATTTATTTAAGACTATTTCATGATGTCCAATATGTGGAGAAAGTACTTACATGCATTGCTCAAGTTTGATTTTGACCCATTCTTCCACACATACCTATTTCGGATCTTGAAGTCTGTGGGGAGAGATTTTAAAATTGATTCACATCAGGTGATGGAACAAGTAATTCAAGTAGTTTCAGATAGTTTCTTTGACTGTGTTTCAGATCATTGTCTTGTTGAAAAATCCACCCTTGTTTTATCCTTAGATTCATGTCAATATTGTTCTGGTACATTTTTCCATTCGCCCTTTCATTGTTTATATCAAATCTAGCAGTACCATTGCTGTGTTAGACCCCTACACCACGATGCTATCACTTCAAAATTGATAGCATTACAGTGTAGGGCTATATTAGGGCTCACTGTTTGCATGACGTTTTGGGGGCTATATGCAGTGCCATTACTGCTCCAGACTTTGGAGTGTGCAATGACATTAAAAATTATTCATTTTGGTCTCAGCTGCCCAGACAACACCCTCCCAAAATTTGATTGAATTTTCCTAACATTCTGCAGGAAACTTTAAACTAGCTTCAATATGCTTTTTCCTTTGCCATGAAGTTTTGCAAAGTGAATGTGCATTGAGGCCATGGGGGATGAGTGCATTACTTCATAAAACATTTACCTGCCAAATTCAGACATTTCTGAAGCTTTCTGCAACTAATCATTGGCTGTTTAAGAACTGTGCTGATTATTCATATTACTCCTCTAACAGAAGTGTTGCAATTGCTGATTTATAGTGAAATTTTGTTCTTTCACATTCCTTCCACTTTCTGATGATGGCCCCACTGGTTCTAACTGAATCATTAAAGATTTGGAATCATAGATGTAGCTGTAGAGGATCTTTTAGAAGAATTTGAATCTGAAGGTCTTGAAAGAGCTTCTTACTAATAATGACATACTTCTGCTGTGATACCTTGGTAATTAGAAACCTTTTTTATGCCATCAATTAGGACTAAGCCTGCCAATATTAACTGGTGTTGATAGGCGCAGGATTTCTATATACTTTTGGATTTCCACTGTTTTCTTGGTTTTCTATGCCTTTACACTTCTTCTTTCTTCTTGTGTTTCATGTTTTTATTACACATCGTTTTATTTTTAGATTTATATGTTTGTAAACAAATGTGTTTATTTTTTTGTTTATATGTACAATACTTAGGTTGTTGCTGACATTTGATGTTTATTTCATGTCAATAGCCCTGTTACAAATACATTTACGGAGACAAATGTTGACACATTCAAAACTTAATTCATTGCTTTATGAATTGTACAGCTGGAATTTAAAAGAACAGGGGCCTGGAAAATAGCTATTAACACGTAATGCACAGATACAGATAGTGAGTATTTGGTGCTCTAATGACTAGAAGCTAACAATTTTCTGTGTTCTATTCTAACTTGCATAGAATAACATGCAGCAGTACAGCTCTACACCAAAACGTTTCAAGATAATCTCAGCCCTAAGGTTTTTTGTCGAAGATGATTGTCTCCTTTAGGTCTAATATTTAAGATTTTAAATCAATCTAATGAAGCTTATTATTTCTATGGCCACCTTTATTAAAAAACAAACATAAAAAACTAAAAGCATTTTAATATCCATCACCCAGATTGGTTGCCTTAAAGTACACAAATACATATGAGGAATTTTGAATTCCTCATTAATAAATACAGATTAATTAGGCTTTTTTTCCATTTAAAGCTTTAATGTTTAATATATTTTATAGTCCATCACTTGGCCAGCTCTATCAGATATAATTAGTTGATTCACAACAAAATAGCTAAATCCATGATGTTGTTCCCCAAGAAAGATTTAATACCAGCAGATTTATGCTAAATTTAGTAGTAAATTTGAATGTTCTTGATTTTTGGCTAAAACAGAGATTTAATGGTACTTTATCTTGCGTGTAAAACTGAAGCTATGTTTCCCAAATTATTTTGCCAGTGTTTACTCCAAGTATGGACCCCAAAATGAGTACATGCATCCATTAAAGTATTGTTGTGGAATAATAGAGTTTGTCAAGTAGGGAAAAAAGTTATTTTGAAAGCAGCTTTTACATCTTGAACTAAACTCAGCAAAAAAAGAAACGTCCTCTGATTTTCAACTGTTTTTACTTTCAGTAAACCTAATGTGTGTAAATATTTGTATGAACACTAAAAGAGTCAACACCATAAGACATAAACTAAAAATGTTTCACAGACATGTGACTAACAGAAATAGAATAATGTTTCCTTGAATGAAGGGAGGCTCATAATCAAAAGTACCAGTCAGTATCTGGTGTGGCCACCAGCTGCTTGAAGTACTGCAGTGCATCTCCTCCTCATGGACTGGACCAGATTTGTCAGTTCTTGCTTTGAGATGTTACCCCACTCTTCCACCAAGGCACTTGCAAGTTCCTGGACATTTCTGGGGGGAATGGCCCTAGCCCTCACCCTGCGATCCAACAGGTCCCAGACATGCTCAATGGGATTGAGATCTGAGCTCTTCGCTGGCCATGGCAGAACACTGACATTGCTGTCATGCAGAAACTTACTCACAGAACGAGCAGTATGGCTGGTGGCATTGTCCTGCTGGAGGATCATGTCCGGATGAGCATGCATAAAGGGTAACACATGAGTGAGGATGATGTCTTCCCTGTACCGCAAGGCATTGAGATTGCCTGCAATGACAACAAGCTCAGTCCAATGGTGATGTGATATACCGCCCCAGACCATGAAGGACCCCCCACCTCCAAATCGATCCTGCTCCAGGGTAGAGGCCTCGGTGTAACGCTCATTCCTTCGACGATAAACACGAATCCGTCTATCACCCCTGGTGAGACAAAACCGTGACTCATCAGTGAAGAGCACCTTTTTGCCACTCCTGTCTGGTTCAGCGAAGGTGGGTTTGTGCCCATAGGCGGTGTTGTTGCTGGTGATGTCTGGTAAGGACCTGCCTTACAACAGGCCTACAAGCCCTCAATCCATCCTCTCTCAGCCTATTGCGGACAGTCTGAGCACTGATGGAGGGATTGTGTGTTCCTGGTGTGACTCGGGTAGTTGTTTTGGCCATCCTGTACCTGTCACGCAGGTGTGCTTTTCGGATGTACCGATCCTGTGCAGGTGTTGTTACACGTGGTCTTCCACTGCAAGGATGATCAGCTGTCCTTCCTGTCTCTCTGTAGCGCTGTCTTAGGCATCTCACAGCGCGGACATGGCAATTTATTGCCCTAGCCACATCAGCAGTCCTTATGCCTCCCTGCAGCATGCCTAATGCACGTTCACGTAGATGAGCAGGGACCCTGGGCATCTTTCTTTGGGTGTTTTTCACAGTCGGTAGACAAGTCTCTTTAATGTCCTGCGATTTTAGAACTGTGACCTTAAATGCCCACTTTCTGTAAGCTGTTAAGGCCTTAACGACCATTCCACAGGTGCATGTTAATTAATTGATTATGGTTAATTGAACATGCATGGAAACATTGTTTAAACCCTTTACAATGAAGATCTGTAAAGTTATTTGGATTTTTACAACATTATTGTTGAAATACACAGTCCTGAAGACAGGGACGTTTCTTTTTCTGCTGAGTTTATAAACAATTATTGCCATAGGAAGTGATGATAATCTGCCTTTGGCGTGCTTTTTGAGATGAAGTTATCATTATCAAAATGTTTCATCAAGGTACAAGTCATTTCTTTATTTTTATTGAACTTTTTACTTGTATACGTTGTGTACTTTTTTATTATCTTTGTAAGCTGTGCTTATATGACTGTGTGGGTTCCTCTGTTTTCTTTGGTGTCAATGAACTGGCTTTCATATTGTATTAGCTTTTTTTGCTGTATTGCTTATCTTTGGCTCTTAACCAAAACTGCAGAAAGAGTACGTTCCTCTTGTGGAGTTTACATTTGCTTTGTAACTGTCCTCTGTTGATGTTATTGTTTGTGTAACACTTAACTGCATGACGCAGAGTGTAATTATATGGCATTATAGCTGCAGAGGAAATCTGTAACCTTCCTGCACCCTCCATTTGTTGTTCCAGCCATCCATAAGCAAATCTTATACAAAAGAGGATTGTACAACACTACCATAATACCACTGTTGTAACAAGTGCATATGGTTAAAACCATAATACTGTGCAATTAAGTTGCAATTATTTGCCTGACTGGCCCTTGCCTGTTTTTATTGCCGTACGATGGATTTTTATAAAGAAGGGCCTAAATAAAGCTGCAAAATCTTCACCAGCTGTAAGGTGTGTATGTATATATATATATATATATATATATATATATATTTATATATATAATGTATATATACTTTTACTGCAGCTCTGATTGCCTTTGGTGTATGGCTGTTAAACTGTGTTCATGTAGTTCTTTTGAATAAAAAAGCAATTAATGTAGCCAAAGTGAAACCGGAATTTAAAATTATCTGTCTTTCTTTAACTTTATTTTGTACTTACTTTAACTTTATTTTCATTTCTTTTTACAAAAACAAAATGCTCATTTGTGTCATATTTGCTCGGCTGGGATAATGTACTCTCCTTGAATTTGTTTTTCAAGTGTGTGACTTTAGTGTAGAGCTGACAATATACATACATACATACATATATATACATATATATATATATATATATATATATATATATATATATATATATATATATATATATATATATATATATATATATATATATATATATAATATATACACATATATATATATATATATATCAAACATAAAATTTATCTATGCGACAATCAACACAACAAAAGAAAAAGAGCAAGACATTAAAAACATATATATGTAGAACAAAACAGAAACAGTAATTGACTGATATGACCCTTTCCTGCCTTTCTGGACTTGGACTGCTGAATCTCAGGAACATGGTTGAAGCCTCGAGTCATTCAGTCAGTGTTGATCTTCAAAGAATGTTAAGGAACCAAGAGACTGTTGATTGTCTCCTCAAGGAAGGGGGACAAGAGGTCCTTTCATTGATTTTAAAACAGTGGAAACTCTGTGCTAAGAACTTAATCATGTGCTGTGTATGTGGTTTATTTTGGAGGTAAAGAGCAAAAACCGAGCCAAAAGTATGTATGTATGGATGGATGGATGGATGTTTTGAATAATAGGAAAAAGTGGGAGTGTTTCTAATATTGTGATTTGCAATGCATTCAATTCTGCATTATATAATTGACCTACAGTGTCACACATTTATCGGCTACCCTTGTAAATATAGGGCAAAGCCTTGAAATAAACTAGTTTTCTATTGTAGTAGCATAATCCTAAACAACAAAAAAGAAATAGTAGGAAATAACTGCTCTTAACAAAAGAACTGGCGAGACACTTATTGGCAAGATTTTTGTCAATGCTTTGTACAACCCCATTTTTCTGGTAGGACAGTACTTAACACTTCTCCCATGGGTTTTTCTTCTTCCCTCTTTTATAGAGGAAATCTGCTCAATACAGTAAGAAAACCAGACCCACAGTGACTCAGAGCAGGGACAGTAAACTTTTTTTGTGATAAAAATGAACAATTTAAAAAATGGCATTGTAGCTAGTCTATAAGTGGTAGTGTGGTGGTTTTAGCTTACAATGCTAATACATACAGTTTCACAAAGATGTTCACTTGGCTCTTAGGCTAAGGAATACCATCTGTCTTAGGCCCATTCTGTTTAGAACCACTTTGTACCTGGTCTTAACTCACACAAAGTTTGGTTTTAAATTCTTGTAAGCCTTGTCTGTCAGGTTTTTTAATGGATCTATCCTCCCCCAATTTTCCCTCAAATAGTCACATTTTTCATGTGACAACATCTTGAAGTCAGATTTACAGCCAGAATGGAGAGGAATGTTGACACAACTGCCTCCATCTGCTCGTCCTCAGCTCACAGATGGAGGAGATTCTCAGCTGAGGATACCGACACATGTTCTCTAGCTTTTCATCCCTGACATGTTGTGGGAAAAGCCATGGATCCAAGATATTGTTTGCATGTATGCACGTCATTTATAGCTTCTAGGATAAACTCTGTTGCTAAAGTATTTATCTAAGTTTTGATTGATTTTTTTCCCTAAAATTATTAGAGTAAGAGTCAGTAGAGTTAGGTCAGAAAAAAAACACAAAGGAGCAGTTGTATAACACCAAGTAAAGTTTGTACAAAACTGTCAGAGTTGGAGCCATGTGTGAAAGGGGTTCAGTGACATTCAGCTGGCAGGCTGAACATGAGTTGGACCTGGGGTGCCCTCCCCGTGCCATGTGTGTAGAAACAGCTAGGCTTGAAAACCCAGGCCCAATGAGTCAGCCAAAAGCCTCGGACGTAAGAAACAACAACAACAAAAAACCTATTCCAGTCCTTGTGTTTCCTTGGTAACAAGAACAGATTGGAACCACATCTGGTAGCCATTTCAGTCCTTGCAAGGAGAGGAAGAAAGAAATTTATGAGTGAGGGAGAAAAAGACAAATATTTTCTGCAATGCAAAGCAGAAAGAAAGGAGTCAAATTACACTTGAAAGTGACTAAACGTAATAAATGAACAATGAAATAAGAAAAAAGAGGAATCATTGTCCAAGATTTATGATTAAGTAAGTTTAAAAGCAAAGGCAAGTTTATTTGCCTTTTTCAACTAATGACTAACTTTGCTCAAAATGGGTCTTGAAAAACATTAATGCAGTTTTGATGTTTCTTTGTTTTAAACTGTGGTAGTTTTCTGAGATGCTGTCATTTCCTTGCATCAGTCGTAGCCAGAGGAGAATTTAAAAATGCAATTTTCATCTCCACTCCCTGTCGACCCTCTGTCTGCAAGAAAGATTTTCTAATTGCAGCCCTTCCTACACGATAAACGCTGTTCCTCAGTCCTGTGGAAATGCAGAAACTATGAAATGACATTTACTGGAAATGGAGCTGGTGCTTTTCTTAAGCCAAAACTGCTGAGAACTGAGGTCAGCATGCAACTTGAATGATAGGGGATGAGAGAGGGGGGTAGCACTCGCATTGTATGTGTTCAAAGATTTCCAGTGGCATCTGCACACTCTGTGATTTGAGACTGTCCTTATAATAAGACATTAAACTGCTCTGCGTTGGCACGGAGCTAAATTAGGGTGCTCTTACTGCACAAATTAAAGCAAACCACACAGCAAGCCGACCTCCCATGCAGTCGCTCAGACAAGCTGGTGAAGTGCAGAAACTGGGTCAGAACAGATGAAGCTTAAAGATACTGAAAAGCTTCAGAATTATGCTTGATGTCATTTATGAGAATAAAAGCTACTATTCTTTTTAGTTTAGCCACCGTTATTAATCCAATGTTGTCGGGTTTTTTTCAGATTGAGCCTCATTGCTACATCATGAGGACATTGTTTGAAAAAAATATTTGTGAGTACTTCTCTAAACTTTGAAATGTACAGTTCCTTACAAAGGTTTGTGTATTATAAGGTTCATGTATTTATTTGGGATTTTACTATATGTGCTAGCCCAACATGTACTAGCTCATAATTGTAAAGAGAAACGAACATGATTATCATCACGTATCCGAAAGAATTGGGGCCTGCATCTGCACTCATCCTTTCCCCACACCTAAATGGTTTTCTTTCTTCCCATCAAGTCTGACCAGTTGTCCTGTCCCTGCAGTAGAAAAGCATTCCCAAAGCATGATGCTGCCACAACAATGTTTAACCACGTGTTTGGTGTTTTCTGAGCAATGATTGACTCTCCATGGGTCACTTGGCTGTTTCTGTAACTAATTCTCTCCTGTTCTGGCCTGTTGATTTAATTGAACAGCATTTCTTCACAGGTTTTCAGTTGTACTTTACCCTTTCCATTTTAAATATTGGTTTGTAATATCTTCTTGCTTTTACTTATTGTAGATTGTTACAAATTTGCCTCAAACCACCACACAGTCATGGTAGTGTTTTGAGACCACATGGTGGTTTTTCAAAACCAGTAATGCCTGTTAATGCATATTCATCACAAACCAATAATTATATTGGTAGCACTTTCATTCCAAGTAAAGTTTAGAGGATCAGTGATTAGTAATCCTAATTCTGCATGGCATACTAAATACATAAAATTATCATTTGTATGAGTTATTTTTAAAACATTATCTAGTTTAGAATCTGTTTAACAAAACAGAAATAAAAAAACATATTTTAAGAAATTGTTGATAAATTCAGAAAGTGATGGGTTATTTTTTTCCACAACTGCGTACTTTTTTTACATCTGTCCTATCTGGCAGTGTTCCACTCAGAATTAATGTCTGAGTGCCAAGTAGAAGCCCAACAGATATACCTTCACAAGTGGAGCATCCGCGCTTTGTTTGAAATCTTTATTAGAAATTCTTGTGTCGGAGATGGAAAAGAAAGGGGATAAAAGAAAAAAGATGAAGAGTGGTAGGACAAAAAAGTAAAACGAGTAACAGGGAACTGAAGATAGCAGATAGGAAGGGGAATAAAGAAAGTACATGAAAATACCTTAAAAGTCTGCTTCTACACCTGCAGAACAGTAGAGAGAGGGAAAAAAATCTATTATAAAACAAACCAAACAAACAATGGGAACTCATAACCACATAGTAACAACTCACAAACAGATATATAAATACAACAACAGTGTTACTGAAAAGCACATGGGTACCAATTATTACAAGATGCATTAGTGCCAACTTCAGCAAAGAGTGCATCTGTAAACACCTGAATCAAAACACGCGTGTGTGTGTTTGCGTGTGTGTGTATGCTGGTGTATATAAGGTTCCTAGAAGTGTTCAATAGCAGGTGTGAGGAGCCATAGATCTGCACCCCCAGGACTCGATACAGACATGAAAGAGATCGGAGCCACAGACATCCAAAGGACCAGAGAACACAGGAGCCCCAGGCGAACCAACGCAGGATGACCGAACTACTCCAGAGAGGAGCAGAGGAGAGGCACAGGGCAACCACCCATCAGCTACAATGCAGAAGCCTCTGGGGGCTGCAGCGACAAGCCCATAGACTACCCTGGCAACCGACTACTCCAGGGCAGATACAGCCATGGACCCCAAGGCCAGAGGGTACACCACCCCCCAGGCAGAGACTCGACCAGAGATTGATCACAATTATATTCCTGACCAGTCCGCTTTTTTTCTTAGCCTTCATTGTGCTGTTTCTTCAATAATGTTCACTGACAAGCCTAAAAGGCCTTCATAGAACAGCTAGAAATACTGCGATTTATTTACATGCAAACTTACCTGTTATGTGACCTGTGGTGTTACTGATCATACCAGATTTTATTTAGCATTATCAGAAAAAAGGGGACTAACTACAAATTAAAAAAAATTGTCATATGCCATAAATAACTGTCCTTCCTTTTTATAATTATGCAATATTTTGTGTTGTTCTGTCACATAAACTACCAATTAAAATACATTAAAGCTTTTGTTTGCATAATATTTGGAATAGGTTTAAGGGGTTTGAATGCTTTTGCAAGGCACAGCAAAATGATACAAAAAGTCTGATGTATACTTAAGCTTCAGGCCTTTTCCATGCAGACTAAGATCTTTCTGTTTTCCTTTTCCAATTGGATATGTGCAAACAGTTGTCTAGAACTTTAAATTGCCCTGGATTTTCCCCCTTTGTCAGCAGTATTCCAGAGAGTGCATTAGGGGAAAAGATTTGGATGGCTAATAAAAAGCAGCTCAGTCAAATGCTTTTTCTCAGTCTTCCTCTTCTTTTTTCCTGTTAAACCCTTTCTTACTTCTTTTTATGTCTTTTTTTCTGTAGTCTGTTGTCCCCCTTTTTCTCTCATTCACTCATTCCACCTTTTTCCCATCACTGAACATTCATATATGCATCCATCCATCCAATTTCTGTGCACTAAGGTGGGACTTCAGACTTCCTAATGTGGTGTGAGGTTTCAGGTTTCACATAATTCCACACAAGTTTTTTTTTCCTCCCCGCTTCTTACTCACATCCCAAAAAGCAGCCAAAGGGGAGATATTGGATGGAAAATGATCACAAGACCCAATGTGTCTGCCCAAAACCAAGGAAAATAAGCAGATGGCTTATGTTTTTATGCAGTGAACCCCAGCTGTGCCAGCACTCAGTCCAGTCTCTGGCCAATGGACTGGGTTTGCAGCAGCATTGTTATTCGAGAGGCAAAGTTTTGCTTACGTTTTTCTTCTCACATAAGTCACAAGAAAACGTTGAGGCTGAATAAACTGCATAAACAAAATCTCCAATTAGTTTGAAACTTCAACTTTGCTTTTTCATCTATATTATCTTTTCCTACTTGATCAGCACATTAACTGCTTTTGAAACTGCAAAGAACATGACACTAACTATTCAAGCTGTGGTTACAGCAATTTGGCATATATAATGCACTGCCTCGCAAAAGTTTTTACATGCCTTGAACATTTCCCATTGTGTTACAACCACAAACTTCAATATATTTTAAATGGGATTTTATGTGATGGATCAATACAGTAAAGTGTATACAGTAACTGTGAAGAAACAGAACATGTTTTATAAACAAAAACATCCCTGAAACTATAAAAAGGATGGCACAGCTGCAAACCTGCCATAACATACCCATCCACCTCAACCGAATCAGAGAAACAGCAAAGAGGACCACAGCAAACGTAGAGAAGCTGCAGAGATCCTTAACTCTGGTAGATGAATCTGTTGACATCTATTAAGGCTTAGACATACCTCTTCATGCCCATATGCCAGCTGGATTGTGCCAACATGCACATGTCCATATTATCTTACATATATACTGCAACCTCATAGGAGTAATTATGTGCTGGATCTAGCCCTTAAACCCAGAAGGAAGGACGATTTCTCAGTAGGTCAAGTAGGTTTTGTCCACTGACAGTCCTAATAGACCCTAGTGGCAGACAGTAGAGCAGATGGGGTGGTATGAATTAGGCCTATGTAGTACACTCCACAAATTTGACCTTCCTTGAACAGTAGCAAGAAGAAAGCCATTGTTGAAAAAACAATATGAAGTCTTATTTGGGGGGGATACAGCAAACATCTGGAAGGAAATGCTCTTGTCAGATGAGACCAAAGCAGATTGTCTTTTTAACCTACATACTAACATTAACTGAACACTCCATCCCAGTGGAAAAACATGGTGATGGCAACATTATGGTGTAGGTAAGACTTTATTTTCTAGCTGGTCATAGTTGATGAGCAGATGGATGGAACTAAAAACAAGGAAATTAAAAAAATAATAAAAATAAACTCCACAACTTTGTCACTCAGCTGTCAAGTGTATTTCTTGATCTTTCATCAAACTATTTTTTCCTCAAGTGTATATTTAGATTACTTCTGAAGGCTATGAGTTGATCTGAATGCTTTAGCGGTATCAGAGTATAGAGGCTGAATACAAATTTCTTACAGATTTTTATTTGCAAAAAGGTTTTAAAACCATGTTTGATTTCCTTTTGATATCACAATTATGCAAAATGATGCATAAAATCCTAACACAATACACTGAAGCAAATGGGTACCTGTGACATAATGTGGAAAACATATTGATATAATTTCTCAGGTAAGGCACTGTAACAGGGGAATTTAAAATAATATTTTAATAACAATGGTTTTTGTGTCAGTATATGTACAGCAACGTTACCACTATGTATGTGACCCTCACAGCTCCTTCTGCTTCATGGTACAACACTGGAGTCATTATAGGAAGCCATGTGTTTCTGATTAGCCAGAAACAGATTACAGGGTGGGGAGCAGTGCTGGCTGTCTGTTTGCCCCCTGGCTTCTCTTATGTGGCCAGAAACTGGACATCTATAAGTGCAAAAACTCCACCGCCCTCACACCATTCCCACTTCCATGACAAACTCTTTCTCACGTCCTGTCACTCCTGTCCGTGACTTTATCCCCTACCCCATGGCAGTTTGCGAATACTGGGGTTACTGTCTGTGATGTTATTCCTAACCTCTCCATACCGAGCCAAGGCCTGTCACTGCAGTTTTTTTTTTCGTTTTTTTTTAAAGGTGCTTTAGCTGGTAAGACAGCTGTGGCTATGCCATGTGACGACAGACGACAAAAGCATGGCGTCCGTTGTTGCTTTAGCAATCTGATACATACATGACCTTAGAGGGGGGAAATTGTTTTTTGATTCATCTCCCTCAAGGGAAGTCAAAAGTCAGGGTCAGACACAGAGCAGTGCGAGGATGAATCACAATGATTAGCTCAAGAACAGCACAGTGACTGTCTTCACAGGACCCATAACCTCCGAGCCAGCAGGCAACAGCAGTTTGCCCCAGCTATTTGTTTACATCCTCCATCAGTCCAAAAAATTACCTAAGCTGTACTTATGAAAGACATTTTGTTTCAGTCTCAAATGTGATTTTGTTTCTATTGTTTCATCTAACCAGAAAACAAAGGAGGTTTATATAATGAAAAAGGCTGCTTTTGGCAGATAATTTGACTGGGTTGGTTGGTGCTTTTGAGAATTTTTCAACCATTCAATTAGACAGATGGTGTTTATGGCAAGAAAATAGTCTGTTTTGGCTCTAAAAGTAAATTTTCATAAAGGAAGCCTTCACGCTGGCACTCATCAACTATATTCCTACCCTCTTGCCCATAGTATAGCAAATGCCGAGGTTAATTATAAAGAGAAATTAGCAACTTACAACAGTACATGAGATCTTTTATCATCATAAAAAGCAATTCTGACCTTCTTTTAGCATGCTGGGGTGTCAAGATGGAGATTTGTTTATACTGCCACAGACACAACTACAAACAGAGCTTAGAAATCAAGTCAGCTTGTTCGGGGCGAAGCTCTGTAATACAGTTATGATTGTCTGTTTTGTAAAACTTCTTTAAGTCGTGGCAACCCTAAGGTCTAAGGTGTCTACTTTTCATTGTGCTGAGTGGAGCACAGCAGGCTGACATCCTACACTCTTTCTGGCCAATTGCCCTGAGGATCCAGACAAATAAACACACACAGACAAAAGTCAGCAAATACCTGCAAGGATGTCTGTGTCGAGTTCCTCCACATATGTTTGAGCACAGTGATAAAAACCAACAGTAATACACATGGAAGCCAATGCAAGTTAAATATTTCTCACATCATAGGAAAACAACCACACAAACTAATGCCCTACTGGCTCTAGTAGACAGCATCAGGTGATTTGGTAAAACAGAAAGTGTGTGTCTCTTTATAACAAACTCTCAAAAGTAAGCAGGATCTGAGCGAGGTGTTTAGGCGTTTGATCTTTTTTCCAGCTGCAAGTGTTGCAATTTACCCAAAAGGGCTGCTGGAAAAAGTTACTCAGTCTGTGTCTCAGGCCCATAACTGCCTGGTTATAAATGGCTGCAGTTTCCCTTTGTCAGCACATTAATAACAACAAACCCCTTTTGGCAGACACCATGTGATGTAAGCTAAAACATGCTCATTGTGAACACATATGGGACACATCCACATGTATAGACCAGGTCTCAGCAAAATCACCACACCCCCACAGCGCATTGTATGTTCTTCCCTCTCGTGTGCTGAAGTGCTCTTTTTTTCATCAACTATTTAAATTCTTCAAGGTTAAGCCACCATTGTGAGAAATGTTTTAGAAGGTTTAGACACAATGATGCAGATGTAAAACAGAACAGAACAAGCCTACAGAGTTATGAAAAATGCCAAAGGGAGGAAACCTTGTTAAAAAGGGGGACAGTTTTATAGCCTTTGGACATATAATCCTAAAGAGTTGAATACAGGGTGCAGAACTCTAAACTGCACAGCTCTGTCTCTGGAAAATATGGAGATAACAAGATGGTTTTCCTTCAGGATTCCAGGCACGAACATTTGTTTTTGTTGGAAACATAACTGTCTGTGGCTAGAAATTGGAAGAACATTTTTACCCACCAGTCTGCCAGTAAGCTTACAGGCAGCTGTTACCACCCTCTTGTGGTGACCTAATGAATTTGCTTTTCTCAGTGACTAAATAAACTTGGTGTTCATGCACTGCAAGTATGCTGCACTGTCACAAGGTCTGACTTTATACAGAGTACACAATAGAGTCAAACATTGGTTCTCATGCAACTTCAGCAGTGTGGTAACGACATTATAGGAGAAAAGGTCTGAAGGAGAGGAGGTTATAATGCTACAGCACAGGAGATCAAGTGGAGACGCCAGACCTGACCCCTGCCAAGCCACCCGACAGCTACCACCAACCAATGCCAAAACAGGATAATTCTAGCAATGCATTGAAATAAAGAAATTTGAGGTGAACCCCACATATTACACAATGGGGATGAACTCTCAACATAAAAGGAACTGTTGCGAATCAGTGATTATTTTCTATATGGCCAATATTATCCACCTATCAATAAATAAATATACACAGACAAAACTTCCTCCTCTCTCTATTTACCTGGGTGGTTTCACTTCAGGCCTGGGTACTGTATCAATTGCTTGGTAGATTTGATAGGGTTTTTCTTGGTAATATCTTTGCTGTTTAAAGGACTGCACATATCTCGACACGGGGTCTTAAAAGTTTTAACTGGAATCTTTTGTTTCAGGGTTTCCGGTTCACAGAAACAAGTGCACCTACAACCTCCGGCACCACTGAGGTGACTCTCCGCAACTTCACTGTTTCCTCTTTGAGTCATTGGTAGCTTCTGGTTTCTTTTTGTGCTATCGCTTGGCATCCCAATGTATAGCACTGTGGCTCACTGCTTTACTACAAGTTCAGCTAGTTACCCATCACCTGTTTATTAGCCTGGATCTAGAAATCCCTCAGGATATTATACTAATCATTCTCAACCTATCTTGGTGTTGTCTCTTAGTTTGACTGTGGGACCTCCAGCCCATACTTGGTAAAGATTTATTTCTGTACATTGCTCCAGCCACTTGGTTATAGAGTCGCATGTACGCTTTGCCTACCAGCATCTTTCACCAGTCTATTTTGTTTTGAGTCCAGTCTGACGTGGCGAGCTTGTTTCTCTGCAGCCATGGTTCTTGCTGTAGGCAAATGAAGTAAGCTTATCCAGCACAAATTCCCACTGAATTCACCTTCCCGGGCGGCATGCCATTCTAGAATAGCGGTAACTATTATAGTACCAAACAGAGGATTTGAACTCCAGAAGCTGAACTAAGACACTGTACCCATTTTAAACTTGAGAAACATTCTAGATAAATATTTTGACTAACTCCTGCTTCATGCGGTTGACAAGTAAAGAGTATACACTCTTTAAAAAACTGGCACCATTTTAGGTTTTTGACCACTTAAAGGGGCTACATGCAATTTTCTGAAATTTAAACTCGTGACTGACACCTGTGGCCAAAAAACGGAACTGCTCTTTCTGCTCGCTCTCGCAGCATGCGCTCCTATGCCGGTCGCTCTCAATCTTCGTTCTTTTTCGGGCACTTGTCAGGGGTTTAACTTTTTTAGTCTTATTTGGAGTTGTTGGTGTCAGAGTTGCCCTGGGTCTCTTCTGTGTATTCGTACAATCCATTATACTGCTTGCAAGTGCTGACTAGCAGTGGTGGCAGAGTGATCTGAAACATTTAACATGAGCTTGACGTCACATCCGCAGACAGCGCGGGAAAATCCGATCCGACAGAAAATAGAAAAAATTGGATACAGGCTTATAGGTGCACCCACTGTGAGCTGACAAGGTGTCAGTATGCTCATCAGGAGATGTTTGAGTCATAAATGGTCAAGTAAAAAGGCTATTGTTACGTTTACTTTGGGGAAAAAGTTGCATATAGCCCCTTTATGGCCCAGCTATATTCTTACTTTCTGATACTTACTTCTGTTCACAGCTTAACTTCTGCAAGTTTTGACCATCTTGAGCTGCATAAATCAGAGGTGGTTTGGAAAAATGTAAAATGAAGTAACTCTTTTTTCCGCTGCAATTGGCCAAAGAAAAATCCAATAAATTTCGATACAAACAAAGAAAAATATTCTAAACAAAATGTAAACATTAATAGATAAATAACAGCTACAAACAAGCTCTAAAATTGTTTTTAAAAAAATCCTGGTTCCAGATGGCTATTACATAATCGAATCAAGCTTCCACTTGAATCTTAATCAAATTAAGTGGCACCTTCAAAGCAAAAAAAAAGAAAACCCCAACAACATATTGAGTGTTTTATCACAAGTAGACCCTGTGGAGACCACCAGGGTACAGGTTATTACATATGAAAACAGTGTGGGATAGAAATGTTGGCAAAATGTCACAGTAAAACTGTAAAATATACACAAGAAGCAGACCAACATGTTCATTTTAACATTTACTTAATTTCCTTCATGGTTATTTGAATATAACCGAGGCTGATTTAAAGACAGGGACAAATTTATGAGTTTAAAAAGAAGAAAATATGCAAAATTTGAAGCTCACAAAGTTTAAATGAGATTTGGTGTCACAAGTCGAACATGCGTTTTAAAGGACAAATTGTAATTTAAGGACAAATTACAATATTTTTCTATTTGAACCAGCTGAATCACAAAAGACTGAACTTTGGTTGTCAGTGGACGAAAGCATCTGGCTAGCTCTCAGGGGCCACATCTTCTGGAACATTTACTGTATGGGAAAAAGTGATAACAGTACAGATGTTCTGTGGGTTTTCTGGAATCCTGCTGATGTGGAAGATACTATTACTTAAAACCAGGGGCACTTCATAAATCTAAAACAAACTGATAACCAAGACTTTGGCAACTTAACCAATTGGCAACATATGTTTTTGTGTTCCCAGCTTATAAATACATTTAGAACACTAAAACTGGAAAAAACACAATTCAGCTCAGGTGAGCTGAACTACCCCATGTGAATTTCTGATGGACTCATCCATCCTCAAAACCTGGCCAGCAGAATTCAAAGGTTACAAGTTGTTGGGTCAAACCTTAGCAGAGGGATTCAAAAACACAAAATGATCTTTAAAATCTGGGGCTTGTTGGTGCTCACTTTTGCACTTTCTGCTGGAGCACTGGAAAGCAGCAACAACTCATCAGCTGAAGAAAGGCTTGTTATAGCCCGAGGTAAACTGATGGTGAGTGAGACTAAAAGATCTAACATATTAATAACTTTGAAACATCACCTTGACTTCTTGCTATGTCAAAATGTTTCTTGTGAAATCCCTGCAGAGGCTGTGTTAAATTAATCAGATGATCAGGCAACATACAAAAAACATTAGGAAGGTTTTAGGAGTAGAGAACAAGAAAGAAGAAGGATAAGGAAGACAAAAAATGAGTTGCAAGTTTGTCAGTTTGTTTTCAGTTGAGATATGAGGCCAATGATCACACAGTTTAACACACACACACATGTTTGAACAACTGTTTGTTGTCCCTTTTGCAGGCGCCCAGTGTGGCTGGATGATCCATAAAGAAAATGCCTGAGCTTCACCACTTCCTCATGGAGCGATGGGCTTTATAGTATCCTTCTGCTCCTATCATGTTCTTAACTTTTCTTGCTGAGACATGGCTTCAAGCTGTTTGCTAAGTCCTGTCCCAGCAATGTGACCTTTCTAAAAGTATTATCAGCTCAGGTGAAGTAGAAAATATAGATGTGTGGTATTCTTTAATGCCTCCTTGTTGTTTTCCCTGATCTGTTTTTTGCTGTACAGCCATAACTTAGAGTATGACTCATCTGAAGAGAAGAATCCCCGTCTGATATTTTACAATGAAAAGGATGAAGTTGTAAAGGTAAGATGCGAGCTTTAGAGGCCCATCTATGAGGTTACTGAATGTAGAGATAGGTAGATGTAGAGAAATGTAAGGTTGTTTTACATATATATTGGTAGCACTTTTGCCTTGCAGCAAAAATGTCATGGGTTCCCATGGACTCCAGGGTATGAATTCCAGCCTGGGGTCTTTCTGCATGGGTTCTCCGGGTACTCCGGCTTCCTCACACAGTCCAAAAACATGACTGTCAGGTCAATTGGTCTCTCTAACTTGCCCTTAGTTCTGAGTGTGTGCGTGCTTGCTTACTTGTTTGTCCTGTGTCTCTGTGTTGCTGTGTGATGGACTGGCGACCTGTTCAAGGTTGTACCTCACCTCTCGCCCAATGACAACTAATAAAGATCCCCCACTTTGATTTCTTAATAAACAAACAGCATTTACATTTTACTGGTTTACTTTAAAAACGTACCTGTTCGGTTTATGTGTAAACATGAAGTGCTATAATATGAATATGATTTCCAGTATTTAACTGACAGTGAATTCCAATTAAACACTTTGCTGTGCGGATGGTGACTCTGATGTGTCCTTGCTTCTGTTTCTGTGTGATTCCTGGAACATCAGACTGTCCCTGTAAAGAACATGAAGGTGGAAGAAATCAGCAGCTTGTTGGAGTCTCTGGGTTTCTACAAGAGGTCCCAGAAAGGGGAAGAGGTGCCAGAGGAGTTCCAGAACTTCCCTCTGCATGCACCAAGGGATGAGCTGTGATGACCCCCTGTGGCCAAACTATGTATCTGCAACCCAGCCACATTGATGACGAGTGAGGCTTAAAGGCCAGACTTAAAGCCAGGCCCCATTCTGAGGACTTGCTGGTTGGATGCTATGCGGAGGGTGTTAAGCATATTTGAGGCATACTGTTTGTTTACACACTTTAATAAAAATTACAACAACAAATATCTAGATTCCATCTTGATCTTTTCACTATATCAAATTACCAGGAACAGAACTCTGTAAAACTCGAATACCAATTTATTCCAAAAGCATATAAACAGATTTATTCATCTAAAATGCCCACTAACAGACAATTTCATCAAAAATACCCATTAACAGACAAAGTATAATGTCACTGTTTCAGACTAATCCTCAACCCGCCTCCCTCACGATAATCTGATTAGCAACAGTACTGGACTGCCTCTTTCTCTGTGTAGCAATTACAGTGTCCGTTGGCTTGCAATTGTGCATTTATATGATTGAGGACATTAGGTATTAGCAGCAGACCGGGACACACACCCCACAATTAAAGTGTTTGGATTGTTGCAAGTTGTGACTCCTTGGCTCTGTCATGAGAACTGGTTTTGGCCACCATGCCTGTGTTTTACTCGCCAGTACCAGAGAACCTGCAGATGGGCCTTGCCTACATGGGAGGCTCTGCGTTCACAAACAACAGGACAGCGGACAGTGACTTTAACAGGGAGCAGGAAGATGCGTCTGGTTCGTTCAGCACACAGCACCTATGCATTTATATCACTCTGGAAAATGATTACTGCTTATAACTCCTGTACATGAAGTTCAAGTAACAATACAAATGCCACTCTACAGCTAGCAAGTTAGGAGTTTGTATTTGAAAACATGTCGCATCACTAGAGCAGTTCATATCTTGAATGTGCACAAAACAAAAAGCAGTGCAATGTTAAGTGACATAGGTAACATTTCTGTTGATGAAATCCTATAAAAGAGCTGTTTTTTTAATCAAACATTTAAACTGTAGAAGTAGTTAGATGTTCTTTAAAAGAAATGTAAAAATGATGGTGGCTCAAAACATGTCGTGTCAAATGCACTGGAGAGATTTACAATATTCAGGGCTTTGATCATCATATCTAGCCACAGAAGGACTTTCAAATTAATTCTAAGACAACACATATAACATTTGTTTACTTGTATTGTTTAATCCCATGTTTGTCAGGTCGTACGTCTTTAGGCACTAATGTTAATACAGTTAACAGCATCTCTATCTTCTCTACATGTTTTGATATTTCTTGTAGTTTCATGGGATTCTGATGTTATTACATTCCAAAACTTAGATATTACTCTTTGAGTTAGGGTTGCAAACAGATTACATGCAGTTCCCTCTACCCTTAACTAGTTTAAAAATCATTGTAAAATATCTAAAATTGTCTTATAATTTCATTTCAGTGGCCAACGAGCTGGTTTCTCACCTTCCCCTTCAAATGCTCTTGTACTTCAACTTGTTTTACTTTCCATGTTGGTGGTTTTCTGCTGTGTTCATGTTGGAAGTGAAAGTAAGTAATTGTAAAATTACCATAAAATGTATTCAATACTCAAAACCAATTTTAGACAGAAAAATAACATGTAAAAAACTGGAAACAAGTTTAGAATTTTGTTTTACCAACTAAAGACTTTATACTTGCAAGTAATGTTTCACTCTGTAAAAACAGATACCACACGCTGAGTAGTATACCTATCAGGTGACACCAATAAAAATTCTAAAAACTGTGAACAGAGTCACATACAGTCAATAAAACCTACCCTAAAAACAAGTGTGACACAAAGTGCTTTGTACAGGTTCCAAATAGATGGAAAGGAAAAAAAACCCAACAGGAATAATTGTCAAACTAAGTTAATAAAAGACAAAGAAGAAGAAGAATTATGTATATTATTAAATATATTATATTATTATATATTAAACTTTTGCACCATCTAGTGGTTTCCCATAAAAGTATTTCTATATTTTTGCTCTTGCCCTCACTTCTATTGAATATTTTTTTCTGAGCTGCAATAAACTTTAACCTTTTAGAAATGTTGTTAATCAAGTTGTTTAAATGCCTTCGTAATAAAACATTTGTATGATTAAAAATATTTTACAATAGCCATTTCTGTGAAGAGTTGATAGTATACTGAGAGGAATTTTCTTATTACATGTCTGCTCTGCTTACAGTACTACTATCTTCCTGGGTACTACCAGGCTCTCCTCATTACCGGGTTGGTTCTTGTCACATTGATTGAGGTGATCCGACTTTACCTGGGCTACATTGGCAACCTTAAGGAAAAGGTAATTCAGACCCAAATCCACTCTGTAACACAAGAAAAGCTCAGATGATACAATATGTTTCAACATGTATTACTGTACAAAAGAGTTCTTACCCCTTTAAGAACATTTTTTTTTTATTAATCTCGAGTTTCAAGTCTTAATCTCAAACCTCAAATATTTCTTTGGAATTGGTTTAGATAGATCAACATAGTTGTTAAGCGCAATGAAAACAAAACGTAGGTTCCAAATCTTTTTCTTATTTTTGTACAATGAAAAATATAAAAATTATGAAGTGCATTATTCATAATTCCTGACTCAATACTGTTTTAGATCCAATTTTGGCTGCAATTAAAACTGCAAATATTTTATAGTATATCCACCCATCACATCATATCTTGAGACTTAAACGTTTTCCTGTTCTTCTTTGCAAAAGGTGCACTGCACTTTTTAGATTCCTATTTCTAAAATATTTTTAAAAACATTATTAATTTTTACCTCATTTTTATTTCTGCTTTGAGTTGGTCTATCACAAAGCTTAGGGAGTTTTGATACAAAACCCTGTACTGCAAGGGCTACTATGTGCATGTTGTGGAGGCATTTAATATCTGACTGCTGAGTCTTTAAATCACCCTTATGCACCAGTTCCTTTTCCTCCCTGTCATCAGGTACCAGCGCTGGCAGCCTTCTGGCTCCTGTCTTTCACGTTCCAGCTGCCCGTGCTGCTCTTCTTCGTCACAGATGAAGGCATTATCATCCTGCCACTGGAGAGAGCTGTCCACTCCATCTATCTTATTTTCCTGCTCTCCCAAATCCTGGCTTCCTTCTTGGCGCTTAGGACCATGACCCGAAAGCTCACCCTTCTCTTCCACCTGCGCCAGTTTGGCAAGGTGGAGAGCTTGCGGCACGCAGAGATGAGCCCCATCTACGGGCTTCCCTACAACCGCAGTGTGCTTCCGATTTCACCCTCCCATGAAATCTACCATTAAAGACAGAAAGCATTAATTCTCCGTTAATCTTAATACTTTTTCTTTACGGGACACTGTTTTTTTTGTTTTTTTTAAACCTTCATTGTGCTTTTACAATTGCAAGATACCTGCCCACATATACCTTGAAATGAGTTTGATGATTAATGATTATTTCAATGTTATCATACTTAGGAATTATATGATTGGCTTCTTTTTAACAGCTGTGTTCCACAGATTGTTATGACTGTGTTGTATTGTGTTGTAGTATTCTTGAGCCACTGTATTATACAACATTTTGTATAAGATGTAAAATGACATGTGTGTTTGAATAGATGGAAAATATCGTTTCAGCTCCAGTGAAAATGTGGAGGGCTGATACAACGTCAAACTGTCACAACATGACTTGACTTTTAAGGTGAAATAGAAAAAAAGCATGATCAAACAAAAATATGAAACCAGATATACTTTCATCAGACAAAGGGAGCTTTCCTTTCCCTAACATAGGATGAAGATTAGCTAAAACCTGATTTTTTGCAGAGGCTGATCTAATTTTTGCTTTGTTCTTTAGACAAGAGAGTCATTTTTTTCACAATCTGCTCTGGTTTTTATAAACAATGGTTATTTTATAATGTTGTGCTATATTCATTGGCAGTTCTTTTATTGCAGTAACTTAATTGTGCATTGAAAATGTCTAAGAAAAAGCAACCTTTAATTTGAGTATCTGGAGCATGTTTTCATTTATAGGCTATTTTACCTTTTTAAGTTTTAAGTCAAGTTGATCAAAGCATCTTGGAAATGTAATCAGTAATCCAGGACATCCTGTTTTCCTGGATTATTATGTGATACCTTGACCCATTTCCCTTGAAAGAGGACAAGACAACGTCACATGCCACTCAAGCAAAGTTGATTTAATTAACACTTCGTGAGTGAAAAACTAGCTACATGGAAAAAAAAGTAATCTGCTTAACTTGCCCTTAACTGTAGTCAGTTAGAGGAATAATTGGAAAGAGTAGAAAAGGGGGGTATCTGTTGATTTGCTTTTGTAGTAACCATGTACACCGAAGATCAGTGGAGCTGGAATTCACAGTGTCCCATCGCATTATGACGGGTAACTTCATTTCAAATTACATCATCATGTCATTGATTTAGTTTTTCATAAAAAGTCAACAGACCATCTTGGTATGAAATTTCACTGCCCTATGAGAGCTCCCAGTCAAATATTAGGCGAATTAATCAGACAGCAAGCGATGCCTGAAGGTATATTTTTATTTCCAACCATCACAAATCTTAAGACAAATACAATAAAATGTCTGAACAGCATGGTGTGAAATAACTGATGTTATTACTGGGTCATTGCTGCTACATTTGAGTTGCAGTTGTGTTGATTCTGCAGCAGGCGTGCACATATAAGGTTTACATTGTTTGGCACCCATAGGGTGGAAATTTTTGACATTTCCAAAGAATCAGGGACAGCGGGTTGTATATGGTGTTTAAATTGTGTAATGTACAGTGCTTAATCTGTACAAAGGCAACATTTCCTTCTGGCAAAATATGTTCCAACACCATCGAAGCAAAAGGCAGACATAAAACTGTATCCGTTTGGTGTGAAAGATACGTTCTTAGGTGGAAAAGCACCTCAAGCCCATTGTTAAATATGGTGGAGACTTTGTAATGCTGTGGGCTTGTTTCTTTTCCAAAAGCTCTAAAAATGTGTTTGAGTATATTGCACCCTGAGCGCTTATATATCCAGACAGATTTAAAAAAAGAAATTCAGCACAACAAGTGATCCAGAGTGATTGTATAATAAGGAATGACTAAGATCCCTCTCTCTGTAGGTGTTGGCCTTATGATCCCCCCCCCCCCAACTAAATAAATGTAGCCAAATTAAAGGTTAAATCGAAGCCCCACATTGTAGATATACCCATAGTATATAATCTTGACCTCAAATTTACATAAATTGAATCAAATTTAACAAGGCTAGAGTGAGAAATAATTTAAAAAATGGTTTGATATTTATGACCACACAGTGGCAGTCAGAGATCAAAAGAGGATGGTGAAGCGTCCAACAGTGCTGCAAAGTCCAGTGAGGACAGATTATCATGCAGCACATGTCCAGATCAGGAAAGCCTCTGGCAGAGGATGAAAGGTCTGCCCTGTCTACAGCTCAACATAATGTATTATTTGATGATTTATAACTCCAGCCTGAACATACATGGAAAACAATTGAATATTTGTCATCACAGTCAACTTGAAGACAGAAGGTTGTATGTGTTGTTGTTAGTCTTGTTAGTCTTACAACAAGCTGACCAGCAGTAAATGGTACCTTATTTCATTGCAGGAAGGAAATAAAGTAGACTGGAGCACTAAAATTCAATAAGCCGGTTATTTGAGTAGCACAGATTTTATGAAGCAACATGCTTTTTTCTGTACTACTTTACATTCAGGAAACAACAAGCTGCAGTGGTCATTGGACTAAAATAAAAAGGAAAAACAGTCAAAACAAAGCTGAAAATGTATACTTTACAAATAAATGCTTTAAACATACTTAAAAGTTTTGATCACCCAAAGAAATGAGTTGGAAAACCATTATTTTCTTAATGTACTAATTTCTTAAGCCATTAAATCTGAAAAGGTTCATGTATGTTTACTCCCTGCTGTAGGAAGAAAACAATTCTTCAAATACCAAAAGGCTATAACCTGAACTCAGTAACGTTCAATCTAGTTTGAATTTCATATGTGTGACCTTTAGAAAGTAAGAAACAGAGATCAATTCTGGTAATGAACCATCTAGCTGTTTTTGTGCAGGAACAAACGGAAATACAGCAACCCTGAGAATAAAGGCAACATAATAAAGCATTTTATGTTGTTGGGTTTTTGATCATGCAAAGATAGATTTACTTTGTGCTTGAGTAAAATACAGTGACATCAATTCTTGTTACTTTCAAAAAGGAAGAAACATGTTTTGTCTGCACTAACCTCCTAAAAGGATTTGCATTCAACAGATTCATAGACATACATATGTGCATCTATGTTAGCCAAATATGTGCATAAATGCTATTCAAAGAGGGAAGTTCTGAATTTAAAGTCTTCTTGTAGCAACAGCTGTACAAGAAAGCTCCTCAATTTTCCCTTGTCAATATCTCTTTCCAGAAACTGCAGGATTGTTGAATTCTGCAAAAAAATATAATATAGAAATTCTGGGAATTGTTTATATTCTTTGCCATACGTAGTTGATATTAAGAAATCACTGTCCTATATGACCAAAAAAAACCTTTTGTTTGTGTAGTTCATTCAACCTCATTGAAAACCCATAAACCATCAATTGTGCACAATTGTGAATACCTGCTTGGCCTTACAAGATCACGGGGGACTGTTGCCGTTCTCCAGAGTTCATTGGTCATTAATTTCTCCAGAGTTCATTTATGTATAATGATATATATATATACAGTGGCGGCTGGTGAAAAATATTCTTGGTGGGGCTGTGGCTTTTTATTTTTTTATCTTTTTATTTTTTTTAATCAAACTTGTGCTTTCTGAGCTATTTGAACAACTCCACTATTTCCTGAACTAAGTACAGCTCTTTTATTTCCTGTCTTACATAATTGGACAAACTGATTAATCCAGGTGTGTCTGACCATTGTTGTTGTGACTACTGAGGTCAGACACTCCTGGATTGATCAATTTGTCCAATACAGACAGGAAATAAAAGGGCTGTACTAAGTTCAGGAAGTAGTGGAGCTGTGCATATAGCTTATCAAGTCATTTTCAATAATCATCCCAAAACAATTGAACATAAACGGCTGGATACCAGTTCTATGTGAAATACTGATTATTTTAATGCCAATATTAACAACTTGAGGCATTCTTATACTAAACATAAATACAATATGGCACAAACAAGTTTAGAACTAAACTGGAAACAAATAACTTATTAGGTTTACACATAAAATGTACACACAAAGCTGTTAACTCTTACAGCAGCGCCCCCTTGTGGCAGAGAAATCACACTGCCAATGTCACCACCAGATATCTTGCCCGTCCTCACTTTATACAGTCAATGGTCCTCACACCAGCCTTGGGGCGATTTCTCTATCGCCCTTCAAGCGCCCGGATCAACGACGCTGATTGGATAAATTCCTGTTGCTATGTGCGAAGTTCTTGTCAGTAATTGGCTGGCTGCTGCACTGATTGGGGCGATCTTTCTGTCGCCCCAACTGCTACGTGGGAGCTTTTCCTCCGAAAATGATATATACTTTTATATATGATACTTTGTTACGAATTTAAACTCACAATTAACTTAGAATATGTGATTATTGTTTAAAAAAAATGTAAAATCAAAAACACTTGGGGGGGGGCGGCTCCCTATCGCCCTCTATTGGCCAGCCGCCACTGTATATATATGTGTGTGTGTGTGTGTGTGTGTATGTACATATATAGGATCAGAAGACATGGAGTTAACTTTCACAGTTATGCTGATGATACACAGTTGTACATCTCCATGTCTCCTGATGATACACTGTCAATGGATGCACTTTTTAACTGCATTTTAGACATCAAATCCTGGATGGCAGAAAACTTTCTCCAGCTCAACCATGACAAAATTGAGGTTTTAGTCATTGGTTCTGAGACTCAGAGAACAGTCGGCTTTGATCTCTCAGATCCATTCATAGTTGACATCTTTTAATTGTAAAATGCATTTACAATAAGAATTGGGTGTACTTGAACTTGAACTTGAACTTGAAAATGAAAAGGTAATTTTTTATGTGCTGTAGTCAGGCTAAGAATATGGGAATGCAGCTTACTGTGTTAATCTCAAGCATCTATTTTTGGTATACATAAGGATACATCTGATCCCTTGAGAAATTACATTTGAGTGCTTTGATTTTCTTGCAAACCAAACGGAATTTTTCATTAAAAATATTTTTTTTCTTTCCAGCTTCTTTGGCCCAGGTGTTGAGCTTCAGCTTTCTCACAAATTTAAGATTCATTTAGAAGTAGACCAGTGACAGGTTTAATCCGTAGCAGTTTGAGATGTTTTCTTGAGAAGACAGGAGACATTAGTGATTTAATAATCACCCCCACAGCAAGAGGAACGGTTTTGATTAAATGATAAAGAAAGTAGAAGTAAATTCTGGCAGCAGCTCAGAGAAATTTCGTCAGAAATATGTCAGCAGGCCAGGAGGAAGGATACAGCTGGGCAACAGCTGCAGATCTAGTAATGAGATTAGGATTCGGAAAGCCTCCCAGGTGAAACTTTTATGCATTCAGAACAAGCATGTTGATCTTGAATAATTAAAAAGTATATCATTATTTTGAGCAGAGCCTGGTAGAAACAGAAATCAGTGCTGAAGTCTAAGGTTGCATTTGTAATTGTTGAAACAACTCAAGGATTTAATGACAGTATATTTCCCAGACCCATTTAACAAAGTCATTAGCTCTCCCAGTGGAAGAGCCCCCTCATCCATGCCCACTGGTAAGAGAAAGAAAGATGAAGGAGCTAAAAGACTTTAACAAACAAAGGTTTCTGATTTGGCGAACCTTTTACAGCTTACATGGCACAAAACTAAGCAATGATATAAAATTGGAAAGGCAGATACGAGTATTAATAGGAATACAAATTAACTAATGACGAAAACAGGCAGGTGCGGGAGGAGCACAAAAAGCAAACCAACTGAAACAAATTGACAGATTATGGAGTTACATTTTGAAAACAAAGTGGAAACTTGGGTATTAAAACAAAACAAAAATTTATATTAGTGCATCACATGGACCAGACAACTGAACTCTTGACAAAAATAACAACAGACAAAGACAGACCATAACCCTTTCTTTTAAATGGAGCATGTTTTCTCCATCTATGATTTATATTTATTTTAGGGCTGTCAAAATTAACGCATCAACACAGGTGGATTAATTTGTAAAATTAACGCAATACATTTTTTTACGCAATTAACGCATGCACAGGTGGCCTGCCCTGTTTATTCTACAAATCAGCCCGCGGTGCTTTCAGTGCTCCTCACGTATACAGTATGGCAGACCCGAGCTGCATCCGCAGTTACAGGTGAACATCTCTTCTATGTCACAGGCCAAGTAGAGGGATTATTGGTCTACATCACTCCCCACTCTACTGTGCATTTAGTCTGTAGAAAGAGACACAATCAGGTGTTGTAAATGATCAGAAGAAGTGATTGGAATTGGAACGAGCAGATCTGTCCTGGCCGCCCTCTTTGCCATGTGGACTGCCAAGTTTTTTGCCTGGTGTATTTTCTTCATAGTCTGTCTGCTCCTCTACCTGGGCTCGGCTTCTGGTCTTCACCAATATGCAGCTGTGGAGCTACTTCGACTGTCTCATTGCTCTCTGAGCCTTTGCCACCAGCACTTTTCCTCTATCAGAATATCGCTCTTCTACCTCGTCGGAAATACCAACACTGCGGCTCGCACAGAGGCTTTCAATATTACCACTCGAACTCAATAAAATCCTTCTGGTCTTCTATTTGCCGTCGCTCCAGGATCGCCGATTGATTGACCACAGCCTTTCTGGCCTACTTAGCCAAGAAGGCTAATGCCCCTGATGGTCAGCACTCGTCTGTCATCAACTTCGGCTTGCTCGACATCTGCTCCTTAACGTCAAAAAGCCATCATATACATGATTTTCTCAATGACAACAACCTGGACTTCCTTTGTTTGGCTGAAACTTGGCAACAGACGAATTACTTTTCTCCACTCAACAACGCTACCCCCTCGGGGTTTGTTCACACCTCCAAATCTCGCAGATCCTGGGGAGGTGGTCTCGCCATAATCCACCATGAGAAATGGAAAGTCCTCCCTGTGACTGTCCCAGCATTCAGCTCTATGGAATGTCTTGCATGTCCCTTTAAACCACCACCCTTATTCATTTCCAGAACATTAAGGACATTAATACCCACATTCTTTCCTTGCATCTTTCTTCCATCAGTACTCTTGATTATCCCTCCCACCCTGATGATCTTATTAATCATTACAACATCTTCAACATTCTGGCCCCAGTCAAAACCAGATTGGTTTCTTTTGTCCGTTCTGTACCCTGGTATACTCCTGAAGTTAGGGAATTAAAAACTGATGGACGTCAGCTGGAAAGGTTATATAGGAGAAGTGGTCTTACAGTTTGCAAGGATATGTACAGAAGCAATTGAATCCACTACAAAGACATAAGCACCCGTTCCAAATCTACCTATTACTCTAATTTTATAGATTTCAATGATGGTAACTCTAAGTCTCTGTTCTCACTGTTCAATAAAATATTTCGCTCTCCAGATTCTTTGCCCCCACATTTTTACTCTAATGATATGTGCAATTGGATTATGGAATTTTTAAATCAAAAAATTGACAAAGTCCACCAGCATCCTTTTTCATCTGCTCCCCATCCTCCTCCTCCTGATGAAGTTAAGCATTCTCTGCTTTTACCTACTTTCTTGATCCCAGATGCCTTAGTCATTTCTGCACTTATTCATAAATCAAAATCCTCCACCTGTGTGCTTGACCCTCTCCCCACAATCTTGGTCAAGTCTTGTTTTCTGCCTCTGCTCCCCTTAATCACTGCCATATTTCAGTCTTCCCTCTTCACAGGAATCTTCCCCACTATATTCCAAATTCCAACACTTACTCCCATATTAAAAAAATCTGGTTCCGACCCTAATAATTTAAGCAATCTTCCTCCTACTTCAAAGCATACCATAACGCTGTAAGAAATTCCAGAAATGCATAATTTTCCAGAATCATCTCAGAACATAAAAATAATCCCAAAATTCTGTTTTCCACTATAGACAACATTTTTATCCGTACTACTAATGCATATCAGAAAACCCCCTAAAACACTCTATGTGAGCAGTTTGCAGACGGAAGGTAGACACCATCAGATGCAATTTTTTATCCTCTCAATCTAACATGGTTTTAACAAATCACAGTTGTACATCCATCCCAAATACATCTCCATGTCTCCTGATGATACACTGCCAATGGACGCACTTTTTAACTGCATTTTAGACATCAAATCCTGGATGGCAGAAAATTTTCTCCAGCTCAACCAGGACAAAACTGAAGTTTTAATCATCGGTCCTGAGGCTCAGAGAGAGAAACTTTTACCAAAACTACAACCACTGTCTCTTAACCCTTTTTTACAAGTGATTAACCTGGCCGTGATTTTTGACTCTGAGTTGACTTTTATCCCCCACATTAAAAACATCACAAAAATAGGTTTTTATCAACTAAATAATATTGCCAGAGTCCGCCCCATTCTTTCTCGGGCCAATACGGAGACATTAATGCATGCTTTTATCACCAGCAGAATTGATTACTGTAATGCCCTGCTTCTGGTCTTCCCAAAAAGAGTATATCAGGTTTACAGCTTCTACAAAATTCAGCAGCACAAGTCCGGACGAAGACCAGGAGACAGGAGCACATTACACCAGTCTTAAAATCACTGCATTGGCTCCCCATATGTTTTAAGGTCAATTTTAAGATTATTTTAATGGATTTTAACTGTCTTAACGGTCTTGCTTTTACCATATGAGCCTTCGCGGTATCTGCGCTTCTCTGGCAGCCGTTTTTTTGTCATCCCAAAAGTCAGGACACACACTCATGATGAGGCGTCTTTCCAGTTTTATGGCCTTCACCTCTGGAACAGGCTGCCGGAGGACCTCAGGGCCACAGACAACGTTTATGTTTTTAAGAGCAGGCTCAAGACTCACCTTTTTAGCCGAGCTTTTAATTGATTAATTATTTATTAATATCTGCTTAATTGCTCTGCATGTTTTACTTGATTAAATTGTTATAATTTTATCGGTGTTTTACTATTTACTCTCATATTTATCTACTCTTTATTTTAATATTTTAACCTGTTGTTTTAATCTTCCTTCCAGTGTTTCCTTTGTGGGAGCCCTCTATCTAGAGGGTGGTGGTTTGGCTGTGGCTGCCTTGGTGCTCTCCAGGTAGTGCTTGGGTGGAGGTGGGGGACTCAGCCTTCCCTCCACTGGGCGCCCTGGGCCGGTGCCTCGGCTGTTCCTGTCGATCTGCTGCTGCCGATGTAGATGGCTCCCCTGATAGTGTTTCCTTACTTGGCTCATCTGTTCTCAGCCCAATGTCCTTGTTTACTGTTGCTTTTAAGTGTGTGCGTGCAGGGGTGATGGGCTGGGAGGAGAGGGGTTAAACTGTGATCATGTTTTTGTTCTTGAGTGTGTGTGTGTGTGTGTGGGGGGGGGGGGGGGGGGGTATGTGGGGTCACTTTCTATCTGTAAAGCACTTTGAGATACTATTTTGTATGAAAAGCGCTTTATAAATAAAGTTTGATTTGTTTTAATAAAGGTTTGAAATTTGGCATTTCTTTCTAAGATTCTCTAAAAAGTCATCGCCGCTCAACTCCATTCTCATTTACGTCATAATTCCCTTTATGGAGTTTTTTTGTCTGGCTTCCGTCCATCAAAGCACCGAAACTGCATTATTCAAAATCACAAACTATCTTCTTCCGGCTGCTAACGGTGGCTTTCTATCTATCCTCATTCTACTTGATTTGAGTGCAGCATTCGATTCCATCTCTCATCCCATTTTGCTACATAGACTGTCTGCTATCGGTATTACCCATACTTCATTGGCCTGGTTTCATTCGTACTTCTCAGATTGCACTCAATTTATCCAATTAAAATCTTTCCATTCACATATTTCGCCAGTCACCTCAGGCGTACCCCAGGGCTCTGTACTTTTTGTACCCATTTTGTTCACTATTTATCTTTTACCTATTGGACGCATCTTACGAAGATGTAATATTCAATTTCACTGCTATGCCGATGACACCCAGCTCTATGTTTCTTCAAATCCCTCCACTTCACTCCCTCCTCCTTCCCTAATTAGCTTTCTTTCAGAAATCAGATCATGGTTCTCCTCCAACTACTCCAAATAAAATGCATTATGATTTTTATTAGTACAAATGCTTTATTGATTTCAACTTCAAGGATTTGTTGTAGATCCTGATGGCTGTGGGCAGGAAGGATCTCCTGTAGCAGTCTGTGTTGCAGCAAAACTTCTAAAGCCTTTACTGAAAACACTCTGTTGTTGTAGGATAGTCCCATGAAGAGGATGCTCAGGGTTGTCCAATATTAATAAGAATTGGTCAGCTTTACATTCAGAAAATGTTAACCAGTTAGTTTGCCTCAGCAACTGGCTAAAGGTCAAAAGTGATAGGGGAGTTTAAAACAAAAGTGCCATGTATCTCTCCTGTATTTTCTTTAAAAAAGAGCCAAAGTATCCAGTTCTGTCCTTTATTTACACCAAAAATTTTAGTTTTTCAATTATATTTAGGAATCGTGATTAATTAACAGCTATCCTGTATTTGATTAGATTAAAACTTTTATACATATATATATATTTATGTATATATACCGTACTATGCTAATTTTTTAGGAAAGTATTCAAAGTATTCTTTTTTTATTCACACTTGCCCAAAACATTGGCATAGTACTGTATGGATGGATAGATAGATAGATAGATAGATAGATAGATAGATAGATAGATAGATAGATAGATAGATAGATAGATAGATAGATAGATAGATAGATAGATAGATAGATAGATAGATAGATAGATAGATAGATAGATAGATAGATAGATAGATAGATAGATAGATAGATAGATAGTGATTGTTTATTTTTGACAATTTACAAAATACTAAGTGAGCACACAAAATAAAAATAAAAACAATATATGATATGACTTCTGATAAGGCAGATGTTAATTTCTCTATTCATTAGTTTTGTTTCCTCCATTGAAATGCAGATCCCTCAATTCTGCTTCAGATACCTCATGTTAAGCATGCTAAATATCAGTTTGGACTGTTTATTGAATGTTACAATAAATTCAGTCTTAAAAATCGGCAATATCGTCTGGATTAAAGTATCGCAAAATATCGTATCGTCTCCCCTGTATCGTGATACGTATCATATCGCCAGATTTCTACCAATACACATTCCCTATATATATATACACACACAGACACACACACACACATGCACGTCTTGCGGTACTTGTGTTGACATTGTATTGACTTCCATTGATTTTACTATGCCTAACTCAGACACTTTCCCTAACCTTACCATTACTGATACATGCCTAACCCTAACCTTAACCTAAACCTAATTCACACCATACCTCTAAACCTTACTAGTAAAGTTTAATAGCTTGTTAAACATTGTGTGGACCAGGCAAAATGTCCTCACAACTACAAATGTCCACACAATTCTGGTGGCCTGTCAAAGGTTGGTCCACACAAGTACAGCTATACATGTACACACACACACACACACACACCCACACACACCCACACACACACACACACACACACACACACACACACACACGCACACACACACACACACACAACTTAATTTCCCCACGGGGATTATTAAAGTATCTCTTATCTTATCTTATCTTACACACACACACACACACACACATGGGATAGATGCTACACAATGCCTGGTTTGAAGTTTCACTGGGGGACAGTAGATTATGTGAAGCACTAACGTAATTTAAGATAGTATGAAGTGTTTCACACAACTTGTGTATCGACAAGGTTAAAAATAGCAGACTCCTGATGCTGAGCTTTACAGGGAACTTCTATTAACTTCTCAGGCCTGGAAATGGAGGGGAGCTTAGAAAAACATTTACTTCCATTATCCACAGGGATTTAAACAGTTGGGGTGGAAATAAGAAAAAGGAAATCTGAAGAAACTTGGTGGAGATATGACAGTGGGTGGTGTGGTTAAAGGATGGAATCCTCTCTGGTGAGGGAGAAATTGAAGAGAAATTTTGGTGCCAGATATGTGAGGACTTATCAAAGTGTCTGAAATGTAACATCCCACCATCTCCCTCAATTTGCCTGTTAGGAAATTTAAATGATGTCACCATGGACACAAAGTCAGTTCTAATGGTTCACATTGCCTTCTGCATCGCTAAGAAAACTATCCTCCTGAACTGGAAAAATATAAAAGCTCTTAATATTAATCAGTATAGAAATCTCTTGTTGGACCATATTGGTCTTGAGGCGGCCTCTGGCTCCATATCTGATCAATCTCTCTGGGCTCCTTTGATCGGCTCCATCACCTAATGGGGGTGGGGGGCACTTGGTTTTGACGTTTGGGACACTATTGCTGATATGGGGGTTTTGGGGTTGGAGGCGTCTGGGGGGGACCCCGGGGGGTGGGATCACCCCCCAAGGATCACCTTGGGGGGGTTGCACTGGCGGACATGGGTTACTGGCCTTGTGGCCGTGCTGCGCCTGGGTAGGGTCTGGGGTGGGCCTGGGGATTCGGGGCTCGGGGGCGCCGTGCCCTCTAGCTGTGGTCCTGGCTGGGGGTCGGCCGGCGTGGGGTCTCTGTTGGCTGTGGGGGTCTCGCATTGTTTGCTGGTTGGGGTGCCTGGCTGCTGGTCGCGGCGGCTGGGTGGCGTTTCTGGGCCGGATCAGTCCTTTTTTGCACTGGACTTGGCGAACTCAACCTGGGTGTCTAGTGTCTTTTGTGTTTTGAGAGTAGAGCGAATGTCAGGGTGGGTTTAGTTCCCCTTCTGGGATGGGGCTGGGGGGACTGCCTTGGGGTCCGTGGGGCTTTGTGGTGCTGTGGCCGTGGGCCCCGGGTCGAACGTGCCATGGCCTCCCTCCCCTGGTGGATCCCGGTGAACAGCGGTGCCTATTGGGGTCAGTGGGGGAGCTGGCTCCCTGGGAAAACATTTTGTTTCCCAGTCCTTCCCTCCCCATCCCTGGACACCTCTGTCCACCCACACCATCACTTTACCACTCATATAGGGTCTTGGGGCATGGGCACATCACTGGGGTGCGAGGAGGGGCTTCCCTCCTCGCTATCCCGTGGTGTCCTGGGTCCCAATTATAATATACAACTTAGACACTCCCACTTATAACATTCTCACGCGACACATATGTAGGGACTGTGGGGTGGTCACACTTTTCGGCATCCAGAGGGGGAGCGGTACAATCAGCTTCACCTCTGGTGCCGGTGCCCACTGTTAAACCACATATAGACACTGAGGGCTTGGGGTGGGGGTTGGGGGATGTGTGGCTGCCTTCCCCACATCCCACCATCCTGTTTTAAATGCACATTATAACAACACGCATCAACACCATACTCGAGCGGGAGGATGGAGGCTAGGGGTCTTTTCACACCCCTGTTCGCTATGGGCCATCAGGGGTTGGGGTCCGGAGGAGGACAGGCGGTCTGGTCGGGGTCCTGGGCTGTCGGGCTGCCTCGCCACTGTGGGGCCCTTGGCGGTCTGCTTGTCTCCGTCCTAGAAGGTAGGGGGTCCACCTCCCAGGTCCAGGGGCTGGTGGCTCTACAGGGGCATCGGTACCTGGACCTGGGAGCATAAAGTGTGCATGGGGTGTGTGAGTGAGGGTACAGCGTCATTTGTTTTGGTGTCCTGGTAAGTCAGTGAGAATGTATGGGTTTAAGAGGGAGGGAACGTATGACTGTGTCTGTATGTCTTTGTCTACCTGTCAGGTTGGATCTTGGTCTTCCCCCTCGCCTGGCGCACCTCAGGCCTTACACTTAATGGGGGGCCTATTTCCCCTCCCTCACTCCCCGCCGGTGACCGGGGCCCCTGCCTGCCGGTGCATCGGTGGTCAATCCGGTTCGGACCTGGTGCATGCCTGGCCGTGCCTGGGGGGGCCGGTGTGTCGGTCGGCCGATGCGGTGGGCCGATATCTTCCTTTGGTTGGTTGGGGCACCTCAGGTTTGGGATTGTTGGGTGGTGCCTGCTCGGTGGCTCGGCGGGATGCGGATCCGGCGTCTCTGCTCGTTTGATCACCTGTTCTGTGTGCACCGTGCGTGGCCGGTTCATTGGCGGGTTGGACCGGCCCTGGCCCTCGTTGGATGCCTGGTCTCGGCGCCCCGCATTGCGCGGGATCGGGACCCGGGAGCTGGTAAAACTTGGTGTCCAGATGCTGGCTGAGCCCGGCCTGGGGATGCTGTCCGTCCCCTGCGGCTATCGGTGGGGCGCTGGGATGTTGGCGGTGGGGAGTGGCCTAGGGTGGAGGCGGTACGTGGCGGCCGGCCGCGGCCCCTACGGTGCCGGGGGCCCCTCGTTCGGCCGGTCCCTTGTCGGGTCACTGTTGGGGGGTGGGGTGCCCCTGGGCTTCCTGTGTTTTCTTTGTTCCCCTTCCTCTCTTGTATTTTCAACTCACCCTCTCTCTTGACTTTTTGTTTCCTACCTCTCTTCTTCATCTTCCTTCTTTCTTCTCCTTAATTTTCCGTCTCTGTGTCCATAACATCAGGAAATAAAAACCCCAACAATTCATAATAAAGATTTTTCACACATATATCAAGTGGAGTACTATAGCAAAAGCTGTACTGCTCCGCTTGTGAAAGTAAATCTTTTGGGCTTCTACTTGGTACTCAGACACTAATTCTGAGCTCCACACTGCCAAACAGGACACGTAAAAAAAATAAAATAAAAATAAAAATAAAAATGAATAAATGACAATATTCTGGCCGTACTACTGTTGTCAGTGAAATAAGTATTTGAAACGAACATGATTTCTTCATGTCTAGTGACATATCAGGGTCATTTTATGATTAATTGAAATACATTTCTTACATACAGCTCCTTTAAATATAAAATGTGGGATTGCAATCAGTTAGGTACAAATCTGATGATAGTCTGTTATGACAACACCAATGTCTATGGCATGAACTTGGAGAGAGGAACTAGATGTTTAGCCAATGTAGTGAGTAGGCATTTGGCAGGGCGATCATTAGATGTACTGGACGTTGACAAAAGGAATAGCGCAGAGTTATTTAGAAAGCTCAAGATAGGGACAGGTATGCTGAGGATGCTTGACAGAAGTGACGTGCTGGTAACCTGTTCTTCCTAGAAAGGGATAGTATATTGTTGAAAAGGGGAGGGAAGAATAATACCAAGAATATTTAATTGACAAGATAATACGATAAATTCTGAAAAAAATATTGCATTAAATAAAAAAGGTGTTACAATGAGTTCAAGACTAAGTTGATGATAGTCAGTTATGACAGCGCCAACCTCTGTGGCATTTGACTTGGACACTTGGACTACAATGGAGGAATTTGTCAGGATGACCAATATATCTTCTTCAATACAAAAATCAAGTGGAAGTGGACTCAATTAACAAAGCATTGTCTATTAGAGAGCTGACGATAGGGACAGGCATGCTGAGGATGCCTGATGGGAGTGATTTGCTGGTAACCTCTCCTTCCTAGATAGGGTTAGTGGATTGTTCATATAAATCTGTTGTGAAAAGGGGAGGCAAGGATAATACTAAGAATATTTAAACAATAACAGAGAATACAATAAATTATGAAAACAATATTGCATTAAATAAAACTAATTGCATGGAGCTGATGATAGTCTGTTATGACAGCACCAACGTCCGTGGCACTGACTTGAAAACTTGGACTGCAAAGGTGGCACATGTAATAAGAAGGAATTTGTCAGGAGGACCAATATATGTTCGTTAAAATAAAATTTGAGTGGAAGTTGACTGAATTAAAAAAGAAGACTCGATTAGAGAGCTGACGATAGGGACAGGCATGCTGAGGATGCCTGATGGAAGTGATGTGCTGGTAACCTCTCATTCCTAGATAGGGTAAGTTAATAGTACAAAAAAAATAACAAAAAGTACTGCTTTAAATATAAAACATGGGATTGCAATCAGCTTGGTACAGAGCTGATGATAGTCTCTTATGACAACGTCAATATCTATGGCATTAACTTGGAGAGAGGAACTACATGATTAGCCATGCAGTGAGTAGGCATTTGAATGGCCGATCAGTAGATTTTTTTAAGCGAAGAATTAATGGAAGTTGAAAAAAAAGAAGAAAAGAAACAGAAAAAAAAAGAAAAAAGAGAGAGAAGTCAAATCTGTATATAACTGGCAAAGGTAAACGTGTTCACCTAATAATTGACTTATTAAAAAGATTCAATAGATCAGGAGTGAATAAGGATCAAGTTCTCAGTTGAACCCAAAATTAAGTGAGCAAAAATCAGAATTTATTGAAAGAAACTGAACAGTCCTATTGTGATTTTTGTTCAGAAGGTCATGTGTTCTGTGTTCTCCTTCACCCTCCTTTCATCCTACACTCCACAGGGGACCTTTAGTTCACCCATTCAGGTTTCTCTGTATCGAGTATTATTGTTTTGCAGCAAGAGAAGAGGATTAACCATTTTATGATGGAAGAGGAAAAATAATAGAAACCAGAGACACAGACAGATCTTTAGCATCAGCTCACCTCATCTATACTAACCAAATTGATTCTCTTTGAAGAGTGATTGCTCTTCATTTTGAACAGACATAACTCACACACTTCGAACTTAATAAAAAAAAATCACTTTTGGTGCTTTATGAGGTTTTGCAAATTTTTTGCTGAAGCTTTGTTAATACTTTCTGTCTCTTCACCCAATACACGAACACAGTTTACAATCAGCTGGGCTTTACTGAGCCCCTCATCAGGTTAATTATGTCTGGGTACAGCTCAGAGGTAATCACAAAATGTGACTGTTGAGGCTGCGCTAAGCACCGGTGAGAAGCAATATCCGAGACATCACAGGGACATCCTCATGGCATGTTTCAGTAATCCTTCATGGAGCCTCGCTGCAGCTGCCAAGAAGGCTGGAAATGCTCCTTTCCTCTTAATCCCAGATGGTTACACAAGAAGGGCTAACCCTATTGTCGCTTGCATTCATTCATAAAGTGTGACGACAAGTTACAAATACACACCATAATTGTTAAAGGATTAAAATACAGAAATGAAGCCTTGGTTTTCATAGTCACAGGGAAATAAATCATGCTTCATATAAAAATAACTGAATGATCCGTTGAAGAAGCCTTAAACCTGATATCAGGCTGACTCATTCATTCATTCATGAACATTAAGTCAAATTTACATTTGATAATCAGCTTCTACGATCTCTATAAATAGAGAAAAGATTTAAGCTGTATTTTGAGTGTCTGAGTTTAAAAGCAATCACAGATTATTAGACATTATTTGCTAAGATGTATTTATGAACAAACCATAGTTCAAAGAAAAGATTGAACTCATAGCATCAAATTATGACTATACCAATGCATCCATCAAGCAATGTTGCTTGTGCCTTGGCTCGGCTTTGTGCTGATGCTTATGCAAACACTTTGTTGAATATATTTTTTCACTTAATTTCAGCTTTTAAACATATCAGGTATAATGTGAGACCAATGTCAAATTAAAATGCATTTGCAGAAATGCATTTACATTTTCAGAATACAAATGCCCTTTTTGACTCATAAATAAATGTCCTTTTCTATTTAATTTTAATTAAGTTACCAAATGAGCAATCTTGAATTGTAAAATGAAAAAAACAGTTTGGATGATTTCTTTTTAATTTTATTTATGAGTCAAAAATTGCATTTGTATTCAGAAAATGAAAAGGCATTTCTGCTAACGCATTTTAATTTTCAACTTTGACATTTCTAATTGAATTTTGTAACTGTTTTGCTGGGGTGCAATTTGAAAATTAAATCTTAAATGTCTTTTTTTATTTAATTTTAATTAAGTTA
The DNA here is from genome assembly GCA_963556495.2 of Valencia hispanica. Classification (NCBI taxonomy): domain Eukaryota; kingdom Metazoa; phylum Chordata; class Actinopteri; order Cyprinodontiformes; family Valenciidae; genus Valencia; species Valencia hispanica. Next base: position 48,947,071 of record OY747704.1, read on the forward strand.
CAGAATCAGCAATGTTGAATTGTAAAATGAAAAAGCAGTTTTGATTATTTCTTTTTAGTTTTATTTATGAGTCAAAAATAGCTGCTAGATATTGAAAATGAAAAAGCCCTTCTGCTAATCCATTTTAATTTGATAAATTTTACATATATGCTTCCATAGATGATAGATGATGGGAATACGTGTTGTTTGTTCCATTACTCTGTGATGGACTGGCGACCTGTCCAGGGTGTACCCCGCCTCTCGCCTCGTGAATGCTCGATATAGGCACCACCCCCTCCCGCAACCCTACATAGAATGGACGGGTACAGATGATGGATGGATGAATGGATGGATGGATGGATGGATGGATGGATGGATGTTCCATTACTTGATGCCATTTCTACTACCCAGCAGCACATACCCTTCAAGCCAGAATAACCAAAACTACCTTTTAGAGATACAGAATACATATTTGCTCAGTTACAAAGTCAAAATAATATTGGGCTATGAAATTCAAACCTAATTTTTGAGCCACTTGTGCTGTCTCCACCTTTACAGCAAGCAGGGAATGCAAGATCACATTGGCAAAGGGGGGATATTGAAACCCAGAACTGATATTGACAGCAGGATGTTTTCAATTTGCATCTGATTATGTTGGTGAGGGGGGAATCGACAGGCAATTCACTTCTACTGGTGGTTTAAATGTAGATTAACTATATAGTGCAGATGAATATTTTATCACTGCTAAATATGCCATACTCAATAGAACAGAGGGATCTTCTGCCTTGAGGGTAAAAAATCCAAATGAGTTCATGATATTCAGTTTATGGATTTATCTGCTGTGATTTTGGAGGGTTAGAGTAACATGATTTGTTTAGAAATGAATGTGATCCTTGGGTGTTTTGAATTTCATTTGTGTTTGGTGGTTAGCGTTTGGTTGTTAGTGTCATTTGTGTTTGGTTTAGTTCCCTTTGGAATCATTATTCATTTTTTCTCAGTCTCCCCGTTTTGCTTTGTTCCACAACTGTTCCACATTCCACTGATGAGCTCACCTACGTCCAATGTCCTTAGCCACTCTTTTCTCTGTGTACTGTAAGCTCATTGGCTGTCATTGTTCATTGCTGGTTCCACCCATTACTGCTGTGGTCCATGTTCTGCTCTTCCTGTGGGATGCCCTGCAACTTTCCTTATTTATTATTAAACTCTGCTCTTGCCACAGTAACTGAGGTTGGGTCCTTTACTAACCCACACATATGTCAAGAGCTCCTTTTCATTTATATAGAATGTATTTTCCCAGCTTGAACTCAAGTGAATATACAGTGCCCTGAAAAAGAATGTACCCCCATACAGATTCATTCTGTTTTTGCTTTTTTGTTGCAGTTAAAATTTCATGAAAGGGTTTCAAAGTTTATTCTAACCACAGAGAGCGCTATTATCCAAAAAAGTACAAAGAAGAACCCTAGTACACCCACATATAATCCCTTGTTGTATTCTTATTCTTCTTTACAATATTCATAAGTTTACGCCTAAGTGCTTTTGGATTTTGTTCAAACATTTTTTTCAGCATTTTTCTGTTAAAAAAACATTATTGTACCTATTTTACCTTTCTCCTCCATAATTGGCAGTGTTGGGCAAGTTACTTCAAAACTGTAATGCATTATTTATTACTTGTTACTGTAATTTCAAAGTAATTTGTTACATTACAATATTACTGTATTTAAAATGTAAGGCATTACACTACTATAGCATTACTTTTAAGTTACTCTCACCAAAATAAATTGCAAATATGGATTTGGAAATCTAATTGTAGCTCATGATGCTCAATTAGCTTGTTACACATCCAGTTGAAGGTGATTTGGATTCCGACTGAGCTTGGATTGTGGTTAAAAACATTAAGATACAATAGCCACAGTGATGGTTCATGGTGCAATACAAGGAACAATCGCATCTGGAGAATGTACTATCTGATGTTAGATCAGCTGCAGGCTCACTCATCTCTAATCTGTCTGACTACAGGAAGTGAAACATTTTGCGGGGACGTTTCTCCTCTGCTGATCTCGCGGTGATTTTGGCGAATTTGTATGAAGAAAAAGAAAACCTACCACTTTATTCTGGGTTAACAATGCATTGTAACGCGCGTTACTGACATTTGTACCGAGTAAAATATTACATTTTTTCCCCCCAGTAATGCCTTACATTAACGCGTTACAGCAAAAATCAATGCATTACAGTAATTAATTACTTTTGTAACATGTTACTCCCAACAGTGATAATTGGTAATTACATGCAGCTTGTGAAACAGTCCTTACCAACTCAGAATTACTGATCCCTGATCAGCTGATTGGAATACCTTTAGGTCATGTTTGCTTCATCCACCGCCACTAGGCAGGTACTGAATAATTTCATCTAACCGGTGGAACTGAAAACGATCAATTATGTTCCCTTAGGTTGTTTTTTTTTTAGTTCCATTTCTTTTTAAAGACTTCAGTAACGCCTAGTGCCTTGCAGATATGTTGCCTTGCAAAATATTTATACCCCTTTAACTTCTCTACATTTATGTCACAAATTTCTGCATGTTTCATTTAAATTGTAGATAACAAACCAACACAAGGCAGTGCAGAACTGTAAAATAGAAGTACATTTTCTTAAAACCCTCCATTCAGTTACCAGTTGTCTGTATATTGACATTTTGGTTGCCAAGCAGTTACATTTGATTTGTAAATACAGCAGCAATTCAAGACTTTGTTAGAAAGGAATTACTCCTAACCACAGTGAGTTTAATACAAATTATTAACACACACATAAAAAGTGTGTCATGTTATTAAAAGGCATTCCTTTAAGTGAGCAGGTGGGAAGTATTTTATTTTCACTGACACTCCAGTTTGACCCTGAAGTATCCTTAGCTGTTTCACTCCATCAGTATCACAGACATTTCCGTACTTCTAATAAGCACCTGCATAAATGTACTCAGCTGTTCCACCACATTTTTAAATGTACAATTCTTTGATATTTTATCTTAAAAAGTTTTTAACCACTAATTTCATAATCTGTTGGAAAAAGTATTACCATTACAAGTTTTAAAGAAAGTGCTTTGCAAATATGTCTTAAAGGGCAAACAATTATTTTGTATCTTTTAGCCAAATTGGTTTCTCAACAACACTGTTTTGTGCTTCAGCATTTTTAAATGGAAAGATTAAAACTTTGGAAACCACAGGAAAAACATAACTCCCCTAGGTGACATTTTAGCACACAACATTACACAGAAATTCTATTCAAGGCTCTGAATGTTTTATGAAGTGTAATATATGCCAATCAAACCAGGAAAGTTTTTGGGGTATGTCATAAGTAATACCTGCACAGACATTTTATATGCAAATACACTGAAAAAAAACTCAAACATTCAAATATAATATATATTTTTTATCATTATAAGACACTTTTTCTTTTTTATTAAATGTGTGTCTTCAGGTAAATATCCTGTTGTTTTTGGTGGTATTGGATTTGTTCTTTGTTGCCAAGAGATATTTTGATAAAATGACTATGAACATGAATATAAAGACTTTTCTTCTCAAAATAAAGTAACAGAGATCCACTTCTAAGCTGGGATGAATCTGTTGCAGAACAGCCAGTATTTGAATGTGGGTTGACTCATTCCTTTGAAGAGTGTTCTGACAAAAAGAATTAAAGTCTTTGGTCTCTGAGACTCAAGGAGAATAAGCAGTTAAGCTAATTGGCTAGTGGGATTTACGTCTGTTTAGGAGGAGAGTTTGTGTATTGTTTGTGTTTTCACCTTTCTTAGTGTGATCATGTAACGTGTCAGAACCTCAAAGTGTACCATGTCCCGATAGCATTTTACTCTTTTTTTATTGTTCTATTATAGTGTATGAAGTTTAAAGTTGAAAGGGAAGTAATCAATAGACGGAGTTCCGGGACAGCCATGAAAAGTCTGGAATTTGCTGTTATCATTTTCTAGACTTGGATAAAGTTTGAAAACATTTTGGTCTTCAGTTTTCTAAAAGGGCAAATACTTAATGTTTAATGAATGTTGTTGGTTTTCATAAATTCACATTAGAATGACATTCTTTATTTCTGATTTGCAACATTTTAATTTTAATATTTTCCTTATCAGCTTTTATGAAAGGAGTCATGACCTGTAATTATCACTTTTCCACGAGAAAAAATGTATGTTATGATTGCCTAACGATTATACACTGGCTGGGAAGCCGATATTTAAAAGTGAAGCGTTTGTTTACCCCTGGGTTCGTCAACCAGCCCACGTACACGCGCACTCAAATACGTGATTTTAACTTGACATCAAGTCGGCGCAGGATATACCATATATAGACATCGCAGACCCATGCTGCAGGAAGCCCACCCTCCCCCTCTCCCCTCTCCCCCTCATATTCAGTCGAGCGCCGCCATTACTGAATTCTAGTGATGGGAATTCCAGCTCTTTTTGGAGAGCCAGTTCTTTTGGCTTGGCTCACCATAAAGAGCCAGCTCTTTCGGTTCCCAAGTGGCTCCTCAGATTTTCTGTTGCTCAAAGTGTATTTATTACCAAAATTAATGCAAAAAGATGTGTACCAAATGTACCAAAACAAGCGGGGGGAATGAAAAAATAAAAAAATGGCTCCCAATGACGAGCCGGCTCCCATCGTTTACTTCAAAGAGTTGGCTCTTAGAACAGGTTCGGGACCGACACATCACCGATTCGAAGTACGAACTCGACCGTGAAAGATGCAGAAACATAGTGCGTGAGTTTCTCTGTTGTTGACTGCCATAATCAATATGGAAATATTTGTTCTATCTGTTTTACGCCGGAATCCTTTACGAATTTGGGACAATATCAGGCGAAGTTGGCATCAAAGTTCCGTTTGGAAAAAGGGGCCATTCCAACAATCAGAGACTTGCCTGCAATTGAAACGGTAAGGCTGTGTTTTTATTGCTTTACTGTGTGTAACAAACAGCAGCTAACTGCTAATGCGGCTATTGTATGCTAGCGGGAGTAGTAGATATGGGTTAGATATGCTAAAGCGTTCCCTGCGGTGTCAACCCCCTCCTTCCTGTCACCAATCAACGTGGCCCTTATTTTCATTATTACAAAGATCGTCCACGACAGCCAAAATATCGCATCAGATTTTGCGAGACAATTAGCCTTCCGAAATAAGGGTCAGAGGAGCTCTGTGTTTATTTTTTTCACTTTTTTTCAACTTTTCTTTTTTAGAAGGGCCTGAAAGACTATAATAGAGCATGGGTATCGAAGGTAATGCTAGGTTATGACTCCTTTAACTTACCGAAATAATACATCTTACATTCTTTACAAAATTCAAACAATAGTAATTTATCTTATTCAAATGTGAACAACTATAAAATTAAGTGGTTCTTAGAGTGGGTATGGTTAAAATTCCAAACAAAGCAAAAAAACAAATTTTAAATTTTTTTTTTAAGTTTTCTTTTTTTCAGAGCATCAAGAAACAAGCACAATATCCCTCTGGGTGTATAGGTTCTCTCCTTGTTCACCAGCTTTCTCCAACAGTCCAAAAACAGGACTATTTACTTAATCTGTTACTCAAAATTGGCTTTAGGTGTGAATGTGAGGGTGCATGGTTGCTTTTCCTGTGTTTCTGTGTTGCCCTTTGCTGGATCTGGGACCTGACCAGGGTGTGCTTTTAGTGTAGACTAGTTTGTCCGGCCGATGGAACCCACAAGGGACATCTGGGGACTGACCGTTCAGCCATGGCACCCACGAGGGACATCTGGAGGGGCCAGGCTGCAGGGAAGAAGCCCTTGCTTGTAGTGCAGAACACCTTCCCTCTTTAAGGAAAATGGATGATGTGCTCTGCCACAAAACAATGGCTTGAAAACCAAAACAAAGACTTTCAGGGGTTGACATGATCTCCAAATTCCTCAGATATCAATACCCCTCTGCATGTGTAGAATTTGGTAGACAAACAAATCTGACCAATTAAGGACTTAAAGTATTTGCTGATATCATCTTTCGGGGTCTACTGAAGTCCATGCTGTGATCAGTCGTTTCTGCAGCAAAAATGCATTAAACACTTTTAGTCTGGTGGTCAAACTGATATGCCTGTTTGGATTCTGCAAGATCTGTAGAACCTGAGCACTGCTCTTCCTAATAATTCAGGTTAATTTTAGTAGTAATTGTAAATCTGGATTCAATCCAACACTAGTAATACTCAAATCAACAGAATTTTATACAATATTTTTTTTGTCTTGTGTGTGAGAGCAGCCCTATTGTACAAAGAACATCACATTGAATATTTCTAGCTTTGACACTGTAATAGCCACCCATTAAATTATTTTCATTCATGTTACCAGTCAGGCTCCATTCTGTTGCTTTAATCTCATCGGAAATGTGTATGCATGCCTGTGAATGTGGAAAATTAATTAATATTTGACTAATAATAATTTATTCATAAAACAGGATTCATTATCCCAGCGCCCCTAAAAGCATTTGTTTGTGAACTCAGTGTTCTACAGTTGGGGCCATGTGTTTTCAGTCACGGGGCAGCAACAGCTGAAGCGGGTGACTGCTGAGCTTCTGAGAACTCTCCACATGAGCTTTGGGGAAAACGCACTTTAACTGTGATACTTAGCCAGATGATCATGCTGCCTCCGAGCTGACAAACAGTTGTAAGAAACAACAGCAAAGAATGATGAATAAACTAATAACTCCTCTCCGACCTGGGAGTTTTTCCAAAGGAAACGAAGCAAATCAAAGAGATGAAAAGCCATGAAACGTTTGAGAGAACACAGATATGAAAATGTATGAGCCGAATAGGGCATAGCTTATATCTCTTATGACCCCATTTTTCACCCCCAGCACACCAGGCACACCATGTAGGGAGAAATTATGTTGTTTTTTTGCATTCTGAATTCAAACCATATTCATCCTGATCAAAGTGTCAAAGAAGAAAAGTTAGATTTTGATATTCATGAGCTATTATCCTCATTAAAACATCTAGCTAATGCACCTTTACCCATCTCATGCATATTCTTAATGCCCTGTTTAGTATTTTCTACCCATGGGCCACTGGTAGACTCCTTAGGAGACAGCGGATTCAATTCAATTAAAACTCCAAGTCCTGTGACTCCTGATCAAATCAAGGTTTTGGCTCAAGTCCATAACCATGAAAAAAATGATAATGACACAGAAGACAATTGCATAATCAGGCAGAAACATGACACTATGAAATATATCGGGTAAAACATTTAAGGCTGCACAGTGGTGCAGTTGGTAGCACTGTTGCCTTGCAGCAAGAATGTCCTGGGTTCAAATCTTGGCCTGGGGTCTTTCTGCATGGAGTTTGCACGTTCTCCCTGTGGATGCATGGGTTTCCTCCAGGTACTCCTTTTTCCTCCCACTGTTAGGTTAACTGGTCTCTCTAAATTGCCCTTAGGTATGAGTGTGTGTGTGGATGGTTGTTTGTTCTGTGTGTCTCTGTCTGACTGGCAACCTGTCCAGGGTGTACCCTGCCTCTCGTCACTCAAGGTTGCATTTGCATCTCCAAGACTGTAATGTATTAGCATTGTCCCTGCCTGTGTGAGCTTTGCTCTTGTTTTTATTAAGCCAAACTCTAAAGTCATTTCTGGCATGCAACCGTATCAAAGTATCTTCTTTAATGCCTCCAAAAGTCTGGAGGCCTGCCCATTGGTGCCGGGTCTGGTTTGCAGGTGAAATTGGACTACAAAGTGGTGCTTTGTTGTAGTTCATGCTCTATGAACTGTTGCAATGGATATCATTCACCTGTCACAACATGTCAAGCAACACCTACCACAAATATTTTTATTAGAAAGTATTTTTCATGAAAAAGGACATGCATTTATTATATATATTTTATAGGTTTTTAATAAGTTTGTTTTCACATTCAGAAAAAGTCGACCCCCAACCCACTATCCCTTTGTTGATATGCTCCCTGCTGCACTGCTCCATCATGGGTGATGTCAAAATACTGTAGGTCAATAAATGTAGATGTAATGTTTGCAACTTAAATGATGGATTTTAAGAGAGATAAAAAAAGATGTCATATAACAAGAGACCAAAGAAAAAAACAACTAAGATACAAATTAAAATATTCATTTTTAAATCAGTCAATTGGAGAAAAAAATGAATAAGCACTTTTTCTCTTTAACAGCAAACAGTTGGATTTTACACATACTTCATTCAAAGGTGATGTTGGTGCTTTGAGTGATGACAGTGATGGTATAAAGATTAATGTCAGCAGTTTAATACCCATCCAGGTGGGAAATATGATTACAGTCTTCATCTCTGTTTCTGAGTTACAGTATGGCATTAAGTAATGACCAGATGATTTGGTCAATGAAACATTCTGTCATAGTGGGTTAGGATCAAAAGTACATTTCCTGCTGCTTCTTTGCAGCACAAATCTTCGAAACTTTTGACACTGCATGGGTATTATCCATCCATTATTCTCTGCAAGGCCATCTGACCAAAGCTGATGGCTACAGGCCAACGGAGGCCCATGTCCTTACATGTTAACATCCTGGTTTCCAACACTTTGAGGCATTAAACACTGCTCATCAAAAATACTTGAAGTGGTCTTTCACTTATTGTGACGTTAAACTCTCAGTTAACAGCTTTGTAAAGGTGAAAAGATCCGATTTATTCTAACCATCAGAAGAGAATCCTTTCAGCCTTTTGTTGGTATAGAAGCTCATAGTATTTACACACATGTTATCGGAAGAAAATATCTTCATCCTTCCATATGGATGAGGCTGGATTCTGCATCGGCGTTTCTCATATTTTATTACGGCCAGTCTTAAACATGAGCTCATCTGGGCCAACGCTCGAACACCCTCGCACCTCAGCTCATGTCTGCTCTATCTGCAAGCAGCTTCTGTCTTCAGTTCCCTAATGTTATGTCTTCATTGCAAGGTAAACCAAAACACTCCTCACAGCTGAGGAGCCAGCAGTTAGATCCAAGTAGGTGAAAGGCCTCTTCCCTGACTCTATGCCATATTCCCCAGATTCATTTACTAATCATTTCTTTATCAATTAATTGACATAACCTTGAGATATTGAAATATTTCTGTAACACACTCAAGTAGACTTGCCAGGTTTCAAAATAAATTTTATGAAATTATGAAATCCTACCAGTTTGAAGTAGAAAACACTTTGGCTGGTGGTAGACGAAATGTTATTTCACGTAATTGTTGGCAAAATAATGCTTAAAAAGAACATGGTGTTGCCTTGGATTCTGTTTGTACTCGCCAGTTGGTGGGACTGCTACGGAACCCGCCGCTAGCTAAATAGTATGGAGCGCTGAAGGACAGTCTGCTTCAGATTTATACATTTGACAGGGAGCTCCTCACCCTTTTTCTTGCAATGCGTCATTTTCGTTCTTGTTGGAGGGTCACAATTTTACAGCCTTTGTTGACCACGAGCCTCTCACTTTTGCTATGGCAAAAGTTTCAGAACCATGGTTTGCAAGGTAGCAGCGGCAACTTTCTGCAATTTCTGAGTTTACCACCGACATTCAGCATGTTGCTGAAAAGTGTAATCTGGTGGCTGACTGTCTGTCCAGGGCGCAGGTTAGTTCCGTGCACTTGGGCGTGGACTACTCAGCCATGGCTGCTGACCAACTTACAGATGCAGAGGTTCAGGCTTTTAGGACAGCAGAGTCTGGATTACTGTTGGAGGATGTTCGGTTTCATGACAGTGGTGTAATCCTCCTTTGTGATGTCTCAGTAGGCAGGCCTAGCTGCTGGCATCGTCAGGTTTATGACACGATTCATTCCCTTTCGCACCCAGGAGTTAAAGCTTCGGTTAAGCTGGTGGGGGGCAAGTTTGTGTGGGCCGGGCTTCGGGAAGATTGTGAGAACATGGGCTGCTTCATGTGTTGCGTGTCAGCGTGCTAAAGTGCAAAGACACACCAAACCCCCTCTGGAGCAGTTTCCTATACCCTAGAGAAGGTTTGAACACGTTCATGGACCTGGTGGGTCCACTGTCCCCGTCCCAAGGTTTCACCCATCTCCTGACTATGGTGTACAGGACTACCCGGTGGCCTGAAGCTGTTCCCTTGTCTTCGACCACCTCGGCTGAGGTTGCTCGCACGTTCATCTCCACCTGGGTATCTCGGTTTGGTGTGCCACTTGACCTGACCTCTGACAAGAGACCCCAGTTCACCTCTAAGTTATGGATGGCAGTGGCCAGACTCCACTGCATTGACGCATACCACCTGTAATCCAATGGCCTTTGTGAGAGGTTCCACCGTACAATGAAAACTGATTTGCGGGCCTAGTTGGTGGACAACTGCTGGGTTGACCACCTGCCTTGGGTCTTGCGTTCGGCTCCTAAGGAGGATTTGCAGTTTTCTTCAGCTGAGTTGGTCCTTGGTCAGCCTTTGAGGGTCCAGTTTCTTACTGGTGCAGCTGGTTCAGTTGTCGATGCAGTGGGCAGGTCGGTTTTTCTCAGGAATGCAAGGTTTTCCACCCCAGTAGGAGTACATCACTGCCTTCCGCAGTCATATGTGCCTAAGGACCTGATGTCTGCCAAGTACGTTTTTATCTGCCATGACGCACATCATTCTCCATTTCAACCTCCTTATGATGGCCCATTTCGTGTTATAAAGGCAGGGCCTAAAGATTTTTTGGTTGAGTTGGGAGGCAGTCAGAAGCGTGTTTCAGTGGATCACCTTAAACCGGCTCAGCTGCTCCCTGATGGTCCTGTTAAGTTAGCCCAGCCCTCCCGCCATGGCCATCCTCCCGTTTCTGATCCTACCGCTCAAGCCCTCCCCCCGACTGCTGTTCTTTCACCCACGGGTGGGCAGTCTCATAGTAGTCAGAGACACGCTGCTACATCCCTCTCACCACCTGTGGCCACAAAGCACAGCAGCAGAAGCCGACTGGTTAAACCCCCCAAGCGATACTGCTAGACGTTCATATTTGTCTTTTGCACTGTTGGTGTTGAGTTGCATGTTGTGTTACTAATGTTTATGTGCCATTGTGTGTGTTCAAGGGGGGCCTGTGTGGTGGACGCTTAGATGCAAATTTCACATGAGAAGTTATGCTCTTATGGTGAAGGGTTGTGGTTCAGGAAGTGTGTGAGATTTAGAGGGAAGAAGAAAACTGAAGGGAAAAAGAAAATACTTTGTATATTTTCTGTTGTTGGAAGTTAGCCATTAAACATGCTGAGACTGCAAATACCTTTTCTCGTCTCTTTCCTGTCATATCATATATATATCTATATATATATAGATATATATATATCTATAGATAGATAGATAGATAGATAGATAGATAGATAGATAGATAGATAGATAGATAGATAGATAGATAGATAGATAGATAGATAGATAGATAGATAGATAGATAGATAGATAGATAGATAGATAGATAGATAGATAGATAGATAGATAGATAGATAGATAGATAGATAGATAGATAGATAGATAGATAGATAGATAGATAGATAGATAGATAGAGTCAAGAAATCATCAGGACCAACTCAGAGCAGCTGCTCCTGATAAGCTTCTGACCAACCATTGGCTGGATCTCCTCATCCACACACTCAAAAGCTCCACTCACTCACCTCTATGATGCTCAGTCATCAGCCTTGCTCTGAAGCTTAGCTCCTGAGCCGCACTAGGGCATCACTCCAGAACAGTTCCAGACTCCAGCTGCTTCCTACAGCTAGGAGTCTTATCCAAGCAGCCTGTTGGAGGAGTTCCAGCAGGTACGTCCAATCCTGCTCCAAGCTCGTCCTCCACCCCTGCTCCTACTGGACCATTGGCTCCAGTCTCGCTCCAGTCTCGCTCCAGTCTCGCTCCAGGCTCGCTCCAGTCTCGCTCCAGTCTCGCTCCAGTCCTTCTCCAAGCTTGTCCTCCACCCCTGTTCCTACTGGATCATTGGCTCCAGTTTCGCTCCAGTCCTGCTCCAAGCTCGTTCTCCACCCCTGCTCCTACTGGACCATCGGCTCCAGTCTCGCTCTGCATTTGGAACATCCACCTTCCCAAAAGTGATCTCTGTCCGATCACCGTTGCTTGACAGATAGATAGATACAGTAGCTTGCAAAAAGTATTCGGCCCCCTTGAACTTTTCCACATTTTGTCCCATTACAGCCACAAACATGAATCAATTTTATTGGAATTCCACATGAAAGACCAATACAAAATGGTGTCTGTTTAGACAAGTCGCATAGACTCAGTAGATCCCCTTTCTCCGTTGCCCCCGTTTCCTTTGTCCAAGCCACCATTGCTAATGAAACTAGCCTTTGTTGAATTGCCACGCGGTCTCCCTTTGTCTTCCTTTGTGAACCGATAGCGCCAATTGATAAGGCTTGAGTTATTAATCGCATTGAGGGGGTGAGCTGAACCCCCCCCTCATTCGCTCGCTGTCTCCCACACACACACACACACAGCCGCACACACACACACACACAGCCGCACACACACGCCCCCTTCCCTCGACGTTAACTTTGTTCTATATTTTTGCATGCGTTAGAATAGATGGAAATTATGAATGAAATGTAATCTGTAAGGTTGACCAATTTCATTAATAAATTCCCTTAAGTAACGAGAAGTTTTCTGTGCTATTTCAGTGTGTGCTGTAAAGTTTGTTTTAACCCTGCGGACGAACTCTACGCCTTTTCAGAGAGACTGACAGTCTGGTTTAATTAAAATTATCTCATTTATGAGATTGGTTCCCCTATATCTTTAATGAACAAGTTAAACTCGAACGTCATCAATAATTATATTAATATTAAATTATTGATTATAATTATTGATGCTCGGAAAACCAGGCAACTTTTTGTTATTAGTAGTTACAACACAGTTTATGGATCAGAAGTGAAAGTGGAACTAATTTCCTTTAGTAATTTGAGCAATAAAAACACTTTTTTAAGGTTTGTTTGCTTTTACCACTGTGCATTGTACTTCGATAATGAAAACCTTTTTATAGGACTTCTGTTAATATCAAATCAGGTGACATTAATTTACACTTACAGTACGAACACTTACAAAACAATGAGAGATTTAAGCGGCTTTCTCATCTTCCTATGCCTTTTTGAAGATTGTTTTCTTAACATGTTTGCTGTACAATTCCAGTTTTTCTTCTTTTCTTTTGCAGATATGAATTGTTTTGGTTGTTGCCATCACATCCCATTGCCGGTGGGAATATTTTTATATTTCTCATTAGAAGTATTCAATCTAAGAAAGGAGTTAGAGTGTTCAATAGTTATTTTACCCTCTGTAAAAAAAAAAACAGCACTTAGACCAAAAAGTCAAGAAATATACATTTATGGGAAGTGGGAATGAAGTTCCATTGTTTGTGAAGTATGCATGAACAAATTAACAGAGGATCTGTTTAATCAGGGCATCGAGTCATTTCTGACCCGATTTTACTCAGCTCAGTGCAATTCATCATGTTAAACCTGTCTTAACAACTTTGGCGTTTTAGACTTTTCTCAATAGTTTCCCATTAATTACACAAAGATCTGAGAAGCTGATCCAACTTACTAAACCTTGAGAAGGAAAAAGAAAAAAATGTAAAAGCTCAGATTCCTGTTCTCATCAAAGGAGGTTATACCGGCAGTAATAGATGAGAAGTGTTTTTTTTTTCTGCTGCTTCTGTGAGAAGCATCTTTTTAATCACTTGCTCATTGTGGGAAAATACTGCAGCATGATTTGACTGCTAATGTACCTGCTGAAAACAATGTGATCAGATGCAGAGACAGGCACAGATATAAATTACTGTGCTGCATTTTGGAGAGAGCTTGCTGTCTGTATCACAAAACCATAATCTGTATGCAGCTAGTGCAGTCCAATTTATAATGATTGGCAAGCACTGGAGATTTGTGTCCAAATGATTTACTTTGTTGGGCAGTGCAAATGGGTTTAGGTTCTTATTCAGAGGTGATAATGATCAGATGTTCTCAGGAGCTTACAAGAGTAATGGTAAATTTAAAACTGAATGAAACTTAAGTCTGATGCCTTTATTTCTAAATTAATGCATAATTTTAAACAGTTACGGTTGACATAAATTGCACATGCTATTGCTATAAAAACACAAATTTAAGTTAGGGCTCATAGTTAAACATTAAGTTGTTTTTATTAAATAAATATTATATTTCCCTAAGATCTGATACTAAGGGTTCCATGTAAAACATGTGCTTTATAATAATCTTTCAAATAAATGTAATTACTGTTGCTCCTGCACCATGTTAGTTTAATTGTTTAATTTGGTTTCTAATCAAATAAATTCTGAAAATTTGAAATAGGACTGTGACTAGCAAGCTTGGTGAGTCAGGGGAGTAACAGCAGTGGGTTAACTTCAACCCCCTCACCACCTTCCTTTTACAAAACACATGGAGAGGATGGCCAAGTCACTCCTTGAAGTGTTTTCTCAAAGCAATAATGGAGAAAATTCATAAAGCTATTTTGAGTTCTAAATTACTAAATTGGCATACAAACCTGAGTTTGTGTGTCCTTTTCATTCTGGGGCAACCCAGCTGAGTTACCCAGGACTGAATGGCAGATCTGGTCTTAAAACAGCTCCATTGTCTGTTTAATCTACATTATATTAAAAAACTGGAGGGTCAAATATGATTTGCCTCTATAGATTATAAATGCAAAAACTTTCATTGGCATTACAGTAACCCTTCTTATAATTGACTTCCAGGTTTTATCCATGTTTCCACTGGTATTTTGACTATTCATCTTTGGTGGTGAGATCCTAGTTTTTGAAGTAAAAAGGCATAACTACCATTAACCCCACCTTTAATTTACTATTAGTCGTGACTCTAGCTAAGTGACTACAAAAACTCTGAGCCAGAATAAATATTTTGGTAAAACTAAAAATGTTCTTTAAACCTAAATCTTCCAAGTGTTTGAGTAATTATGAGCTTTACTTTCAATTTATGTAGATGTAATTATGTTAGAATCTGACTTGTTTTTAACTTGAAAGTTTTTTTTATTTTTATAAATCAGTTAAAGGGAGTCTTTCACCCTGAGCAGCATCACTGACTGATAGAGAAATAACCATGAGGTGATTTATCCCGTCAGATGTAGCTCTTAAAGTTTTGAGTAAAGCCTAATTTGTTCAGGAACTAGAGTTATGTTATTCAAAATGAAACAAAAGAAAAATGTAAACATTATTTTTCAATCTCTTTTACATCTGTTGTATTTGTGGCTGAAAAGAGGACAATTGCTACCTTATCCAAATACAGGTGCAGTTTTCTCCTCTCTGCTGGACTTGATATGCGTGTTAAAACTAATAGAATTTAATTCCATCTGATTTAAGAATCCAGTGAAAAAAATACAGCAAAGCAGTTGAAAAATTTGTAGGAGATGGCATTGCTTCATGATTTCTGCCCAGTGTTATTTTTTATCTTGCTGTGTTTTTTTGTTGTTGATTGTTTTGTTTTGTTTTTTCACATGAAGCTTTACTTTTGGCCCTCTGGTGTAAATGTTAAGTCAGCCACACCAAGTGACTTTAAATCTGTAGCTGCTAAGAATTCTGTTACCACCGACTCCACACAGCCCTTGAGCTCACCCAGAGGCATTGAGCAACTGAGACAAAAATAAAGATTTTTGTGTCTCTGGTAGAAGAATTAGGTTTTTCTTTTTTGGCTGTGGTGATTTTTTTTGTTTTCTTTATATATTCACGTTCTTAATATTATATTTATCCAAGGATACAGTATGTTATTATTTCAGCAGATTTGTAACCTTTCTTGTCTATTACTACTACATTTTCTTAATTTCAACTTGGCAAGCATTAAGCATTACACAAATTTCTCTATTTAGGTGAATGTTACAGTCACCATAATTCACAAAATATTAATCCCTAATATACTGTGTAAATATTTATATATACAATCTTTGTTTGCACAGGCAATAAAGTCAGAGCTTTTATGCATGGAATAAGTACATCACAATATTATTGTTGGGATTCTGTGTGCTGGTGGGTGGCTGTGTTCCTTTCCTACCTTCCCTGTAGGGCGTGGCAGTCAGCAGGTGCTCCTGGTTGTCCCTCATCAACCTCCAGCTCAAAAGGGGTGCGGTTTCTGCATGCTGGCACCAGTTGGTTCTCGCCTCAAGCGTGGTACATGGCTAAACCTGATTCCGAGCTTCCAAGTAAGAAGATTTTTGATCCTGAGTATTTTCGTGACTAAAAACCCTTTATAACGTACAGATCCTTCCTGAACCTGGAGATTACTTACCGGTTCCGTCCGTGCTGAAAATCTCCCTCCTTCCGGATCCGTGCCTGATCAGCCTCTGCACCGCTCTCCATCTGGTGGTCTTCATCTGCTCACCTGCCGTCCTGTTGCTTTATCTCTGCTCCCCTGTCCACCCTCACACCAGCACCTACAGGAAAGAACAGAAATTATTACTCTCCTCAGAGGTGAAACTGGACAATCGACAACCCACATTCACCTCCAGCCGACCGCAGATCACAGAACCCAACTTACCTCCTCCGAGTTTTCTTCCTCCTGGACTTCCAGTAAGAACATCTCCTTCTGACTTGTCTCAATTTCTACTTACCCCGCTGTTAACACTCCACCTTTCCTCTCTAACAGTTCACTCCTGTTATTCTGGTTCCCGATCACTCCTGAGACGTCGTCCTGGGTGTTTATAAATAAACCTACATTTTAAGACCAAGCTAATTACCTGTTGTCCGACTCTGTTTGTGTGCTGATTCTGAGTCTAAGCAAACCAATCATGTCAATTATACACTTCTATATGTAGAGAAAACTGTTACTATTTTGCGGCACCATTCAACTTTATTGTCATGATTTCATCTAAACTGTGTTTTCATGTTCTTGGTTATATATGTACTTTTTCATACCAAACATATCACAGTATATTACATCTTAATTATAATACATTGATTATTTTTCAGGCTAATGGGGCACCACAGTGGGGCAGTTGGTAGCACTGTTGCCTTGTAGCAAGGGTTCGAATCCCGGCCTGGGGTCTTTCTGCATGGAGTTTGCATGTTCTCCCTGTGATGGGTGGGTTCTCTCCAGGTACTCCAGCTCCCTCCCACAGTCCAAAAACATGACTATTAGGTGAAATGGTCTCTTTAAGTTGCCCTTAGGTATGTGTGTGTGTGCGCATGGTTGTATGTCTGTGTTGCCCTGCAATGGACTGGTGACCTGTCTAGGGTGTACCCCGCCTCTTGCCCCGTGACTGTTGGAGATAGTCACCAGCCCCCCGGGCAGCCCTACATAGGATGGACGGGTACAGATAATGGATGGATGGATGTTAAGCTAATGCTTAAGTGTTTGAAAATAGGCAATAAACTAGATTCATCCCTGAGTTCACAAATTGAAGTTTGCGTCCATATTATTTACCAAGAGAGTTCACCAGTGTTATTTTAGCAGTTGTTTACATTTCATCTTCAGCCTTTGCCGACAATGCATGTGATGTCATCAGTTCTGTTGTCGCTAAGCTACAGACCCAGCATCCCAATGCATTTGTGGCATTGTCAGGTGATTTTAATCATGCCTTGCTCTCTTCTAAACTTCCAACATTTCAACAGTTTGTCAGCTGCTCTACAAGAGAAAACAAGACCTTGGATTTGTTTTATAAAAATGTAAAGGATGCATACATGTTCAAACCAACACCTCCTCTGGGACAATCAGATCACAATCTTGCTTTTCTCTGCTCAGAATATAAACCACTTGTTCAGAGTCAACCTGTGACAAAGAACTGTGGGAAAATGGTCACATGAAGCTTAAGAAGCCCTGCAGGGTTGTTTTGAGACAACAAACTGGATGACTCTTTGCCAAGCAAATGGAGAGGAAATCAATGCCATGACTGACTATATACACTTCTGTGTGGACAGCATCATCCCCTCCAGAACAGTGACATGCTTCCCTAATAGCAAACCCTGGATCATCAGTGACCTGAAGGTACTGCTAAGCAAGAAAAAAAGAGCCTTCAGTGAGGGACACAGGGAATTATTGAGGACTATACAGAAGCAACTGTAGGTCAAGCTCAGAGACAGGAAGAAGGAGAACAAACTACAGGGGAAGAACATCAGAGATGTCTGGTCAGGAATGAAAAAGATCATGGCTTAGGCACAGGATGGATTGGATAGATGGAAGTCTAGACAGAGCCAATGAACTGAACACAGTCGTTAACAGGTTCAGTTCAGGAATTAGCTCAGCGTCCTCCTCTCCTGTCCCCAGCCAAACAGACATCCCACTCTCCTCTGACCCACAGCTGTCCTGTCACACCTCAGATGTTCTATCCTTCACCTCAGTCATGGAGTCTTCTGCTTCCACAAGTGTGTCTTCAACCAAGTCAGAAGATGCTGCTACCCCTTTTGCCTCCCCTTCCCATTTGTCTGTCTCTAAGAGTCAGGTGAAGAGGAAGCTCGAGAAACTGAACTTGAACAAGGCTGCAGGTTCAGATGGTGTCAGCCCCTGAGTCCTCAAGGCCTGTGCAGAGCAGCTTTGTGGGATTCTGCTGCACATCTTCAACCTTAACCTGACCCAGGAGAAGGTTCCACTGTTTTGGACGACATCATCCCTTGTTCCATCACCAAAACAAATCACCCATCAGTCCTCAATGACTATACACCGTTTCAGTGCTCTGGATCCGGACTTTCCTCCTCTAACAGCCCCTGGCCCTGGTACCCGTAGAAGCAGGTGCAGCAGTCCGACTCCCTCACCCCTCCACGTTGCACCAAACCCTGGACCACAGCCAGAACTCATCGAGGAGTGCTCCACTTCCCTCCAAACCCACGGAACGAGCCCTTGTGCCAAACACACATCACTGCAGTCCTGGAGATGCTTCTCTGTCTGACATACATCAGGTGCGAAATGGTTAAATATTATTTGGCCAGAGTAAACAGCACACAGACATGCCTCCCACCAAACTCATCATTGGGGACTCCACCATCAGGACCGTAAGGATGAGAGGAGCTCTCACTCTCTCTTTCCCTGGAGCCACTGTGATAGACATTGCAGGAAAGATCCCGGACCTCATTTTTCCTGAAGCGTGATTTTATCCACCTTTTTTATCTTTTTAAAAACTCACGTGTCCGTTTTTATCTTTAGCCCCACTCCCACCGTTGGCAGAGGAATTGGTCATTTTAGCAGACTTTCATCTCTCAACACTGCCCCCGTGACTCACAATATTGGTTTTATAGACAATTTTATCATTTTCTGGGGCAGGAGGCACATGTTTGGGGCAGGAGGCACATGTTTGGGGCAGATAGGGTACATCTCAACAGACATGGCACCCACATGCTGGCAGTGAGACTGGTATGCCCAGGCCCCCCCATGTCCACCACACCGACCCCAGCTGCCCCTGCCCTTTCTGCTTCGTCCACCTCATCCTGATGTCCAGCTGGTCCCTGCTCCTATGAACTCAGCTCTGATTTTAACAGTAACTCACATATTGGACTTGGATTTTGCCATACCTCATTCATACCTGTCATTATCAGCAGAGAGCGGACTTAAAATCATAAACCCAACAAATGCAACCCAAATAATCTCAAACATACAGTTACATCATACAGTTACTCCATCTCCAGTCACTATCAAATGGCTCTTTTAAATGTTCGATCTCTGCTGGACAAAACTTTTATATTCAATGATCTGATTTTAGACCACACTCTTGAATGTTTATTTTTAACAGAAATGTGGCTGAGTGCAGATGCCCCTGTTGTTCTTACAGAAGCCTCCCCACCAAACATTAACTTCACTTATTCCACGAGGAGTAGCAAAAGGGGAGGCGGTACTGCTTTTTTTAAGTTAGTCAATGCTTTCTGCCAAACCTGTGTTATTTGATAATTTTAGCACGTTTGAATATACTGCAAGGGTTTTTAGTACACCTTTTATTCAATAGTTTTTATCAATTCTGCACAACTCTTATGAAAAGATAATTTTAGCTGGTGATTTTAATCTACATGTGGATAACCGTTCAGATCCTTTATCAACAGATGTTTTTTTTAATATTCTGAATTTTTTGGATTTTAGTCAACATGTCATGCAGCCGACTCACAACAGAGGACACACCCTGGACTTGGTAATCACATATGGCCTGTCCACCAATGTGTCCTCTGTTGTTGACTTGGCTGTCTCTGACTACTACTGTGTTTTTTTTAACATCACCAGTTTTATCCAGCGGGAGACCTCTGTGAGAACTGTCAGGAAGCGTCATCTAACTCCTGAACTGGCAGCAGATTTTCTTGAAGTTTTTGGAAAGATACCTTCTATTGCTTTACCTGCCCCTTGTGATTTTAATGTCAATGAACTTAACAGTAGGCTTCAGCCTGCACTCAACCTGCTTGCTCCACTTAAAGTTATTAGTTCACACTCAAAACTTGCATCGCCGTGGAGAAATGAAAACCTTAAAAAAACAAAAGAGGATTTGCAGGGTGGCAGCGAGAAAATGGAGGAAAAATAAAATCACAAACCATCAAATATACAGAGAACTTTTCATTTCATACAACAACACTGTAAGAAATTCAAGAAATGCATACTTTCAGAAAAATCATCTCTGATCATAAAAATAATCCCAAAATTCTTTTTTCCCACCGTTGACAAAAATGTTAACCATGCTATTAATGTATTTCAGAAACCCCCCTCAAACACTCTTTGTGAGGGAAGGTACACACCATCAGATGTAATATTTTATAGTCTCAAAATAACATGGTTTTAGACAGATCTGAGCATGTTTTTTTACCAGAGGAAACGCTGGACAATTTTGTTCTGGTAGAAGCTGAGACTCTTGACAAAGTTTTCTCCTCAGTGAGGCCCACCACATGTCATTTGGAGCCAATTCCCATGTATCAGTACCACCTTTAAAGGGATGGTTTTGAGGCCCCTGTTGAAGAAGAGCAATTTAGATTCAAATGATTGTAACAATTTTCAACCGGTATCTAGCTGACGGTTTTTAAGCAAAATTTTAGAAAGTCTTGTTTTATTTCAGCCTAATGATTTTATTAATACACACAATGTCCTGGAGAAATTTCAGTCTGGTTTTAGGGTGAACCATATCACAGAGAAATAGAGGTGTTTGAGGAGTATAAATACCTCGGTTTACCTGGACAACAGACTGGACTTGAGACTGAACAGTGAAGCCGTCTACAAGAAGGACAGAGCAGACTGTATTTCTTGAGGGAGCTTAGGTCCTTCAAGGTTTGCGGCAAGATGCTCCAAATCTTCTACAAGTCTGTTGTGGAGAGTGTAATCTCTTCAGCCCTCATCTTTTGGGGTAGCAGCATCAGAGCCAGGGACCTAAAAAAGGCTAAACGACCTGATCAAGAAGGCTGGTTCTGTTCTTGATGCAAAGAAGGATTCTTCATAAAATGAAAAAAAATATGGACAACCCTGAGCAACCTCTTCATGAGACTACCCTACAACAATAGAGTGTCTTCAGTCAGAGGCTTTTTCAGTTTTGCTGCAACACAAATCCTTCCTGCCCACAGCCATCATGATCTACATCAACTCCTTAAAGAATTAATTAGTGTGAACTACAAAAACACTTAAATTCCCTCTGGGATCAATAAATTATTTTTAAGTTGAATTGAATTAAATTAAGGGCTTGCTTTTAAAAACAATAGAAGGGAAAAATAGATTGGAAAAAATACCGAAATGTCAATCATTATGAATATGCATAATTGTGGAACAAACTCAGAACAAAGTTATAAAAAAATTAATTTTTTAACATGAAGGTGGGTATAGATGAAATTTGAAAACATCAGAGGTGTTTACAAAGATTGACAGGTGACCATGACACTTTGTGAAATAAACTTTCAGTTTGCAGTAATATAAAACAGAAAAGTTGTTATAATATGTACATTTTTACCAGATGAGAAACAAACCATTGAAGATTATCGACAACAGAACATGTTTAAGATTTTTAATTTCTTCACAGAGTGCTCCCATATCTTGGGATGGTAATCTGATATCCAGATATTTATGCTACTTCGTTTTAAAGGTGTCGTTCACTTTTATATATATATATATATATATATATATATATATATATATATATATATATATATATATATATATATATATATATATATATATATATATATATACATTTGCTGTGGTCTCTAGTTTGAATGACTGCCTTGAGTCATCTTTAGAGCACAAAAACCATAATTAACTAAATTAAATTTCCTGGATTCTGTGGTGGAAAATTGTTATGCAATTAGGAATTAAGTGTATATTCTCTGTTTAGTGAATGCATCTAGGGTAAAATGACAAGCTTATTGTTCCAGCTTAATGTTATGAGAAAGATATATGTGTCAGGTCACCAGAGAGACAGACGCCGGGGCTGTAAGATAACAGTCTGGCCTTCGGATGAGCTGCTTTATGCGTTGATATAAGACTTGCATGAAGCAGTTCTCTGGAGGCGGGGCATGAACGTTGGAGAAGACATCTACAGAGATAAACAATGATTGCTGAATACTATTTAAGCGGTTAGTTAGAAAGGTTGGTTAGGGTGATGCACGAGTAACTCTGTCCCCTCCGTGTCTGGCCAGATATGTTTGAATTAAATACTTAAACGCCTTCTTGGACTCAAGTCTTCTTTATAATGGAAACCCTGAGATACTATTTTTTGCCATTACAATTTCTTTTGTTGATTTAGCCTAAAAGAAAGAGTTATTGAATATACATGCCAATCTGAAATCTTCTTTAAAGTACTGTGACAATTTTCTTGTACGTTGCTTTAGGTTCTTACAGCACAGTGGGCTGACCGTTGGCAGGGGAAAAGGAGATGTAAGTGGCAATTTATATGAGATACATGTGACAGATGAGACCAAAAGCAATGCTAAGATTTCTCAAAAGGGAAAAGGCAATCCATAAATTCCGTGAACCCTAAAAAATCCATTACATTTTATAGTTTTCAATCTGATGTGTCGGGGGTGTCAATCAATACCATGAAACTGAACCAGGGCGTCTCATAGAATCATTTCAAGGTCTGCAACTGAGCATTTGGCAAATTGAAATTTATTTCACAGATGCCTTACAATGACACAGCTGTTATATGGGCTTATTCATATGAAACATCTGAGGTCAATAAACAGATATTATGGGTTCAATAAACATTTTTGCAATATTCAAGGACATGTATCAAAAGTACAGTACAGTGGAGAAAAGGTTTAGCAGGCTATCAACAAGTTTGAATAGGTTTTTTTATTAGTATTCCCTGTTAATGGAAAATAAATAGTTTTCTATCATTAGATCTGTTGATAAATGATACATAAAACAGATTTCTATGTGTATGTACAATGCCAGTGTTAAAAAATAAGGCAACAGATCAAATGTTTAAAACTTTAATCTGCAAGAAAATGACCCCTTTTAAAAAAAATTGACTGATGGTTAGTTGCCTTCAAATAATTTCTGTTCTATTACATTCTTATCAAAAATAAATACATCCATGATAAAGTATTTGTTAATGAGAACACTCTTCCACGAAATGGATTAACAATCGTGACTGCAAGCACACGTTAAAGTGCGGAATGAGTATGTTTTCTACAAAGTTGTATTGTTGTTTTGTTATGTTTATTGTGTTTGTTTTTTTCAGTTGACCAAGTCTGGTCCTTAAGAGCTACTACGTTGCAACTTTCACATGTATCTATGTTCCAACACACCTGAATAAAATTGCTCAATTCCTTCAGCAGTATGTCATGCAGCTCTGCAGAGACCTACGAGCATTTCAATTGATTCAGGTGCATTGGAGATGTGTTTAAACTGATGTTTAAATGTTGCAGGACAGTTGCTCCCAAGGACTGGACTTCGGTACCACTGCTTTAACTGCATCAGTATAGGCAAGATAATTGTCTAATTTTGTCTATCCATGGAGTGGCCTTTCAGCAATCCTAATAAAGTGTAATCACTGAATGCAAATAATTTAGATTTTTCCAATATGGAGTCAAAAATGGAGGACACTGTGAAAATCTATCATTCCCTTTTTTGTACCCCTTAACCTATTTTACCCCCTTTACCCCTTTCTACCTTTTTTGCAATTTTCTATCTAAAATAGGGTAAAATAAAGACTTTCCTTGCAAAAGGACATCTGCAGAACATCCCTTTTTTTTAAACAATAGTTATCCAAGAGACATTATGTTATGTGGCTTCTGATCAGTTTAAAATACAGCATGTCCGTCTTAAGCTTTTGTAATTGACAAAAAGACATTACTAAAATGCATGCACATGAATCCAGATCTACACAAAATCTAATGCATGTGGTGCTATTTTTTGTTTTTTATTGCAATATTTTACACCCAGTTTTGTTTATTTGAAACTCTTTTTTCCTAATTTAAAATATAGAGAATTAAACTATTTTCTTACTTTACCAAAAACAGTTTTCAGCTATAGGTAGATCCAGTAACAGCTGAAGAATTGCCTGTTCACAGCAGTACATGCCATTTATCTTACATAGTTATTGCTCTCCAGCAATGCATACAGACAGAAAAAAATTAACAAGAACATTCCGTCATATTTTAATTTTGACTAAACACCAGATCAGTTCAAATGCATATTTTTAAAACAGCTGACATATCTCAAAGACATTTGCTGCCCTGTGGTGGAGAAAGATGACTGAGCGCCAGGCAAGGCAAAATAAATTAGTAGCTAAGCTTTCCAGAGAATATTTTTTAAACCAGTCCGTCCAAACAGCAACCCTTTCTTTTAATTGCAGTTCAACTTTTTACTTTTATTTCAACTACTTGCATCTTTTACCACAGATCTTGCTAACAGTTTTTACCTTACTTATTAAAAACAGCACAGTGATGGAGATTCATACAATAAGAACTTTTACAAGTGTATCAAGACAACTGTTTAAATCCATGCATTACATGCATAGATGATAGTACTCCTTTGTGGCCTCCGAAGCAGAGTGTGTCAAGAGTTTGTGCATGTCTCATCCCTTATTGAGCAGTCACCTTTCCATTGAGTCCTGTTGAGATCTGTTCACCTGCTAACCTCTGCTCCGTTAAGTTTAGATTGAGCCTCAGCAGACTATAAATGAATGAAACCATACATACAGTCACCTACAAGCAAGCCCTCTCCCTGATCTTTGACTCTTGCCAAGTGATACTTATTCCCTACTATTTTTTAACAATGTCATACCAGCCAAAAACCTGCACTTTCCACGTCCTAACCCTTTTCATTTTCTGTCATACATTTTCTTTCTACTCCAACAATTTCTCATAAATTCTTTTTTTCCCTTTATGCCAAACCACATGGTACACTGGACAAATACAAAACGGGACAGCCAAGAGAATCTCTCTCAAGAGCGCACACAACTCTGAATACAGCTCGGCTCAATGCAAACAGCTCATGAATAGTCAAGTTCTGTAAAGATTGATATGTTTTGACAACAGTTCAGTACATAATTGTCTGTTTGAATATCCTTGTGTCCTTGGAAGGAATCAGTTTATATGTTACTGAGACAAATCCAAGCATTAAGTGTCCTTGGTGGGTCTAATTATTTTGCAGTCTTCTGTTGGCATGTTTTGCAGTTTGATGATTGTTCTTTTTTTATCATTTTTAACTGAAGTTTCTTTTAGTATGGTAGCCATTAGATGGAGATGAAGGCCACTAGAGTCCCACAGACTTTACTTCATGCCACTTCGCAGCACTTGATTGGCTGCAATGAGCATGACACTGATGATGAAAGCAATGGCAAAGGCGCATATCAGGCTCTTGCGCACACAAGTTTGCTTGACTTGCTGCGTTGGGCTGGAGGCTACAGAAAAATAGAAGAAAAGATAGGAGAAAGAGAGAGAGATAAAGATTTTCAGGTCCAAGGAGTTAATACAAGAGGAGATAATACAATCTATTAAGTACTAGTAGGAATTCAATATAATCAAAGTCAATATCATTCATCATTTGACAATAAATGTTGTAAACCTCATTGTAAAAACAGGAACTTGTCCAAAACTTGCATTCTCTATTAAAATTAGGCTTACAAATTATTTGGTTAAATATTTCCATATTTTCTAAGTCATGATCCTAATGCTGAAGTAGCACGCCATCTCTTCTTGCAGCACTAAAAGCTGGGATTCTTGTAATTTAGGCTGTTACGGATAGATGCATGTCACATAAATATTTTTCAGGTTTACTTTTGTTGCACTTCCAAACAGTGACCTCTGCACAATATATGTAAAACATATATCCATTGATATCTATGGATCAGTTTGTTTTATATTTTAAAACTGATGACCACAGCAAACTGTAAAATTGTCCTAGAGAAGTAAAAACACAAAAGAGACATGATTTAACACATAGAGGTTTGCTACTTACTGTCTATATCCACCTGACAGTCCTCTGGGTTCTCTATGTGGTTCTCCTCAGTCATAATGATGTTTTCAATGTCTTTCATGGAAAGGTGATCACAGAAGGTGTCATACAAAAGCCTCTTCAGCTCCTCAACTGTCAATTTCTGCATGTCACACTGGAGACAGACACACACAAGCACACACACGCACACACACAAAACTACTATGGTTAAAATTATCACACACAAGTAACATGCAAACACACACAAAGGCATATACTAACAAATGCATGCATAAAGCAAACAAACACAGACGATCTCAACTGTTCAGCTTATTCTTTAATGTAAAATGACAAACCTATGGTGGTGTTAATAGATGTCAAGACTTCCTTCTATAAGTGAGCTACATTTTTTATGAAGCTTTTAATGTCCCCTTCTGCTCATTCCAAGTAAAAATTTCCAGCTAATTACAAAAAACTGGTACATAAGTGAAGAGAAGCTTGCAATTGTTTTGTATTATTGTTTATTTTAATGTTTCTCAAGGTCATTAGTTAAATACTAGGTTTTCTTAAGGTAAAGTTTAAGATAATAATGATCAATAGTGCATTCAGATTGTACTTGGAATTCAGAATTTCTCATTTCTAAGTTTGAAGAATAAAATACAACTTCTGTCAAAGATGGAATTCCGACTTGGAAAGTGGAAGTCCCCCAAGCTGAAATTGGGGTTAAGTGTCCAATATGGCCGTGGGCTGTATAACATGCAGTCAAAGTTGAAGTAATAACCTTTTTTTCTTTGCTTTTCTGGGGGCAAAGAAGAAGCCTTTGGTTTTGGTTTTAGGGTCTGTGTGAGTTACTGTGTTTTTCTGCACCGAGTGAGTGTTTTCTTTTTGAGAAAATCTTTGTTGGAGGGCTCGCTGCACTGGCTGATTCCATACAACTGGTGACAATAAACCTTTTCGTGCCCTGGGACTTTTAAGGAGCTGACAGACAACCATTAAGCGCTTGTAGGTTAACCTTACTAGTAGCTCCGAGCCAAGATCTCCAAGTTCTTGTGAGTTTTGATTCCTCATTTCTTCCTAAACTTGTGCTTTCTGTGCTATTCAGGCCATCCCCAGGAGGCTTCCATGCCTAATCCTCTTGAAAAACCTGCAGGCTTACCTGATGTCAGGTTAATATTCTGAGTCCTCTTCCACAGTTGTCTTCCGCTGATCTCCAGGCGTTAAACATCTGGTTCTCTACTGTTTTCGTTTATTTTAAAAATAAACTTTATAATTTTATTTTGGTGTCCGACTTTGTTTCTGCATGCGGGTAAGAAAGCTTTCCGAATCCATGACAGAACCACCAAGCCAGTATAACCCAGCAGAATCTGCTCGGAACCCTGGTTTCGATCCGACCACTGTTCTAGCAAAACATGACACAATGCTCCATTCCCTATGTGAACAAAAAAGTTACACTTCTCAGCATGGACCGACTGTGGAGTTATGCAGGAAATTAATAATAAACTTTCACCTTCTGCTCAGCCTCCTTCTCCAACTCCTGAATCTTTCTCAGATGATATTGGCAGATGTGGCAGGTTCATCTTACAGTTTTCACTAGTTTTTTGCCGCTCACCCCAATCCTTTGCTGACGATTAAATTAAATTCTGTTTATTTATATAGCACCAATTCACAACAGATGTCCTCTCAAGGCACTTTACAAGAAAATCAATTCAATACAAAAAATCCAATCACTTTAAAGTGTTAGCTACTTTTCTATTTAAGGAATCCCAGCAGATTGTATCGAGTCACTGACTGGCAGTTGTGCCCCATTGATGCAGACTACAACCACAACAATCCCTCAGCAATCCCTCATACTGAGAAGGCATGTAGCGACAGTGGAGAGGAAAAACCATGCATCCAATATCTTCTATGCTGTCATCTTATTGAGGGGTCGAGCCTTAAGTTGGAGAGAGTCAGAAATTGGGGAGTATAAAACAGGAGTGTAAATCAGTGGCAGAATTTGCAGTTGATTTCCACACTCTAGCAGGCTCATCAGGCTGGAACTTCCTTTTTCCCAGATTCACCAATGCCTTCCTCAAGTCGCTCTAGTTCTCTGACCCAGAATAATGCTACTCTAGACAAACTAATGCAGATTGGGAGAACTACTCTTACCACTAAGTGCCATATGGAGGCCCGGCAATGCCTCCATTGTGGTAAATTTCGACATGTCCTATTCCCCCAAAAGGAGGAGCCCTCCGGTAATTATGGGAATACTGGCAGATAATTCTAGTTCAAACAAATCCTGTTTGATTCTGGCTATCAACCTCCTCTTTAATCAAGACTCTTTTCAAACTCTGGCCTTAATTGATTCAGGTTGTGAAATGAACCTCATTGACTCCAACCTCACCAACCAGCTTGGGCTTCCAGTTATCCCTCTTCCTTCTCCTGTTCAGGTGAATGCCCTAGATGGAAAAAAACCTATCAACTATTACTCATCAAACTGAATCCATTAAAATCACCTCATCTGGTAATCACAAAGAACAAATAACTGTCCTTGTTTTTCCTTCTCCACAGTCCCGAGTAGTACTTTGTCAGTAGTACAATCCTCATTTTAACTGGAAAGAGGGAAGAATCGAATCTTGGAGCCTGCACTGCTTGTAAACATGCCTGAAGTCCACTTTTACCTCCTATAGGTATCCCTCCTCTGTTCAAGAAGAATAACCTCCTGATCTCTCCAGTGTACCCTCTGAATTCACTAAATCCTTACCTCCTCATCGGCTATACGATTGTTCTATAGATCTGTTTCCTGGTGCTCCATTACAATTGTTGTGCCGCAGATAGGTAGGATTTGGCTATGAAAAATTATGAATAATTGCTTAGGGCAATTATTAATAATATTAATAATTTTATGTAAAAATTACCAAGTTTAGGGGCACCATCCTGTTGGATTCCAGGAACATTTATATATATATATAGCCAAATTGTTCAGTCTCAGATAATTAAACAATAGATGAAGGAATAAGTTCTAACGCTGTGGACATTAATTGTATGCATCACTCCAAGTAATCCCAGACAACTTCTCTTTAAGATAAGGGGACTTTATTAAGGAAATAGAAAATCCCATCTATTCTAAAGCATGCAAAAATTACTACAGATCTTAGACAATAATAATAGGTGAACATTAAACACAATTAACATGAAATGAAATCAGTGAGACAGCTGAGGTTCGGGTCAGAAAAGGAGGGGGGCCCTCACTCCAGGGGGCTCAAATCACGGATAGCCTAGGAGACAAAGTCATAAATCTCAGCTCTGTGCCAAGATGGAGGGGACCACATGGAGTCTAAGAAAGAATCATAAAACTAGCTTTGACTAAAGGAGCACATGGGGGAAGCGTCTATGTGGTAGGCCTCTGCTTTAGCGACAGACTAAAGACAATGGAGTTAAACTTTTCAGCTAAGACCAGCTAACGCAGGCCGGACCGAGCCCGACTGCCAATGGAGTTATCAGGGAGGGAGAGAGAGGGAAAACAAGAGGAAGGAAAAAAGAAAGGCGTGATCTTCTCAGGATAAAACAGACAGTTTCAAAGACAGCAATTTCACAGCTCAGACTTATACGTGCGACGACGCAAAAATGAGCAAACAGGTACAGCGCTTAAAAACACTTTAACCAACAATGAACGAGATCTAACTCGTTAAAACTCTATTTTCTCTGTTTATCTATGCCCAGACACATTATTAGTATAAATGAACCGGTTCAGTCCTACTTTGCCTTGAAGGAGGTCCAGTCCACTAGGAGGAGAGTGAATTGTGTCCGTAGTTGAGCAAGAAAAGGAAGAGTTATAAAAAAAACCTGTACAGGATTTTAAGGACCGTGTGGCCCAAAGGCAGGCTGGATGGCCTGCAGGTCGACGTCTAATGAACTGTCTGGGAACAGTTCTGATATAGCTCACACGAGATACACAAACCGTATGAGCACTTCAAAGCGAGTTCTTCCCCGGTCCAGTGGGTCAGAACAAAAGAGAATCTTCACCGGTGAGATGTCCTCTGTTCAGCAGTAGTCCATCCAAGAACTTCTAGCTGGAGAACAATTCAAAATGAGCGCGACTACTCTTATAGCCCCCTTTGGCCGTGAGGTCATCGCTGATGTCACCCTGGGTGGTCACGGACCAATAGGAGTGTGTTGGGGGTCACTGCTAGGATTGCTGGGAAATGTGGTCGGCTCAGTCCATCTTTGACATAGCTCCCAGACATCCAAAAGTCTGTTCAGTTCATCTTATGAGAAATGCAATCACAACACAATCCAGCCGTCTCTACAATCTGTCCCGACCTGAACAAGACAGTGGGGAAAAGTATATTAACGAATCACTCTCAGGAGGTATCATCCATCATCAGGGGTGGACTGGGACAAAAATTCAGCCCTGGCATTTTCTGTCCAGACCAGCCCACTACATTATCAGCCGACACTACATAAAAGTCCACAAATCTCGCAGCATCTCCTCTCATGCATACTACAGTACAAATGAGAATCATATTCCTTGATAGCAGTTAACAAATAAAGCACAAAACTGTGAACTCAAGGACTAAAACTGACAGCTATGGCAATCAATCACTCAGTATTTATTCATTATAGTCTCAACAGAACAAATCAAGTATGAATTCATAAAACATTATAAGACACATGATATACTCAAATCAGAGATGTCTCAGTAGTAGCCAAAAAGTGAAGTGGAGGCAGTGAGAGAACAAGCCCTCAAAAAAGAAAAAAGTAAAAAGAAAAATGTCCAAAAATGGTATACCTGTTTAAATTAATGACCAATCACAAACACGAAACGAGGGATTCGAGGGTCAATTGTACTTCGCATTGCAATGAATTATCTAATGCAAATCTTTAATTGTGTTTTTCTCAAAATGAGTTTTTTCCAACATTCAAAAAAATAATAATCTTGAAATCAATTATACCTATATACACCAAACTTTCCACCATTGTTCTATGCTATGAGCTGAAAAAAATTACAGACCGATTTTTCAATACATTGTTCTAAAAAATATATATGTGCTATTTTGTGTAAAAAAAAACAGGCCGAAAATTAGTTTTTTGGAGCTACTTACACTGTTTTTTGATTTATGAATTAATGACATGAAATAAACCCATTTCCCTCTGTAAAAAGTTTTTGAAGTTTTTTCTAATCATATAACATATATATTTAGAAAATTAAAGAAAATTCAATCTGTCTCTCACCAATTTTGAGATACGTTTAAAAATATATGCAAATTAGCACATTTTTAACCAGATTACACTTCATTTGCATATCTAAACAAAATTTGTATCAAAACTTCTAATAGAAAAGATGTTTGTTTTAATACTAGGATTAAGTTTGTCAAGTTTCATGAAGGTATCTTGAAGCTAACTTTTTTCCCTATTCACTTATAGTGTCCCCCCCTTAATGTTTACTGTTGCTATGGCAACCAGAGACCGCTGCCATTAGTGGCTGTAACAATTTGGCATATTTAACAAAATCGAACGCAACTACCAACAGTCAGCCCTTCAACTCTGGGCTAATATGTTTTAACAAGTATTCAGTTATTCAGGTCACATCGCAGTCAATGTAAAACTGTTTTATACTTTATTTTGGGCATTTCTCAAAATGTAGCCTGAGCCAACCCCATGCTAACGTTACTTACCATGCATGTCTCCACTTGCGCGTCTCCTCGCGCACCAGCACCTGTTGCTGGGGTGGTGACCCTGGCACCAAATAGGTCTGTCAACCTTAAACCTTTAGCAGCTTCCACCTCCAGAGATTTCAGCTTTTTGAGCCATACTTTTTCAGCGCCATTTTCAGCTCAGCAGCATCCTGTCCTACCACTCCGGCCCATGTCATGAGGTCCCGCCCACCCTCTTTGTGTTGTGATTGACAGCACTGTCATGGCTCTCATAGGCTGTCAACCCATGATTGATTGACGATGACAAACATAGACCAATAATTTGTGTCGATGCTGGCAAAACACTGCTAGCCCACAGTCAATGGCTAGCCCTCTGTAGCCAATTGGCCAGCCCAATTGGAGCGAATTTAGAGAGAGAGAAGAAAAGAAAAAAAACAGCGACTGGCCCACATTGGGTCAACGGCCCACCGGGATTACGCCCGGTATGCCAGATGGCCAGTCCACCCCTGTCCGTCATTCAACATCTCCTATGGGTGCTGGATTCTTCTTCGTAGCCAAACAATGATGGATCTCTAAGTCACTGCATAGATTTCAGAGGTTTGAATCAAATTACCATTAAAATAAATATCCTCTGGCTCTCCTAACATCTCCTGTCGACCAACTTTACCGAGCTGGACCTATAAAACGCCTACCATTTGGTTAGGATTAGAGAAGGGGACGAATGGAAAGCAGCTTTTAGACATTTTGAATACTTGGTGATACCGTTTGGTTTAACCAGTCTTCCAGTCCCTTATTAATGATGTTCTATGAGACTTTCTAAATCAATTTGTTTTCTTCTATCTCGATGACATACTCATCTCCTCTGCCACCCAAATTGGTTAGGGCCGGGCCTGATTAACTACACACAAATGTTGTCAAGCATCACTTTCAATTAATCATGATGGGGTTTTTTTTTGCTTACAGGAAATTAAAACACAACATTTAATTTCCTGTAAAATTGGAATACTACATTATACTAATTACAGAAATCTGGGTTTAATGAAAAATACCTGCTTAAGTATTATTTTTGAAAGGTATTTTGATTCTGACCAACAGGGGTCATCTCAATTAAAATTTAAATTTACTGAGGTACACTTTAATGTACCTGTATGCAAGTAATAAAATACTAATAGCCAGGGTTTGGATGTGCAAGTGAGTGTGCAAAGCAGTCATAGAGAAAACGGGAACCACAGCTACAACTGTACAGTTGTAGCTTTAAGAACTACAACTGTAGCTTTAAGGAAAGGTAAAAAGTAACCGCTAGCATTACAGATGTATACTTAATTTCTCAAGCAATTAAGAAATTATTTAATAATTCCTGTCCTACTTTCACCTAAAATGTTTCAAAAAGAGCATACTAAGAAAATAATATTCCAAAATAAAACAATTTCACTGGAGAATTCCATTGAATAATGCAAAAATAATTTATTATTGAATTAAAAAAAATAATTTGTAATATAGACACTAAAAACAATATTTTATGCAGCTGTACCTGTTTTGAGAGGGCCTTTGTTTTACTTATTTTCAGCTCAGCCTGAGCCAAGCAGAGGGGTGTAACTGGAGGCTCTGTGTGAACAATGTAGCAACTTATGATGGGAACTACTACTCGGCTTACATAATGTGATTTTAGGCTTTGTGGTCCTTTAAGTTCTTCCTTCTCTTCTCTTCAGGTTTATTCTCATGCAGTGGATGCACAAAAATATCACAAAAAAAACAATTATTCACTCCATGTTTCAAGCTCACTGTGTGACAGATATGTCTGTGCTGTTATCACACAAGTACAACAGGAGCAGCTTTTATCACCATGCTAATTTCCATTCCACTGTCAACCTGAGAAGATGATTACCTAATAAGGTGTCTTTAAATAATTTAATAACTGCTTTGCTGTAATGATCAAAGCAATAACACTGTCATTACAATATAGTCACCCTATTAATGCCCCAGAGAACATGACAATTATAGTCCGTTTTTGTCTGACATTTCAGTGTCAAAATGATTTTGTTTTTTGCTGGAAACTGTGCAACACCTGAGACTCTTCTGTCAACCCCTCATTCTCTCAAGCTGAAAATAATGTCAAATTATAAGCACCTTCCAAAAGACTGAGTCAAAGTCAGTGCCGTTGAACTTGTCTGGCATCCCGGCCGCTGTCAGCTTTGGACCCAAAAGAGTAACAAACTCCTCAAAGTCCACCTGGCCGTCACCTGTAAAAAAAATAAAAGGAAAGATAGCTATGATTTATCTCTGGCTTTACGTTTTACTGTTGCGCACTTTGTGGGTAAAAAGAGGATTATTTGATTCTAATGTCAGACATGTGGTTTGACAAAGTTACATTAAAATGTAGTAGTATTTTTTAACCAGTCACTCTCAAAATCTCTCAAAAATAAATAAAGGATTAATTAAATAAAGGATTAATTATTTTCCTGTCCATTAAGTCATCTTAAATAAAAAGAAAAGAAGTAATGAGATTGTAGGTGTACTATTATTAGAAACTGAAAGTTCTTGTTGATTAAGTTTTTTATTTTTTATACTAAAATAAACACTTAGAAAAATCAACAGCAAATGGTAATCATTGGACAAAAGACTAAAATTCTAGTTTTAATCTATCCAAGATTTATTTTCCAACAATTCAATGAATCTTTCAAAGCACAAACAAATTGAATGACAGAAGATTCAAACACTAATTTTATGCTCCAAACTACAATTTAAGGGGTGAAGCTTGATGATTTGACTTTTCTTGCAAAGTGCTTTCAATTGAATTCCCTTCAAAAAATACTTTATTGATCCCAGAGGAAAATTAAATATTGGGATGTCATCTGTTGTGAATTGGAGCTATATAAATAAATTGAATTGAATTGAATTAAGGAAAAGAATGTTCAAAATATGAATAAGCTAAAAAAAGATCAAACATTTATCAAAGGTTTACGGGTATCTTGTAAATCTAGACAAATGGCTTTTACGTATAGCTTTAAAGTGCTAATACAGTGTTGACTGGGAAAAGAAAAAGGGAGATGACCAGTGTTTGGAACAAGCTTTAATCTGCTTTCTGTACCAGAACAGCTACATTTTACCAGGTCAGATTTGGCTGTTAATTTTCTGAGAGTAAATTTGTCTTTTTTTCAGGCTGTTTCCCATATTTGTCTCGCTCGGCTGCAGGGCTAGCTAGTGTTTCTGCTCCAACAAAGGATCTGTTTGCCACACGCAGATCGTACTGTTCTCTTCTGCCACTGACTTTTGGATGTCTTTGTGGTTCCTCACTCAGGATTCAGAACCAATTGAAGCAATAAGTTACTTCAATTGGTTCTGACCATCAGTCCATGGTGGTGTGATGTGGGGACAAAATTCTACAAAATTAACCTTTAAAACCCTATGCCCCTTTTTAAAAGATCTGCTCAAAATCTATAGGTCCCCCAATTGGGGTACACTTGCGTTGCAGGGACAACACAGAGCAAAGTGTACGACGTCTGAAAGGTTGATCAGACCTGTTTCTAACCTGGTTGGGCATTGCTATTTGGTGGGTTTTTTGGTCCTTTCTCAGTCAGAGTCAAAACCAAGGTTAGTGGGTGATTTTGGGTAAGGAGATGTCGGGAGGTTGATCCTCCAGTCAAAGGCCTGAGTTAAAGTGAGTGCTACATCAGAAGGTCCATAAAAACATATATATATTTTTCAGGGGCGGATTGGCAATTGGGACGACCGGGACTTTTCCCGGTCGGCCGGCTGAAGGATTTACACAGCGGATCACAATTTAAGCGGCCGCGAGGCAAACGCGACCGGCCTGACTCTGAGCTTATCAAAATCATTAATTTCATTAAACTCACCAGGAGTACTGGCCGCATACTTCCAATTAAGTACTTCAAATGTCCAACCAGTATTTATATCAGTTGTTCACTCTCTATATCTTAGTCATGGTTTTATCTTGCAGAACATTCATGGTCACAGATTAAAAAAATTAGAAAAAAAAAATTTGATTTGTTTGTTTGTTTTTGAATTTCCTCTTGGGGATCAATAAAGTGCATGCAGCATGATCAGACTATGTCCACTGACCAATCATAAACCTTTTTCGGTTAATTTCATCCACTCACAAACGAAGTTTTTTGGTACTTAATGTTAATTCAAAAGTAAAAAATAAACATGCATGTATATAAGACCGATCTTTCAACGGGAATTAAGGCAGAAGCCTGTTGGTACTACCTGCATCTCACACCTGTGGTGCATTCAATGAACATTCGAAATGTATGGTGAGTTCAAAAACGTAGGACATTTAATACTTATGACAAAAATCCCCCACTGAAAATAATACCATAAGCAATAAACTTCTGTTTAATGGCAGCTGGCAAGAAACATTTGATGCATGCTAAATATGCCCTACTTATTTTTACAAAGTACAAAAAAACAAACAACTATATTCTCTGTATTATCCAAACTGAGGTGTTTATGTCATTGTTTGAATGTCGATTGTGGTATAGCCCTGTGAGTGAGACTGTTTCACCCTGATTTGGTCGAATGCACTGCACAGAATGATAGTGGAGGCAGGGCCGGCTCTACGGGTGGGCAAGGGTAGGCAATGCCCACCCAAACAGAGTGCCTTTCCACCCAATAAAAATACAAGGAAACGAACGTGACTTAGCTTAGTCTTCCAATTAAATGGTATAAAACATAGCAGGACATATCTACACTTTTGACTGGACGTGCTGTAGATATATAGCTAAAGCTTAATACTGAATATAATACAACTTACATGGAATATAATATAGCCTAAACCTAATATAGAATAGAGTGTAACTATAAGATATAGCCTAATGTTATTTAACAACAGTATAATACCTTATATATTTACTGACCCATAATATATATTTATACACATAGATAGATAGATAGATAGATAGATAGATAGATAGATAGATAGATAGATAGATAGATAGATAGATAGATAGATAGATAGATAGATAGATAGATAGATAGATAGATAGATAGATAGATAGATAGATAGATAGATAGATAGATAGATAGATAGATAGATAGATAGATAGATAGATACTTTATTGATCCCCAAAGGGAAATTCATGCAACTATCCATAGTTCCTTTCCCCAAATGTATACAAATTTGTCTATTGCCATCTAGTGGTCAGGGTTCATATATCTGGTAAATCCTTCCAAAATGCATAGTCACAAAGAACAACATAATCTGGGTCTTCATCCAGTGGGCTGGGGGAGGGGGGGGCTGGTGCAGTCAGAATTTTCCCTGTGGATTTTAGTGCCCCACTCCGCCCCTGATATTTTTATAAACCCAATTGTTTTCTGTTATTGAATAATGGACAGGTTCATGTTTAAAGTTTAATACATTTGAATTTAGAACTAATCATAGGGTAACCTTTTCTGAATTTTAAAATAAGTTCAATAACATAATTCCAATAAGACAACATTGACCTCTATTAACAAGTATTCAGACAAATACTTATTTTGAGCAGGGCCTCTGCTATGGCCATAAATGCTGATTTAAAAGGAAACTATGGCCAGGCCCATGGTCCTGGACCTGGAGAAAAGCAGTTGAAGTAGCTAAGAAATTAAATTGGATGTCTTTGTATGAAACAGCATAAAGGAAACAAGAATCTTACCATCCATGTCAAGTCTCTGGATGATGACTTCCAGCTCTACCTCATTTGGCATGTAGCCCAGGGAGCGCATGGCCATTCCCAGCTCTTGCTTTGAGATAAACCCATTTCCATCCCGATCAAACACCTTGAAGGCCTCACGGATCTCTGCAGAGGACACATGCACACATGCTCAGGTTTTTGGTGCAAGTCAGGATATGAAAGGGGAAAAGGCTCCACAGACCAAAAACCCATTTGTTATGCTGCATCCATGCTTGAGTCATAGTTATATGGGGGGATTGGCAGCTCAAGAGAACAGATTCTAATAGCTAATTGACTGAAAAGAGCCAAAACAAAATAAATACCCCCAAACAGACTGCTGAAGTCAGAACCGCATATTGGGGCTGAGCTCTCTGCCTTAGGTCGTGAATTTTACAGGGATGAATCAAACCTCTCACATACATTCTTGGTTGCCAAAATCTGAACTGCAAAAACCAAAAATAGCTTACAAAGAATAAGCTCTGCTTCTATAAATGGAAGGAAAATTGCAGCCTCCAAGCAGATATATTTCCTAGACTCCCAGCAATGCTATTGTATATATAGGCCCAAAATGTTTTACAAATCAACTACTTGCAGAACAAGTTGTACATGTTTGCAAACGGTTCCCTATCTTTGTGCATAAAACAAATTTCCGCAGTTTTGCATAAATGCCTGACAGCAGTCGGCCCTCTCTTTCTCTGGTCGCTCTGTGTCTGTGCTTGATGCGGCTGCCTTTTTCAAACATGACAAAAGTGTGACCGGCTGATGATTGGTTGTTCTGCCTTAAGTCCCGCCTCTCTTGGTGTGTTAGATTTATTGGTCAGCTCGTGCTGAGGAGGTTGGAATTTAAGATTATGGTTATTTACATCTCCCTTTTTCAGGTACTTTGAATGAGTGTTTATGCTTTTATACCTTTTGTACCCTTCTGTCATTGTATTCATCGTTTTTATTTTTAACAAACAAACCACATCCATCCCCCGCACTTTTGAAAAGCTTGCTACTCCACTGGCATCACTATAGACTTGCATTGAGCAGCAATTCTGTTTATTAACTGAACAACAAACAACTCGTTAACCCATTATTTACTCTAGAATGACTTGCACCCACTCTGTTTCTTAATTAATAATTACTTTTTTTTCTTTCTTCAAATGAAAAGGATGCAAAGCAAAAGCCTCAAAGACAATATCTTTTGTATGAAAAATGTCAATTTAAGCATACCAATCCAGGTTTGTGTTTTCATCAGTACTCTCCAGATTTACTGTAATACATGTACAAAATATTATAAAAAATCCTTCATCTTTTATCGGAATTTCACATGGAAAAGTCAAAACTTTTATTTTTAGTACATTTATTCAATTGGCAAAAAATCCCCCCATAAGAGTTTTTTTCATATTTTTTCTATAGAAATACTTGTGCCACATTTACTGACACCCCTAACAGTTCCTGTGAACTAAATGCAAGACTAAGTCTAAGGGTTTAGATTTTGTAATGATAGAGGGAAACATTCTCTTAGCCACTCTTCAAAACGAGAAGAACAAGTGAACATTTTATTCAAATAATGTTGTTTTGATCTTTAGATCCATAAAATACTTCAGGAACATAAAATACTTCAGGAAAATGGTAAATGGGCTAAATGTCTATAGCGCTTTTCCAGTCATACTGACCTCTCAAAACACTTTACACCACAGCCACTTACACCCATCTGCACTCACAAACACACACACATTTATACACTGATAAGCAGATTAACTTAGGGTTAAGGGCCATGTCCAGGGACACATCGATGTGTAACAGGAGGAAAATGGAGGTGAATTGTTATGGGAAGAAAATATCTTCTTCCTTCTATAAAGATGAGGCTGGAGTCTGGATCGTTGTTTCCTATACTTTATTATGACCAGTCTTGTACACGAGCCCATCTGAGCCAACGCTCAAACTCTCTCGCACCCCAGATCATTTCTGCCCTCAGTGCAAGCAGCTTATGCCTTCAGTCTCATTGTATGGTTAACCAAAATACTCACAACTGAGAAGTCACGCAGTTAGATCAGAGTAGGTGAAAGGCCTGACTCTAATAATGATGCCATATTCTCCAGATGCCTTTACTAATAATTACTTAATCAATTGATTGACATAACCTTGAAATGTTTCTGTAACAAAAATCTACAACCTTCCGATTGCATGACGACTACTCTACCACTGAGCCACAGTTGCAAAAAATAAATACTTGCCCGGATAATAACTGCTATTTGAATTGTGACAAAGAATCCTGGAAGAGAACCCACCAAATCCACACAAAGCAGAGTGAGAAGGGACATTACAAAAAAATCAAATTTTTACTGTAAGAGAACTGCAACAATGAGTGGCATCTTGGGGGTCATTGAGTTACCATGTGATCCATTAGATGCTATCTACAAGCCAACCAGTTGTTCAAGAGCATGCCAGGAAAAAGCCGTTTCTCTCTTATCTTACCAGTGGAGCCATATGCTTTGGTCAGATGCAAGTAAAGCTGGTTGTACCCTCTTTCCTTTCTTGCCATTTTTGCCAATGTATTGTAAAAAGTATATTACCTGGGTCTAAGCGCGAGCAAATGAAAGACTTTTTGGGAAAATCAAGTCCTGTCACACGTTTAAATAATTTCTCTCACTTTTGATGCGCTCTTGTCCTGATGTGAGGTCAGTTATTTGGAGTTTGTGGTATCCAACCACATCAGAATATAGTACGTTACCTTTCCATTAGTTTACCACTGTTGTTTACTTTACATTAAAAAAACTATTGAGCACCTGCGAATCAAATATGAATGCTCTTTGAGTGCCCCCAACTAGCCAAATAATCATCAGTTAAATTAATTTGGACGTAAATCCTGACATAAATTTCAGGTTCAAACAGAATCCCAGTTCAAGTGCAGCATCAGGATGACAGAGTGTGATATTAAGTAAGGATTCCTGGGTCATTGCTATCATATTTGAGTTGAACTTGCATTGAACCTGGAGTAGTGATACATATGTGCGGTATACACAGCATGTTAGAACAGCAATGCTCAGGTGGCAATTTATCCAACATATCCAAAGACTCAAAGGCAACTTTGTTCATGTGGTGATGAAAATTATGTCTGCTGCAGAACTGAGTATTAGTACCTCCGCCAAGGAGGTTATGTCTTTGCAAGAGTTTGTTTGTTTGTCTGTAAGTTAACAACTCAACTGATTACATTTTCAGGAAATGTTTGCAATGGGACCAGGAACAAGTGATTAGAATTTGGTGGTGATCTGAAATCCTGGAGGGGGATACTAAATTGCCTCGGTGGAGGTTTTCTAGTTTTCTTATGTCGTTGTGTCTTCCAACACCACTGAAATGCAAGGTTAATAGACACAAGTGTGGGGTGGGTATTAGATTAAGCTTTTCTGCAACGAATTCTCTAGTTGGTTTTGGTGTAAAACAACACGATGAAAAATGGAAAAGCCTCCCATACCTACTATAAAGTATGGTTGACAACCAGTGATGTGGTGAGTCTGCTCTCTCTTTCAGGGGCCCTTAGAACTTTGTTAGAGAGCATGGTTTTGTGAACTTCAAAAAATCCCAGGAGATGTGAAATAAAGATGTGGTTGCTTCTACCAGAAAACAGGCAGTGGTTATTGAAGTTTAATACCCGTTATTGAGCCACACCTATTGTTAAATCAACACAGCAGTGGTTTATCATATATAAAATCAAAACATTTTCTTGGACATCTTAGTCTACAGACTTACATTCAACAGAAAACATGTGGTGAAAGGAGCTAAAGAGAATAGATAATTTTAGAGGGAGTTGAAAGTCCGTGTTGCCCAGTGACAGCCCCAAAACATCACTGCTCTAAAGGAGATCTGCATGGAGGAATAGGCCAAAATACCAGCAACAGTGTGTGAAAACCTTGTGAAGACTTACAGAAAACATTTGACCTCTGTCATTGCCAACAAAGGGTATATAACAAACTATTGAGATTAACTTTTATTATTTACCAAATACTTATTTTCCACAATAAATTCCAAATGAATTCTTTAAAAATCAGACCATGTGATTTTTTGGATTTTTTTTCTCATTTTGTCTCTCATAGTTGAGGTATACCAATGATAAAAATTACAGGCCTCACTCATCTTTTTAAATGGGAGAACTTGCACAATTAGTGGCTTACTAAATACTTTTTTACCCCACTATACGTGTGAAGGGTGCTGTGTTACACACTCAAAGACATGTTCTATATAGTCTTTGTTATAACATCCTGAGTAATTAGGTATTGGTCTAGATTCAGGAATATTATAGACAACGTTATTCAAAAAGTAATTAAGAAGATTTAAGGTTGTTGATGAGAAACATTTTGAGTGGGTTTTGAGTAAATAAGAAAAGCCAAACATCAAGTGAACACTATTGCCAAATAATGTATACCATGTTGAAGGCATGCAGCTGATAAGAGTGGTCATCTTGGTAAACTGAATTAAAATCGCAACGGAAATTACCTTTTACTCTGAGTTTGCCAAGAAACAACTATTAAGTGAAGTGAAACTCCAAAAAAACTTTATCAATTCACAGCAAAGCTTAAAATGTTGTAAATGAAAACTGCTGTTCCAGTGAATTTTTTTCGGGTGTCAGAACTGCAACAAATGGATAAGCCTCA
Organism: Valencia hispanica; assembly: GCA_963556495.2. Taxonomy (NCBI): domain Eukaryota; kingdom Metazoa; phylum Chordata; class Actinopteri; order Cyprinodontiformes; family Valenciidae; genus Valencia; species Valencia hispanica. Next base: position 48,989,225 of record OY747704.1, read on the forward strand.
GGCCAAAAAAACACAGCATGACAGTTTGACAAATATTTCAGCTGAAAAACTAAACATAAAATATCAATGATGGCAGAAAACAGTGTCTCATTCAATGCATGATGTTGCAGCAGAACTCGGGGAAATTGTTTTTCATAATCAAGTACATGTCCATGGAATAGACATCATGCCAGTAGGACAAGCATCCTTGGCAATCATGTATTACAATGGATTACATCTGGGCATGCAATTTATAAAACAAATCGAAGTGACAGTCAGAGCAGCTGTTTTTCCCATTGCTTTTTGTTACAAGATGTCTTCCTGCAGGTACTGTTTAAATCACTGAATGCCTCCAGCAGTGTTTTTTTTCTTCTCTGGGTAGATCTTATTGTTTACAAAATCACAATACCACAGTATCCACCTGAGGTCCTTGATACATCTGTTTACTTTAGAATGAGGGGCTTTCATTCAGTTGAGTAGGAGGCTGCCACACTCATACTCTCAAAATAGGTTAATCCTTCTTTTTCAACAAGCAAGGTGTTCTTAATAGTGAGTGGTACTGAGTAAATTGTATGTGTAGAAAAAGAAATAGAAATATGCTTAAGGTCATAAACGACTGGCTCCAATTGCTTAGGGAGGTGTTTCACGGTGTCACAATCATTACGGAATATTAATGCCCTTCTGTATAGGCCAGAAATACAATAAACTCCCTATCAACTCCAGAAACATAAGCAAAACACATAAATTACCTAAATCTCGTGTGTCCACTTAAAACTTCATCACAGAGACTATTACTGAAAGAAAGTAAAATATTTACTGAGGTGAAGCAGACTAAACTGTAACAGTAATTTGCCACCAAATGTTTATTTTTCTTACTACATCCTGGCAGATAAATTCTAAATATCCACATCATTGGCCACTGCGGTAGCCAACTTCTTCTTAATTGCATAAGCCCTACTTGAACTGGAATCATAAATGCAATCCCTAACAGCAACTCAATCTTAATTGAAAAACTGCTTCTGTAAGAACATTTATTCTAGTGAATATTTGTAATATTGTTTTTTTTAGTTAAACAGATAACCTGAATTGTCCTAATTAAAATAAATATTGTTATCATCTTTAAGGTCAGGTTAGGTCTTAAGTATCTAATAACTGAAATAAATGTTTTCTTATTCAATTCAATTTAGTTTATTTATATAGCGCCAATTCACAACAGATGTCATCTCAAGGCACTTTACAGGAAAGTAACTTCAATACAAACATTCCAATAAGTTTAAAGTTTTAGCTAGTTTTCTATTTAAGGAATCCCAGCACATTGCATTGACTTATTGACTGGCAGTTGCGCCCCGCTTATGCAGACTCCAACCACAGCAATCCCTCATACTGAGCTAGACTGTCTACAACACTAAGTTGCTGTAGGTTACAAATTAAAATACTGTAATATTTTTCCTTAGGCCTGATTGAACACATTAATACATTGGGCAAGAGGCAGGGTACACCCTGGACAGGTCAATAGTCCATTGCAGTCCACACTCATGCCTAAGGCCAATTTAGAAAGACCAATTAACCTAACAGTCATGTTTTTGGAGTCTGGGAGGAAGCCGGAGTACCCAGAGGGAACCCACACATGCACAGGGAGAACATGCAAACTCCATGCAGAAAGACCCCAGGCTGGGATTCAAACCCAGGCCTTCTTGCTGCAAGGTGCAAGGTGCTACCAACAAAAGAAAAGATAATGAAAACAGATTAGCATCCTTTAATGTAGAATTTAGCAAACAGCCTGCTTTTTATTTTGGCTTTGTTATGATGTACTCAACATTTGTTCATCTCTTCTATGGATGTAGGTTTTCTTTTGACACTCAGTTACGAAGATTTGAAAAGATCATCTATGTTCTAAATCTGCATTTTAATAGTTCTTTTCAAGTTTAAACGGCAAACATATTCGAAGGTTAGTTATAAATTACAACATGATAAGTGAGCTTCAGCGTAGTGCGTAAACTATCCTTTGTCTTTTGCTTATCTGAGATCAGAGCCCCCCGGAGGTATACACATCCCCTGACATCCCTCCCTCGGGCTACATGTTCCATCTTATTCTGGAGAGTCACAAGGCATTCCTATGCATGACGGACTATATAGTCCATCCTAAGCATTATGGGTCTTTCCCAGGGTCTCCTTCTAGACTTGCACCAACGTTACAGAGCCACAAAATACATGTAGACCGGAGAGGTACACTCCTATGACCTATAAATCTTTTTCACACCTGTTGCCCTGCCACCCTGGTAAATGCTTTACTTCCTCTGCGACTTATGCCCCAGTGACGGAATTGCCTTCTCCTAAAGAAACAAGCTCAGGTGATGGTGATTAAATTAAGGAGATCTGGGTCCCAGTCCATAATTTCCCACCAAAGCATTCACAGCTTGGGGCAGTCCCTGTTTCCCCTTTATTTCCAGAACTTCCTTGAGGCAAAAGGCAAGTCTCTGTGATTCCAAAGCCTATTCTTGAATGACTCACATTGGGAGTGGAGATAAAAATGCTGATTGAGATATTGATAATTGGTTGACCTTTCTCTTAATTTCTATCCTTTTTGGGGGATTTGTTCTACTTGAACTAAAGCTTGTTTTTTTTATCTACTATTTTTCAGATCAGACTGAGACTAAATGTTAGCCAGCAAAGCAGGTGGGTCTGACATTAATTTAGTTTCAATTCAATTCATTTTATTTTATTTATATGGTGCCAATTCACAATATATCATCTCAAGGCAGTCATTTCAGTTCAATCATACATACATTCTAATCAGTCTGTGATGGACTAATTGGAATGCAACCCTGCGTAGAATGGATGGGTACAGAAAATGGATGGATGGGTGGAGTTATCTATCATTAAAAAGATAAACACATGTAGTAAAATGCAAAACCACATAATGCCCATTGTTAAGTGGAGGATCTGTGATGGTGTGGTCCTGTTTTATCTGTCCAAAAATTGAGAGAACTTTGCTATAGTGCATTTTGAGGATTTAAAAAGGCAAGGCAATTTTATTTGTATAGCACACTTTCATCAACAAGGTAATTCAAGGTGCTTTGCATGATTAGGGGGTAAAATAAAAAAATAGCAGTAAAACACAGACAAAGCATATAAAGTAAAAACAGCAATAAAGCAAGAGGCACACACAAAACATATGATACATGAAAACATTACTCAAAGGGAGCTCTAAACGGATACATTTTTAGTTGTGATTTAAAAGGACTCAGTGTTTTAGCAGCTTTGCAGCTGTCTGGAACTTTGTTCCTGATTAGAGGAGCATAGAAACTGAAAGCCGCTTCTCCATGTTTGGTTCTGATTCTAGGGATGTTGAGTAGATATACTGTATATTCTGGTTGCTTCTTCCAGAAAACTGAAAATAGGCTATCACTAAGTTTTTCAGCAGAATAATAATGCAAAATGTATGGCCAAACTAACAAAGAAATAGTTCACCCAGAGCAACATCAGAAATCTCACTGCCCCAGAAATATCATTTAGACAACTTGTGGGGTGAGCTGGAGAGAAGAGTGCATAATATATAAAGAATACAAAAGTTTAAAAGTCTCTTTTTCATTTGATGTATTCTTTGCATTGTTGTCTAGCTCTTTGCATTGTTAGAAGGAAGGACAGCACATATAAGACTGATTCCACCAGACAGAAATATATGTGCTGTTATAAATCTTGCATGAGTGTGGCTAAACGTTTGTGTCAAACTACCAAACCATTTAATGCAGAATTTATTAAACTGTTACAAGTTAAAGGAATAAATCAATTGCTTTTTAGGCTATTTTTCAAATGACAGCAAGAATAAAATGTTCTTTAATCTCTCTTAAGATTTTTTTTTAACCTTTACTGAAAAATTAATCTGATTCTCACCATCATCTGTTTCACTCTACAGAATTACCTAATTTGACGTATGTTTTATATAATTGTTATTGACTGCTGCTGTTGCATCTTCTGAGACCACAGCAACTCCCGGAAGGTGTGAATATGGTTGAAAGTGTGTGGTATTTGCTTTGATGTGGAGAGGTGCTCTTTGGCCTTCAAAGATGCTAAGCAGCCTGGTCCCCTGTGGATAAATCCAATGAAGGATGAAAAGCCCAAGTTGAATTTGAGATCCGAGAGCCAGGCATCCAAAGCTAAACTCCCACGGAGAATAGAGCAGTACACACCACATATACAGTATGGCAATATTGTAGGGAGAAGCACAGGAAAAATGATCAGTTTCCAAACCATACATACAGTAAAACTATATAAAACTATGAATTATTCAGAGATTATTTGTGTAAACATGTAAATGATCTTTACATAAATTAGAAGTGTATCTCAATTATAAAATAGATCTTCATCAAAAAATAATTTCAGTAACTCAATTGAGAAATGGAAAACATATAACAATTAATTATGGAGAGTAGCTACAATATCACATACAATGAAATTAATTTTTAACAGTCCCAATGGTGAAACATATGTATGTTGACTATATGCAGGTACATCTAAAAAAATTATAATATTGAGAAAAAGTTCAAGTTTTTGTCACTCATTTCAGAAAGTGAAACTCATATTTTATATATATTTGAGTGAAAGTCCATTCATTTCCTTAGCAGCATGGGATGCTAGTGACATTGTCTCTACTTTAAGTGTAGCTTAACACCAGGAAGGTTACAGTTGCAGCCCATGTTCTGGATATGTCCACGTGTGGTGATTTCTTAAGGTGTTTTTGAAACTAGTGGCCTTTATTAACAGCAGATCAGACAGGAAATGGGTGGAGAAAGAAGGGTCAAAGACATGCAGCGAAGGTCCCAGACTTGAGAATCAAACCCTAGACACCTGTATCGAGGACTAATAGCCTCTGTATATGGGGTGGTCACTGTACCCCTACCCCTAAACCATGCACCGCACCGTATGCGTGGTGGTTCTTAAAGCTCTGACACCAGTCCATGCCCTGTGAAAACTCTGAAAAGGGCACAATGATCCTCTCAAGCCTGAGACTTTCTGTGTTGAGTGTGTATCATTTTCTTAAGTAGCTTTTTTTCCACGCTTAATTTTCAATTAATGTACTTGAATATATCACTCTGTGAAGTCCTGGATCCAAGCACAGAAGGTCATTGCTTCTTAAGCAATGACATCCTCTGGCCTACCTTCCTTTTGGACAGCATCAGTTTCTGCAACTGTTCCAGAACTCTGCTGCTCGGGTCCTCACTAGAACCAGGAAAGTAGAGCACATCACCCCAGTCCTTACACAGGCTCCTTGTAGCCCAGAGAATCAGAATCAGAAAGATTTTATTGCCATATGTGTGAACAGGTTCACAACATTAGGAAATTGCTGCAGTACTTTGTGCAAACATAAAATAAAATAATGCAAAATATTATTCAAAATTATTTTACTAGTTTATAAAATATTAAAATGGCTTAGTACCAAAGTATGTTGAAGACCTATTGTCACTATACCAACCCCCCAGACCGCTCAGGTCCTCTAATTCCAGTCTACTCAGCATCCCTAGAATTAGAACCAAACATGGAGAAACAGCTTGCAGCTTCTATGCTCCCCTTATCTGGAACAAACTAACAGACAACTGCAAACCTGCTGAAACACTGAGTTGTTTTAAATCAAGGCTAAAAACACATCTGTTTATAGCTGCCTTTGAGTAATGGTTTAATTTGTCATATGTTTTATGTGTGCTTTATGCTTTATTGCTGTTTTTACTTTATGCCCTAATCATGTAACCCACATCAAATGACCTTGTTGTTGACAGTGTGCTATACAAATAAAATTGCCTTGCCTTGCCTGTCTGATGGAGAATATTAGTCCTCCCCATCAAAGTATAGGTTATATCATATTCTTTTTGTATTAAATGTCCTTTTCTGTTATTCTCATGTGGGATTCAAATTTTCTGAGAAGCATATGTTGGGTTTTCATTAGCTGTAAATAATTATCACCATAATTAGGGGAAATAAATCTATAAAAGTAATTACTCTCTGTAAGAAATACATATACATTTTTTTAATAAATTACTGAATTAAATTAACTTGTTGATGACACATTGAGAATCACCTATGAAAAATATTCACTTTTTTTAGATATGCCCAGAGCAGAGCTTCAATAATTTCCGTTAATACTTTACTGATGCTATTTTTAGCAACAGTATAAAAAAACCAATTATATGTTGTGCACTTCGAGCATAACAGCTTAATGCCAGGATTTTGTAAAAGTGAAGTATCCATGAACATAATCCTGAGCTTCTTTTTTTCCAGAGCCATAGATCCTCTTTGCTTCAGTCAGACCTACATCTGCTCAGGGCTGCTTTGGATCAGTAATTGCAGCACACCCACTCTTTATGTAAGACCTTATCAGGATGAGAAAAACACTGCTGTGCTGTTTGTGTGAACCTAGGGCGACTATTTTTAAACACCCATTGGAACCTCAGTTCATTTTTATAGAGAGATGCAGGCCTGCTCAAACACCCGGAAGACTTTCTATTACCATAATAGGCCTCTAACAAGTCCCTGGAGAATACAAAAGGAGTATATGGCAAGTTTTTAAGTTGACTGAATGTTTAGGGAAAATCCTATTTGAGTGCTTGGGTTGGAACCACTGCATGAAGTTTTAGAGATATTAACTTTCCTAGTGCAGTGCTGATATAAGCAAAGTGAGAAACAGGAAGAGGGGGGGGGGGAGGTAGAGTTGGATGACATGTTTTATCATAAAAGAAATCATAAAATCTCTGAGTTAACATTCTAAACGCCACTTGATCTTGGATGACCGAAAAAGGTAAAAGGCTGTGAAATTTTTGCAGATTTTTCGTTATTTCTCTTCATTTCCCTGAAGGAAAAGAGCATCATTGATCTGTCTCCAATTTTTATCTTATTCTTTTTAAAGTTGCAAGTTTTCATCATCACAGCTCAAAACCAAGCTGAGCCAGGCCAACACCCACAAGGCAAAAAAAAAACAGTGGGAAGCACCTCAAACAAAGGTTGGATGTGAGCTGTCAAAAGCATTTGCTATGCTTTGCAGCTTCTTCATCACTGCCTTATCAGGTACATCAACTTAATTGTATATTTTCACCTACGGATGCGGTTTTTCCACTCCTGGCATTGTGTCGTCAAGTGTAGACTAAACTGTATTGTTTTTCAAAGGGGGGGAAATATTAGCTGCTAGGAAAAAAACCATTTCACATTCCAGAACTCATCATAGTTGATTTCACAGGTAATAAAGTCTGCTGGATCCACTCCTTCATGGCAATCAATGAAAATGGGAATGAATGACTTTGATATTGACAGTCACAATCATCACATTTCATGATACTGTATGTTAATCTGCGCCTCGTGTTTTCTATCAAAACCCATTTTGGTGAGGTTAGATGTCAGCAAAGCCAGAAAAAAAAGATTAACTAAGAATTTATGAGAACACTGTGCTTACTGACGTGATTGAAATGTCAACTGTTTTAACTGTGTTAAGAATCGAACAAATCAAGGTATTCCTTCATTCTATTGGTAACAATGCACATAATATTATTAGAAATACAATGAAATAGAACATTAATCTTTTGATTGTTATATATTCAGGGGACATAGCTTACTTTAATGAAATAAGAAAGCAAATATGGATGTACAAATCCATCAACTGCATTGAACTGTAACAACATTTTTATTAGACTAGATGTTTTCTCAAAGAATTTAACTAAACACGTTAAAAATTATTTGTAGCCTGAATAACTAAAACCTTGTGAAAAATATAAGGAAGATTGTGTTTGGGTAATTATTTTTTGTTGTAACACAACTTCAAAGGGGTAAAGTTCATGATGTTATTAAGCTTGTTTATTTCAATGAAATAGTGCCACATTTATTACGCAAATGCATTTGTGGGTGGAGGAGCAGAGTTAAGTCAGTGCATGAGAGAACCATACACAATCTTAACAACCTTATCTTGGTCACCCGCTTGGTCACCCACTGCTGTGGGATGACATTCTATTGTTCAACCAGGGTTTATTGCAAGTCGGTCAATATGATTGTTTTGGTTATTCTGATATGAACAGCACGCCAAAGCTGCTCCTACAGGTGTTCAATGGAGTTGTTTTCAGGACTGAATACAGGCCATTCCATTTTCCCTACTCCCAAATTCAGGAGATATCGTCTGATGAATCCTGCTCTTTGAGGATGAGTATTAATATCTTTGAGAATAGAGTTTGATCCCCAAGAGTGGAGGATTCACAATGTTTTCAAAATCTTATCTTGTTGCATTGCCTCCAGTGAGTACAAGCCTTGTTTTTTCAGTGTAGAGGACGCTGCTCAACACCAAAACCCTGACTCCACCAAAAGGTTTTTGGCATTGCCAGAGAGCACTCAGAAACACTCATACCTAACACAAATACTCAACTCTGCTTATCACACAAAAGTATTTTCCTAACAAATATGACATCATTTAAAAGGGCAATAACTGGTTTCTATATATCTGTATAACATTGTTTTCCAGGAAGCATCGTTGTACAATACAAATTTCCAACATTTTATTTGGACCTCCAGGTGTAAACTTGGTCAAGGGTTTCTAACCAACACCAGCCTCAAAATTGAAAACGAGTTCTGTGCATATAAAGGTAGTGATAGAGGTAGTGATTAACACTGTAATTCATTAAATCAACTGCCAATCCTGCTCTGCTTTTTGCAGATGTGGTCCTGTTGGCTTCATCGGAATGTGATCTGCAGTTTTCACTGGAGCGGCTCGCAGCTGAGTGTGAGATGGCTGGGATGAGAATCAGCACCTCAAAATCCGTGACTTGAGCCAGAAAAGAGTGCCTTCTCGGGGATGAGGTCCTTCCCCAAGTGGAGGAGTTTAAGTATCTAGGGGTCTTGTTCACGAATGAGGAAAAAAATGGAGCTGGAGATCTATAGGCGGATTGGTAAGGCGTCTGCAGTGATGCGAGCGCTGCACCTGTCTGTCGTGGTGAAGAAACAGCTTAGCAGAAAGGCGAGGCTTCCGATTTACTGGTCGATCTATGTTCCTACCCTCATCTATGGTCTGAACTCTGGGTGGTGACCAAAAGAACGAGATCACTGATACAAGCGGCTAAAATGAGTTTCCTCCGCAGGGTGGCTGGGCTCTCCCTTAGAGATAGGGTGAGAAGCTCAGTCATCTGGGAGGGGCTCAGAGTAGAGTCCCTCCTGAGGTGACTCAGACATCTAGTCAGGATGCCTCCTGGACGCCTCCCTTTTGAGGTGTTCCTCATGGATGGATGGATGGATGGATGGATGGATGGAACCTTCCAATCCTAACAATGCCCAGGTTTTGTTTGTGGACATGTTAGTTATTCAATAAATACAATTGTGACAAAGACATTATTATAATCTACAGTTTGTGTTGGTAATTGTTAATAACCTGGTCACTGAGCACAGCCAATAGGAAACTGCAATGTTTTTGTGGACTTTAGCTGCACCCTGTAACATAACATAAAATTAATATATTTCACAGTTTTCCTAAGCTACTGAAATGATATCGGCAGGTGATGTGCTTCAAGACTCATAGGTCTAATTTTAAAGGTGGGGTAGGACATCTCTTGCTTTACAGGCCAGGATTCAGTCGCTGAATTTACAGAGTCATCCACTGGACCTCAGCCTGACCCATGACCTCAGTCTGATGTTTAACCTGCCAAATCTGACATCTGTTGCCCCTCCATCTGACCTCCCAGCTCTAGGTCAACCCACCTGATGTCTCTGCACAAACTACCGGCAGGTGCCCACCAGATGTAGAAAGGATATGTTGTGGGCATACATTGTTATTCAGTAATACATAGGCAATACATATCTGTTCAGTTCAAATTAATGTTCAGTTCTGATTGGGTCATTCTGCATTAATAATTGATTTTACCATCCCTCTTCATTCTGAATAATGACAACCAAAATAATTCACATTTATTATTAAAGATCTTTTGAGTCAAATAACTTGTGAATTATGAAGAATTTGCTCATGGCTGATCATATTGGTCACTGGTGGATGGAAGGTCGGGCCATGCTGCAACACAGAAAAGTCTAGTCTGTGGGTGGTGGAGTCAGTGCTGTGAAAGCAACATAATCAAAAACACACATTTTATTTGCTTCTAAAACAGCTCTTGGGTCGTTGGGACTGACAGACCTAGAATTCTCAGTCTTCTTGAAATCTTTGGTCTTGATGGTCTGCTCTGCACCATCCATCTTGGAGCAGGAAGTCTTTGACACGGGATGGCACTCTGTAGGTCTGATATGTAGCTGTAGTTCTTATCTGCCAGAGTGTAAGGTAAGACTAGTAAAACATGACCAGAGTCCAAGATGTACAAAGCCATACTCTAAGCAAAACGTTCTGACAACATTTTATTAATTTATTCATAAAAACATTAGTTATCGACCCCATGCAGCTGTCAACATAAAGTTCAGCTACTCACGATCAGGGGGGATTCCGAGACAATCGTGGATGCAGGGGGAGGAGGGGGTCTCAGCAAGAAACCTTGTTTCACTGGTGTAGAAGTCCAAGTTATGTCCTTCTCATAGCTGACGAAAACAACAAATAAGAGTCCTAATTCTGGCAGCATAAAATACATTGTATGGACAATGTTCACACAAGTGTAATACACTTCATTATTAGCCAACTTAGTAAACCTACTGCAGTGGAAAAATGCTACAAAAGTTACGAGCATTGTAGTTCGTCCATTTCATTTCAGCCTCAACTACTCAGATATGTGTTAAAATGAAAACGTAATGCCAGGTAATTTCAAACAACCATAAAACATTAGATTATCTTACCGATCACAGAGATGTAGAGCCTCCATGGTGTTGGTTCACAGCTCTCTGTTCCTTTAGCTGACAGCAAATCAATTCAATTCAGTTTATTTATATAGCGCCGATTCACAACAGATGTCATCTCAAGACACTTTACAAGACAGTCATTTCAATACAAACATTACAATCAGTTTAAAGTTTTAGCTAGTTTTCTATTTAAGGAATCCCAGCAGATTGCATCGAGTCATTGACTGTCAGTTGCGCCTCGTTGATGCAGATTCTAACCACAGCAATCCCTCATACTGAGCAGGCATGTAGCTACAGTAGGGAGGAAAAACTCCCCTTTAACAGGAAGAAACCTCAAGCAGAACTTGGCTCAGTACGACTGGCCATCTGCCAAGACCATCTGTGGGTTTGAGAAGACAAAAGAACTGACATAAGAGTACTTTCAATATTAAAGAAAAGAAAAAGTTGATAACAGGACACGGGGGATGCTCAGTAACTAGGATCCCCCCCCGTCCAATAGGGAATTGCAGCTAAGCAGGATTCTAGACCAGGTGTAGCTTCTATGGAGAGAAAAACAATAAGAGAAAACAAAGTTAACAGTCAAAATAACAGCAAATAATGCAACTGGAGAGTAGTAGAAGAGAAAAGTAGAGTGAAGAAAAGTGGTCTGTTCCTATAGCAGCATATCTATAGAGATTGCTCAGGATGACCCAAGCCATTCTAACTATGAGCTTTAATAAAAAGGAAAGTTTTAAGCCTAGCCTTTATAGTACACAGCGTGTCTACCTCATGGACTAAAACTGGGAGCTGGTTCCACAGGAGAGGAGCCTGATAACTAATAGATCTGCCTCCCATTCTACTTTTAGAAATCCTAGGAACTACAAGTAAACCTGCAGTCTGAGAGCGAAGTGCTCTGTTAGGAACGTATGGAAAAATCAGATCTCTGATGTATAGTGGAGCTTGATTATTTAAGGGTTGATATATTAGGAGGATCTTAAATTATATTCTGGATTTAACAGGGAGCCAATGAAGGGAGGCTAACGCATGAGAATATAGTTAGTAACCTTCACTAGTGCTGTTTCAGTGCTATGATTAGCTCTAAAACCTGACTGAAATTCTTCAAATAAGTCGATACTGTTTAGATGCTCAAAGACTGGATTAGCAACTATTTTCCTCAATGATTTTGCATAAGAAAGAAAGGTTAGATTACATTTCTAGGATTAAAGGACTGATGTCACAACAGGACCTAGAAAAACTCATCCATGTGTTTAGCTTTATTTGGATTGATTACTGCAACTGAGTTCTCACGGGTCTGCCTAAAAAGTCAGACAGCTGCAGCTGATCCAGAACGCTGCTACTCGTGTCCTCACTAGAACCAGGAAAGTAGAGCACATCACGACAGTTCTAAAGTCCTTACACTGGCTCCCTGTAGCTCAGAAAATAGACTTCAAAATACTTTTATAAAATTATAAAAGTTTATAAATCATTGAATGGCTTAGCACCCAAGTATATTGAAGATCTGCTCTTACTATACTCACTCATCCTTTCCACCGGATGCGTAAGCAGCTCGTTACAGGAGCAGCACGTCAGACGCAGCTAATAGCCACCGCTGTAGTCAATAGAACCCTTTTCACCGGAGGCGAAAGCAGCGCGAGTCTGCCACGTCTCAGTGTCATGTCGCAGCACTTTTCTAAATATACATGGCAGTCCTATTTTCTACGCAGTATGCCTCTGAAACACATACATTTCTACATATTGGATTGGGGAAGACAGGAAATATAACGGCTCGGCACTGGAAATTTTCAAAATAAAAGAAGTGTGCTGCTTTACGGTTGCTTTACTTAAAAAAAGGTCACTACCTGTGCGGCCCGGTGAGAAGTCAGTACCTCGCGAGAGGGTCTCATTTGTGTGTCATTACACAAATGAGCGATTTTGGATATTCCATGACATAACAAACTTGTTGGCGAATATAAAACGGACATAACATAAAACAGACCTTTTGGAGCCATGTTGTTGTCTTTTCCTGGTTGTTGTCATAGACTTTTATATATGTCTGTGGTTGTTGTGTTTACTGACGAAACCACGCGTGATTTTGCTAATCTCGCGTGATTTTGTGCTCTCTCGGTGACAGCTGCTTCCCTGCTGCTCTGCGCCTCATATGCACCCGGTGGAAAGGGCCAAGCAGCAGAATACGCAAGTGAAACGTGCTGCTCCTGTAACGTGCTGCTTTGCCATATTGGAATCATGTGAGCGGAGAACACGCTTTTATTAGTCACTTGAATATTTGCCTTCAGCACACAGAGCCACACAGTGAGTTTTTCGCCTTGCGAGGCGAGAAATATCAAACCTGTTTGATTATCACCTCAATGTCTTGTGAGGTAGAAAACTCACTGAAAATTAGCCGCACACAGCGAGCTATCTGCTGCGCAAACAGCCTCAAATGAGTTTTTTGCACAGCAGATTGCTCTCATGTGCGGCAGGCTTAAAGTAAAGGTTTAATTACAGCAACCCTAAATTTCTGTGGTACGTATCCATTTAATAAGTATAGATTCATGATATGGGGCCCGGAACCAAAGGGAACACTTCCTTAAATAATTTGGTTGGGATAGGGTCGAACATACAAGTTAAAGGTTTAGATGATGTTAATATTTTTGATTCCAAAAGCGCGACTTCCAAACAATCCAAACACAAATGAGGTTCTACAGTTCTCTCTGATGCTGCCTCATTTACTGAGAGAAAAGTAATCATGTTTTGGAGGATGCCAATGTCATGATGGGGTTTCTAACCAGACTCAAGATGGGCAAAAAAACCAGACAACTTAACAGGTATATTTGAAAAGGATGTTTATTGACAAAACCCGGAACTGGGAAACAAGACGCTGCGAGGAGAGAACTGGAATGAGGACCGGAACACGGAGCCGGAGGGGTCTGAGAAGTGAAAGTAAACTGATTGGAAAAGGTAGAAGGCACTAGGATAAATGATGGAGTAATGTGAAAAGAGGAGCTTACTGGTCTGCCGTTCAGAGACGCTTAGAGGAGGTATGTAGGAGGACAGTGGCTGAGTCTGGCTGGAGGAATGCTGGTAGTTTAGATGGGTAAAAGGCCGTTGCTGGAGGATGAAAAGCGACAGGTGGGTGTCCTTCCTGGAGAAGAGGCTGACCAGGACAAAGCCAGAGTGGGTCTGCAGTTGGTATCCGAGAACAGGGTAAGTGGAATCCAATGGTGAGATCAGAAAACCGGGTTGTTGAAATGTTCCTTCTGCAGTGGAGTCCAGGAAGTAAGACTTGACGGAGAGGAACTTGGAACGGGACCTGGAACGGAGACAGGACAGTAAGCTCAAGGCAATATTTACCGACAAGCAAGGGAACGGCGAGGAGCCAAGTACCACACTGGTAGCGAGAATCATCTGGCGTAAGCCTCCTGGAGCCGCTCCCCCTTTGAGCAGGAGGCTTGATGGGGTCTGATGAGGAACACCTGTGCAGCACAAGCCAGTCACCCTGCAGAGGAGAGGTGAGAAACACCAAACACAAACAAACCCAGGACACAGCCACTGAAAACCTAACAGCCAATAATTTTATTTTTAATAGAATTAAATGTATTTATGAAGAATCTCATAAAGTCATCACTACTAAGGGCTGGGGGAGTAGTTGGCTCAACAGAGCTAACACTCTGCGTAAGTTTGGCGACTGTACTAAAAAGAAACCTACGATTGTTCTTATTTTCCTCTATTAATGATGAAAAATATCCTGTTATAGCTTGTCAAAGGATCTTTTTATACAGCAGCAGAAAATTTTTCCAGGTTAAATAGGAATCCTCTGGATGTGTAGAGCACCATTTTCTCTCCGATTTCCTAGTATTCTGCTTTAGAGTATGCAGCTCTGCATTGAACCAGGGAGTCAACCTCCTATGGTTAATCACTTTCTTTGTTAAGGGTGCTACACTATATAATGCCAAACGCCCTGAGGAAGTAACGCTATAACCAGACCATCAATTTCTGAAGGATTAGAGATGGAATTGCTGCCCTCCACTGTGTTACTCTGAGACACTGAGGAAAGTAAGAATGAAACAGATTCTTTAAAACTTGTTACAGCCTTGTCTGATAAAGCTCTACAATAATTAAATTTTCTTTCAGGTTTAAGATGCTCAGTTGAAGTAAATTCAAAAGTTATCAAAAAATGGTCAGACAGAACAGTTATCTGGGAGGACTGTTATTTCCTCACACTCAATGCCGTATATCAGTACAAGGTCCAAAGTGTGTTGACCTGAGTGCTCCAACTGCTCCAAGCCGAGAATGCACAATGCGTGCACAAAGAGGGGAACACGCAGCAGGGGAGGGACAGTTAGATGAAAGTTTGATGGATGATTCAGGAGCTCTTTAACAGGCCTCTCAAGACGATTGGATAGGTTTTTTACCAAGATTGTATGCTTTAGAGGAGATTATAATTATTCATTTTTAAAACTCCTAATTTATTGGTTGCTTTAGGTATGTGAAGAATATTTCAAGCAATATTGCAAAAAGTGTTTCAGAAAAAAATCACCTACCCCACCTTTAATAGTGGGGTGTAGATCACATTTTAAATCTGTGATCTACACATGTTCTTTGTCTCATGATAAAAAGTGTGAATATCTAGAGTCACAGTTGATCCATTTTTGTTTTACCTTTGTTCCACTTCAAAAGGTAGTCACAGAGCCATTACAAGAGCATGACATGGAACAGTAAAATGGCATTGCTTAACTAGTGTTACATAGTAATGGAGCACAAAGCAAAGATGACAGCAACTTAGATTGCCTGTTATAAGGAGAGCAACACCACTTTATGATCCTCCAGTAGTAGTGTTGCAATGGATCATCATTGTTCCGTGATCCATTCGGATCAATATCTTCAGTTCGGCACACACATTATCCACGGATTGATTTATGGAAAAAAAGAAGTTGTGCGCATGTTCAGTCCGCACACAGCGTGGTCATGGCGAGCGGAGGAACAGAGCTTGAACGCCCCGCGTCGTTTCAATCCCCTGTATGGGGACATTTGCATTTGTCCACACTCTCCCCAGACAACGTAGACATCCTTGTCTTTTTGAAAAACAATTTGAAATTATAAGCTCAAGTATGCTTTGCTTTCTTTCTTTTATTCTTCTTTGATGATGTGAACATAGGCTTTATGTCACTCTCCAAGTTTAAAGGAAGGAGATGTGCCTTTTTATGGTGCACTTTAAGTTGTTTTTCATAAATTATGTTAAAAAGAAGACATTATGCCTTGCGCATTCAGTGTTTCCCACACATAGACAAATCTGTGGCGGTGCCCCACATATTAAACTCCGACCGCCACAGATTCAACACCGACCCAAAAAATAAATATATCAACACCAACCGTCACGTATTGCATTTCGTTTTTCTTTTTTACGATATTTAAAACACGAAGCGTATTCGTTCAGCTGCATTTCCTTTCCCTGCTCTTTCTTCGTCTCTCTGTCACTCACACGTCTCTCTCGCACATACATACACTCACACACATACAGCCCCTCCCCTCAGTGCACAGCTCGTTTGTCTGGATCACCTGTTGAAGACGTCCTGTACCCCCCCCCCCCACCCCACCCCCCGCGCGGCCGGCCGACCACCACACATTGCTTTTAAATCTGGGCGAAACACTGGCTTTTTAAGTTGATTTTATACATTTTAATTTAATAATTTAAAATTGTTAATAAATGAAAAATAAAAGTAATGTTTATTTGTCTTGTCCTTTTTTTTTTTTGCTGATCCGAAAAATTATGCGATCCGTGACTCTAAACCGAACCATGAGTTTTTTGATCCGTTGCGCCCCTATCCAGTGGTGTCCAGTCTGAGAAATACATTCTTCAGATGAATATGATACAGAGAGGAGTATGCTAAAAATGGCATAAACACAACGTTAATCTGAGTCGAAGCTTTCACTTCTGACAGTGTGCCCCAGGGTGGCTGTGGCAATAATGCAGCTTGCCATCACCAGTGTGTGAATGTGTGTGAATGGGTGGGTGAATGACTGAATGTAGTGTGAAGCACTTTGGGGTCCTCAGGGACTAAATAAAAAGCACAATACAAGTACAGGCCATTTACGATTTGCCATTTAAATTCATATCAGATTAGCTTTAAATATGTGATCATGACACAGAGCTCACCAATATCTTTACTGGTGTGGTGGAAACAGCCAACACACATTTTACACATGTTGCTCAGGTGAATACAGCTAAGTTATTCACCAATTATATTTGTTTCCACAACCCCAGCTGCATACAAAACAAACACAGCCAAGTGATCTTGCTGGATTGATCTAGGTAACGTGAATGACTGAAGGGATCTGAAAAGGATGACCAACTGATGTAAAATTGCGTGATGTATGTCCAAAAAAATATTAGCACATTTTTAAGCATGATTTTTATCATACATGAAATTACTTGACATATAAAGACACAGCTACGTATGACAACTAATTAACAGAGTGTAATTTTTTTACATAGAGAAGGACAAATTGTGTGGAACTGACTTTAATGACAGGGTGTCAGATGTCCTCTAGAGATTTAAACTACCTGAAAGTAAGCTGTAAAGTGTCACATTACATGCATTTATAATTTTAACAGATTTTTTTTTAATGTTTTTTGCGGTAATACAGAAAATGACAATTTCCTTGTGTGTTAGATATGGTCAAGTTTTGTAATGAGGAACAGACTTGGAGCATAGTGACCCATATGAATGCACTGAACATGGGGTAACAGAAAAGTACAGACAAAATGTATTGTAATGTAAAAGTTATCACCTTGTTCTCTAAACAAATTACAAAAAAAAATTCGTGCATTTTGTTCCTTTAGCATAATTTAAAGCAATACCTTGACAGGTAAGAAAATACAGGATGCTACTGGAAAGATGACTGATGTTAAACATGGTTGAAAAGTCATGTCTACCCTGCAAAATATAATCGGAGCCACATAATTACTTGTCTAAAACAGTTGTATGCATCACAAACTTTTTCACCATCTTGCAGCTTGCATTCAATTTTGTGCTATTTGACTATGTTGTGTGTCAACAGACATTCACTTAAACAGCAAACAGAAGATGCAACTTGATTACAAAAAATTAAAAATGCCCTGTAAATCTCCAGTAAGTATTTTTTTTAAAGATAAAGAAATCTTTAGAACAGAATCTTCAAGATTAAAAATGCCATACCAACTTCGGGCATAAAATTACATATTTGACTTAGAACCGCATGTACCTTGATTACTTTTTAACAATGTACAGGATTTCAGATGCTTTAAAGATTTTTTTTTCTGAAACAGCCTGAGGACTTTGGAGACGTCAAGTCCGCCGTGGCACTCCCAGATAAGCAGCAGAAATTATGAAATTCACAATACACAAAATCAAATTTTCAAGCTCTGATTCAGGAGAAGTAGCATGGTTTTCATTCTGAAGCAGGGGATCTGGTCTTTACCCCTTGCGAAATTGCAGAAAGGAGCAGCTAATAGATCTCAAAAAGTATCATACTATGATATAGGAACACAGGAGAAACAAAGTCATAGACATCTATCACTCTAAAAAGGATTACAATTCCATGTCTAAGGTTTTGGGTTTAAAAGTGGATGATGTATTCCCCATTGTACTCCCTATTACATCTGGCATAGAAGTAACAGGATTTTAGAGAAAGTCAATATTACCACTATGTTGGTAGTAGTAAGATGATCTGGGGCTGCTTTGTTTGCTATGATAGAATCATGATTTTTTCTCAACGCCAGAAAATCCAAAAGTAGAATGCCTGGCAATCAGGTCATGACATTGAACTAAAACACACTTGGGTTAAGGAGCAGGACAGTGATCCAAAGCACCATTGAGCCTAGCTCTGATTGGGTAAAAAAAACTATCTGATGGTTTTAAAGTGGTGGGGTCAAAAACTGGACATAACATTGGTAGAGTTGCTGTGGTATGACCTTAAACATGCCATTTATTCTCCATAAACCTCCAAGGTGGCAGAATTAGAACAATTATTTTGAATATTGATGTGATGCCCATTTGATTGTGATTGTTTTTTTAAAATGAAGATGAAAATCTAATTTTTAAAAAAGTATAAAGTTTTTAAAACAGTGGCCTGTGAGAAACATAAAATGAAACATATCAAATCAAATTTGAATTAGACCTGTTTACTTTTTTGGATAAATCTATTTAATGTAAAAATAATTTTCGTTTAGATCTTAGCTTGAATTGAATGTTGTATAGTTTAGTTAAAATGTATTTAAAAGTGTTTTGGTGAATGCAAAAAATCTGATAGAAATAGAATTAAAGCAACACTGAAAACCTGTTAAAAGTAATATTCAGGCTTAAGTAATACATTTTTAGTTAGTTTTAGATATTTACATAGAAGAGTACTAATAAAAGCACTAAAAAGGGTATAAAAATAAACACAAAAGGTTTTCACAACTTGTGGCTCCCAGCTGAGGTGCTGGGTCACATCAACCTCAGAGAGACGGCTCATTTCTACTCGCATCTTTATCACCATCTATGTCAAGTGGAGCTTTTTCATATACCACATTCAGGCAGGTGACACATTCAAGAAATCCATTTGGAAATTCACTCCCGCCTGCCTGTCTCTTCATCTGTCTGGCAGGTTGTATAAGCCAGCCATGCATCACGGAGAGTGGGAATGTTTTTGGAAGGAGCCGTGTGAAGGAGGAGAAAAAGAAAGTAAGATTTATTTTTCTGTATGACTGTTTGCAATGTGTTGTTTTTATGTATTTTTATGTCAGTGCAACACATTTGTAATCCCACAAATTCATTTAGATTTTATTTTCTTAAATGAATAAAGTTTAATTTGCGTTGGCAACCTTTTTTGGTTTTGGTTTAGCAATATTCAAGAATATATTTATGTAGTCCAAAAATAACTTAAAACCCTCCACAGCCTCCAGGCTAAGTGCAGTTGAAGCTGTATCTCTTGTATGGATACATGCATCATTTGTTTACTAGCCAATAGCAATCAAAGGTTGCACTGGAGAATCTACAGTGCCTTGTAAAAGTATTAATAATCCCTGAATTTTTTCAGATTTTGTTAGGTTTGAACCACCACCTTCAAAGGATTTTATTTGCATTTTTATTTGACAGAACAACTCAAAGTAAAACATAATTGTGTGTCTACCAGCCTTTCACATCTGGAAATTGAATCTTTTGTCCATGTCCATTTTTCAGCATCTTAGCTGAGGTTCTCTCAGATATGAACCTCTGTATAGCTTTTGTGAGCATGTTTCCAAGTCTTGCCACAAATTCTGAATTGGATTTCAGTCTGGACATTGACTGGGCCATATGAGCATGATTTGATCTAAACCATTCTACTGTAGCTGCAGTATTATGTTTATGGTCTCCCTACTGGAAGGTGAATCTCTGAACCTCTCATTTTTTTCTGCACCCTCTAATATGTTTTATTTCAGAATGTGCCTGTATTTTGTTCCATTAATCTTCATTTCCACTCTGACTAGCTTCCCTTTTCGTCATAAAGAAAACAATTCCCCAAAGCATGATGATGCCACAACCATGTTTTACAATTAGGTGTGGGGTGTTAAGTTTGATCTGATTAGTTTTCTGTCAGAAATGTCATTTGTGGAAAAAAAGTTGACAAGTTCAAATGTACTCTTTCCTGAGCAGAGAAGGCTACAGGTTCTTCTACATGTTGACCTTTTTCCCTATAAGACTTTTTATATTTTATTTGTTATTCTCAGCTTTCAATTGATGCTAGTTTTGTAGAGTACACAAGAATAAGTTGTCTTGTGGACAGATCCCCTCTATTTAGCTGTGGATCTCTGGAGCTCCTCTGGATTTACTATAAGCCTGTTGCACAGAATATTATTAGGTGGTATCAGTCCACAGAGATTATTTGTAATAAATAAAATAAAGTTAAAGGTGCATACACAATTGTGCATGTTGCTATAGACCCTTTCCAAAAAGTTAGAATATCATGGAAAAGTGTATTTATTTCCATAATTCCATTCAAAACGTTAAACTTCCATAGATTATAGATTCAGGTCCCACAATTTAAGCGATTTCAAGTATTTAGTTGTTCATTTGTACATAATTTGGGCTTCCAGCTCATAAAACCTATGAAAAAAGGAATTTAAAATATTAGAATACCATTTAAAATTAGAATACTATGAAAAAATCACCATTTAGTTCTCAGTCTTTTCAGAAAGATAGAAAGAAATTAGGATCCCATTAAATCAATCAAAATATGGTACTTTCAAAACGACATGTCAATCTTCAATAGGGAATCCCTTTGCCTTAATCACTGCCTTGATGTGCTGTGGCATTGAGGCAATTAGCCGGTGGCATTGCCTGGGAGTTATGGAAGCCCAGATTTCCTTGATGCTTGCTGTCAGCTCTTCTTTGTTTTTTGGTCTGGTGCCCCTCATTTTCCTCTTGATAATACCCCATAGTTTCTCAATGGGGTTTAGGTTTAGGAGTTTGCTGGCCAGTCAAGCACTGTGATGGCATGGGCATCAAACAAGGTTTTGGTGCTTCTGGCGGTATGGGCAGGGGCCAGGTCCTGCTGGAAGATGAAATCTGCATCTCCATAAAGATCCTCAGCAGAACATGAAGTCCTCTAAAACATTCTGGTAGACTGATACGGTGACCTTGGATTTAAGAAAGCAGAGTTTACCGGACATCGCACCCCAAATCATCACACACTGGACCTCAAGCAGCTTGGGTTTTGTTCCTCACCCATCTTCCTCCAAACCCTTGGACCTTGATTCCCAAATGAAAGACACATTTTACTTTCATCGGAAAAGAGGACCTTGGACCACTGGCCAACAGTCCAGTCCTTCTTCTCCTTGGCCCAGTTCAGATGCGTCTAAATGTGGTGATTTTTGAAGCTGTGACTCCCGCCTCATTCCACTCTTTCTGGATTTCTGCCAGATTCATGAATCTTCTCTGTTTAATAATCTGCTGAAGCCCATGGTCAGCTCTTCTGCTGGTGCATCTTCTCCTGCCAAATTTTGCCCTTCCACTAGACTTGATATGATATGATATGCTTGGACACAGCACTCTGGGAGCCTCCTAAGCTATGCACTTTTGTAGCTTACCTATCCTATGGAGGGTATCAATGATGGTCTTCTGGCCAGTTGTCAAGTCTGCAGTCTTCCCCATACTGAACTTTTTTTCTGTTTTTGTGTGTTTTATGAGCTGGAAGCCCAAATAATGTACAAATAAACAACTAAATACTTGAAATCATTTAAGTTGTGGTCCCTGAATCTATAAAGTATGGGAGTTTAACATTTTGAATGGAATTATGGAAATAAATAAACTTTTCCATAATATTCAAATTTTTATGTCAAGCTTCAAAAATAAAACAAAAAACTTTGGAAAGTTAAAGTTTCATATGGCTGGTAATTCAACTTTTCATTGAGATATTTGAAAGCTCCTGTTAGTACAAAAGATAGATTTGCAGAGAGCCATGCCAACAGAAGTCAATAGCTGAGTTGAAGAGATGAGAAAAAATAGGTGTTTGACTTTGGTAAACACATCTGCTTCATTTCCATTTGAAAATGAAAACAAGTCAGAGTATCCTCCTCCATTGTGATTGGTCATCTTATCATGTGTTTGTGTCTGCCTCTTTAGACAGCATAAACTCGAAATAGTTCCCAACTGACCTCTCAGATGTACACCCACAGTCACCACCCACTGATTCTGCACACTATACGTTGTGCCCATAATTCATGTCTTTCCTAGCAAAGACAGACATCTTTAAATATCTTCATTTGTATTCGTGTATGTATTTCACGAGGAATGAAAGTCAACCCCGCAGCTCGGGGGAAAGAAATGAGTCAATGTTTCTGCTGCAGATACTGTAGGAGTCTAGCAGTAACATCCACAGCGCCTCACAGGCAGTCTATGCCATTAGGAACTGTTTTTTTCCTAATAGCTGTCAGTCATTGCTATTTGCATTTGTAAAACTGATGGCAAGGGTAAAACTAAAGCTCTGTTCAATGTTTTAGATGTTTACTACTGAAAACAAAACAGTTTCCTGGAACAAAAGAGGCGCTGGACCTCTTAGTATCTGAAAGAAATATTCTGACATGCAGTTTTATGAATCAATAAGATAGACCTCCACAGTTCAAGAGGGATAACATTCTTTTTACATGTAAATAAATTTGCATGAGGTGATTAATGATCTAATTTATTACTGAGGGCAATTACTCATGAAGCCTATAATTTTATAGTATTTTACGGTATTCTGAGAAAATTATGCCAATTTGGGGGTTTTTCTATACTTTATCTGGATTTTATGTGAAACAGAAAGTAGTGCAAAGGGAAATGTTGCCTTTTTCCCCTTTTGTAAAAGCAATACACAACAGTTTGGTATGTCTTTGTATTGTACTGAGCCAATATTTTGCAGAAACATCTTTCATTGTAATTATAGTAGTTAGTCTGTGTGGTTTGTCTCTATCAGATTTGCACATCCAGTGAGGAAAAGCTCAGTCAGATTGAAAGGAGAGCATTTATCAACAATTATTTGCTAGAAACCTTTCTACAGATTGTATTTGAATTCTAACAGTTAAATATGCAATGATCTAAACCCTTCCAATGTAGCTCTATGTTTGTAATTGTTATCCTGCTGTTCATCTTTTCTGATCAGTGATCTCCTTGCTAGTAGGTGTGCAGGTTACCATACATTTTTACATTTTAAGATGATGGACCCCCACACAACCCAGCCAAGCAAAGAAATATAGACCATGGCTGGATGGATGGATGGATGGATGGATGGATGGATGGATGGATGGATGGATGGATGGATGGGTGGATGGATGGATGGATGGATGGATGGATGGATGGATGGATGGATGGATGGATGGATGGATGGATGGATGGATGGATGGATGGATGGATGGATGGAAGTTATTGGTGCCACACTTTATATGTATTTATTCTTTAGTTCGGGCTGTTCTGCTTCCCTGGGGTAGTGTGTGCACTTTACACTAGCTATTTGCCTAAATTTGTCGGACCAATCATTACAAACCTTAAAACAAATGTAAATGTGATAAACAATGTTTATCAACCACCAACATATTCAAAGGTTCAAGATAATTTTTGCATATTGTACAGTAAGCAGCATGTTGGTGTAGATTCTAAGTCATCAAAAGAGAATTGGTTACTTGAACACAAAATGTACTTTTTTCTATCATGAATAATATCAAAAACCCATGGGATGAGCTGAAGAGAAGATAGCACCCAAAAGGACCCAGAACTCTGGATGATCTAAAGAGACCGTCAAGCAAAACTTAATGCTGTCCTCATAGCCAAAGGGGGATGTACAAAGTATTGGCAGGAGACGTGTTAATAAGTGTGGTATACGTTTTAAGTAAAAACTATATTTCTTAATCTGGGAATTTTTTCTACACTAAATAAGCGTGTTTCAACCCATCCAAATTTCTACTTCTAGCTGCTCAACCCCTCAGAAATACAACCAATCAGTGTGATTTAACCACAGCTCCCACCCAGCGACTTCACCGGGCCATTTCCGAGTACATACCCCCAGGCTGGTACTCCGTTGGGTCCTGGAATGGCCCCAAAAACGGCCCTGTCAGCCAGGCCAGGTGAAGTGGAGACACGCGCAAACAGTGAAGTTCCTGTAAAATTACCCTGAATTTCCGATAGTGGAAACACGCCTAATAAATGTTATCAAATTAAAGGGCAGATTTTTTTTTCTGTGAGAAAATATGCTTCTGCAGTGAAAGATTAATTTGTTTTAAGGCTTTTTACAGAACTTTTTTTCCATGGTGCCAATAATATGGAGAAGGCAGTGTATTGATTTTTTTATGATGTATTAGCCTACAATTCAGTCCCTACATTACCTTTTTATTTAGTTTTTTGAAACAGTTCACCTATACATGTAGAGTTAATTAAATTCTTCTAATGTCACAATTTAATTTTTGCACATTATTGCATTGATTTCTTCACTCTAGTCCCAAACTACTGACAGTGTTTTGAGGTTTTTGGGACAATTTTATTGGGAGTCTCTCAGCAACACATAAAATCTGAGCATAATTGAGCAATCAACAGTAAAAACACTATTAAATGTTCCCATTTTGCTTTAAGGATAATCTTTTTGGTAGTAATTTAGAGAACATTAACAAATGGAGACTTATCTGAAGTACTAATCTTAACTTTGTTGAAGGGGTACAACAATTGTCAATATCTCATCTTTTGTTTTGGTGTGCAGCAAATTGCTGCCATCTGCTTACATGATCTCCATTTTGGGATATATTGCAAAACCTTTAGGCTCAGCTCCAGGTGTATTTTGAAGATTCTTCCAATAGGGCTGTTGTTACGCAGTGTGGAAATGGGCTGCCCACTTAATTCCACCTGCAGTGATATTGACACCGAGCTTGTGTGTGAGAGAGTCTGTGTGTGGCTAGTGGAGGAGGTCTAAACTATATTGAGCTGCAGTAATATGATCAACTGTTTTCCCATCTCGTGTAGGAGGGCAAATTGAGAATATGGAGTCCAATTCAATTTATGCTCACAACATTGTGCATTAAGATACTTGCCACCTCCCTCCACATTCTACCCACCCCTCCTCCACAGACACAGACACGCACACGGACGCACACTCACGCACACTTGCGCACACTTGCGCACACTTGCGCAAACTCACAGACACGCAAATATGTAAAATGTTAAAAAGGCATGAAGAGATGAAAAAAGGTTTGTGCGAATCAAAACGTTGACAGTCTTCACAACCTCAAAGTACAGTGCCATTGGTCCATTCCCAAGGTGTCCGTGACTGTAATTGAAAATCAAATCCTCGGTTTGAGCTTTCGGTCCCTGTGCATGGACTTGCACACACACTCACACATTCACTAATGTGCAATTTCTTTCTGTGACAAAGCCCTGCGTCCCTGACGGCCAAGCTGATGTATGTGACACCTCTGTCTCCTGGCCAATTCTCGTCCGTCTCACCGGAGATGAGAGAGATGACAAGACACTGTCGCTCAAGAAGCAAGTTTTCTCATCAATAAGTCATTTATGAAGCAAAATTGCTCTGAAAATCCAAGCAAATGGGACAAATTTTCCTCAGTACACTTAAGAGTTCAAGACTTATCAATGTTTGAGGAGTGGGCAGTTAAGCAGTGACAAAAGCATTGACCTAATTGATTTTCCCAGCTCCGTTTATTCATTTAGCATTTCTTTATTGAAATTTAATTTAATTTAAAAATTTAATTTAAAAAAGACATCAATTTAATTTAAAAAGACATCTCCCACATAAAAAGCTCTTCATTATAAAACATCTTCTTGTATTAAAGAACATTTCTTTCTAAATGTTTTTAACAGAACAACTATCTCTCAGTCTGAAGGTGCCTTGAGTTTCTAAAAGTACAACTAATTTCTGTCTATGAGGACAGACAGTTCGCCTAAGAGGCAGGCCACTGTCACAAAATTAGTTTGGATCCAAATAATACCCGGTGAAAAATGCCATTATCTTAACATGATTCTAAAAAAAGAAGAAAGAAATGAAACTTAGTTAATCTAAGAGCACTTTTACATCAGCGGTGTTTGGTCTGCTTTAAGCGAACAAGTTAATTTCCTCCAATATTCCACATGGTTTTGCCGGGGATGTAATCTCCTACAAACTCTGGTGTAGACAAATTCTGGTCCATCGGAAGACATTGGTCTCATTTCGCTTGGCAGTGAACACTAGAGCAATTTGCTTACAGTGGCAAAGCAAACTCCAGCAAAGGATCACAAATGTGACCTTAAAACTAAAATCTTTGTGTAACCCCAGCAGCATGTTACAGCCTCTCATTTTTCCAGTACAGCTGCATTCGTCTCATCCATATAGTTCAACAGGTTGATAATGCTCTCCAATGTTAAATGCAGGATGTTTTAATGTTAGATAGCCTCAGAGGAACTTTAAAATAAATATCTATTTCCAGTAAAAATGAACATTTAAGATTTCCAGAATGGCATTCTTCTTCTTCTCCATATTGGACATTTCACCTATCTCAAGTACCATTCTTCAAATAATAGGTGCAGTTGCACCAATCGGCAAAGAAATTATTCCTATATAAAATATACTTTTTTAATAGCTGAAAACTAATTCATACAAGGAAAAACGTTCATGTCAGATATAGGAATTAGAGATTGGTGAGATTTTGATTAAATGTTAAAGCAGCTTGCTGCTCATACTGGGCAGCTGACCAGTTGTAATAGCTGTATGGCATTTTTCAGGAAGTTTGGTCTGTTATCAAACGTGCTGTTTGAAAGTGAAACAAACCAAATGGAGAAGTGATTTTTTTTTCAATATTTTCTATCCAGTTGATCTGAGTAGGCCTACTGCTTTTCTCATATGAAAGCATCCTAAGTGTGGTTTTAAACCATTTAAGGTCACATCTGTAACTCTTTCATCCATCTTTGAACAATTGGAAAGATGAGGATGCTAAAAGCAGCACTTTCTCTTCATGAGCTAAATGCTAAATAGTTTTACAGCACAACTCCACACAAGCTTCATAAAGCATCACTCCCACTGTCCAGTTAAGTCAGTGACTATGTGGGGAAAGCCTTCCTCTTCCACAACCTGTGAGAGACTCTCAACCCACAGGATCACTAATGATCTCCAACAACTGAAACAGTCTTTTTTAACTGCAATTCCCTCAGCTCCCATGAGCTACCTGCAAAGCCTCCCGGTGCTTCTCCTGTCATACCACCAATACGAGTTGAGCTGTAAAGCCCAAATTGTTCTGTTTGTCTTGTGACAGCATGTGTGCAGCCGGCACGAGCAGATTTGATTAATTAGAGTTTAAATTAAGTGTTGTCTGTTTATTGCACTACGAGCTTGATTGTAAATTAAATTGGGACGGCGGAAGGGAAAACAGAGATCCACTTTCTCAACAACCTTGCCTTCTCCTAGAGCCAATATCAGTGACAAAAATAGAGGACAGCCATCTCTTTAATTGTCTACAAAGTCATTTAAGATAATGTTTAAGACAACACTTTGTGAAAAACTTAGTTGATACATAATATTTAACATTCACATGTCAGTATTTTGCTTTAAAAATGCTAAATGAATATTGCAGATGTTTTGATGCTCTGAAGTTCTAACCATACAGTTATATAAACTGAGTTGGGAAGTTGGGACTCTGTATGTCTTTTGGGATTCAAAGAAATTAATATCCAACCTCCTTCATTTAGTTTTCTCATTAATTTAACATTTCCCTGAAATTACTGATGGGAGAAAGTTTCTTTGGGAGTATTATTGAGGAAAATGTTCATGTGTAAGAGTACAATTACAATTCAATGGGGTTCCTTGAAAAATCTGCACCACTACCCAAAGAAAAAGTGTTTTTTTGCTGGAAAAAATAGACAAATACATTTCTGTCCATACCTCAATAGAAATAAATCTGTTTTCAAAGACAAGCACACTGTGATGTTTGAATCTGCCTACTAAGGCATTCAAAATGGTCAAAATAGCTTTTGTGCACTGCATTGCATTTTCAATGCAATGACACACAATGTGAGCTCTGAACATGTAAACCACTGTATACAAATCTCTAAATTTGCCTTTTGAGCATTGTGTCCACATGGAACAAAGTATGCACTTTAAGGTGTAAATTAGGAGAGAATGCAGAAGCTGTTGTTTTCTACCCCTTAATGTTCCGAGGGCCCACGGGCAGGCCCAGCCCATTTCCTAGTTTAAATCCACCGATTTTCTGACTTCTAACTTTTATGAACCTATACATATTTTATATCATTGGAAAGCTAAGAGTCTTGTGATTCCAATTATGCCTGGCGTTTAAGGATACTATCATAACTGAAGACACAGTGAGCGCTTTTGACAACACAAACGTTCTCCTGATAAAAATATGGAACTCACCACTTTGTAGTCCAATAAACGTGACAAAACCGATCCATTTCGAATAGAAATTGTCTTTTTACATCAATAAGGGTCCGATTAAAGTCCTCTGATAAAGTGATTAGTCCAGGACAACAGCAAAACCAATAAAAAATGTAAAACAAACAGTGAAAATGCGCTCCCGAAATGTCTATGCCCATTTTTGTAGTCTTTACAGCTTTGATTCTGATTCCTTCGCTTCCACTTCCACCTACAAAGGTCACTGAGCATGCCCAGAAGAAGAAAAAATATATATAAATAAATAAATAAAAAATCATCCGGTTTATTCCTTACGTAGGGTACATCTCCAACCAATGGCGCATGGATGGAAAGTCACTTTATGGTAAGTAACTCAAACCAGTCGCGGTCCAGAACTCTGATGATTGATGCATCGAATAGCCAATGTAATGCTGTAAACGCAGATATATAACTTGATCGGGCGGACTTATTCGCACCCATTGTCTATGACGTGGGTAAAATGTCTTATTCATAAAGAGATTACGCACAGTGCGTACCAGTAACAAACTGTTTCAGCACCGTGTCCAAACACCCTTTATAATCAAAATACAGCGTTGAAGGAAGCCGTGGAGCTTTATATGGTAAGATGAAGTTATGATTCTGATGATATTTTTTATTTCAGTGAGGACTACGGCATTTACCCAGGAGATGGAGCATATGGGACACTTTTGACCACCTTTGACCTGTAGTTATAAAAATGTGTGCAGAATACTCATTTTTTGGTTTATTGTTGTCAAATTTGGTGTGGATGAAGGTAATACTTCAGGCTTTAGACCCACAGTGTGTTTTAGGTCACCACCTCTTTTTAAAGCCATTTTTACAGCATGTATTTATCTAAAATAAAAATCGGACACAAATAAAATTATTTTTCAGTGTATTAAAATTCATATTGCTTGGTAACAATAGCACTCAGAGATATTAACACAGTTCTGGGATACATTTTAGAGTGTTTGCTTTCCAAAGAGATCCCAGCCATGTCTCTACTCAAAATGTTTCAAGAACAGCTTTAAGTTAATTTTGGGTATGCATTTTTAAAAAATGTAGTGCGGAAATTGCAGGAATTTTAATGGGTTGGCACTTCAACAATGTGACAAAGTTGCAGGTGAATGTTGTAAGCAGTTCATGTTATGTTTTTAATGATTGTATTTTGCTTCTCTTGTTCATTAAATCACAGCTATTTCTTCTGATTTCAGCATCTCTACATGTGACAGCCATTCCATTCTCAATAAGGTACTCATTGGATGATTATCTGAACACAACAACAATGTAAAAATGGGAACAGAGCAGGCCAAGGTGTATGAAAGCTGTGATTGAAAGTCAGGGTTAATCCACCTCATATTGATTTGTTAACTGCTATTTTAAGACAAAAAAATGTATATTTTCGAGATTTTTCCTTTAGAAATGTAGGTTATTATGACCATGTGACATTATTTAATATGAGCATGATCATATTTCTATTTGGAATTTGGGAGAAATTACGTCAGTAGTTCATAGAATAAAACACGTTTTTTACTTTTATTTTACTTCAATCCACCCCCATATACAGTGAATCAGAAAATCAGAACATGTAAAAATTAAGTAGTGGTCCCTTATTTTTTTTCCTACAGCTGTAGTTGTGCCACTGCTGCTTCTGTTTTAAACAGATGCTTTAAAAACAAATAAATCACAGATATTGACACTGAGTTTAACATCATATGACGGAGCTGCACAAAATAAACAAATACAGAAAATCATGACCTTTAAGAGATGTGTGTTTCTAGGTTTAATGATCCAGGAAAATAAGGCTTCTGTAATTCCAGTTACCTCCCACAAGTCCCTAATATTTTAAAATATTCATCTCTGCTGCAATCAGGAGCAACATCCTAATGTGACTCTAAGAATGGGCTGTGTATTTATGTAAGTAGCTTGCATTTTATATCATTTTATATTTGGTAAAGTGGAATTATTTGTCAGTTTTTTTTTTCATTTAACCAAATTATGTTATAATAAAAAACAAGATAAGCGATTAATAAAATTAGAAATGCACGAATATGTCTGAGCGCTGTCCAAGGTCCTGACCATGCGCCTGTGTCATGCAACTACACCTGTTGGAAGCACACCACATCAAATACCACTGAATGACCCTGTCATGAATTCATACAGTCAATATTCAATCACAACCTTCTGATGGCCGTCAGCTCCGTGTGAACAGGTACATTCTCACCTTCAACCTCGTCCTCGGGCAGGTTTACCGGGGCGCTGTAGGAGAGGATGTCGGGGATGGTGCAGATGCCCCGGTACATTAGCGTGGAGGTGACTGGATGCATCGGCATGACTGCAATCTGTTTCTCCCTCCACCACCTTCGTCATAAAGAAATATCTACAGAGATGATTGCAACTTCCCCCTGCGGTCACCGAGGGAACGGAGCACCGTGCCCATGGATGGAGAGCATGTAGGTGAATTGGAAGATGCGGTGAATTCCGCAGCGCGTTTGCTTCACTCTTCCTTTAGGTCCATGAATGAAGAGCAGAAGAAATGCAGAGGGTGTCTTACCTCATTGCAGTTTAGTTGCACGCGTTCAAAACAGTAGAGCCTTTTGAAAAGTGCATATTGCGCGCAAATGCGTTGACCGCTGCACTACCATTGGTTCACACCTCATTAAGTAGCGGAAGGTGATTCTCCTTGATTTTGTTTCAAAGCGGCTGGTTACATATCACTTGATTGCCTGGTTTTGGGTCTGCTTTCAGCAAATCCACCCGTCCACTTGTTGGATTGCTGCTGCAGGCGCGCTCACTTAACGCGCTCTGATCCCAAGCTCCAGATACCCTCCCTTCATCAGAAAATACGCGATGAAAACCCTTTCGACTGGTATAAAATGGGTTCTTAACGTCAAGATATGTCCAGCACACTTGGAAAGATGACGGCTTAGCACATGTTCAGGTCTTCACAAGCGTTAATTAATGCGTCGTTCTCTAATTGGTCGCTGGCACAAAGGCGCGTTACGATCCAGATGTTCAGGACTGAAAGAGGTCGAATAAAGCTCCAAATATGAATCAGAAATGCAGCCTCCTTCCTTTTTTCTGCTCTTCTCACCGTCTTCATCAAGCTTCATTTGTACTCAAAGACCCACATACACAGACTTTGTTGGAGTAGGCAATCCCCCAGTGTAGCACAAACAAACACCGCGCTCCCTCCCCTCTCTTTTTATTATTAAACTGTTACTTTGACTTTCTGTGCCCTCTGGACATTTCAGGAAAAATAGTTTAACTGACGAATTGATCACGAATTGTTTCTGTTTCACTATAAAAAAGAGAGAGAGGTTGGTCACAAACGTATTAAATTGTTATTAGAACGCAAAACTGCTGCCCTGATGTGACTGTGGAGGGAAAAAACTGCTATAGGACACGAAAGCATGGAAGGTGTTTTATTCTGCAAAAGAGAAAACTCTTTGACTTTTAATCTGATGATATTCATCTGAATGTTTTGCCTACATCGCGATGCAAAGCGACATTCTAAAATAAACATCTGCATTTGGCAACCGGAAAGAAAACAGTTTAGGGTAAAATCGTGTAGATGTAGAAGTTTTAATAGCCATGTCCAGTGCTTGAGCTGTGTTCCCTGAACGGTGTTTTGGCTTTAGGCAGAATAAATAACGGGTAAGAGCCTTCGATATCGACACAATTATTTGGGTCTGAAACTATTTTATTTCTCCCTCACAGTATACGTCTAACTGGAGTTCAATACAAAAGCCTTGAGAAACCTGCCTGTCATTTCTTGATGCCTTGATTTGATTAATCCAGTCTTAATTTGTAGCTCTAATCTGGTTTAGATCTTTCAAGAACAGCTTTCCAAAGTTAATCTTTGGACTGGGGTTGCATGGCTCTGCCTTATTTCCCTAATGATAATTTATATTTTATTGACACCGATATGTAGTTCATAAAACAGAGACTTTACTGTTTCTGCTATCCAAAAAAGTATTGTACATGGGTCTAAATGTAAAGAAATGTGTTTCTTTTCGGAAATGAGACAGGCATTTCTATATAAGGAGCATTAATTTAGAAGAAAATCTTTTTTTTTTTTTCAATTTTATCAATAATGAAGGGTGCAAAATTATTGTCACCCTTCTTTATTGGAATTACAAAAATCAAAACTTTCTCATAATTCCTGATCACAACTTTACATGTTCCTTATGGTTGATTACTATCTTTGGAGATGAGCTCCAGTTTTTTGAGACTGGAATGACAACTTGTGATACCCTGAATGTTCCCACCACAGTCAACTCAGAACTCTGGCTGGGCAAAGTAAGAAAGTTTAGCTTTTACTTTCCTCCAGGATTTCTGGGTTTTTTATTATTAATAATAGTATGCAAATGATGGGCAAATTATTTTTATTTTTTGGGGGTAAAATTTTGAAAACATTGATCTTAATGATCTTTTCAAAGGAAAAGCACTCAGGGTAGGCCTCCGCCAAGGAAACTCAGATTACTTGACCATGAAAACATACCTTTAGTGGCTGGACATTGTTATTATCAGTTCAGTAGTTGTTCCCGAAAATCACTTTTTCAGTAATGGCAGTTTTCCAATACCCTAAATTCTAATCACTAGTTCTTGGTCCCATTGCAGCCATTTCCTGAAAATGTTATCAAAATCACAGACAGACAAACAAATAAACAAACCTTGGCGAAAACATAATATCCTTGGAGGAGCTGATTAAAACAAAACTAAATGACAACAAAACAAATGTATTTCTTAATGTCAGACAGTTAGATCTTTTAATTGTTATGCCATGTAGATGCAAACCAATCTTAAAAATAATAGATCTGCTCTCAGGTTATTTTTCTTTTTCTGAAATTTCTTTCTATTTTATACTTAAAGAAATAGACCCCAACGGTATTTTAACAGCTAATAGTGGCAGGTACATAATACAAAATAAACAGTGACATTTTGTAGTTGTAAACCACGTTTTTATGATAAGTGTTTTACTTATTATATTCAACCAAAAGTTATTGGAATGACAAGTCAATTAGCAAAAGTAATCAAATAAATATTGAAATTTTTTTTTCCAACTCACATCAATGAATAATTCAAAAACATTTCACCCATTTCACTCCAGGAAAAGTACATCACGCCCGTTCTAAAGTCCTTACACTGTCTCCCTGTAGCTCAGAGAATAGACTTCAAAATACTTTTACTAGTTTATAAATCACTGAATGGCTCCAAAGTATGTACCAACCCCCCAGAACACTCAGGTCCTCTAATTCCAGTCTACTCAACCTCTCTAGAATTAGAACCAAACACTGAGAAGTAGCTTTCAGTTTCTATGCTCCGATAATCTGGAACAGACTTCCAGATAACTGCAAAGCTGCTGAAACACTAAGTTCTTTTAAATTACAACTAAAAAGGTATCAGTTTAGAGCTGCCTTTGAGTAATGCTTTGATGCATCATGTTTTGTGTATGCTTCTTGCTTTATCACTGTTTTTACTTTATATGCTTTGTCTGTGTGTTACTGCTATTTTTATTTTACCCCTTAATCATGCAAAGCACCTCGAATTACTTTGTTGTTGAAAGTGTGCTATACAAATTAAATGACCTTGCTTTCCCATAGTTTTAGGATTTAAACACCTATTTGAAAATACAAAATGCTTTTTACTTTGATGTAGCTTTGGTGAGTTCCAAAACCCAACAGACCCTGTATTGGCACCTCTCTTTTCTCCTGTCAACAGGAGAAAACTTTAAAGGTCAGACCACTTTAAAATTCAATAATCCCAGTTTTTAGACTCCTGGGCTTCATGGGAGGCTTTTGTCACTGGAAATGCGTAATGATTACCTCGAATAGGCTGCTGTTTTTCACATTTTAGAAATGGGCTTTGGGTGTACAGTATGTGACCTTAAGTTGGATGATACTTTAAGCAGGAGAACTGACACTCTTTTTAGGTTTTTATAAACTGCAGATGGACTAAAGTATGAGCCATATGAGGAAATAGGGATACATTTAGTTGGGTCTGGATTCATAAAAATAATAATAAAATAAAATTTTCATTGAGCCATCTGATCTGCTCCAAATTTATTAATCTTTTGTGAAAATTACCCAAAACACAAAGCAGAATGATAAAAAATGATATTGAGTTACAAGAACAAGCAGTCCTGCAACAGATGGTGTGATTCCCCCTGAGTCTTGATCTCATATTAAAGCCTGTTTGGGATTACATAAAGCAACAATGGAAATTCACAGAAAAAATATAAGAAGTTTTCCGAGAACAGTCTTCCTGCCAAGTCCATAAAACAAAGGAAGCAGATGAGAAGTATATCTGTCTTGAAGCTTAGGTTGTTTATTATTATTATTATTATTATTATTATTATTATTATTATTATTATTATTATTATTATTATTATTATTATTATTATTATTATTGTTATTATTATTATTATTATTATTATTATTATTATTATTATTCCTTTATTAGACCATGTAAAAAAACATTGAGATTTCAAATCTCCTTTCCCAGAGGGACCTGGTCAGAGACCACAGCACAAGAACAATATAAAATTTATATTGTACATAATCCAAAATACCTTCCAGGACCAATAGTGTTTAATATATACAGTTTTAGAGTCAGCATATTTAGGAGTTAGAATTACATTTTTGTTTTTCCAATGATACCAATAAAGAAAGTTAAAGAATATCCTATTAAAAATATATAAAGCTCAAACCTGACATCGAACAAATCAAATGTTTATCTTATTCAGCCATAATGGATAAAATGTGCATATAATGTCTGAGACATAAACAACAGCAGTCCAGCTAAACTGTTCAAGGGTGATGAATCCAAAGGATTTTACTGGGAACTCACAAGTCCAATATTTCTCTCATTAAGTCAGAGATGTTCTGTATTCATCATGCATCACCCCACAGCAATTTGATAGCAGATTCTCCCTGTCTTCATCCGGTCATAGGCTTATTATTCTAAGAAGGAAAATTTTAAACATGAGTTGATCAACACTTGTTGTTTATTTAAGCACTGACTACAGAAAATGCTAGGTTGCTGCCATCCTGTTATTTAGTGAGACATGGAAAAAATCCATACAATTCTAGAAACAGATTATGCCCAAAAATCCTTAATTAACATCAGTTTTATGATATTTGACATAACTGTACCCCTGTACAATACACAGGGTGTGGCCATGTATTATGATTCTGATATCCAATTAAACATTTAGTGCACTTGTATAACAAATTAATAAATAAAAAAAATTAAAAGTTGAAAAAAAAACAGATTTTGTTGCAATGGGGATCCAGAAGCCTAGAGGTAAGCACAACTGCCCAATTGTTTCCCCAAATCAAGTTAGTGAGGAAGAGTCCTACTGTATCAAAACCTTTTTAATATTCTCTTAGAAAGGTTTTTACGCTGTGAAAGTTATGCTATGTGTTGATTTTTGTACTTTTGAGCTAAATTTTGATTTAGGTTAGATCATTTATTGGTGTCAAACTTCAGCCACAAATAAAAATTCTGAATCCTTCATTTGCAAAAGAAACATTTATATTCAGGTTTAGTGAAGCTTTTTCTGCAAGCTCTCAACAATATATTAATTAAGTAATTGAAGCAGTACAAAGAAAAACTGGAAGTTTGGGAAGTTTGTAAGTTTGAAGCGATCACTCTTCATCCAGTAAAAGTTCCTTTTTGGTCTTGATTTTATGGCACATGCTTTGTGTTCTAATGGACATCACATTAAACATCAAGCTTTTGTTAATTTTGTGAAAAGGGGATGTGTGACATTACCTTTAAAACTGTAACTGGTGTTGAGTTTTGGTGTTGGTAAACAAAAATGAAATAAATAAATACAACCCCATAAGTTTCTAAAAGGACTTATTAATAAGCAATGAAAAAAATATTTTTCTGATCAAATATAGTTGTTGCATGAAGTTATCTTTAGTGAAAAAACTATTGTCGAGTGAACGAAAGTCATTAACCCATCCCACAAGCATTTACATTATGATACAGCATAATCTTACCACAATTTAGTTTCTCATGCAGTAGCAAAGGTTTAGTGGAGTCTGAACTAGTTGTTGTTAGTCTGTAGTTTAAAGTGGCAGACTGCAACGAGTAAAAAGGCCCATTTTTTATGTAATGTTTAGATAAACTTACCCAACTCATTTTTTAGGTTGTACACTTAACCACAAGCTGCTTATTGAATAAATGCATACTGAGAGAGAAAAACAGATAACAGCTTTTTCATGATGAAAGTTATTAGTATGATTAATCACATTTCAAAATATCCAGCAGCAACCGTAATAAAACCTAATTTAATATACATTGTGGCATTATTGATTTGGATTTATTTCAATTAAAAGTAAACAGTAATGGTTTGTTGTGGCACTGCCCCTGTACTTAAATCAATCTGAGCTCTGACTGTCCCTGGTTTATGACCAACATAGAAAAGAATTAGAATCTAGTGTAAATAATGGCCCATACTACAAGCTCATTGAGCTGTTCCAGGATTATAAAAATGGAGCCAGAGAGCTGGAAGCCAGACTGTATAAATGGAGGTAAAAGCTATTTCTCTTTGTTTGGAGGAAACAGAACAGACTGATGTAGTCATTCCAGAATTCTCTCCATTGAGGCTAATGCTATTAGGTAATGTCTTTTCAAATTCTGAAGCTGCTGGTTGAGATTTAACATGGAGGACTCACTGCATATCCACATATCCCATTCATAAAACGTAAATAGCTGCTTATTTCTGATTGGGTCTCCACCAAACATGCTATCTGGTGCCACTTGCGAATCTTTGTTATAACAGGGGTTTCGCTTTAAAGGGGCTATATGCAACTTTTTCCCCAAAGTAAACGTAACAATAGCCTTTTTATTTGACCATTTATGACTCAAACATCTCCTGATGAGCATACTGACACCTTGTCAGCTCACAGTGGCTGCACCTATAAGCCTGTATCCAATTTTTTCTATTTTCTGTCAGGTCAGATTTTCTGCGGATGTGACGTCAAAGCGCGTTCATGTTAAATGTTTCAGATCACTCTGCCACCACAGCTAATCAGCAGTTAAAGGGATTGTGCGAATACACAGAAGAGACCAAGGACAACTTTGACACCAATAGTAACTCCACATAAGATTAAAAAAGTGAAACCCCTGACAAGTGCCCGAAAAAGATTGAAGATTGAGAGCGACCGGTGTACGAGCGCGCGCTGCGAGAGCGAGCAGAAAGGAAGAGCAGTTCCTTTTTTGGCCACAGGTGTCAGTCGCGAGTTTAAATTTAAGAAAATTGCATATAGCCCCTTTAAATTGGAAATAGGCAGAGATGTGAAGAGTTTGTACTCAAGTACTCAAGTAAGAGTAGCGTTACTTCAACATATTTTTACTCATGGAAAAAGTAGTCGTCCAAAAAATTACTTGAGTGAAAGTAAAAAAGTATTTGGTAAATAGGCTACTTGAGTACTGAGTAACATCTGATCTAATATTTTTAAAACGATGTCCTCAGACAGACAAAAATATAAACTTATTGGCTAATTCTGGTATTTAAAGACTAAAATGAAAAAAAATTATACAAATAAATACCATTATTACATAACAAATTTTAAGCATAAGAGACTTTTCTAAGTCAAATTTTTCAATATAATACAAATATTCACAGTAAATAATGAATAAATATAAACTTCACTTGACCTCAAAATGCAACTAGCTCAACAGACAGAAAATGACATTTAAAAATCAAAGCTGTGTAGAAAAAGGTGGTCTCCTTTATTTAACTTTAAGTGTGTGTCTATTTCTGGTGTATTTTTGGTTAATTGGTTAAAATGTGTTTCCTTTTCATTAAAGGAGCATGGGACAGGATTTCTATAAAGAAAATAAACATGCATGTCCAGTTTATTAATGCTATAGGGTGATGAAGCGTTATAAAGCAAAAAGAATGAGCCCACCAAAGTATCGTTCAATTTTTTTAAACAGGCTGTGTGCTGCAAAATGTGCTGCAGTTCTGGCCCGAAATTCCCACGCTGTCCTACGGATGTAACATCAATCGACACTCCTTGTGTGTTCTCGGCAGCTTTAAAACAGGAAGAAAATGGTAAAGTAAACATTGTTACTTACTTTGTCGCTCGATATGGTGCTTGTTTTCATAATACTGATATATGCGCAGTGATCAGGCAGTACGTCACTGTGAAGATTTTTTTTAATTTTTTATTTTTGTTAAGAGTTTGTGCACGCTCCAGTTCCGGCTTGGCTGGTGGCTGCAGTTACTCGCAGCACTGGCCTTGTCACTCATGAGTTTCGTTTCTTCATCTTGACCCATGCTCCTATAAGTTAATTAACTCACAGTGGTTAGAGTATCCAGAAATTTTACTCAAGTAAGAGTAGCGATACTTCATAATAATATTACTCAAGTAAAAGTAAAATGTACGGCATAGCAAAACTACTCTTAAAAGTAATTTTTTTCAAAAAAGTTACTCAAGTAAAGTAACTGAGTAAATGTAACTAGTTACTACCAACCTCTAGAAATAGGGATATGTCGATGGATGTCTGCAGTGAATCTGCTCCTGAATGATGCTGCAGGATCAACATAAGTTGCACTGAAGCCCAAACATGTATTCCCCAGATGTTCTGGCTTGCATTTCTCTACATGACACACCGTTCTTTCCTTACTTCTGCGTATCCTTTACTGGAACACCAAAAGAGGGATCTTATCAGTGGTTTTTATACGCTCTTTGTGTCTGTTGGAAATGCTGTTTTTCTATTTTCGTGGGCTTCCGCCAAGACGAAGTGTAGGAGGAAAAGATTGGCTTTGAAAGCAAGGACAACCTCTTTATTTGCACAAGATAAAAACAGCAACCCCTTGTGGCAACGGAGGCAGACGGTGTACTTTCTTTAGTAACCTGCTCTTGATCATCCAAGTCTTTTTAAGAGTGATACTTTAAAGGTACCCCAGGTGCTATTTCAGAAGGGGGGGGGGAATGAAGAAAACACCATGACTGAAGCAAGAGTAAAAAGAGCAGGCAAATCGTCTCTGCCTGACAAAGTGAACTCACATTACAATTTAGTTCAAATATTTAGATACAATATATAAAAAGACAGAGCCTTTTCTCTCCCTCTCTGATATTAAGACAAAACCATCCCTGTTTTAAGTCAGTTGCAGTTACCAACATTGTTTATATTTGTTAAATGCCAGAATACTGAGTAAGAGATTTTTTTACAGAATGCTTTAAAACTTCATTCAAAGTCAGTGGGTTTACATGTGTTCCCATCGCATTTGATAGAACTACTTTTTACACTCTGACTGAGGGCAAACATGTTGGGTATTCACAAGCTTTTCGCAGTAGTTGGGACTTTGTTGCTGGAATTTTGGGCCATTTCTTATGACACCTTGTTTACTATTACTGTGAAAACGTAATCTGTCCCCTGTTAAATCATGAATTAATTGTGATAAATCACATTTTTTGGTTCAATTTCACTTGGTAATGCCAGCTTGATTACTGCCACAGCCGTTGAAAAAAAACAACCTAAAACAGTACCTGTCTGAAGTAGGCTAAAGGATTTCCAACAACAACATACAACTCCCCGATCCAAACAATTTCAAGAGTAGCTGAGAAAGAAAGTCACTGACATATATCAGTCTAAAAAAGGTTACAAAGACATTTCTAACGCTTTTTGACTTCAACAAACCACAGTGAGAACCATTACCCGAACCATTACCCACAAATGGAGAAAACATGTCAAAAAATGTACTGTGCTAAATCTTTCTATGACTGCCAGGAACACCAATATCCATTTATTGGTTCAATATTGACTTATCCAGTCACAAAAGAACCAATACTAATATCTACATAACTGCAGACCTCATTTGCCTCAGTAAAGGTCAGTGTTAATGAATCAACCATAGGAAAGAGACTGGACAAAAATGGCCCCTACAGGACAGTTTCAAGGTTAAAATGACTGCAGATCAAAAAGACTTGTTTAATTTTTGCCAAACAACACCCAAACCTTTGGGGAAAATAGTTAGTGGACTGATAGAGGGGTGGCTTTTAAGTAGGTATGTGTCCATTTAATTCTTACATAAAACCAGTACAACATTTTACAGTAGTATCACACCTAAAGTCAAGCGTGGTAGTAGCATCATGGTCTGTCTTCAGCTCGTAGACGACCTGCTGTACTTAATAGAATCATGAATTCTGCTCTCTGTCAAAAAATCTTGAAGAAGCCTTCAGTTGGTAACCTAAGCTCATATGCTCTTGGGTTATGCAGCAGGACAGTGATCTAAAGAACACCAGGAAGTTCAACTCTGACTGGGGAAAAAAATAGTTTTGGAGTATTGTAGACTAATTCTGGACTAAAATTGATTAAGATGCTGTGGTGTGGCCTTAAACTTGACGGTTTTATTCCCCAAACCCTCCGGTGTGGCTGAATTAAAACAATTCTGCAGAGAAGATAAAATTCATCTATATTGATGTAAAAAAAAATCAGATACTGTAAAAGTTTGATGGTACAACCAGTTATTAAGGTTGTGTAACAATTACTTTTTTCACATGAGATTATGTAAGTGACTTGCGGACAGGGGAGGCAGGTGAGGTAGTGCCTCACCTGTCATTATGAGAAGAAAAATCAGCACAAAAAATTGTAAAAGAGAATGAGTGTTTCCACTTATCTGTTCTATAAATTAGTTTTCTGTAATATTTCAACATTTTATGGTCAAATTCACTACATTTATATAACATAATAATACATTTATGCATTGCCTGCGGGGTGAAGTGTGGAGTCAGGTACTGCTGTGTTGTCCCTCACCTGTGGTGGCACTATGTCACACACAGTGAATGAAGCAGGCAACATTCATGCTGACATTCTACAGTCTGTCTAATATATTTAACAAATGTGTGACATATGTAGTCTTTCTGATTGGCCTTAATTGTGCAGTCAAAATGCGGAGGGTGAGGCAGAAAATACCATTCCTCACTCAGTACTGTACGTTTACATGCACATCTAAATCCAATTTTGGCAATAATTGTAACTAATAGCCTAACCAGAAAGGGAGTCTTTATCCCAGTTTACATGTCACTCTGAAATCGAATTATTGAATGAAGTGCATTTGACTCTGCGACGCTAGGTGCTGACATTCTTCCAGATGCACTAGAGTCACACAGAAAGTAAACAAATGCTGGAAGCAGTGAAGCAGACTGAGTAAAAGCAGGATATGCTCAAAAGTCAGACTTCTTTTTTTTTATAGGCACAATGTGCAATTAACATTAAGAGATGCATTGTACTGGGTATAGCTCAAGTGTTAATTTCCACCCATAGTCACTGGGCAGGCTGATGTTGAGAAGGGTGAAGTGTCTTGCCCAATTACACAACCACTGAGACAGGCGGAGCTGGGGCTCAAACCGGCAACCTTCCAGTTACAAGACGAACTCCTAACTCCTGAGCCACAGTTGTCCTCTTACTGCATGTAAACGCACTGACTGATGGGGGCAGTGCTAGAAGACACGTAACATATGACATATTAAAACATATGACATTGCAAGTATTATTAATCAGTTATTCAAATGCAGTTCTAAACAGATTGATTTTTAGCTTTGATTTATAGGATTCAGCAGCTTTACAGTTGTCTGGAGGTTTGTTTCAGATAAGAGGATAGAAACTGAAAGCTGCTCCATGCTTGGTTCTAATTTTAGGGATAATTAGTAAACTAGAGTTGGAAGACCTGAATAGTCTGGGAGGCTGATTTAGTGGCGACAAGTCTTCCACATACTTTGGTGCTAAATAGAGATGTGTATTGGCAAGAATTTGGTGATACGATATGTATCACAATACAGGGGGGACTTTTTAGGCAGACCTGTGAGGACACTGTTTTAGTAATCAATTCTACTAAAGATAAATACATGGAGTTTTTCGAGGTCCCGTTGCGATATTAGTCCTTTAATCATAGAAATGTTCTTCAGATGATAGAAGGCTGACCGTGTTATATATTTTATGTGACCCAGAAGTTCCGGTCTGAGTTCATTACTTCACCAAGATTTAGGGCCTGATCAGTAGTTTCTAGCTGTATTAACTGAAGCTGTGTGCTAACTCTTGATTGTTCCTCTTTAGGTCCAAAGATAATTACTTCTGTTTTGTTTCTGGTCAGCTCGAGAAAACTATGGCACATCCATGCATTGATGTGCTCAATGCATTCACTTAGGGTTTGGATGAGTTCAAAGTCACCTGGTCACAATGTAATGTAAAGCTGAGTGTCATCTGCATAGTTATGGTAACTAATCTTATCGGTTGTTATAATCTCTGTTCATGGAAGCATGTAGATTTAAAATAGGAGGGGCCCCAGGATGGAGCCCTGGGGCACCCTACTTGTGATTTCTGTCTGTTCAGATGAAGAATTGCCTATTTACACAAAGAAGTTCCTCTTCTTTAGGTATGACCATACACGCTTTTTAATTTTAAAATTAAAAAAAAAGATCAACCACAAAATATATTTGTAAATATATCTGTAAAAAATATATTTTTACAGAATATTAAATAAAATATTATTTTTCTTGCTATCATATTGTTGAATAGCAGCATAATTAAAAGTTGTTAAAACAACAAGATATTCAAATTAAGGTAAAAAACTGAAATAGAAGCTTTTAATTTGTGTTTAACATCTCCAATTCCAGAGGAGCCAGTCATTGCCTCACCAGTCATGAACCTCACCGCACGTCACTGGGTTAAGTTAGTTTGAGATGCTGATGTGTTTACCTGATATTAACCTTATCTTGATATGCTGAAATGTTGATTAAAAAGCAAAAACAGAAGTGATCTGTGAAGGTCCAAACATTTTTCCAGAGCACAACACCTTAGTTGATGTACTGTTCAGTCTTGAGCAACTTGACCACACTGCTTTTGCAAACAAAACCCAATTGTCAGAAGGCCATTGCTTCAGTAGTGGACCAATCAGATGGATTTCTGAAGCTTTGCAAAAGGTTTGGTAATTAATTTGACTGCATACCTGAATATGCAAAAGTCCATACAGCACTCAATCAGCTAACAAAATTAGCTATTAACCATACATTTGAAGCTCAACTGATGATGGAATGTAAGTTTCTGAGTCATAAAAGAGCTCAAGTTTCTGATTGCCCTATAAATGTTAACTGATCCTTCATTCATCCTTCAACCTTTGTTTAAGAAGAGTACTCTATGATGACAACAAAGCTTACTGTCCATGGATTTTGTAAAAGCAGGCAGCACATCCGACAGTAGCTCTACAGACAATTCACTTTAATAACTAAATGTTCTCAACTGTTTAGGGCTCACATACTATATCAGCCATTTACATGTCATCAATGTCTAAATTAAATATCAAATTATCTATACAATAATGCCACTCAAGCATCTTTGCATGCAAAGATAACGCTGTGCTTATTTTTTCACCTAGGCCACCACTCATTAAAATGAGGATCCCTGAAATAACAGTGAATGCAGAGCTCCTCCCCTGCCACCCACTGTATGAAGCTTAGTGTTCCATTAAAACCCAGTGTCATTCACATTTTAAATCATGTGGAAACTTGTTACGTCTTTCCTGCACTCCACTGAGACCACTTCTGGTGCAATGATTTTTAACAGACACAGAAAACCTCATCTTTACAATTCTTTAATGTTATACTGACCATGCAAAAATCAAGAAGGATCTGAGCAGCAATGGCAGAATGTGAGAAGTGCTTGGGTCTTTAAATTCCTTGTAGACTTCTCCACCTCCTACTTCAAGGTTATAGAATATCTGAAAAACACATCACGAAGTTGACTCACCCTCTGGAATGTTAATGTCATCTCCCAAACATCAAAGTTTTGAAAACTGGGGTAAGAAAAGCCTCGTCATGTTTACCTCCTAAGTGAGCTTGCAGAGTGTTTACACACCTTTTCTGCAGGAACTGTCTCCACACATCAAACATGC
This sequence comes from Valencia hispanica, assembly GCA_963556495.2. Taxonomy (NCBI): domain Eukaryota; kingdom Metazoa; phylum Chordata; class Actinopteri; order Cyprinodontiformes; family Valenciidae; genus Valencia; species Valencia hispanica. The sequence continues at coordinate 49,033,779 of OY747704.1, forward strand.
CCAAGTCTGTTTTCCCTCGTATGACCCAGAAATGAAAGACAGCACTGAAGGCAGCAGGAAAGCAAAACCACAGGGGAATTTAGTCTTTTGAAAAAAGTTAAGCAAACTCCAACTTCAGTAAGAGTATAATGAGATATGATTAGATAACTATGACACCGGTGAAACTCTGTTTTTCCATGAGGCAAACATTTTCTGAACAAAATCTTTAAAGTGAGATTTCCTTTATTTACCTTTTTTCTTAAATGAGGTCATGTCAAGTATTTATAGATAGTCATTGCCTTACCTGCAGTAGACAGCTGTCAGACATTTTGCTATCAGAAGAATTACAATTCTAAATCCCGTTGGATGTACCATCAGTCTTAGAGCTAATGTCCTTCTGTCTTGATGATACAGAAGTGGGTCATTGGCAAGCTCCCCTGATGGTAAATGTCTGATATATGTAACACCCTAAACAACATAACTGAAAAATTGTGTCAAAAAAAGAGATAAATTACAGTACTTCAAGAGCTTTACAAAATAATGGTGTTTCACTTTGATGGCTCAAATTATTTTTCAGCATTTTTGTGTTAAAGCAGTTTGTACTTTGGCAACAAACTGTCTCACACTTGTGTTCATAATCCTTTTGGATCTGTAGCAACACTGTGGTCATATAATAGTTTCCTCCAAATAGTATTTCTTGTAAAGATCATGTAGACCCCTCAGGCCTTCTGAAAAAGGTATTCTGTTAGTACCTAAAGTAAAAAACTGAGACCCAAAGTGAGGCTTAATTTTCTCCTCATGATGTTAATTTGTGGAAAAGCCTACCTGGAGACCTAAGACTGCTGATGTGTTTGTTTGTCTGTTTGGTTGCTTTTTCATTGATTGATTGATTGATTGATTGATTGATTGATTGATTGATTGATTGATTGATTGATTGTGTATAACCTAGGACCAGATCAACAAGTGATATACAGTTTTATTCATTCAGGAAAAAGAAACCCTCTGTACTTTTAAGTTTTGACTCAACCAGACCTACAAATCTTACAATTTTTTCAAAGTGTTGCAAGCGTCAGTATGCCATTAAATCACCTCCTGAAGGCTCCTCTCTATATGGAAATGGGTAAAAATGCAAACTTCTCCCTGGGAAAAATTAGTTATTCACAGTCTTCTCTAGGGACATGCAGTTTTTTAGGATGACTCAAAGAGTGTGTGTTCTTGTGTGCGCGCGCACGTGTGTGTGTGTGTGTGTATGTGTAAAGTTCAAGATAAACCCTTTAGCATATTGTAAGTAATACTCAAGATGGAGAAAGTGTCCAGGGAAACACTTCCTCCATGTAGTCTCCTCTGAAACTGTAGCCCATTGAGAACACAGTCCTCTTGGACAGGTCTGCAAGAGTAGATAAAAGGTAACAGTGCCTCTGTAGAGGGGAATTATTACACTGTTGTAACATATGTCAATTCTTTGGATGAATGGCTCTGCACAATTCCTTCACATCCTTGTGTGGTTTTGAAATTTTTTTCATCCTCTTCAATTACTTTTCTTACATTTTAAATTATTAACAGCTATGATACAGGGGTAAAGTAGAGCCTGCAATAATTATTGCATTTAAATTCTCACATTGTATTAGTAAAAAAACCACTGGCATTCTTACTTCACTGAATCATAAGATTAAAACAGATTTTCATGTGCATAAATTCTAACCCAATCTGAGTTCTGCTTAATGTATGTCATGTTATGCTTAACATTATGTGAATTAAAACGGAATGGAGGAGCAGTAGTTTGCTCTGTTGCCTTGTAGCTAGAAGGTCAGGAGTTTAAATCCAAGCAGTTTGAATTGTGGCTTTCCAGGTTCTCTGGTGCTGGCTGGCTGGCTGGCTGGCTGGCTGGCTGGCTGGCTGGCTGGCTGGCTGGCTGGCTGGCTGGATGGATGGATGGATGGATGGATGGATGGATGGATGGATGGATGGATGGATGGATGCAAATGCATCTATAAACAGCATGTTCTCTGATGAATGTTTTAAGTTTGCTTAAAATCAAATTAGAGACCTCTGCATTGACGCACATATCAGAGACTCAGCACATTTTTATTTTTTGGTAAATGTTTGCTAGTTTTAACTATTTTATTAAATGTTGTTTTTATTCTTTTTTCCCAGGTACATAAATCTTTAGTAGATCAAAACGATTAATAAAAAGTAAATGCTTCAACCTGCCATTTACTCTTTTTAAATGTCATTTACAGCATTACCTACTTTACTTGTGATCCCTTTAAACTGTATGATCTTACACTGTCCATTATAAAATTATGGGAAAGGACTTTATTAAATTTAGTTGCTTTTTTACAAAACTTGTATTGATACTGTACTGCAGGAAGTGTATGTCATAACTAACTTGCAACAGTCAATTTCATGTTATTTTTAATTAAGTGTAGTTTCATGCTTGATTCTAGTCATTATTATTGCTATTTTCAGCATTTTGCAATTAAATTACCAGCTTAATAAGTTATATTAGCAGGTATGACAGACAAATGAGGAACGGTACAACTGATTCCTATTCCGTCTTCAGGGATTCTTTTAAGCATCCCAAAGCTGCCCAAGCATTGACATATGGGTCTCTTATGAAACGGTGATTCAATGAATCCCCTCTATGTGTCCTGTCAAACAGTCTATCCTCTCTCTCTCCCCAAACCAGGTCTCCCCTCAGAAGAGCATTTTGTCCTGGTAACAGCCTGTGGTCGATACGTCCTTATTGTGAAAGAATCCATTTCACTGTGACACTATGAGTCAGTGTGTTCACAGCCAAGTATCGACACAGATGGACTGAGTGTTTTTTCTGTTTCAACAGCACACTCTCCACTCAAGCAGTGTTGGATAGTAACACATTGAAAAATATGGTACATTTGGCTTTTCTGAAGGTTCTGCAGTCATTCAGAACTTCATTTGGATGTTAATACAGTCCCCTTGTGTACCAGGGGAATTTTATTTTATTTATTTATTTTAAATAGGTCTATTTGGAGCCCATGTGTCATCAAAGAACACGTGTTAAATGTTTAAATAAATTGAAAGTCCAAAAAAGGTAAAACATCATAGAAACATAATCAATAAAGGAACATTTCAATTTAATTGTTTGATGTTTAGTTTAGGTTTAGCTTGTTTTGTTCAGCTGTGGGCCAAACCTCCTCAGGCTTTCTGTAGACTGGCTGTGTAAATAGAAAACACTTGCTATAATCAGTTACATGCTTAGCCTTCTGATGTCTTCTGTGCATGCAATGCCTTGTTTATCCCTGGAAGTCTTTATTCAGGCTTATTTAAGGTTCAAATATTTACGAAAAATGAAAAAAAGAACTCCTTATCATAATGCAAAGAGATACCTTTTCAGACCTGTTCTCATCACTTTAACTGATAGATTTTTGTTCATTACCAGTATAGTCCAAGTAAAGATAAGGTTGCTGTTGTTCCTGCTAAAAACAAATCGCATGTGTGGAATGTTAATTGTTAGTTGCACAAAAGACATAACTCTTGTATGAAAATATTGTAATATATATTGTAATATTATTCAAATTATTTAATTTGGCACTTTGGTATTCAATATAACAATAATAGCTTTGTTGAGACCTTATGTTCTTAAGTGATTTACACTGATGTTTGATAGTATTTATCTCATTGGTGTGCACTGCACTCATTTAGATAATTTGTCCATTTTTAACTTATCACTTGGACTGGTTTATGTTTACTTTTCCCATATCTAGACTCATCATGATCTAAGAACTTTAGAACCACCTTTATTATTTTTATCAGTCCCTTAAATTGTAAAACTTTGTCCCAGCCCTTTTTACAAGATTGTTGTGATTGTTGTGGGGTCTCTGCATTGACCTCTCCTTTTTTTTTCCCGCTAAGTTCCAGATGTCTTTTGACTTGATTCAGTTGGAGGTGTTGGTTTCAAGAATTCATTACCCCAAATGGAATTTTAGAACGCTTTAGATGTCCCTTCTACAGTAGATCCCCAAATTAGTATAGGGACAATATTTCACTGAATTTTGAATGGCTTTTTTTCCTGGAAAATACATGGTAAGATTCTGTTTTTTTCAATAACTGTCTTGATCTCAGACAGTATGAAAACAACAAAAACATAGACAGCGTTATCTATTGCAGACCTTCATTTCAAATGGCTGACTAGATAAGCATGAAATTGGCTCATTATGAACAGAAAATATTGTTTCGATCAGCTTTAAAGCATTAATCAAGAGGAGTGCTGGTCATGTCTCCCTAACTCATTTCTTACCTTGATGGTTTTGGTTGTTTCACACCAAACTTTTTAGGTAATGAACTGCATCTGTCTACCACATGATCTTTTGCTCCAACAATTGTCATCCTATCAAAGGGAAATTTTGTAATTGCTTTTAGAACCAATAATTTAAAGTAAATTTGCCCAATCTAATCATATTACACTCCAAATGTGGTGATATCATTCCAATGAATAAATAGTTCTATTTATTAGGTTGAAAGATCATAATCTGTCATATTGCATGAGTCATGTAACCCAAAGGGGGATCAAAGGCAGAAAATAAAACAATTAAAGTGTGCCATTAACCTTACCATTTTAGTACAAAGAAGAATACATTTCTATCAATGGTTTATATAGATGAGTACAAAATTGTTTGTTTATACATACAAAATTGAAGTAAGAAAGGACAAAAATGGCTACTTGTGGGTATGGAATAGGTTAACAAAATTGCAAAGGGATGAACTGACCCAAAGTGCATGGTGAGTAAAAAAACAGACGTACTTCCAGCAAGAGAATTATAAACTAAAACAAAACAACAAAACAAAAGCTAAAAATACATTCTGAAATACAAGCTAACAAGTAATCTCCTCTGGGGATAATTTTATACCTAATTTTTCTTTACAATGTATGTGGTTCCATATAAAGTTAAACGGTTTTAACTGAGATCGGTTGTTAAAGGTAAGGTCATGCACTTAGTAGCGGTTTTGGAAGAACCTACAATCTTTGACTGTATTAGAAATAAACACATAAATGTACATACATGGACACACATTTTCTCATTATCTACTCTAATACCAGAGTTTCACAATAATAACCGAGCTTTGCTGTAACTAGCAGACCACAAAGACTACATGGCCTGCATACAAACCATTGTGCTAACTGTTAAAGTCTGATTGGCTACAGAAAGATGCACAATAAACCAACCATCCAGGATCAAATAAATATGTGACTGCTATACACCAGGCAGGGTCACCTCCTGTATAATCTCATATCATGCTGTCTACCTTTTTGCTCATCCCCATTGTTTTTTGTTTGTTTTTTTGCTTTACCGACAGTGATGACTCAGACTGTCAGTGAGAGCGTTACAGGAAAATGACGTGGGAGTTTCTGAGGTGGTCTTGATCTATCTGTGCTTTCCCTTGCCTCTGTCTGCCTGCATTGATGCCACATGGCCGCTGGATAGACAGAAGCTAATGCATTTCTGCCTGTCAAGAAATATCAAACTCTGTGTCTTGTGGGAAGGTTGACGTGCCATCATTAGTGTCAAAAAGCAAATAAGAAATTCTCTACTTTCCACAGCTGAGATTAAGGATTCCTTTGCTTTCTCCACTCAAGGAAGCTAACTGATAAGACTCAAGATACTTGGAAGGGATCTCTGAAGCTTTAGATATATATAAGCAAAACGTCTTGTTAAAGATAAGCAATGAAATGGTTCAGCTGTACTGAGCCTACATTACAGAATGCCTGGAGATACCCTAAATCTTTGTCTCAGTTGCATCCTGAGCAGAAGAGATGTATGTGTCGTAAGACAATTTCTTAAGGTAATCAACAGAGAGACTCACTTAAGCACATAGGCCTGAGGTGTTGTTATAGGGACTCTAAGTCATGCCCATCTACATCCGGTCCATAGGTCCCCTACTGTTAAAAAATATGAATGAGAGTCAATCGAGCGATAAAAGTTTTTTTCTTATCCTGTTTGAAATGTGCCATAGATTTAACAAATTATGTCATATGATGTTTAGGTTTTGAGTAAAAACACATAGTGAACCACAACTAAAGACGAAGAAGAAAATGGCCGTGAGTCTAGAGAGCTTCGCATCCTTCTTCCAGGAGCATTAAATGAGGAGAAAACCACTATAAATGTGCGTGCTTAAGGAAACCACCCGTTGCCACCAACGGTCTGTTGTTGGATTATTTTGGTCATGAAAGTTAAAAGGCCGTGACATTTAAGTCAAAAAATCATTTGGAGTCGCTTGGATGTCAACTTGGAAATTGGAGACACTTGGAAGAATGGATGATCAGACTTCGATGGCTGGATCTTCACAGAACGCACAAAGAGAAGACGTACAACATTTGTGAGTAAATGCGACACTGTTTGGAGAAGCAGAGACACAGAGCTGCAATGTGAAACATTTGTATTGGACAATGCCATGTTGAGCCTAGTTAAACAAACTTTATGTTAGAAATGGATGTTCAAGCGAAGAAATTGAAAAGGAACAAGAACTTTTTAATTTGATTTAAAGACGCAGAGCAAAACTCTGCGTTCTAACAAGAAAAAGAAATGACATGCATGCTCTCACTGATGCTGGAGAATTAAAAACCTCCATAGATGAACATATGAAAAGGTTCAATAATTATTTGGGAGAGTTTATGGACTTGCAGAATTCAGTTCAACGATTGCTGAACGATGATGAAAAGGAAACAGATCACAGAGATTGGTTTGAACCTAAATGAATCAGCTTTAAAGAATTTTTGGATGAAATCGAAGCTTGGATGAATGCCAACCATGATCCACAGCAGGGTGAATTAAATAAAGCCTCGGATGTTGAACCAATTGGGGTGTGTCCTGCACCTGACATTAGGCCGGATTGTGCAACAAATGACTGACAAGGTTTCTGAGAAATTTGATGGGATCACAGCTAAACCACGGAGCAACGACTCAAGTAAAGAGCCCAGTAATGTTAGCAAAGCTTCTAGTGTAAGGAGTAAAAGCTCCCATGCAACTTCATTGGCGCTGATGGAAGCTGAGGTGGAAAGAGCTGCTCTGAAATCAGACGTGGACGCATTACAAGAAAAACATGCACTCGAATTGGAAAAAGTTCAGTTAAAAGCTCGAAAAGGGGGGGGGGGCACGGTGGCGCAGCTGCTAGCGTAGCTCACCTCACAGCTAGAAGGTCCCGGGTTCAATTACCGCCGGGGACACAGTGGGTGCTGAGGGTGTGTTTGTTCCCCCACATCATCGGCACCCACACCCTGGGTGGGGTTGGCGAAAGGGCCTGTGGAGTTTGCATGTTCTCCCTGTGTTCCCTTGAGCAGCTAATGTGAGCTACTCCCACAAAAACCTACACTAGTCCTGGGGCTGTATACTGCCTCCTTCTTGCCGGCCGCGGCACCTGAAGGGTTGGGGAGGATCTGGCTGGAATAAGGGGATCCTTCCACACGCTTCGTCCAGCCGGAGAAATCCAACAAAGAAAAGGTGACATTAATTTAGAGTAAAGGTTTATGCATTGGCTGTTTGCACAAGGGTCTTTGAGTAAGAACTGTCCACAACGTTTGACATGCCACCTCTGTAATAAAAATCACCCTACTGTTCTGCACATACAATCAAAAGAACACCAGTGGCAAGCATCTAAGGCTGAATGTAAAGAATCATCAGTCTCAAATGCACTTGCATCTTTGAACTTGCGTGGCCATACTGGGGATGGGTCCAATAAATGTGCTTTGTCTGTTGTTCCAGTAAAAGTGAAGTTGGATAAGGGTACAAAGGTTGTCGAGACATATGCCTTTCTAGATCCAGGCAGCTCTGGGACATTTTGTACTGAGGCTTTGATGATGCAGTTAAATGCATCTGGAAAGAAAGTGGCAATCATTTTAAAGACCATGGGTCAGGAAAAGCCTTTTAGTAGCTATAAACTCTCTGATCTAATAGTAGCTGCTTTAAATCGAAATTAGTATTTAAAACTACCTGATGTGTATACTCAAAGGTCAATTCCTGTCACTAAAGAAAATATCCCTAAAGAAGAAAACTTAAGAAAATGGTCTTACCTAAAAGATGTTAAGTTGACGCCAATAGATGTTGGCATTGGGCTGCTTATTGGTGTAAATTCTCACAAAGCACTAGAACCTTGGAAAATAATTAACAGTTAACAGAGCTCGATGTCACCTCACAGCAGTCTCACATTACAGGCCAACAGATCAGTCACAAAATCCCCACTTACTTTCTTGTCACTGATGCACATTTAAGCACTTACTTTGCGATTGCCACCTAGTGGAACATTGTATCCAATCATTACGTCCCTCTTTCTTTAAAGTAATAATATAACCAAGATACCCATAACAACGTACTGCACTTGTAGCGAATAGAGCACATACATTTGAATGTATAAATTTGATTAGAAATTATCAACCATTTAGCACATTTTGTTGTTGTTTTTCTTTTACATTTTCAATTTTTTTTATTTTTTTTCACACACTTATAAAATCAGTTTATCAGGCTTTTTCACAACTCTGGTGGATCTTCTCAGCACAGGTGGATTGTCTTTGATAATGTCAGTGTTACGGTCAATTTTAGATGCAATGACAGTCTGTGAGTCCTTACAACCTTCACTTGATTCTTCATTCTCCAATGGAGTCTTAAACAAACTAAGACGATTACGTCTAAGAATTTGTCCCTCTTCCGTTTTCACCTTCAACGAACGTGGAGCTACTTCCTGCAGAATGGTTGCTTTGGTATTACATCCCTCACTGTCCTGAATCCAGACTGTGTCCTTGTATGACAGTGGAGGCAGAATTCTGACGGATCGGTCATAGAATAACTTTTGCTTCACGTTTTGCTTGCATAACTTGAACTCCAACTTTGATGGCTTCTGTTCACTTTCTTCATTACTCTGCTAACTTGGAAGAGTTGTATGGTTTTTTTCTGTTCATCAATAGTTCTGCAAGTGAAAATCCACACTGCACTGGTGATGAACTGTAGCCTAATAAAGCTAGATATGGATCAGAGTTACTATCTACTAGTTGCTTGAGAATATGAACTTCTTTCTCTGCTTGACCATTTGATTGTGGACAGTGTGGAATTGATGTTACATGCTTATACTCATACTGTTCTGAAAACTTTTTCCATTCTCTACTGGTAAATCATGGTCCCTTATGACTCAAAACAATCTGTGGAATTCCATGCCTAGGAAAATAGATTCAAGTGTATTAATGGTCTTGGGCCTTTTTATCTTTCAGAACTGCTTTTACCATATGAACCTTCGCAGTCTCTGCGGTACTCTGGCAGCCGTCTCCTTGTCATTCCAAAAGTAAGGACACACACTCATGGTGAGGTGTCTTTCCAGTTTTGTGGCCCTCACCTCTGGAACAAGTTGCCGGAGGATCTCAGGGCCACAGAGAATTTTCATGTTTTTAAGAGCAGGCTCAAGACTCACCTTTTTAGCCTAGCTTTTAATTGATTTATTATTTATTAGTATCTGCTTAATTGCTCTGCATGTTTTACCTGATTACATTTTTATCGATGTTTTACACTAAATATAACTATGATCATGTCTAGAGAAAACCTAAATAATAGTTACTTTATGTTTGTAATTTAATTTCACTATAAATACAGCTGTGGTTAGCATAATGTTTTTGCATATAGGGCGCATTTTCTACAACTATGCCACATGCCATGCAAATACAGCTGTCCAATAGGACTTTACAGAGAATCGTAATAATAATCTTTTTTTTTATTATTAAAAATGTTTGCATACATGTGCTTTATGTTTGTAAATCAACTTGTGGCTGTAATGTGATAAAATGTGAAGCAGTTCAAGGGATATGAATAGTTTGACAAGGCACTGGAATAGTTGTGCAACTGTTGGAAATATGCGTTTCTACTGCATTTACAGACCTTCATCCTGCAGTCACATTGCTTCTCCATCTGAAAATCCTTCTGACAGCCGATGTTACATAAAGATGAGCTAGACTGATCATGCTTAAATGGTTTTGATAGTTGTGTTTTTACTTTACACTTGGTGTTTCAGTTTCCGTATCAGTTTCTGAATGGGCCCCACCCTGTCACCAATAGTCTGAGGCAAGAGGCTACCTAAGATTAATACCACAAATCTATTTAATTTCACTTACTGCTGTCATCAAGTAAATTAAGCTTTTGCAGGGAGGGGAATTAGACACAACTGATGATCTTTGATGTGGTATGACTTTAGTGGTGACAAGAATGTTGTTGACACATTTGCAAAGGCATGTTTTTTCCCCATGTTGAAGATGAGATGCAGAAGGACAGAGACTGTGAAATGTCTAAAAAGTTAAAATATCATCCCAGGATAGCATTTTTACAATTGCAGTCACATTTATTTTGCTGCATATTTAAAGAACTCAGCCACAGCATCAGTCAAAAAGCCTAAATATTCCACAAAATATGTTTCTCTGCCAGTTTTAACTGGGATGAACTGAAGAATATTTGCCTGTGATGTTATTGTTTTTTGAAGGATGCATCATGGTGAAGAGAACCATAAAATGTTTACTAAGATTAATTTAATTAGTAGAATCTATAAAGCATATCTAGCAAACTAACTGTTTTGTATTTTATCTGCTAAGCGTATAAATTTTTCTACATTTCAAAGGCATTAGTAAAGGTGACCTCGTCCCTGTTCTTTCATCAAGATTGTAAGTTAAAAAAGAAGCCCCTCGAAAATTTTCAGAATCATCTCACAAATGCTAAATTTCAATCTGTTGCCTGCATTTTTAAGTACAGACTTGCATGCCAAACACCCTCAGCAAAATAAAGATAATAAATCAACACCATGTATATTAAAGCCACAGGAACTCTAGAAAAGTTGTAAGTTCTTGAAACGATCACCATTTCCACTGTGATCCGGAGATGTTAAGCAGGTATGAGATTGCAACATTTTTCAGTTCAGCTGTGGCAATGGTATTAATACATATGTGTAGCGAAGGATTCAAATTGTAGAACTCTGTATGTAATGAGAACTGAATACGTAATATAAAACTTACCCACAGGTCTAAAGGCCTATAACATGCAACCATTGCTTAAATCTTTAGACAACAGTGATGCAGAACCAACGTGTCTCGATGAGATACAGCCACCATACTACGTATTCACTTTCCTGAGACTGCACATTATGTTTTGCTTCATATTATCTTCTCAGGTTTTCTTACCGTATGTTCAGCCTTAGAGATAAATCTTTATTATATTAACACAACTTATTTCCTTTCACTATGCAGTTTGCCAGCTGGGTTATATCCACACTCAGTCAGGCAAGTGAAACAGACACCACTTCCAAACTCATTATGACTGCACAGCTGTTCTAGTGGGAATTTTCCAAAATCAACAGTCACTTTCTGGACAGCATATGACAGTCACTGCTGGCATGGGTTCCACTGTCGAAGTTACTCTTGTGCTGCCATTTTCAATTCTTAACTGATCTCAATTTCGGATGCCAAGGTGGTGTCTGGCCATTAGGAGAGCACATACAGAGCTGGCGCCTATTAATGTTTTATGACAGTGAAATTGAAGAGTGAAAGTCTTTACAGCAACTTAAACTAAGGAGGTCTGCAGTTTGTGTTGGAGATTCTCCCCAAGTCCACCGGCATGGAAAAATAATCCACATGACCACCTATTCATCAAATGGTGCAAATTATTTCCCACTCAGAAACAACAACATAATGGTTATTCTCTCACACTGGTGTGATATGCCATGAATCTTATTAAGAGTCTAAGGTGCCACAATCCAATAAATAAATAACTTTTCAAATATTCACATATGTGATGGTTTAAAAATGTATTAAAACAATTTTAAAAATGTTTATTTAAACAAATGTGCCAATAATTAATTAATTAGAGAGGAACATTTATTTAACAATTTATTTTGATTTGATTTATAACCTATCTTTTAAATTATTTCATATTCCCTTTAATAAACTAATTTAAACTTTCACTATGTCTCAATAAATAGATCCTAATATTTTTGATTAACATTGTCTAGTCTTAACCCAGGCAACTGATTTTGTGTAGGGGAGGGTGACGGATACATTCACATGTTGCAAAACAGGATATGACATAAGTTTCTTTACATTACACTCAGGGCCGCCGCTGTCCATACGCAAAGTACGCAGAGCCCGTAGGGCCCCAAGTACCTGGTGGGGGCCTCCAAAAAGGGTTTCCAATGAAATGTCAAGAAAATTATTACATTAGCCTATTGCATATAATACATAAATTAGTTATAATTGTCCCACCATTGTTTTTTCTTAGTTGTGTAGTCTTGAAAAATGTCCTCCTTTTTGGCCACCCTATGTCAAGGCCTAATTATTTTGGCAAAACAGAAAACACTGTCAAAAACTATATTATTGACCTAAAAGGTTAGCATACACGTTAGCATACACGTTAGCATACAACCAATGTCAAACCCGTAGCCTGCACAAAAGACCATAAGCTACTAACAGGACCAGGACTATACCCGACGGGCATTATTTCAGGACACAAGCGAGCAGCACCGGTCCGTGGCATGCCATGCTGCTCTAGAGAAAGTTTTGTATATTACTTAAATATTATTTATATGTTACTGCTGTTGTTGCAGTTTATTTTGTTTTATGCTGTATTTAATATCTAAATGTTCGTGTTCATATGTTTATTTAATGCCGATTTGGAAATAAATAGCAACAGGTTAAGTAGGAACTCGAGTTCTGTCTGTGTTTGTGTGTGGAGGGGGGCCTCCCTGGCCAATTATGCTTAGGGCCTCCAAAAGCCTAGAAGCGGCCCTGATTACACTTTAACAGGGCTTTATTTGTCTGAGGGTGGATGTAAGTAGGAAAGATAAATTTTAGCCTTTTGGGCTGCTGAGAGTTGAGCAATTAAAGAGACACTGGAAGATGTTTCCTGGCTGAAGCTCACCATTTCAAACGTTCGAATTTCGGCCCATACTGCAGAGCCAACAGCGGTATGGGAGGTGTGGTGTGGTCAATCCCCAGTGGTCATATGTATGTTTGCACAGATGTTCAGCTCCACAACTTTACTTCTGCATGGTCTGGACAGTCTGTATTAATGAGGTCTCCATACACTTTTGTTTTTGCACATCTACTGCATAATTTGGCTTTTTCTTCAAACATGGACCATCTGTGACAAGATTGAGAATAATTTAATGATTAAACAGCACCATCAGGCTAATCCATGAATTGCAATGAAGTTTATCCCTCAGAGAAGCAACAGTGGCGTGTGGAGTTTTTACAAACACACTGCGTCACAATATTGTATACACTCATAATCCATGAATTATATTTACCACTCTATGCTTTCAATACAATTATTAGCAGTAGTGACAAGTAAAAAACAGTATATAAACAGTATATAATGAAAAGTGAGGTACATTGTAAACATAATATTGTTTTTTTATTTTCAAACATCATCTAATTACTGTTTACACTGAAGTTGTATAATTTTTAAAATCATTTGTTAAGAAAAACACCATCAAACACATTTGAAAAAAACACAGTTTGACAGCTCATTCTTTTATGAACTGCAAATTGATCAGATTGACACGCACAGTAGATTTTATTGTTTATTTGCCTTGCCTACTAATCACTGTCTGTAATAAAACACATAAATTATGTTGTTTACATCCACTAACTTCATGACAGGTGTACCTCTGCTCCACAGCTCTATAACCTGTGTCTAATTGTTGTTTCCTTATTGTAAACAACATAATATGTCATTATGTAAATGTGCACTTATGAATGCATTTGCAGTGCAATGGTGTCAGGGGCTCCTGAATTTGAGCAAGAAGGAAATGCCAGCATATTTATCAGTATGCAGGAATAGGGCTCAATCTCAGAGGGAGGGAAGTGGTGCTTTCCTAATTTCTGGCTTATTTAGAGAAACTGAAGCCCTCTCTAGCTTTGGTTTTAATGAGGACACGGTGAGCCTCTTAGAAAAACCACTGACACAGAAAATCTTTCATAGAGGGATTTTTAAATGCCATAATCCAAATCAAATTTGATTTTAAGTTTAAGTGCTTTAAGTTGTGATAATAATAATAATAATAATAATAATAATAATAATAATAATAATAATAATAATAATAATAATAATAATAATAATAATAATAATAATAATAATAATAATAATGCTGCAGCCAAAAAACTAATGCACAAAATATTTGTTTGTAGATCATAAGATTAGTCGAAAGCCATGAAATGTATGAGAGGTAAATATTTTTAAACATATAAGTTAGAGTTACCTCAGAATATCACCAACAATGAAAGACAATTAGAATTCCTAAACATGATTTCCTAATCAGGCAAGTAAAGCAGTCAGTCAGTGTAAATGGTAAAGTAGTCAAGTATTTATCACTTTTAAAATGAGACATCCCTTCATTACACATTTGTGTCATTGCTACCACCCTGTGTCATTTTCTGTCTTTTCATTCAACATCTGGTATGTACAACCCATTTGGAATTTGTCCTACATTGAAAAATCACAGTTACCACACTTATTAACACTCCTGCAGTTAATAGTTTGTATAGCAATCTTTCGCCAACAGGACATTCTTCTTTCACAACACTTTACAAAGTTTGAGTTTAAAGAGACATGGATCTTCTATTATTCTTTTTGCACAATCTCTTTAGATCATCAGGAGTCCTGGGTCCTCTAATAAACTCTGTTCTCATCAGCACACGTAAAATGTTTTCTACAGAATTTAGGTCAGATTTTTGCATTTGCTGAACCATTTCTGTTTTGAGTTATCTAGCTTTTCTAGATTATTATAGTGGTGAAGACCCGGTGAAAACAAAGTTCACCTGATTTTTATTTAAATTACTTGGTATTTCAAAAAGTCCATGAAGTCATATACACTAACAAGATTCACAGGGAGACTGGAAAAGAAACGGTCCAGCTACATAATACTTTACAGAGAACATAGAATGCTTTTCTGTGTACTCATCTTTTGTTTTACACTAAAACCACCTGAAGTGATCGTTGGTGAACAGAGGGATTGCTGAAGGATTGCTGTGGTTGGAAAGTCTGCATCAACGGGGCCCAACCTCACGCCAATGACTGACGCAATCTGCTGGGATTCCTTAAATAGGAAACTTTTTAACTGATTGGAATGTTTGTATAAATGTATTGAAATGACTTCTTGTTAAGTGCCTTGAGATGACATCTGTTGTGAATTGGCGCTATATAAATAAACTGAATTGAAATAAACTGAATCAGAGTTCTTATCTACCCACAAGCACACTTTTACAGCCAAAGTCCCAGTTTTTAAGTTTGTGATTGTTGAACAGGGAATGTTTTTTCCTGATATGCATCTGAAACATCCACTTATCATCCAATATTGAATGGTGCAAACAGACCTCCATGAGAAGTTCTGAGTATGGGATATTTTATTACCTAAACCTGCTTTTAACTCCACCACATCTTTCTCCCAGACCTGTCTGCCTTGATCCTTTGTATTTTTTAAGCTGTTATTTTCACTAATGTTCTGTAACAAACCTCTGATGCCTTTACAGAATCGTATTTATTCTAAGATAAGATGACACACAGGTGAACTCAAATACTCAAAGTGACTTCTTTAGTTGATTGGCTGCACTTAATTTTATTGAGGTGTATCAGAGTAAAGAGGGGGTGAATACCAATGAATACCCATTTCAGATTTGTATTCACACAAAAAAACATGTATCCTTTTCTTTCCATTTCACAATTATGCACAACTTTGTGTTGGTGTGTCACAAAAATCCTGAAATGTGAAACCATGCTAAAGTCGTGTTAATATTTTTGCAAGCCTCCAATGATGTCTAATGGTTGTTATGGAAATATAGAGACTGCAAGATGCTGCTCTGTGTAGTAACAAGAAAACTTTCTTGTCTGTCCCATTTTTAGGAGTGGCTAAGAAAAATTGAAATTTGTGTCTTATCAAAATAATACCCTAGAGAAACACAACATGCATATCTACAAAATCCTTATAGTAATTTATTTTATGAATTGTTTAATTCAATTCAATTTAGTTTATTTATATAGCGCCAATTCACAACAGATGTCATCTCAAGGCACTTAACAAGAAGTTATTTCAATTCAATTATACAAACATTCCAATCAGTTAAAAAGTTTCCTATTTAAGAAATCCCGGCAGATTGCGTCAGTCATTGGCATGAGGTTGGGCAGACTTTCCAACCACAGCAATCCTTCAGCAATCCCTCATACTGAGCAAGCATGTAGCGACGGTGGAGAGGAAAAACTCCCCTTTAACAGGAAGAAACCTCCAACAGAACCAGGCTCAGTAGGAGCGGCCATCTGCCACGACCATCTGGGGGTTTAGGGGTGTGTATGAGTGTAGAGGCCACTATATTTGTCCACCAATAATACTTGTTTGTGTTTCTTTATACTAAACTTTTGTGGCAATTATCATCACTACCACGCAACAGTGGTCTCTAAAGATATCTCTTCGATTGAAATGTCAAACTTTGTATATTGGTCCTAGTAAAATGATCACATTAGGATATTTGTTTTAAAAATCAAACGGGTAAAAATGTTTTTAAAAAGGCTGGAATGTATTCTATCAGAAATATTTTCTTTGAATTGAAATGTTTACATACTGTTGATATATTTCTAAAGAAATAAGAGCTGCTTAGGGTAGTTATAAATTGTGTGAGATAAAAACAGCATTAAAGGTAGATGTGGTATTTCTTAAACAAAAACAGACATGCACATGAAGCTAAATGATGAACTGACTCTCAATTGTTTGCCAAATTAGATATAATTACCAGTTGTTGTGAACATTCAGGGTGAATAAAGAACCTTTCTGTCAAACTGTGAGAATATCCACCTCTCCATAGTGTCAGTGTTTCCAGAAAACATTAAAAACAGTTTATCATGAGGAAGTATTCTGAATTGATTTTAAGATTGTGGCTGCTTACAAATCATTCATTGACTCACTAACAAAAGTGCACATGTATACATAAACAGATTTATTTAAAACCCATTTTCACTATCAGCTGATGAGTGAGATAAACATTGCCTGTGCTAGCCAAACCTGCAGAGTTATTGGAATATTAAGGCTAAATGATTGGATATTGACTCATAAAAGAGTAAATACCACATTTTCCCTAACACTGTTTTGCAGAAAAATACAACATTTGTGAAAGCATTAATCTACTTCATCGGTACTGGTGCATTTTGCCTCCCCTGACTAAATCCTTTGTGTGAATGTGTGTGTGTATGTGTCAAGATGTTTTGTGTGGAGTCTTGGATGGTAAAACCCTCTATCTGACAGTGGAGTCCATTAAGATTCAGCTCAGCACACTGAGGTTTCACTTGAGCGTGGAAGGGGTATTCTCAGGCTTTACCTTCTCTCTGGTTCTCTCTTCTCTCCACCTTTCTACCCCATTTTCTCCCTGCTCTCTCATATGAGACACAGCTCTGGTCATATCCACACATACATTTATGAACTCCCTAGTGAATCTGATAACATCATTCCCAGTCCAAATATTTCTGCTTTTTTCATTTCTGACATGTTCTTCTTTCTCTTAGTTGGAAACAGTTGTGTCCATGGAGCTGCAATGTAACATCAATGCAGTCCAGTTATAAAAGAACTTACCCTTGAATACGTTTTTTTAAGTACCCTTTTTTGCGGGGTTCCTACACCCCCCCAAAAAACATTTCGGCATAAAAATACTGGTAAGACAGTATTCAGGAGGTGGCAGTATGCTAAAACAAGAACAGATGAGACTGCAGGGTAATAAAGTCTCAATTTCTTTCCTTGAGGCAGCATTTCAAGAGAATCCTTCGTTTTTCCCTGTTATCTCAGATAATTATCTTCCAACACGTCTGTTGAAGCCCTGGTATAAATCGATTATTGAAAGCGTCACAAATGACATAGAATTTAAGCATTATCATGGTATGTTGTAGTTGACTGGGAGGTCCGAATCTGAATTTGAATCTTAACTGGGATTCTAGACAAGAGCCTTGGAAGGTTCAAGGATCATTCCTAATACTAAAGCTTACTATCCACAGTAGCTCTTGTGTCAGTGGTTACATCTATCATTTTATAACACTCATGTCTGTATTGGTTTTTTTTTTTTTACTTGCATTGGTGACTGAAAGAAGCCAAGATAAGAGATGTTTAGAAATGATTTTCATAACATTATCTTGAAAACACAACAGGCAACAAATCTGTGTACTAAGGATTAGGTAGGCTATAGGAGGTACATTATGATATTGTTATGATATAGCAAGTTCTTTTTTCCCAAGATAATGGGTTATATTAAGAATTTTCCAAATTTCCCCCCGCTGTCTGTGGGGTGTCCCAACCAGGGCTTCTTTATACAATTGGTATCTGTTTGTCAGCCCCGTATTGCTGCTGTTTCTGTGGCAAATTTTTTAAAGTAGCCTATTTTCATGTGCATCCTGGCAAAACTTCAGGCTTGTATAACTATAGGTTGTGTACATCATTTTGTCAATTTAATGAATCTGAGTTTGGTTCATAGTCATTCTTACTTAATAGTTCTGGAGTGTTTCTTACTTGTTGTTGGAGGGTTCCTTTCCATTGTCATTACATGCTTGCTCAGAATGTTAGATTGCTGCAAAATCCATTACTTGATGAATTCAGGTGTTTATTTTGGTAGCTAACTTTTCACAAGTTGGAATTTCAAACTTTATTTCATTGCACTGTGATATACGTAGGACCAAACAGGACTGTATTGTAACATGTTAGTTTGTTGCCAAAGAAAATTTCCGAGCATGCATTGTTCTGTGAGTATGTCTGTTTTATAGTTTTGTGGAGGTTTAAGTAAAACTATCAAATCTAATGACTGTTACTAATTTTTACAGTTTCTTAATTTGCTGTTACAGTTGTGACAGTTGTTATATAATCCACCAAATTGAACTTAATTAAGAGCAAGGCTTTTGTGGGTAAAAGTTAATTAAATTCCCTTGTTACTGTGCAGTCTATTGCTGTACTGGAGCTTCACTCAAGATGTCTTTCAATGCCTTTTTTTGCTAAATAGGACCTTGTGTTACACTGGTGTCAGAAATGGGATCAGAATCCCTGCCTCTCTGAGAAAAAACAAAGAAACTCCATCAATGGCAGGAACATGATCAAAGGACAGGAGGGATCCTTATTGAGAACAGGCATTTTTATGGAGGAACACATGTAGGGAAAATGTACTCTGTTTATTTTTGGCATGTCTATTGTGCTGTGAAAAAAGGAATGTGCCACCGTATAGGTTAATTCTGTTGTTTTTTTTTTTGTTGTTTTTTTTTGTCTCACTGATGCTTTAGATCATCAAATAAATTTTAACAGCACACGTTCTCGGGCAAATCAGATGGCCTAGATCAGGGGTGCCCAAGCCCAGTATTTGAGAACTACTATCCTGCAAACCCTTAGATGCATTATTTCTTCATCACACCTGAATCAAATGAATGGCTCATTACAAGCTTTCTGCAGAGCTGAATGACAAGCTGATGAGAGAATTCTGTCATTCGATTAAGATCTGCTGGAGAAGGGATGCATCTAAAAGTAGCTGCATAGTAACTCTCGAGGACTGAAGTGTGGCTATCCCTGTCCTAGATGTTAAAGTCACTTATGTAGCAAAATTATTTTTTAAATTCTAATTCTAACATCTTACCATAAAAGTTTACTTCCCTTCTCTTGCAATGCACAAACATTATTGCCTAAGTTGCTTTCAGGGAGACATTGCTTTAATATCATTTTTTTTATATGTGCCATATTCCTTCGTTCCCAAAACTGTTATGAGGAAAAATATTTACGTCATTAAAAAAGGATAAAGAACCACAGGGTGCATAATTGGAACTATTTGGTAATCCAGAGGGATCCTTTTTTCAGCACGATATTTCTTGGTTCAAGGGAAGTTGGTTTCTCACAGGGATAAAAATGAAATTTAGTGGCTTAGATAAATAAAGAGGAATTTATTGGTGCCACAGTGAATTTATAGTATATATGTAAATAACTATGAGAAATGATTCAATTTTTTTGGCCACTTTCAACAGTTTAAAGTCAAACAGTAGGATATATTCTTGAAACAAGGTGCTCATTCACTGTATAAAAAAGGCACAAACCAACTTTTTTTATGGTCTGACCTTAAATCAGACTAAAACTTTCCTGTTTTAGGAAAAAATTACCAAAATTATTTCTACTTGCTAAGTGTTAAGCCTAGTTTATACTTCTCTGTCTTCGGAGGTGGGGAGACACGCAGCGCCATTATCCATCGACGCAAGGGCTGTCCGTCACTCACGCAAGGACACATGGAGTAGAGCTCAATTTTTTAACTATCCGTCGAACGCAACGGATAGCGCACGTCTGTGATTGGTCAGCCCAACTTCAGCCCAAGATCCTTTCACCACAACAGTGCTCTATAGTGTATGTAATTAGTAGTCAATGCAGCTTTTGGCCACTAGATGCCTTATATTGCAAGGCCAGTTTATCTAATATGGTCTTTAGGCGATTTTGAACACCAGGATGTGTAGAGAACAACAAAATAGACCGCTGTGATTGTTTGTTTACATGCATTTTTATAGTAACCAATGGGTTGGACTTCAAGTAAAAAGCTTTCCAGCTCAATCAAAACTCGCTCTCTGTTGACCATTGCTCCTTGAGTGGAGGTGCCTTTATAAGCTGAACTATATAAACGTTTGTCGACCAGAAATGTCACTGCAATGGTAGACAGACCTGGTGAAGAATTGCTTTGCAACACTGACACACCAACGGAGAAGTATAAATGGAAAACGTTTCCGTCAATACGTGTGCATGTGGGTGCAAACTTGCTGATGGAGAAGTGTAAACTAGGCTTTAGAACAGTGAAAGAGAGAGATTATATTTTTAAACTTTTTTTTCAGATTCAGAAGTTTACTTTGATGACTGTGAAAGCCCAGATGATGATGTCATGACTTGGTAAAATTATGGTAGGTTTATTGATATTTTAGTCAAATGGAGGTACACCTGTGGATGTGTTTTAACACAGCTTCTTTGTGTGACCTTATTGAAAAATGTAAGGAAATGTGGCAAGTTGTCCAGAAGCGAAGGAGGAACCTCCACAAATCGGCTTCATACTTGGGAATTATTTCCAGATACCTGATGGGGACACGTTTATTTGTTCAAGTAAGTATACTCAAGGATAAATGCCATGGGAGTGTTCATATTGTTCAGGACAGAGAATGGTTCTGTGTTCCAGAGATTAACCTCTTTTGGTGTGAAATGTGGATTTCAACCACAGAACAACAAAAACCACACATTATGAAGATGCTGGAAGAAGCTCTTAAAATACTTTTAAAAGACATTGAACTTAGTCCCATACTGACATTGACTGAAAGACCACTCAGACAGGATGAAGCCATTACTCCAAAAGCAACATAAAAAGCCAGATTACAGTATTTAAATGCACCCATGGATGAAGACCTTGGTTTTTGGACACATGTCTTGTGCTCCAGTGAAACTAAAGTTGAAGTATTGGACCATAAAGAAAGTTGTTACAGTTGAAGAAAAAAGAGGTAAGGTTCGCGTGCCTGAGAACACCAAATCAAATCAAATCAAATCAAACCATTTTGTTACCAAGTCAATATGAAGTATGGACAGAGGTGGTAGCATCATATTGTGCAGGTGTTTTGCTTCAGCAGGGACTGGTGCACTTCATAGAATAGGTGGTATCTTGTAGATAGCACATCATGAGGATATATTTAAACAACATGTCAAGACAGAAAGCTAAAGCTTTAGTGCAAATGATGTTTCTAAATGTACAATCACCTTAAAAGTTAGTCACGAAGTAATTAATTTCTAGTGGTAAAGTAGTAAGTAAAAAATCTATGTTTTGGAGTAGCCATCTCAAAACTGTGATCTTGGTGCTGTAGAAAATTATCTGACAGAACTAAAAGGATGTGTGCATGCTAGACGGCCAACAAACCTGCCTCAGTTACACCCATTCTGTCCGAAGGAATGGACCAAAAATTCAGCGTTGTGAGAGTTTTGTGAGAATCTTGATGAAGGATTCCCCGTATGTTGTAACCAAGTCAAATAGTTTTAAAGGGTATTTAATTGCCTTTCAAACTGACTTAGTTATACCACTTTTTTCCTGCAATAGATTAGCTGGGAATACCAAAATTACTTTTAATTGCTATATGCCAGAATACAATTAATATTATTTAATGTCATACTGTGAGAAACAAAGATTTTGGGTTAGGTTGTACAGTGTATATAAACAGCGTATGGTATATCTTAGAAATCAATATTTAAATGGGTACCATATTAAAATAAGTCAATATGTAGGATTTATTTTGTTACTTTGATCAACACTACATCCCTTTGAAGTTAGGTAGCCAAAATAAATAATAAACATAGTCTGCTTTAGATTGTCCAAACAATATTGTCAAATTGTCCAAAACCATTTCTTTTAATTGAGCCATCTGTTACATGTGCAATGAGAAAGCAAATAGGATGTAAAGCTCTCCGACGGTTATCAAATTTTCAAGGACACCTACTGTCCTCTGGGTGGACTTGAACTTGAAACCAATGACTTACATAATTAACCATTCACACTCACACCACAGAGAGCAAAATAGAGTTAGTGAGGACCTAAACAAACAACATTCGTGAGTTGCTTTGCATATTTTACAAAAAAACAGATGCACTCTTGTGGATCTCATTCTGTTTCATTTTAGCAGCCAATCAAAAGCTAAATATGCCTGAAGGCTGTATTTATTTTCTGCTGTCTTCACTTCAGTGGTTTTACATGCCAGCATTTTGTTTTCTATGCACATCTCCTGCACAATTCATATAGCAATATACCGTGCCTTGTAAAAGTCTTAATACCCTTAAACTTGATCACTTTTAGTGGAAATTTATGTGATGGACAAACACAAACTTAATCAGTGCTTACTTTTCCCTAAATGGAATTGCATCTTAATAAAGCTGTTTGCTACATAGCACAGCTTTCAGTCTTTTGGGACATGTCTCTACCAGCTTTGAAAATCCAAATACATTTTTGTCTAATGTTGTTTGCGAAACAGATTGGATGGAGTCCTGACAGACTGTTAATTAGATTCTGGTCTGGACTTTGACTGTGGTAACCTTCATTTTGGAACTATGCCACAGTCTCCGGCAGGTTTTCTTCCAAGACTCCCATGTATTTATCTTCATCCACCTTCCCACTAACTCTCACCAGCTTTGCTGTCCATGCTGGAGAAAAGCATCCCACAGCATGATGCAGCCATTATCATGTTTGATGGTGGGGTTGGTTGTGCTCAGAGTGATGTGCAGTTCTAGCTTTCCCCTCACACAATATTTAGCGTGTAGACCAAAAGGTTTTGGTCTCATCTGACAAGAGTATCCTCCTATTGCTCATGTTTGCTGTGTTTTTTGCATGTCTTGTGGCAAACAGTACAAAGGGTTTCTTATTTTCTTATGTCTACAACTACCCCACCATGGGACTCCTCTGATGAGGACTCTTGCCCTTGCACTGACCAGTCTGATGTGTTCCTTGATTTTTATTATGTAAAAAATATTTTGTAACAAACCCCTAAGGCCTTCATAGTATACCTAGATTAAATTATTTGCAGATGGACTATATCTACCCATTAGGGGATCTCCGCAGCCAACTGGTTGGACTGGAATGTATTTTAATGTATCACCAAGATGGAACTGAATCCAAATGCTTGCCACTTTACAGATTTTTATCTATACTTCTAGACAACTCCAGAGCTGCTGAAAGACTGGGTTCTTTTAAATCCCAACTAAAAACATTTTTGTTTAGAGCTACCTTTGAGTAATGCTTTGACGTATCATATGTTTTGTGTATGCTTCTTGCTTTACTGCTGTTTTTACTTTATATGCTTTGTAATGCTTTGATGTATCTGAGTATGCTTCTTGCTTTACTGCTGTTTTTAGTTTATATGCTTTGTAATGCTTTGATGTATCTGAGTATGCTTCTTGCTTTACTGCTGTTTTTAGTTTATATGCTTTGTAATGCTTTGATGTATCTGAGTATGCTTCTTGCTTTACTGCTGTTTTTACTTCATAAGCTTTGTCTGTGTTTTACTGCTATTTTTATTTTACCCCTTAATCATGTAAAGCACCTTGAATTATCTTGTTGTTGAAAGCATGCTATACAAATAAAATTGCCTTGCTTTGCCTTGCCTTGCCCATATGGAAAAAGTTATAAGAATCCATTTATTGTTTCTACCACTTCACAGGTATACACTTTTGTTGGACCAGGACACCGTTTTACATCCTAATAAAATACATGTAACTTTGCAGTTGTAATGTGACAAAATGTGAAAAAGTTCAAGGGGTAAATACTTTCATAAAGCAGAGTATTAAAGAAACACAACCTAAACCATATTTAATTTTTTCTTCAGACTATGACAAAAATAAATGCATTAAGAGTATCTCAAATGTCTTAAAATTCTTCACAGACAAAATAACTAATTGCAAATGACTAACATTTGGTAATTAGATATGGGCAATAACACAAAAATTTGTATTTTTCAAACATTACTGGAGCTTTTGATGTACTATTTGCAAATTAAACAAATGAGCATTGAAACAATGCACAAAAGAAAGACAGAGTAACGGCATTCTTTATTTAACAATAGCAGTAACAATGTAAGGGATTGTCTTGCATGAAAACTACAATATTATGACTTCATTACAATTGTGCAGAATTAATTAGGTTTGCTCCAGAACACAAACCAGTAGCTCAAGTGTGAAATAGACACAAACATATCTTAATTCCTATTTGAGTTAATTGCTTTTGTTTTTTCTGGATGCAGTTTGTCCACATAATCCTAAAAAGACCAGAAATAGCTCATAAGAAAGTAATGCAGGACAGAGAAGGACGTGTTGAGTTTAGAGTTTTCCCCCAGAAAAGTCATGAAAAGAGGAGTGACGGCTTGAGCAGAAAGATACATGTTTTGTGGAAGCCGGAACACTTTTTGAACCTGATGAAAGTCTCCCAGATGGTAGCGACTGCAATGATAGATGTGAGTGGGAAATATTCCGGAAATGTCAGAAAGAGGTTTTATCATCAGTGTTAACTGTTGTTTCAATAAAAACAACAGTTTGTGTTTGATTAATGCTTTTTATGGGTTAGTGAAGTGTTCAAAATATAAGAAAAAATAATTAGACTGCTGCATGTGTGAAGATTTTTATGCATAGTTTTACACTGATCAAGGTTAAACAATAACTGCTAAAGATCTATATTAATTTCCCATCCAGCTTTATGCTTTTTGCGCTAAAAACATTTAATTTTCCGCGTAGCCAACAAAAAGCACCTTAACCATCTGTTTAGACTAACCTTACAAGCTGCAAAGAAACTTCCAACTAAGATATGCAACTTTTGCAAGTTTGTGGTGGCTGGAAAATTGATATTTTCTGTCCATAACAACACACAACCAAATATATATTGAATTTTCCATTTGGCCTTACACCCACGAAGGTATGTGCTTAACTACAGTACACAACTGTTGGTTTATTATGGTAAAGTTACACATTTAGAAATGTACTTTGTAATGTTTGACTTTTGTTTTATTTAGTTTTTTTGTAGAAAATGAAACCATATTAATTTGTTATTTCTTTAAAATCGATAGACATTATTGGCAGAGAGAAAACTTTATCACATCTTAATAAACATCATATATAGTAACACAGTCTGTTACAACACTGTTCACCCAACCATAAAAGTCAGGGAGCAGAAATTCCCTGTAACACCCCATCTGCTTAGCTTTTCACATTCCTTTCACCTTGCTTATTTGTATACCACTTCTGAGGGTAATGGAAAGAGGAAGGAAAGCCAATTGTAGACAATCCCAATGAAATTACCCCTGCAGAACAAGGCATGCATCAGCTCCCGATCCGGTGGGGCCTCTTTGTTTATAGCCCCCAGATGAAACTACTTCCCAATTAAAGTCACCAATATGTTGAAAAATGTGAACTAATACTGTCCCTTTAGGCAAACCACCACAGACCAGAGGGAGAGAAATGGAAATTGAACTAATATTTTTTTTCTTTTCTCATCTTGTTTTTTTCAGAGGCTCAGTGAACAAAAGGGTTTATGACATCAGTCAGCCAACAGTGAAACAAAGTGATTTCCAGAGGACAAACAAAGACGCCTTCAATAAAAGTTGTATTTTCCACTAATGGTGCAGCTAAATCTCATTAGTGTTTGTATTAAATGAATCATATTATAATTAAAGACATTCATAAGTGGGTAAATAACTGTGATAATGTTAAGTGAAAAAAAGCTGTTCATGTGTCTCAGGATGACAAAAGATACAAACATTGAATACAACAAACAAACATGGTTTAATTTCACTGATGTAATGTGCCACCAGCACTAATGCTGTGCATGATTATTGTTTAGTTATTACAATTATATTTATATTGAAAACATTTAAACAGAAGATATCATTTTTATAAAATAAAATCCATAATGAAAAGTGGTATATTAAATTATGCAATTATATATTAATCCATTTCTTTTATTAATTATTAATCACTCTTGTATCAAGCTGAAGGGGAACTTTTACTTAACCACTGAATAGTTTCTATCAAACATTTTTAAAAGACAAGGAGATTTCTCCCTGTTACAATTTATAATCCCTGAGACATACATGACAGTTCAAATGTTTGGAAGTAACTTCAAACAAGGCAAAACATTTAGATGCAATGTTGAGTTGTTTAAAAATGCAGTTTCTTAAAAACCAGAATGAGCACGGGCTAAACAGCAAAAACACAAATTCATGATGATTATATAAAGCATATTTTTGATAAATAATCCTTTTTTATCCAAGGATGTTCATTTTGATGGATGGATGGATGGATGGATGGATGGATGGATGGATGGATGGTGGACGGACGGGTGGGAATCAAACATTTTTTTCAGGGAAATGCAGATCTCTCCTTGCTGTATTTTTAAAAAACAATTGTCATTGTTTTTCTTCTTCTGCTCATGGTCTGTGCATGGTGCAACACTCTGACAAAGAGTATTACTGTCCCTGCTGGGATCCACTGTCAGTGTGGTAGCAAAAATCTGGGCTGCAAATGGATAGCTGCAGAGGGTTCAAGCAGACCTACAGTAAGTGGGTAGGCACAGATCACAACATTTCCATCACCCAAACTTTGTGGTTGAGCAGGCAGTAGAGCAAAATAGGAAGTATTGTTACAGAAACATTTGAAGGTTATGTCAATTAATTGATTGAGTAAATATTAGTAAAGACATCTGGGGAATATGGAATAATTATTAGAGTCAGGAAAGAGGTCTTTCACCCACTCTGATCTAACTACATGATTCCCCAGCTGTGAGGAGTGTGTTGGTTAATCTTGCAATGAAGACATAACATTTGGAGACTGAAGGCAGAAGCTGCTTACAGAGGGCAGAGATGATCTGGGGTCCGAGAGAGTTAGAGCGTTGGCCCAGACGGGCTCATGTACAAGACTGGCAGTAATAAAATATGAGAAACGCCGATCTATACTCCAGCCTCATCCATATGGAAGGAGGAAGATATTCTCTTCAATAACAGTATGAATTAGGTTAAGGCTTTTATTCAGTAAAGATAAAAATGATTTTGGCTAAAGCCTTAATGAATGACATTCTGCCAATGAACAAATGAGAAAATAAGCAATTAAGAACATCTTGACACAAATTTAAACAGAAATCGACCTGCCCCTGTAAAGCAGCAACAGACAAAATTTAAAGCAAATTGCAAAGGAAATTTTTAGAAAATAAGGAATGGACAGTTTATCAGCTAATAGATCTTCTTCTTCAGGGTGAATATTTGTGTATTTCCTGGAGCAGGGAGAGTGAGATCTCCAGCAGGGATGTTAGACACTCACTTTGAGGCCATGAGATAAACAGAAACCAGAAGAGTAAATTACGGGATCAAAATCACAGGTGGACTTGTAAGCACATGCTCAGTGGGAATCAAATTGCCCAAAGCAGCAGTGGTGACATAGACATCACCATGAATTTGTGTTTTTTTTCTATCTCAGATGATTCCATTATTTTTGCAACTGTGAATAAGCTGCACACTATGTCAGTATTTTGGACCCAAACTGCCATGTCAATTTTTTTTTTCTCACAGTGATAAATAGCAGTAATTTAGCTACTTTGATGGATTGTTAACATTCATATGGCATAGCACTTACTTAATCACAAACTGAGTTGCTGCAACTTCAGTGGTGTATTTCCCTCCTTTTTTCTCTGGAACAAGTGTCCCATCACTGACATTTCAACCCTTCTTGTCTCTCATATCTTGGCAAGTCCAGACCGCAGCAGTGCATTAGTCACATGTAAATACCAGCAAAGCATTCAACAAACCAGTGTTAGAATGATGCTGACATATTCCCACCAAACATTAGACCTAAGAATATTTTATGTGTTCAGATAGCTAGAAGTTTCTATTCTATCTTTGGTGTCCACAGTTATTTTCCACCCCTGGTAAATAGTCTTTTTAAATAAATAGGACTATGCGTTCCAATGAAGCTCGTTCATTACATTAAAATGATCTTTTTTTAAATAACTATCTTTGAGCAGATATTAAACATGCTTTTCATTAAGCACACATTTCTGTAATAATGGTGCTCTTTATTGGGGTGTTGCATGGTGTAGTGGTTAGAGCGGGTGCCCCATGTGCAGAGGCCTCAGTCCTCGACACAGCTGTCCCTGGTTCAAGTCCCATCCCGGACAACCTTTGTCACATGTCTTCCCCACTTCTCTCCCCCTTCAAAAACTCTGTCCACTGTCAATAAAGGCCACTCAGGCCCAAAAACCTTTTTTTTTTAAATGGTGCTCTTTATTGATGCAATGTACTATAATTTTCAGACTATAAGCCGATACTTTTTTCACACACTTTGGACTCTGCAATAATAAACTAATGATAACATAATAATAAAAACCTATACAACGATGGCTAATTTATAGATTTTTACTGGCTAACGGCCTCCGGGGGGCACTATAGCAGGATGCGCAAAAGTGATAAAGACATGTGGGGAAGAAGACACTACTTTTGATTTTGAACTGTTAATTTGCGCATCATGCACACACACCCTGAAAAACACGCAAATAAATGCACATGATGCAGTTTTTAAATTAAAGGCAATCGAGCTGGCCGTCAAAGAAGGAACTAGAGCTACTGCATGTAAGCTTGGCATCAATGAAACGATGGTGAGACGTTGGCTTTAGTGTACAAGAGGAAGAGGAAGATAAAGATAGTGAACAAGACTTTTCTAGTGGGCTAAAGTATGTTTTATTTTCTAAACAGGCATCTTACTGTTGTGTTGGTGTTGCGTTGATGCCGTACTGCTGATTTTCAGGCAGAGTTTGAAAAAAAGCATGTCTTAAAAAAACAAAAAAAGAAATTCTGTTTACCGGCTTTCTGTGTAAATATCTCATGTTACAACATGAAAACCTGCGGCTTATATCCAAGTGTGGCCTATATATGTACAAAAAAAAAATTATTTTAGAATTTAGCTGGTGTTGCTTATATTCAGGTGCAATCAATAGTCCAAAAATTATTCAATTGGGAAAACATACTATGTAGAGTAAATAACAGAAGTGTATCTGAAGCATTTATTTATTTATTTAAAGTTCTTCAAGTTGATTAATGTGCCACGGAAACCTATTTTTCATAGACTTTAAAAAAGACAAGAATACACATACATGCATAGATCCAATTAAAGAAAATGTGTGTTGATTTTCAGGAAGTTAGGAAATTGTAACATTTAGGGAACTGTTCCCATATAAACCTGTTAAATGCTCAGCGTGATAAAAAAAGAAAATGTTTTAACTGAAATTGTTATAAATAACCATTTGCCACTACGCTATTGTGAGCAGAATGGTACTGCAAAAAAAAAAAAAAAAAAAAAAAAAAAACAACATTTATTTTAAGGGCTTTTATGGAAAGCCTTTTGAGCATTTATTAGATATCTTTGATATCCAACTTTAAATCCATGTACTAGTACACACTTCATCCTCACTAGTAAGACAATTTGGCACACTAGTATAACGATTAGGGTGCACTAGTATAACGGCTGTGTCTTACTTGTCACGTTTTTTCCACTACTAGTGTCACTTTTGGACTACTAGTATGCAATCAAACCTTACTTGTAAACTACTATGCAGCACTAGTGACACTACTAGACCCAACTAGTAGGCATGTGTCACGCACTAGTAGCCTCCTGGCACCTACTAGTAGCCCAAAATGCCCACAAGTAGCACTAGTAAGGCATTTTTGACCTCACTAGTGCTACTAGTAAGACACAAAATGCACACTAGTAGTACTAGTGGGGTGTGTTTTCC
Organism: Valencia hispanica; assembly: GCA_963556495.2. Taxonomy (NCBI): domain Eukaryota; kingdom Metazoa; phylum Chordata; class Actinopteri; order Cyprinodontiformes; family Valenciidae; genus Valencia; species Valencia hispanica. The sequence continues at coordinate 49,064,071 of OY747704.1, forward strand.
CTTACTAGTACTACTAGTAACAGCAAGGATGCACACTAGTAGTACTAGTGAAAGCCAAAATCTCCACTAGTAGTTCTAGTGGACATTTTGGGTGATACTAGTAGTACTAGTAAGCTTAAACGAATCCCACTAGTACTACAAGTGGACATTTTTGATATCACTAGTACTACTTGTAAGGGGCAGAGCAACCACTAGAAGCACTAGTTGGGGTATTTAGGATCTTACGAGTGCTACTAGTGAAGGCAAAAACGTCCACTAGTAGTACAAGTACGGGTCCAACTGTCCACTAGTAGCACTACTCAAATTAATTCAATAAAAATGCTAATTAGGAGGTGTGGACAGCATGCACTGAAACTACTTGCTATTGGCTCTTCAGAAAGAATTGCACTCAGCCAAAATGTAACCCTATAAAAACTGATGAACTTTCACTGTTGTTGGCAATAACAATAATGAAAATTAATAATATAATTAAAAATAACTATTATACATGTACTATATACATAATGAATTAAGTCATACTAATATATGTCTGAGAGGAAAATGATTAATGATTATGTTATAGGCATCTCTTTCTTATCATGAGGAAGTTTAAGCTGCGACAGTAAATAACAGCTAGTGCTGATTGGGAAAGAGAAAATTTTAATTGTAACTGGTAGTCTTACCTTTTTACATAACCTATAATGGTTGTTTGTTGATTATATAATGAATTTGACATTCAGATTCAAGTGTATGCCTATGCTTCATAATTATTCACTGTCCTTAACACTTAAAATACTCTTTTGGAAACATGATGTCATTTGATTTTGGTGCCCACTAGTGGCCTGTTAATGCCCACTAGTAGCACTTAATGGCCACTAGTGCTACAAGTGGGCATTTTGAGGCCACTAGTAGAACTAGTAGGCACATAGCGGCCACTAGTACCACTAGTGGGCATTTTGAGGCCACTAGTAGAACTAGTAGGCACATAGCGGCCACTAGTAGCACTAGTAGCACTAAGCTTAGAAGCCACTAGTAGCACTAGTGGGCACTTAACGGCCACTAGTACCACTAGTGGGCATTTTGAGGCCACTAGTAGAACTAGTAGGCACATAGCGGTCACTAGTAGCACTAAGCTTAGAAGCCACTAGTAGCACTAGTGGGCACTTAACGGCCACTAGTACCACTAGTGGGCATTTTGAGGCCACTAGTAGCACTAGTGGGCACTTAACGGCCACTAGTACCACTAGTGGGCATTTTAAGGCCACTAGTACCACTAGTAGGCACATAGCGGCCACTAGTAGTACTAGTAGCACTAAGCTTAGAAGCCACTAGTAGCACTAGTGGGCACTTAACGGCCACTAGTACCACTAGTAGGCACATAGCGGCCACTAGTAGAACTAGTAGGCACATAGTGGCCACTAGTAGCACTAGTAGGCACATAGCGGTCACTAGTAGCACTAGTAGGCTTTTCAAGGCCACTAGTAGCACTAGTGGGCACTTAGCGGCCACTAGTAGCACTAGTGGGCACTTAGAGGCCACTAGTGCTACTAGTGGCTTCTAAGCTTAGTGCTACTAGGGGCCGCTGTGTGCCTACTAGTGGCCGTTAAGTACCCACTAGTGCTACTAGTGGCTTCTAAGCTTAGTGCTACTAGTACTACTAGTGGCCGTTAAGTGCCCACTAGTGCTACTAGTGGCTTCTAAGCTTAGTGCTACTAGTTCTACTAGTGGCCGCTATGTGCCTACTAGTGGCTTCTAAGCTTAGTGCTACTAGTACTACTAGTGGCCGCAATGTGCCTACTAGTGGTACTAGTGGCCGTTAAGTTCCCACTAGTTCTACTAGTGGCCTCAAAATGCCCACTAGTAGTACTAGTGGCCGTTAAGTGCCCACTAGTGCTACTAGTGGCTTCTAAGCTTAGTGCTACTAGTGCTACTAGTGGCCGCTAAATGTCCACTAGGGCTACTAGTGGCCGCTAAGTGCCCACTAGTGCTACTAGTGGCTTCTAAATGCCCACTAGTGCTACTAGTTGCCTCTAAATGTCCACAAGTGCTACTAGTGGCCTCTAAATGTCCACTAGGGCTACTAGTGGCCGCTAAATGCCCACTAGTGCTAATTGTGGCTTCTAAATGCCGACTAGTGCTACTAGTGGCCTCTAAATGCCCACTAGTGCTACTAGTGGCTTCTAAGCTTAGTGCTACTAGTGGCCGCTAAGTGCCTACTAGTGCTACTATTGGCCTCTAAATGTCCACTAGGGCTACTAGTGGCCTCTATGTGCCCACTAGTGCTACTAGTGGCCTCTATGTGCCCACTAGTGCTACTAGTGGCCTCTAAATGCCCACTAGTGCTACTAGTTGCTTCTAAGCTTAGTGCTACTAGTGCCCGCTAAGTGCTTACTAGTGCTACTAGTGGGCGCTAAGTGGCTTCTAATGCTACTAGTGGCTTCTAAGCTTATTCTTACTAGTGCTGCACTCGTGAGCTTCTGAACGTCACATGTAAAGGCTTTGGCTGTACTAGTGCTCATCTGCGCATCACTAGTTCGCAACTAGTATACCACTAGTATGCAATTACACACTACTAGTGCGTGACTACACACTACTAGTGCAACATTCCTTTAACATGTGAGACATTTCTGCACACTGGTAGGACAACTTTGGCATACTAGTAGGACAGCTACATCTTACTAGTGAGGGAAAACTGTGCACTAGTTGACAATTCTGTACCGCTAGTGCTACTAGTGACATCATAAATTTCTACTAGTTAACATCTAGTGCTGCATTAGTAGTACTAGTAGCATACAGATGTCAACTAGTGCAAAGTTTTGCCTCACTAGTAAGACGTAGCTGTCCTACTAGTATATCAAATTTGTCCTACTAGTGTGCAGAAATGTCTCACATGTTACAGAAATGTTGCACTAGTAGTGTGTAGTCACGAACTAATAGTGTGCAATTGCATACTAGTGGTAAGCTAGTTGAGAACTAGTGATGGGCAGATGCGCACTAGTACAGCCAAAGCCTTTTCATGTGACATTTAGAAGCTCACTAGTGAGACAAACTTTCTTCTACTAGTTACCCTAGTAAAAAACAAAACCTTGCCACTAGTAACACTAGTGAGCATTTTTGATCTCACTAGTACTACTAGTAAGGTGTAAAAGTCCCCTACTTGTGCTACTAGTGGATATTTTGCCACTTACTAGTGCTACTAGTACACATTTTGGCCCTTACTAATAGTACTAGTAGAGTAAAACATGCCTCACTAGTAGCACTAGTAGACATGTTGGCCTTTTCTTGTAGTACTATTAATATGATAAAAGTCTCACTAGTGCTACTAGTAGACTGTCTGGCTTTTACTAGTTTTACTAGTAAGGTAAAACACATCCTCACTAGTACCACTAGTGGATATTTTAGCTTTCCCTAGTACTACTAGTGAGCATCTTCGTTGTTACTAGTAGTACTAGTAAGAAAAAAACCACCCCACTAGTTCTACTAGTGGACATTTTGTCTCTTACCAGTACATTTAGTGAGGTCAAAATGCCTTACTAGTGCTACTAGTCGGTATTTTTGCGCTACTAGTAGGGTTCAGGAGGCTACTAGTGCGTGACACATGCCTACTAGTTGGGTCTAGTAGTGTCACTAGTGCTGCACAGTAGTTTACTAGTAAGGTTTGATTGCATACTAGTAGTCCAAAAGTGGCACTAGTAGTGGAAAAAACGTGACAAGTAGGACACAGTCGTTATACTAGTGCACCCTAGACGTTATACTAGTCTGCCAAATTGTCATACTAGTGAGGATGAAGTGTGTACTAGTACATGGATTTAAAGTTGGATATCAAAGATATCTAATAAATGCTCAAACGGCTTTCCATAGGCTTTTACACAGGCTGAAGGGTGACCAGCATGAGTGTGAAGGAAATCAGCAAAACCCAACTTTGCCTGAAATGTCAGAATTTCTGTTTGGCTTGCGTCAAATTTGCCTTTGATTGATCTCAGATGCATTTAAAGAAAGATCTTAAGATAACGCTGTAATTCCAGCTGCTGGGAATTTACATCCTCTTCTTAACCATCAGAAAATTCAAAACAACCAAAGTTATTTAAAAAAAAATCTAGACTTGCTAATGTAACTGTACATTTCACAAGTTAACATTAAAATGTTTGATCATGTTTCACATAAATTCTAAAAGATTGGTCATTGCAAATCTAAAACAAGTATTGAGGGTCAACAGATTAAGAAAACTGCTGAAATCTGTCAAAATTTAGAAGCAGTCATTCCCCCCATCAGCGTAAATTAAAACCTGGTCCAACAATCACAGGTGAACTCTGAAATGGTTCTCATCATCAAGGTATTGATCCAGAAACATGATGGCTAAAAGCAAAGCGCTCTCTCCAGACCGTTGCAATCTTTTTGTGGCAAAACAAACTAATGCCACATTTTACAGGCATAATTCTAAATGTCTGAATTCCCCCAATGAGTGCTGTTGGAGCATAATCTCGGACAGGAAAACATAATTTTACCATTAACAGGCCACAATCAGGTGCTCCATACAAGACATCTGACGGAGAAGAGTAAAAAGCCCAGAAATCTGGAGGTTAGATTGTCTGGTTTGAAGATGTTTTTCAGCATTTGGTACTGGTAAACTTCATATAACTTATTTAATGATAACTGGGAAAATGTGCTGTGACAGTGTTGATAAGACTTAACAAGCATAGGTTTTTCAGCAAGACAATGATCCCTAATATAAAAGGAAGTATATTCTTGACTTGTTTTGAGAAAGAAAATAAAGCTGCTGGAATAGCCCACTCAATGACAGTTGACAGTCAGTCACATTTGAGCAATAAACTCAACTAGGTTCCCAAACAGGAGACATCTTGAAGTTGTTGTTACCCAAAGAAAGTGTTTCTACTAACTACTGAATCCATTCAGAAAGTGTGTTCAATAAATCTTTCCAGTATCATCATGGATATCCTAATTTATAGACATGTTTCTGTTGATTTTATCATGTGTGGATTAATTGTGGTGTTGCTGAAACCTCATATAAATTTCACATTAAAAGTCTCATTAAAAATATATTTACAGAAAAAAATGTTTTGTTCAATACTTTATTCTTCGTCGTACGTCTCAGGAAAAGAACACTATGTATGATCTACAAGGTTGAAAGATCAGCACTTTTGCAGTGACACAGAAGAATGTGTTCTTTGTGCTGATTTGCTGGTGGCTTCAAACAGACATCTATGCAAATCAATGATATCTGTGGGAAGCAAAAAGGTGACAAGCCAGAAAAATGTTACACTTTCTGAATATCAAGTAGGTCACCAAACCCCAACCTGTGGTGAGGAGAAAAGGAAGCAATGTCGATGTGATTCATCAGGTAGACAAAGACATGACCATGACAGAAAACCAGAAGCGGACTGACAGCAACTGCTGATTCAAGTGATGGCTATGAAAAGCTTCTAATTATACCGCTCCAGACAGACTCAGTGCAGTTTCACAACATAATGATTTAATGTTGTGTATGTTTGGATGAGACAGAGTGAGTCACATAACAGTTTCTGTGAAGTTTTTTTGAGGTTTCGTCTAACTGACTGTTACTGGTGACTGCAGAGAGCAAAGGCAAAGAGAACTGGACCAGCAAGAAGGCAGAAAAATCACAGACAGACCGAGCTGACAGGAGCGAGGATAAACAGAGTTTAAAGTTAAAATGTAAGATGGGGGGGTGCATAAAGGAGAACTGAAATGCACTGGTTTACTGCCAGCCTAAAAATAGGGCGTAGGCACAAGCACTTCCAGACTTGACAGTGTTTTGAGTTGGGTTTCTTGAGCAGTTAAAGAAACAGAGAAGGATTGTCACAGAGAGAGTAGGAGCCTTTGCGAAGTGAGTGTGTGTGAATCCCTAATGCTCAGCCAAAGATACTGGGAAGGCTGCCATCAGGACGTTAGAGGAAAAGCACCTTGGAGGGAAACAAGAGAGAGATTCAGTCATGGACATGAATGAACAATGCTACTGACATCAGTCCACGGCTGCCCAGCCCCAATCCACACCAGCACAGAAACACTATATGACATCTAAATTCCCCAAAGATCAAGACCTAGATTCAAAAAGTCTTTGGTGTTTGGGCTGTTTCGATTTCACACAGAAATGCTGCAAGTATTACAGATTTTAAAAGTGTGCTGGTATTATACCATCTCTATCACATAGTTGCAAACATGCAAAAAGTTTATCTGCTTTCGGTATTAGGCTTCCTAAAACTCCAGGGAATTGTAGATTCGATTAAATCACACTAATGTGGGAGGAAACTGCTTTTGGGTTCATTATTTTCTCATTTAAAACTTGTTGTAAATTTTTTATCTATTTATCTGTTACAGAGCAAAACAAAGTATGAGACTCAAAAGCTTATTACTAAGCCTATATTCAAAATAGTTAAAGAAAACTGTGCAACACTTTGCACAAAGCGGATTTTTGTGAAAGTGTTTATTTCTTCATAAAAATGTAAGTCGTTCAACATCTACAGGAGCCAGAAAACACTATGATTCTTTGCTAATTCTATTGTATCTTATGGTAAAATGATTACAAGACTCTGAAGATCTGCAGATATTTACAATTTATATCATTTTTGTAGTTAATTGTTTGAGTTAACGTTTCCATGTCTAATTTTAGTTATTTTCTTACTTTCTTAAATCATATCCACCTGCATGAGGTCACTCATTACTTTGATCAGGGGTCATGAACTCTTACATTTCATAAGTCAACTGTGCAAAATAACCTCAATCATTGGAAACAAAGAGAAATGAATTGAAATGCAATGTTTAAGTACAGTATGGGTACAAACTGGTTTGTTTACAGGTACCACATGAAAGGATGATTGAATAGAATGGTAATTTGCTAAAAAAAAATCATTCACAAATTAGAATATCGACAATGATATTGCCTTGCATCTGTTTCTTTCTTCTCCTGTCGTCTTTGCTCACATAAACTGTATTTTATATGAATTCCCAAAACAGCTGGTCTTATTCACGTATTTAATCAAGCTTATAGTTAGAGGCTTAGGTCATCCTGACCTATCTCTGTAGTTATACTGCTATAGGCTTAGACTACAGGAGGACAGACTTACCACTTTTCTTCACTCTGCTACTTTTCTCTTCCACTACTCTCCAGTTGCATTATTGCTGTCATTTTGACTGTTAACTTTGTTTTTTCTCAGGGTTTTTCTCTTCATAGAAGCTACACCTGGTTTGGCATCCTGCTTAGCTGCAATGCCTTGTTGGACGGCAGGCATTGACTGGGATGATGTTCCCACTAACTGAATGTCCTCCATGTCCTGTTATTAACTTTCTACTTTTTTTAATATAGAAAGTACTCTCACATCAGTTCTTTTTGTTTTTTCTCTGTCACTGCTCTGTCTTCTCAAACTCCCAGACAGACATGGCAGATGGCCGCACATACTGAGCCAGGTTCTGCTGGAGATTTCTTCCAGTTAAAAGGGAGTTGTGTTACTATACCAACTCCCAGACCACTCAAGTCCTCTAATTCCAGTCTACTCAACATCCCTAGAATTAGAACCAAACATGGAGAAGCAGCTTTCAGTTTTTATGTTCCTCTAATCTGGAACAAACTGAATAGCAAACAACTGCAAAGCTGCTAAAACCCTGAGTTCTTTTAAATCACAACTAAAAACTTATCTGTTTGGAGCTGCCTTTGAGTAATGCTTTAATGTATCATTTGTTCTGTGTGTGCTTCTTGCTTTATTGATGTTTTTACTTTATTTGCTTTGTGTTACTGTTATATTTATTTTACCTGCTATTTTTATTTTACCCGTTAATCATATAAAGCACCTTGAATTACCTTGTCATTGAAAGTGTGCTACACAACTAAAATTGCCTTGCCTTGCTTTTCCTCTCCACTGTCGCTACATGCTTGCTCAGTGGGAAGGATTGCTGAGGGATTGCTGTGGTTGGAGTCTGGATCAACAGGGCACAACCTCAAGTCAATGACTCAATGCAATCTGCTGGGATTCCTTAAATAGAAAACTTTTAAACTGATTGGAATGTATGTATGATTGATTTGAATTGGCTTTTCTTGTAAAGTGCCTTGAGATGATATCTGTTGTGAATCCGCGCTATATAAATCAACTGAATTAAATTCAAAATCAAAATGAGTCTGAAATTTTGACTGCACAATTCTTCCAATTATCCTTCATTGAACTTTACTACAACTTTATCCCTGACCTGTCTTGTGTTCCTAGGTCTTGATCCTGTTGTTTCTTCACTAATGTTCTCTAATGAATCGTTTAGACCTCCAGAGAACAGTTGTATTTATACAGAGATTAAGATGGAAACTGTTTACTAATTAGTTGACTTCTGAAGGCAACTGGTTTTATTTTGGGGTATTAGAACAAAGGGAGCTGAATACACATGCATGCCAAACCTTTTTAGATTTTTTTGTTGCAAAATATTTAGAAATCATATTATGTCATCTCTCCTTCTATTTCAAATCCTAATAGAATACATTAAAGACAAAATGTGTAAAATCTATTTTTGCAGGGTGTTATATGCGGATGAGAGAAATGAATAAAAGAATATGTTTGAATAAATCACACCTGTAACACATCTGCAACAAGTCTTTGTGATTGCTCTTGTGACTTAATGGCTTAAAAAGATTCCCTTATTCTAGAATGGAATGATTTATATTTAGCTGTCAATTACAGACTAAGGTTCCTGATGGAAATAAAGTATGAGGTGGATAGAAGGCCATTTGATTAAAACCAAGACTTCTCCAGAAACATTTCTTACCCTCACAAAGCTAAGTAAGACCTTAGTGCCTGACATTTTCATTTTTAGTGAAAAAATGGGCTAATTCATCCTGAAAGAAATGAATGGATTAGAGAGGCAATTTTACAGAATTACAAAAAGGAATTAATTTGGAAATAACATACATTTCAGGAAAAAGGGTGATTAAACAGCAGCTCAGGATGTGTGTGTCGATATTTCATTATTTCTTCCATATGTCCTGGACTCTTCAGGCTTAGCTTTTCACAAATAATGTCCTGCTGGTCATTAATAATTCACAGCTCACATATTGTTTAATCAGACTTATTATTGGATTCATCGAACTGATAATCTAGATGCTTCACAGCTAGCAAAGCGCCTGTGGTGAGAAAGAAAACATGGAGAGTAAAGCATTGTCTCCTTAAGTTAAAGATAAAAGCAAATGAGAGGAGACCATAAAACCATTACTGAAGACTGATCCACATCATGATGAGATTGGCCAGCACAGATATTCCCATTGTCATTTATAATCTGCTGAGACAATTAAAACTAAGCTATTTGTTGTCTCAGGGTAAAAAAGAAAATGTATTCACAGTACCAAAACAAGTGGTCGAAAGTGGCATCAAAACAGGCAGGCGGCAGCTCTTCTTGAGCCTAACAAGCTGATATTTTGAAAAGGGGAGATTTCATTATTATTATTTTATTTCAGTCTAAAATACCAAACTCATTTCCATGCAGTCTAACTCCGGGCAACATAAAGAACCCAATCATGACAATTTTCCACAGGTTTTTCACACGGCAACATCTGTATCTTGGAATGGAGGAAGATGCTAATTGGCTGGAAGGGCTGGAGAGGATTTTCTGAGTAATTGTATGTCTCTCAGACACAAACAGAGCAGTAACCTGAAGCAGCACAAGACAGCTTCCGGGTTTTTTAATCCCTCACCACCACACAGTGTGCTCTTGTAAAATGTAATAACCCCAAACATGCGGTGCCAGAAATATTTATCAGTACTACAGGTTAAGATGTGTGAAACCCTATGAAATACGTTAATTTTTTATTGCAGTAATCTCACTCAGAGAAATCTAAGCTTTAAATTGCCCACATTCATTCAGGGGCTCTCTATCATCTCGAGTCTGAGGTCATCTCTTATGCGCCCTTTTCCTTAGCTCTGTGTGATTCAGGTGGTGTTGATTGGCCATATCTTTTGATCATTACCTTGTTGAAAGACGTAATGCTGACCTATTGTCAGTTTCTTGACAGTACACCAGATTTTTATGATATAAGTCTCTTGGTATTTTCAGTCATGCACACTTACAATGCTCTCACAGCATTATTAATCATCTCACATACTTTAAAGTGGGCTAGAGTTGTTTTTCAACTGATTCCTCCTCTGTTTGATGCCAGAGAAACCTGAAGTGTTGATGAAAAACGTATTTAAAACGTATTTAACATAAGCACACTCTTCATGTTTACATTTGTCATGGTAGGACCACAGGTTTTTTTTAAGGGCATTGCTCCAAAACAAGCTGTTTTTCTGTAGTGTCCAATGGTTGTTTGGAGACGTGGTGTCCCCAAGATGTCAGTCTTTGCTGCATTTTTGTTAAAGTGAGCTCTGGAGGTTTTTCGTTTATTACCTTCATTGCCATCCTGACTTGACAGTAGAAGCTCCTTGATCGGCTCAGTGGCCTCTGGCTAAAAGAAATAGGCCTCCATGTCAGAATATATTTATATCCCCGAAAAAAACAGAAAAGAATTGATTACTAATTAAATGTTCCTTATTACTGATTAACTAAAAAAGGTCAAGTTTACCTTATTTAAATAGATATTAATGCTACTGTTATAAAATATTAATTTATTGAAAGTCTTTTTTCACACCTTTGCCAGAGTGTCAGTTAATGTGACCTGGCAATTTGTGTTTGTATGTGAGGTGACACACAAATAAATGAATACTAGCAAGTGGAAAAGCATAATGTGAGGAGAATCCAGTAAATAAACCCCTTCCCAAAGGAACATGAGGCTCCCTTATTTCAACCGCACAGGTAAATGGAAATTCTTGCCAGAAAAAAATCGATTTTAAATTATGTTACTTCTACATAAATCATTCAAATAAGCATGAGCAAGATGGAGATTATTAATCGAGACCCTGATTATTTTCTACCTAAAAAAAACCCACAAACAGTGCCTGATCGCCACATTGATACTCCATAGCATGGTGCCCAGTGATCATTTTCATAGCTGTTCTATTCAGAAGAATCAACACTTTTAATAAACTTTCTAAGTCTGGAGTCCAGTTACATGTCATCTCAAAGCCCTTCAGCAAGTCTAATGTGTGACCCCTGTGTACCTACTTATTTTGCTCATTGGAGAAGATAAACAAGCAAGCCCTGAGTTAGCATTAGATAACTTGGGCTAGTGCTTATGTAATTCCATCATTCTTAAATTTCCAGTTTTCAAAACTTCCATGTACCCTAACTTTGGTGAACTATTATGGTAAACAGTTTTTTGAAAGTTTTTTTTGTCACTAGTGACTTTCGTTGAACAGTATTTTGACAGGAAAGAGAGAAGGGGAAGACATGCAGAAAATGGCCCAAGAATTGAACCTAGAACAACCATGTCGAGGACTATAGCCTCTGCATACGGTGCGCCTGTTTGACCAATTGTTTCCTCTTCCAACGCATTTACTATCAGTAGAAAATGGGGCATGGAATATTCACCAGTGGCTTTAAAACTGTTTCCATATGTGAACAACCCAGAGCAGAAAGTATGGCTCATTACAAACGATTGTTTTACGATCTTGTACAACACAGTATTCATCTCCACTTTTTGTTAAATATGTGATTAGACAAGTCAAAAAAAGAGAGTTAAACTTAATTTTTCCCTCTCATCAAACATTCCAAGCCTTCTGGTACCAGTGCTTTTTTTCTTAAAACCCTCCAAAACAAAACAAAACAAAAACTCACATTTACAAGCTACTTTAAATAATTCAAGAGTCATTCAAAGGGTAAGCGGTAAGCAGAATGATATAGCTGGGCAGGAACATGATCAGAGAGGAACAGGTCACAGAAAGTGTAACATTCAGGTAGCACACTCCCTGTGGGAAAACCTGGCTGGTCATGTATGAGCAGAGTAAAGAAGCAAGTTGCTCCTCAGGCAAAACAGTTTTTGGATTGAATATAAATTTGAAGAGAGTCAGGGTATCTGCTGAAAGAAGATTTGTTATATAAAAGAAAATAATAAATCCTATATTAAGCCTCCTTTCCTATAACTTAAAAGACAGTAGATAAGTGAGGCCTTTGTTGTCCACAGAACCCAGAACTAAATAAAATAAAATAAAATAAACCTCAACTAATATATCAATAGATTCCAACATGCTGATCCATTTATTGAGAATGTCATACAGAAAAAAGATAAATACATTTCTGAGCTAGCTTACTTTAGAGAAGGTACTGGTGGGAAGAGATTAACACATGGGAGTAGATTTAAGAAAGCGGCCGATAAGCCCTCCAGGATATAGCAAGCTCCACCATTGCTAGTGAAGATAAAACACATAATGAATGGTTCAGTATGTGGAGCTCAAAATGTCTTGGGAGGACACAGTGGATAGAAAAGAGTTGCTTTAGCGGGAAAGTTGTAAAATAATAAAGTGAGCAGTTTGGGGAAAGGTTGATATTTCTGTTGAGTAACATAAATATTAATGTGGCACCTACTATTATCCATGATAAATTAAGTACTTATAAAGTCCTGGCCAGCCCAATCTAATCTACACATGTAAGCAAATATTATTATATATAAAGCTAAAATATTTAGGGGGCCATAATATGCAGGTACATCCCAATACATTAGAATATGTATAAAACATAATTAATTTCAGTTATTCATTAAAAAAATACAATTATTCTATTATATTTACTCATCACAGATAATTATATAATTAGATGATTATGCCTTACAGCTTATGAAAAACCAAAATTCAGTTATACTGAAAATTTGAATATTACATAGGACCAATAGTACACGAAGTCTGAATTCAGAAGTAAACTCAGCAAAAAAAGAAACGTCCCTTTTTCAGGACTATGTATTTAAACAATAATGTTGTAAAAATCCAAATAACTTTACAGATCTTCATTGTAAAGGGTTTAAACAATGTTTTTCACGCTTGTTCAATTAACCATAATCAATTAATTAACATGCACCTGTGGAATGGTCGCTAAGACCTTAACAGCTTACAGAAAGTAGGCATTTAAGGTCACAGTTCTAAAAACGCAGGACACCAAAGAGACTTGTCTACTGACTGTGAAAAACACCCAAAGAAAGATGCCCAGGGTCCCTGCTCATCTGTGTGAATGTGCATTAGGCATGCTGCAGGGAGGCATGAGGCATGAGGATGTGGCTAGGGCAATAAATTGTCATGTCCGCACTGTGAGACGCCTAAGACAGCGCTACAGGGAGACAGGAAGGACAGCTGATCATCCTCGCAGTGGAAGACCACGTGTAACAACACCTGCACAGGATCGGTACATCCGAATATCACACCTGCATGACAGGTACAGGATGGCCACAACAACTGCCTGAGTCACACCAGGAACACACAATCCCTCCATCAGTGCTCAGACTGTCCGCAATAGGCTGAGAGAGGCTGGATTGAGGGCTTGTAGGCCTGTTGTAAGGCAGGTCCTTACCAGACATCACCAGCAACAACGCCGTCTATGGGCACAAACCCACCTTCGCTGGACCAGACAGGAGTGGCAAAAAGTGCTCTTGACTGATGAGTCAAGGTTTTGTCTCACCAGGGGTGATGGACGGATTCGTGTTTATCGTCGAAGGAATGAGCGTTACACCGAGGCCTGTACCCTGGAGCGGGATCGATTTGGAGGTGGGGGTCCGTCATGGTCTGGGGCGGTATATCACATCACCATCGGACTGAGCTTGTTGTCATTTCAGGCAATCTCAATGCCTTGCGGTACAGGGAAGAAATCTTCCTCCCTCATGTGGTACCCTTTATGCATGCTCATCCGGACATGGTCCTCCAGCAGGACAATGCCACCAGCCATACTGCTCGTTCTGTGCGTGAGTTTCTGCATGACAGCAATGTCAGTGTTCTGCCATGGCCAGCAAAGAGCCCGGATCTCAATCCCATTGAGCACGTCTGGGACCTGTTGGATTGCAGGGTGAGGGCTAGGGCCATTCCCCCCAGAAATGTCCAGGAACTTGCAAGTGCCTTGGTGGAAGAGTGGGGTAACATCTCACAGCAAGAACTGACAAATCTGGTCCAGTCCATGAGGAGGAGATGCACTGCAGTACTTCAAGCAGCTGGTGGCCACACCAGATACTGACTGGTACTTTTGATTTTGAGCCTCCCTTCATTCAAGGACACATTTTTGTATTTCTGTTAGTCACATGTCTGTGAAACATTTTTAGTTTATGTCTTATGGTGTTGACTCTTTTAGTGTTCTCACAAACATTTACACACATTAAGTTTACTGAAAGTAAAAACAGCTGAAAGTCAGAGGATGTTTCTTTTTTTGCTGAGTTTACTATGGCTACATATTAGAGCCCACACAAACATGGGAAAAACGCTGACTTGACAGTTTTTCCAACACATAGCCTCCACATGGAGGGTAAGCAACCAAAGATTACTGCTAAAGAAGTTCACAGAGGGCTATATCCAAACATATTGATGGAAAAGATTTGAAATGTCAAGGTCCCAGAGTTTGGACAGAGAGTGGAGAGGGGGAATCCAAGTTGTTTCCACAGCATTCTGGTCCAGGTATTAGCTCAATTATGGCCAAAGCATATGCTCCCCTTATCTGGAACAGACTTCCTGACGGGTGCAGAGCTGCTGAAACTCTGAACTGCTTTAAATCGAGACTAAAAACTCATCTGTTTAGAATTGTCTTCGAGTAAATGATTGATGTCATATGTATGAAATGTGTTCATGCTATCTTGCTTTAATGATCTTTCTCTTGCGTTATTGTGTATCATGTGTAATGTGTGTTTCTTTTACTTTTAATTTCCAATGTTATATTCCACGTCTGTTTGTTTTGTTTTTTTAAATCACCGAATCATGTAAAGCACCTTGAATTACCCTGCTGTTGAAAGTGTGCTATACAAATAAAATTGCCTTGCCTTGCCTAGTACTGGTGTTGTTATTCCCGCTTCCACGGTCTTGTCACTTGAGGAATGGGGAGTGCCCACGCCAGTAATACTTTGACTTACCTGTGATGATATATAAATGAATAGGGATACGGTTTTCTAACCGCATTATCTGGGTGTTTTAGCTCCATTAGGTGTAGGCCAGTTCGGGTCGACTTCAGCTGGACAAAGATGTATACATGCATTCCAAAGTCCAAATTAAATCAGACTAAGGCAATAATTCAGTTTTCTCTTACTGCATGTAAACCCATTCAGTGATGATCTGGAGAGTAATGTCATCTGCCATTGTTGGTCCACCACATTTTATCAAGTTCAAAGTCAGCACAGCCATATATCCACAAACTTCACAGCACTTCATTTTTCCCTCTGCTAACAGGCTACATGGAGAGGCTTATTTTTATTTTCCAGCAGGACCCAGCATCTCCCCACAATGCTAAAAGTAAAAATACCTGGTTTAGTGTAATTATTAAGTACTAAAATCACTCCCAGTCCAATCCCATGCCTCAGTATGAAAGCATTTTATTCCATGGTTTCGACACATCACACCCTCCTCCTCCCGTTTTACCTCCAATTATTATTTTTGTCAACAATACTAAGGGGCAAAGCCAGCATGAACTCAAGTCAGAGACAACCTCAACCTACCCAGCAAACCCCACCCTCACTTTCTTAACCTTAATAATTAGGCCTGGTCTGCATTTGAAAAATTACCATGGTATACCTGTACTGGATTGGCAAGCAAAAATACCGTTATGACAGCAACCACCTCTTATTTAACGCCATTATATTGCCACAGGTTGATCATGTCCAGGTCATGCCTCATTAATGCAGTAATTCATGCAAAAAGAGCCCGATCGGTCATACCCTATGGTGTAATTTTATGAGAAACTGTGTCTTGGTTTTTTTTATGAGCTGTATTCCATGAACAAAAATGAAAAAAACACATTAAATATATCACTCAGTGTGCAATAAATCTATATAGCTAACAAGCTTTAATTCTCGGACTCAGATACTAAAATAAAAACGTTTTAAATATTTTTCTAAAGTATTGGGATGCACCTGTAGTTTTACATTTAAAGAAAATACTAAACCCAATTGTCTATTTTTCTTTGTTCCAGATCAGCTGACAGTACAGATCAGCAGGAGGGTAGATTAATTTTTATGTACTGTAACTACCTGCATGATCACACAACTATGGAGGAGGGGATCACAATAGCTCACCGTTGATCTTCAGGGGTCCCTACAGTGGAGGAACATGAGTCGCTGGGTTGTGCGTGGGCTTATTTTTCTAAATAATCTTATGCAGCTACACCTCCGACAGTGTTCATGAAAGGCTTGCCATGTGAGACATGTAAGGGGGTTCAGTCAGTATTAGAGCTTAGCACAGTTGCTTTTGCTCCCAATCAATTAGCCTATTTATAGTTTTTTTTACACGGGTTATTTTTCTTTGCTCCGTTAGAGTGAATCAGTATGTGGCAGGGATTATCATACCTGGCAAAACATTCTGCGTTGATCTTTTTGGCTTCATATTGAAAAAAATAAAAGGAATGATGACTGCATGGGGCGCAGTTGGTAGCACTGTTACCTTGTAGCAGGAAGGTCCAGGGTTCGAATCCTGGCCCGTGGACTTTCTGCATGGAGTTTGCATGTTCTCCCTGTGCAAGAGTGGGTTTCCTCCAAGTCCAACAACATGATTGTTAGGTATGAGTATGTGTGTGCGGGCATGGTTGTTTGTCCTATGCGTTTCTGTGTTGCCCTGCAATGGACTGGCGTCCTGTCCAGGGTGTACCCTGCCTCTCACCCAATGAATGCTGGAGATAGGCACCAGTTCCCCTGCAACCCTGCATAGGGTAGACGGTATGGATAATGGATGGATGGGTAGGTGAAGAAAAAATACCTAAACCTAATAAAAGCATTTTCCTGTTTGTGTGGAATGTTTTTAATGGAAGAGAAAATGTGTGCAGTTAAAGTGATGGATCCACTGAGGTTTTCCACTGTGGTTCAACTGGTCCAAAAAGCAGAATATTAAGCCTATCGATTCTTTTCTGTTGTAGACACTCCATAAACACAGATCTTCGCTGGTGTAGTTTCAGTTAACATAGTGTTGTGTCTTTTCTTAAATTAGTTAACACTAAGCCATAACACCTTGCTTACTTATGAACATTTTTAAATGAATAGATCTTAGAGGGGAAAGAACGACTTAATTTTTAAAAGACCAAACGTTTGTGTTTATTAGAGAAATGATTTCAGAAACCATTTTTATGAATAGTAATGAAAGCATAGAGGCCTAGTTTTGAAAACCCAAATAGCAAACAAATTAAATACAAGGTTACTGACTGTGTATCAAAATTAAGTCAAAACAAAATTTGCAAACTAACACTTTTTAAGCCACCTAGAATTTTTTGTGATACAAGGAACATCCTAACATATGCACAGCCAAACATAAAGAAGTTTTGCATGTGCTTGTTTGTTTTTTTTATAACCTTTTGCAAGTTGCAGTGAATTAAGTAAATTTCAAGTTTGTTACATGGTGGGTGTTTGTATGTACACCACAGCATGCACAACTGTGATGTCAACTGTGATTCCTTGAGAGTGGATGAATGATAAAGATGTGGATTAAAAATTTTTTAACCCCTATATCATCCCTTTTCAATCTCGCCAGAGAACAGCAGTGAGGGGCAATGAAGAGGAATCTGTCAGTCCTACGTGATGCCCCTGCACACCGTTCACTCTCCTCTGTGCAGAGCTCATCCCTGATGACGCCACTTTGTCACAAATGTGACACGCTACTGGAGAGGAGCCGTTCTCCAGCTCAAGCCGAAGGTGACATGGCAGCAGAGGAGCCCCTAAAACCTCTAGTGCCACTCTTGTCAGTCTGAGGGTACCTAAAGCTACAAGTTGGAATTCACATTTTGTGGTGAAGTACAGCAGATGCTGGCACAATGCACAGGGCGTGCGACACACTCCATGCACCCACCCATCCGCATGCACACACACAAAAACCTTGTCACTCAGGGAAACAGGCTACGTGATACGACATAAGATGGAGGCCACTTATGTAACACTTGATTCATTTCATAGGTGTAATTGGGTGTCTGTTTGGGCTGGGAGGAAGAGGCTCTTGGCAGCAGCAATTTCAAAGCTGGCATTCATCAGAATCTGCCAAAACAACACAAAGATCTTTTTTGGAAGGAAAAAACTGACAAAAGTAATGATATTTATTTATTTTACATCCAAAATAGAGAAGTTTGTTAGGTCTTTCAATAAAAATGAATATGCAGTGAAATCGGTATGCAAAGTTTCATTTTAAATACTGCTCATCATTCCTGTTAAAGTCAAATTTAAGAAAAAAAAGTTTTCTTCATATATTTTCCCTAAGTTAATTGCTTTCTGAGGGAAAGGGGAAATTGATTAAAAAGTTCACATTAATTCAAAATATATGCCAATTAAAGTAGTTTTCTTTGCACAAACAAACGTTTCAAAAACATCTTAGAAGTTTAGTTTAAATTCAGGGAACCTTCTACTACTTAGGGTCTCCGATTCGGTTAAAACAATATTTTGGGTGAAGACTTCCCGATTTGAGATATCAAATATGCATTCACAATGTAAACATGGTTAATAAGGCCTCATAGGTAACAGTTTATCCACATTCACAACAGAAAAGGAGGCAGGGATCTTCTTGTAAAACCGATAGAGATTTCAGTGTTCAGTACATGCTTAATATTCTCCACAGATCATACACTCAAAGGATTTTACAAATGGCTCTTTCCATTGAAGATGCCAGAGAAATGACCTGAACTTACAGCTAAAATATGCCGTTTAAATGAAGACAAATTGTAAAAGAACATAATACAGTATATCAACTCTGAAGCGTTTCAGCAGAGGAAAGGTAAAAAGAATACTCAACATGGATTAGTATATTTAGTATGAAGTGTTCTGTTTGGGTAATGTTAGTGGTTTATTTCCCTGCAGAACTGCTAAATAGTTCCTCACTCATATAATGTAGGTCACGTCAACTGGAAATTATACATTAAGTATTTCAAACTCCCAAAATACAATCTCATTAGATTCACAGTGGAACAGGGGCAGTACAGCTTCTTCTTTATCATAGCCAGACTATATTGTTTGACTTCAATACATTCCACACACAAATTCTTTTAAAATACCTCTACACAAAGTCTTATTGTAAACACACACTCAGTTCTGTAGATATAGTTCGTTTAGAGTTGATTATTTCAAAGCAGTTTATATTTTTCTGGCTGTTAGTGGGGTTTGTTTCCAGCAGGAAGTGGTTTGAAGTGCAGTAGGGAATGTAGGATCGAGAAGTTCCTCACTGTTACAGAACGTTTAAAGTTCTTCAAAAAAGGCCACCCTTGACTTGGTGCTCTGTAGTGTAAGCTGTGAAGGACAAAAAAAATCATAACAAGATTTAGGCAAGTGAGAGAAAACAGCAAATACTGAACATACAGCAGCAATCAGCACGGATGCAAAATATATGAACAAACCACCTGTAGAAAAGCTTGCCTTCCCAATCAGGCTTTCTTCCTGATCTACAGAGACTCGCAGAAGTATTCCTACCCCTTAAACCTTAACCACAACATACAGCCACAAACGTAGTGAGGCTATATCAGTGATTATCAGCAGCAGGAAACATAAACCGTTAACCACACGCTCTCATATTAAACAAAATCTCAAATTGATAACCTGTCAGAAGGTTCAGCTGCCCATCATCACAATACTTAAGTTAGCTTTATTAAACATTAGATCTCTATCCGGGAAGTCTTTTCTTATCAATGACTTCATCACTGAGCATAATTTACACGCCCTTTTTTTATCAGAAACTTGGCTAGATGAAGATAACGAAACAACTCATTAATAGAATCCAGTCCTCCAAATTATAATTTCTTAAGCGAGAACAGAAAACACAAACGAGGCGGAGGTGTAGCCACCATCTTTCACAACTCAATGAACTTTAAAAAGGTAACTCTGGGCAAGTTTGATTCTTTTGAATACCTAGCCACCCAGATAAATGAGCCTAACAAAGCGTTATTTCTAAGTTTATATAAACCACCAAAACTTAACTCTAACTTCTTTAATGATTTCAATGACCTTCTTTCTGTAATATGTATCGACTATGACCAACTAATCATCGTGGGGGACTTTAACATCCATACCGACAACTCCCAAGATAGACAAGCAAAAACGTTAGATGATACACTCCACAACTTCGGACTGATCCAGCATGTCAAACAACCAACACACAATAAAGGACACACTCTGGACTTAATTATCAGCAAAGGTTTAAATATTTCTGACATCTCTGTAATTAATATTGCATTATCTGACCATTTCTGTATTTTCTTTCAAAGTACCATCTCTGCTAAATTATCCAGCCACAGTAAGACCACTATAAAAAAGCGTTTTCTAGGGGACAGTTCAGTAGAAACCTTTAAACGTATTTATCCTTCCACCACATCCCCCTCATCTCCCAACTCAAACTCAGTAAATAAGTTGATAGATAATTTCCTTGCAAAAATCTCAGACATCATGGATTCCATTGCTCCAACTAAAGTGAAAGTAGTCTCAGGTAGAAAAAAGTCTCAGTGGACAAGTAATCCACTGGTACGTAGTGAAAAAAGAGAGTGTCGACGAGCCGAGAGAAAATGGCGGAAAACTCGACTCCAGGTTCACTGTGAGATCTACAAAGAGAGACTGAATAGATATCAGCTAACTATAAAAGATGCTAAGGAATCGTTCTTTTCTGAAATCATCAACAGAAACATTAATAATGCACGGACTCTATTTGCAACAGTGGAAAGACTAACTAATCCTTTAGTGACAGTAGCCCCTGAACTAAACTCTACCAGGGCCTGCAATGAATTTGCCAGCTTTTTCACTGAAAAGATTCTAACAATTAGACAGTCAATCTGTACCTCAATATCGAACCCACAACCAGTGCCATCCCCAATCAACAACAATGTCGAGAAAATGTCTGAATTCCACGAATTAAAGCAGAACAGCCTTGAAAAAATCATTATCCAATTAAGCTCCTCCTCCTGCTGTCTTGATATCCTACCCACAGCTTTTCTAAAGAAGGTTCTTCCTGTTATTGGTTCTGATCTTGTTCAAATAGTGAACTCATCACTGCTATCAGGTGTCTTCCCTCAGGCTTTAAAAACAGCAGTTATTAAACCACTGCTAAAGAAGAAAAATCTGGACAACACGTTAATGCAGAACTACAGGCCAATCTCTAATCTCCCATTCATCAGTAAGATTATTGAAAAACCTGTGTTTCAGCAGTTAAATGGCTTCATAACAATGACAAACCGTTTTGATGCTTTTCAGTCTGGTTTCCGCGCTCACCACAGCAACGAGACTGTCCTCGTCAAAGTATTTAATGACATCCGCATAAATACAGACTGTGGAAGAACCACAGTGCTGGTTCCGTTGGACCTCAGTGCAGCATTTGACACTGTTGATCATGATATTTTATTGGAACGACTGGAGAGCTGGGTCGGACTCTCTGGTACAGTACTTGGCTGGTTTGAGTCTTACCTAAAGAACAGGGACTTCTATGTTTCAATAGGAAACTTTTCATCAGAACGAACAGAAATCACATGTGGGGTGCCCCAGGGCTCCATCCTGGGGCCCCTCTTATTTAATATCTACATGCTCCCACTAGGCAAGATTATAGCAACCAATAACATTAGCTACCATAACTACGCAGATGACACTCAGCTCTACATTACAATGTCACCAGGTGACTCTGAACCCATTCAAACCCTAAATCAATGCATTGACCAAATAAATGGATGGATGTGCCATAACTTTCTCCAGCTGAATAGAAACAAAACTGAAGTGATTATTTTTGGACCCAAGGAGGAACGATCAAGAGTCAGCACACAGCTTCAATTAATACAGCTAGAAACTACTGATCAGGTTCGTAACCTAGGTGTAGTAATGGACTCAGACCTGAACCTCCAGGGTCACATAAAGGCAATAACAAGGTCAGCGTTCTATCACCTGAAGAACATCTCTAGGATTAAAGGACTGATTTTGCAACACGACCTAGAAAAACTCATCCATGCGTTTATCTTTAGTCGGATTGATTACTGCAACAGCATCTTCACAGGTCTGCCTAAAAAGTCAATCAGACAGCTGCAGCTGATCCAGAACGCTGCCGCTCGCGTCCTCACTAGAACCAGGAAAGTAGAGCACATCACCCCAGTTCTAAAGTCCTTACACTGGCTCCCTGTAGCTCAGAGAATAGACTTTAAAATACTTTTACTAGTTTATAAATCATTACATGGCTTAGCACCAAAATATGTTGAAGACCTGTTGTCATGGTACCAACCACCAAGACCACTCAGGTCCTCCAACTCTAGCCTACTAAACATCCCTAGACTCAGAACTAAACATGGAGAAGCAGCTTTCACTTTTTATGCTCCCCTTATCTGGAACAGACTTCCTGACGAGTGTAGAGCTGCTGAAACTCTAAACTGCTTTAAATCGAGACTAAAAACCCATCTGTTTAGAATTGCCTTTGAGTAAATGCTTGATGTCATATGTATGACATGTTTTTCATGCTCTCTTGCTTTTTTTATTTTTCTCTTGCTTTATTGTGTATCATGTGTAATGTGTGTTTCTTTTATGTGTTTCTTTTAAATCACCAAATCATGTAAAGCACCTTAAATTACCCTGCTGTTGAAAGTGTGCTATACAAATAAAATTGCCTTGCCTTCCCTTGCCTAGTGGTAATTAAAAGTTAAAAAGTATTTTACGTTGATTGTACTGTATGTGACAAACCAACAAAAAGTTGTGCATAATTGTGAAGTGGAAAGAAAACCATACATGTCTTTAAAAACTTTAAAAAAAACAAAATCTGAAAAAGAGTGGCATGCATTTGTATGAATTTGATACACTTGAATAAAATCCATTGCAATGATTTGGTTTTCCTAATATTAAACAGCCCAAAATCCCCCTGAACACACCATCTGCACTGTAAAACATTGTGTTATCAACATCATGTAAGGATGATTCTCTTCAGCAGCAGACAGAGAAGCTGATCAGAGTTGATGGGTGGATTGATGGAACTAAATATAGCACAATCCAAGAAGAAAACATGATAAAGACTATAAAAGTCTTTATCATGTTTAACTTAAGACAGGGTCAGAGGTTCACCTTAAAGCAGGTCAACCCTAAACACACAGCCAAAGCTACAAAGGGATGGTGTATATCAAAGCGGATTTGCACACCACACTTTTCAGATTTTATTTGCAAAATAATGTAAATCATGCATGCTTTTCATTCTACATCAAAATTTTGCACTTATTTATATTAATCTATCATATAAAATCTAAATAAAACAAAGTGAAGTTTGTGGTTGTGATGTAAAAAAAATGTGGAAAAGTTCAAGGGATTTAAATGCACTGTGAAGTAGTCTACAGAAGACCATTCAAAGCAGTAACTGAATGCTAAAAAAATCCAGTAGGGTAAGTAAAAAAAAAAAAAAAAACTTAAATGTGGCTTCTGGAATTTTCCAGCTGTCAACAGGCCCTTTGGAGTGTGCATATATGAGCGTGCAAGGCAGTAAGCTGTGGCACCCGGGCAGAGTTTCTTTTTATGAGAGTTGGCTGCGTCATAAGAGTCTGCAGTGGTGTCAGGGTATGGAAGTGTTCCACAATTCAAATTTCTCAAACTGTGAAAATTTAAAGGATCAAACGATACAGTTTTTCTTTGGTTCGTGTTCCGGATATGGCACTTATGTCAAATGTTCCTCCAAATCAGTGATAAAGAATGTGTGAAGGTTCCTCACTTCAGGAAAAAGTAGAAATACCAAACTTTGAGAATTTTTAAGGTCGTCCCATTAAAAATTTAATTACAGACTGCAGAGCCCAAGGCTGCACTGCTGTCAGGGGAAGGCCATACTCGAGGGGTTTTGTCATGGACCATTAGAAGTCATCTGCCCCAGACTATTCTCAGATACAGCAAAAACGAATATCAGGCTATACATAATGTTTAAAACACAACCTTTACATGTCATGTAAAATCTATGATGTTTATCTCACTCAACACGTTTCCTGTTACCCCTGAGTTACTATCAATCTGACCGAATAGATGCGTTTCTAAGTTAAACTACAAATCTTTTGCATGTAAAGTTTAAGGGAGTCTGGAGAATGTATGTTTGAGTTAAAACTTCCACTTTAAGACAGATCATAAAATCTTTCCTTCTCAACTCGGAATATTGGAGAAATCTAAGATTTCGAAGTCTTCGTCTGTTGTAATAGTGTTTGGACCTTTGTGCTGAGAGCACATCTGAAATACTTTTTTAGTGTGTTATTAATAACCACAAAAGGATTCTGTTTCCAAAGACCGTGATGGCATAAACCATGCAGCACTTTCACCAATCTTAACTTAAATAAATGAGAAAAACATCTTTAATCAGGATTTTGAATTGCATTGTTAATTTAAAGATTTTTTTTATTCTATTTTGTCCAGGTTTGAATAAGTGACACATGGATTTTAAAATAAATGTTATTTAACTAGGGCTGTCAAAATAAATCCATTAACACAGATAGATTAATTTGTAGAATTAACGTGCTTAAATTTTTTTAAGGCATGGACAGGATGACCCCTTCTCCTGACATGGCAGACCAGAACTGGATCCATGGTTTCATGCGAATGTCTCTTTTCGGTCAAGGGGTTATTGGTCTACGTCACTCCCTGCTCTACTGCATGCCTAGTCTGCAGAAAGAGTCACTATCAGGTGTTGTGAACGATCAGAAGAAGCGATTGGAACGAGCAGATGATTAAAAATGCAACAACCTGCAGTGATAACTTCACGTCAGATAAGCAATGGCTAACAAACAAGCTAACATAGCTAACCAACACTGCAGCTGCAAGATGACCACAAATAATAACAGCGGGAACTGGAGTTATGTAAAGGTTTGGTTCCACACCATTTGTGCTCATGTTGATAAGCAAATAATCCCTCTAGTGTTCAGAAGAATACAATTCAACAGAAAAATACTTTATTGATCCCAGAGGGAAAATAAGCCTTGTTGTAGCTCACACTTTAATTCTTCAAGGAGTTGTTGTAGCTCCTGATAGCTGTGGGCAGGATGGATCTTCTGTAGCAGTCTGTGTTGCAGCGGTCTGTCGAAGCCTTTGACTGAAAATAATCTGTTGTTGTAGGAAAGTCCCATGAAGAGAATGCTCAGGGTTGTCCAATATTAATAAGAAACGGTCAGCTTTACATTCAGAAAATGTTAACCAGTTAATTTGCCTTAGCAACTGGCTAAAAAATGAATAGGTTAAAAGGGCCACATGTAAATGTGATTGTGGAGTTCAAAACAAAAGTTCCATGGATCTCTCCTATATTTCCTTTAAAAAAAGAGGAAAAGCATCTGGTTTTGTCCTTTATTTACACCGAAAATTGTAGTTTTTCAGTCATATTTAGAAATGTTAATTAATCGTAATTAATTCCCAGCTACCCTGTGATTAATAAGATTAAAACTTTTAAGCGTTTGACATCTCTAAATTTAACCTTTCACAGCAAAGTGAAACACTGTATCATTTTATTCAACAGACGGAAGACAGAGAGTCAGTTTCTTCTGTGTAAAAGCGGCAGGATAACAGGAATTAAAGTGACTGCCAAGGTGAATATTAGACTGCTGGGGATGAAGGAGGACAGTTTGGGAAATCCAGGTTATTTCAGGGAAACGTGGATGAAGGACTTAAGCAAATCCAACTAGATAAGGTTTGAGAAAGGGACAGATTTGCTAAACATTATTTATAGATATATATGAATTGCCCCAGCAGACAGGCAGTTTGAATAATGCCTGAGTGCAAAACCTTGACTGTACATTTCTTTAATTATTTAATATTGATGGGTACAGAGAAATTTATTTCTTTGGCATCTACAAATATATTCTGTGAATGGCAAATAATAATTGCTCTTGCCCCTGCTATTTAGCACATACTGAAATTAACATCAACAGTCTACCATCTCTGTGTGCCACTTTGTGATTAATCAGATTATGCATTAAAGTATAAAAGTATGTTCTTCAAGAATCCCTTAATACTTTATTTGTGGTGTAGTTGTTGTAAATAAGCTTTACTGAAAGAACCCAGCACAAGCAGAGCAGAAACCGTGACCTGGGAGAAGGGCAAAAGTGCAGTGATCCATATCAAGGGAACGTTCATTAATCATCTAGAGAGGAGAAGGGGAGAGAAGGTTTGGATGCAAAAAACTTTGTCCAAGGTTGCAGCCGGTTCTGATTCTTTTGCCTAGTAGATAAGGTGCTTTGTTCCCCATTCCTTTATCATTCGTTTACTTCATCCCCGTGTGTTTATTAAAGTCACTAGGCACGTTTTCACTGTCGGAACTTCAGGGTAATTTTACAGGACTTTCCTCTATCAGGGTAAATCTGTTGACCCACTCCTCTCAGCTGTCTTGTCTCCATACAAAATTGGCCCTTTAAGGACTTAGTTAAGACGTCTTCATATAGCAACCTTTTCGGCAGTGAGTAGCATCACTGATCACCACCAAATGGTGTCCACAGCAGCAGAAATAACAAGAGATCGACATGGAAGAAGCAGGAATGGTTGTTGTGTTTCTATTTGCTGTTGCTATATACAGCATCGCCAGCAACTCTTCCTTTTTTACAAAGCCGGTTTTTTGGCAATGTCTGCTAGTTTCCTTCTGAATTACAACCAATCAGCCTTGCTTAACCACCGCTATGACTCTACCGGGCCATTACCAAGTACATACCCCAAGACTGGTCCTGTGTTGGTTCCCGAAATTGCCCCAAAAACAGCCCTATCAACCTAGCCCGGTGGAGACATGCGCATTCCGTGACGTTCCAGTAAAATTATCCTGAAGTTCCGATAGTGGAAATGCAACTGATGAGAATTCTCAGCACTTCTCAATGGTTTAACCTCCAGGAGACTCATCAGTGAGGGAGCATTCAGTTCAAATGTAACCTTTCTAAAAGAGCTCATCTCGTTTTGCAGAACTGCCACAGGACCAAGTTGTTTTTATAGTTTGCCACTACCATTATTCAAAAAAACTGTGTAATTACTCTAAGGGCCTGTCTCTGTATTCCCTAAAGGATGAAAAATTTCTAGCAAAGTGAAATGAGAAATATCAAAGAAGTCTTTACCAAGACTGACTGCAAGACATTGTTATTAATGTAAAAGTATGACCAACACAAAGTACTGAAAATTTTTCAAAGGGGAAGCAAAAAGATGGCTTAAAAATATTCATAATATCCTTCAAGGTTTGCAGCAAAATGCTGCAAATCTTCTACAAGTCTGTTGTGGAGAGTGTAATCTCTTCAGCCATCATCTGTTGGGGTAGCACCATTAAAGCCAGGGACTTAAAAAGTCTCAACAACCTCATTAAGAAGGCTGGTTCTGTTCTGGTGACAACTGTGGAACATCTGGAGATGATTATGCATAGAAGGGTTCTTCATAAAATCAAACAAATTATGGACAACCCTGAGCATCCTCTTCATGAGACTATCCTACATCAACAGAGTGTCTTCAGTCTGAGGCTTCTTCAGTTTTGCTGCAACACAGACGGCTATAGGATATCCTTCTTGCTCACAGCCATCATGATCTACAACAACTCCTTAAAGAATTTATTGTATGAGCTACAACAACACTTAATTTCCCTCAGGGATCAATAAAGTATTTTTGAATTTGAATTGAATTTGAATAATATTAGTAATAAAAGACTGAAAAGTTAGCCATACATTTGTATTCCCCCTTTACCCAGATGCACCTAAAAATCTGTGCAACCAAGTGTCTTCACAAATGCTTGGGATCATTGTCCCTTTTGTTTGTACAATGATACCAATACTTCACGTTCCTCACAGATGGCATGAGATTTTCTACCATAATTTTCCAATGCTTGATTGACTCCATCTTGTCCTGCACATGCTGCAGGTTTCCAGTGCCAGAGAAAGCAAAGTAGCCACACAGCATCATTGAAATGCTTCACTAAATTCATGAGATTTGTTTCAGTACATGCCTCTTTCTTCCCCCTTCCAGACATACTGCTGATCGGCCCAGAAAGTTTCAGTTTGGATTTATCGCATCGCATCACAGAACAGAATCCCCCAATCACATTGGCTTATTTATTTAGTTCTGAGTAATTTAAGACCCATTTAGGGTCAGTGGTCTTGGGTATTTAGCATGGAACACTTCACTGTTTAGTATGTGCCAAACTGTGAAAACTGAAACTTCTGTGACTGCAGGCCGCAAAGTCTTGCGGCATGTCTTTTGCAGTAAGTTGAGGGTTTTTGACCACCTGCTCCCACAGAAATTTGATGGCAGCTGTTGATGGCTTCCTGTTTCTACCATGTTGAGATGGAACAACCAAATACCTTTTAAATTTAAAGAGCAACTCACCCCAAAATCAACTTTTGAGTATCTAATAGTGCTGTATACATGTCTGGTCATTTTTGGTATTTTAGTACATTTTCGTAAAAATATAAATTTTCTACCAAAAACAGTCAGTGTGGCGCCCTATTTAGGT